>JAREIS010000134.1:2400000-3000000 GCA_030060385.1 Muscicapa striata striata
GGCATGGAATAATGCTGGAATGTTTTCACCCACATTCCTTGGGAAGGGATGCAGTCTCAGGGCACCTGTTCCAGGCAGTCAGTGCTCCCTAGCAGAAGCTGATTCTGCCAACATACTTTCAGGAATCTCAGGGCAATCAAAGAGAGTTTCTCTTGGACCAAATCCAGTTCTCATCCCCTGCAGCTTATCAGTGCTAGGAATAGAAAGAAGGATCAATGTTTATCTCAGAGTCTGTCATCTCTGCCCTGTTGATATAAAAATGGTCCTGAAGAAGGCCCCTTAGCTCACCTGAAATGCTTCACGTTGGTGACATCACTGACAATGCTGGCACAGCAATAATGTCATTTTTGTGTGCTCTGAATGCTGCCATTCCCTGTGCCAGCTCTAAGGAAGCAAAAGGACAGTTGTGATGAGGCTCTGAATGCCAGTGGCAGGAGTGTGAAAACACCAGGAGCTCCATGACAAGGGAGTCCAAGCCAGCACAGGGAGGAGTCAGCCTGGCAGGCAGCTTGCCTTTCACAAGGCCTGGCTTTTCAAAGTGCAGCTCCAGCTTTGAACATTCTTTCCTTTTTTCCTGGAGTTCCACTTCTTTCCATTGCTAGAAGGATTTCAAAGATTGTCCCTGCTTCTCACAGAGTCTTCCCTCTCTCCTTCTTTCAAAGAACCCCAAGCCTCAATTTATTCAATATGGACTTGGACACAGGGAAAGTGCTTATCTTTTACCACTGCAAGCTGCTTCCCCAAGGCTTGTGTTAAATTTGCTTTAATAAAAACACAGAGCTTTAGTCAATTGGGACATAAATGATTTCTCTTCTGCACTATTGGAATGCTGCTTTCTAAGTATGTTCAGTAGCATATTAGAAGCAAGTCTCTAATTGGCCATATAGTACCAAAGACCTGACTATCTAATGTGAGAAATCGACATCATGAAAACTTTGAGAATATCAAAAAGAAGCAAGGGAAGACCACAGGTCATTTTCAGCCATTCCCTATCCATTTAAACCCCGTAATTACAATATTATATTTAGTATCAGGGGACAGTGTTAAATGTGAGATCATCATAAGACCAGAATAATCCTCTTAAAGACAAAATAAATTAATCACTGACCTCTGTTTTTATAATGAAGATTTCACAAAAAAAACCCAAACACATTGAAGTCCAATTTACTCAAGTGTTCCATGTTCTTTATCTCCTATAAGGCTCTGAAGCAGAGTTTCTTTAATAAAAATGACTGATGTACACCAATTGCTCCAAATTACACATTTATATGTATTCACTGGAGCCCATGTAACCCATCATGTGCAATATCACCAGCCTCTGATGCTGCGTTTCAGTGAGAGTGGGGATCAAACTTAGAGTTTTTTATTTACTCAGAAATGAAACAGAGTACATCCCCCAAATACAGATATGCAAATCTGTCAATATATTTCTGGTAAAAACATAAACAGCCAACTATTCTCTTTATGGTCTGTTATATTCATATTACAGTGGCACTTTCACTGTCAGCAAGGACTTCTTGGCTACTCAGGGATGAAAGCGGAGCAAACCTAAATAAAATTGCCAGTCTGGACAAGGATGATCCAAAATCCCTCTGAGAAGAGTCTACTGTGTTCCATAACACAACCTACAATAAGAGAAAATAAGGACAAGTGTGAAAAAAGACAAATTACACACCTGGTAACTTCTCCCAGGTGGATGTGACACAGGGAATACAAAAGCACTGGTGTCCTCTGGGTGGTGGCAAGAGGGTGATCATCTCCCAGTGCGTTTGGACTGGGTGTGGCACCAGATCTGCATGGACAGACCACTGCCCTTGCACGACAGGAAGGGTGGGAGTGCTGGCAAGGGTTGTGGGCCAGAGGTGTTTCTGCCCAGTCTGCTGCTCCCTCTCTTTAGGAAGGGGAGGAAAGGGGATGAAGCCCTGCATCCAGTCATCTCCTAGATCTTTTAATTGTATACCACACACACACACACACACATACACACACACTCTTGTTCTCAACTTTCTCTGCCAGTATAACTGGAGATAAAATTACAATGACACATAGTTACAATGAAAAAGCTGGCTAGAAGTCATTCCAGTAATATAAAACAAGTCCCATTTATTTAGTTTATTAATTAATAAATAATCACTTATTTGCAAATACAGTTGCATTGATGGAACGTGCTGATGACATATATCTTCTTGGACAGATGACTTAGGAAGGCATTGAACACCCAAGGAGGAGTTGACAAAAATCCATGCATGTAGGCCATTTCAATTAAACTAAACTCTCTAAAACAAATCCAGCATTTTCCATGAGGAAATTCAAGCCCTTGGGACAGAGCCATGGCTGTGGGATGGCAGTCCAAGTCTGACAAGTCTGTGACAGCTGGACTGTTGGCATTGCAGTCACCCCACAAGGAGAAAGAGATTCAGAGGGAGGCAGTTCTGGCCCTGGAATCAAAGACTAGCTAAGTCATGTTTAGCCTCAGTCACACCTGCCAAGGAAGAATCACCACTGTAAAGGAGCCCCAGGGCACCAAGAAATGCAACATGCACAAAGGCCACTTGCAGGAGAAGGAAACAGTGAAAACAGTGGCCCCTGTTCCCTTCAGGCTGCTGTGCTTCCCTGCATGCCAAGAACCTGCTGTGTGCTTTAGTCATAGCCATGGTCTACTGGCAAGTCAGAATTTGTCTAGGTTTGCCTCAACACCTCTTAAATCTACAACTTAATGTCACTGCCACGAAATAGTGCTTTCCTACAACTGCTTTCATGGCTATTGCACGTTTCCCATAGCACCCCCTCCCAAAGAAAAGGGTCAATTTACAGCTCTCATTCTGCCTAGTACTGACCTCTTCAGCCCTGTTTCCCACAGCAGCAATGGAAAACATCTCCCCAACAAACACAAACAGAATAGGGCGAGGAACAAAATTTGTTATTTGAAAAAGTGTCATTTATCTTCCTTTTAACACACAAACATTTTGTGTCCACCTCACAGCCATTACTGATTTCTTATACTGGTATGCAAATGGCAGTTTTAGAGGTATATTTATATACATATATAAATGTGGGGTTGTTTTTCTGCTTGTATACACACACTGCCACAGCCTAGCAAGAAGTTGGCCAGCAGCATGGTCTCAGCCAGAGACAGGTTTGCTGATGGGCTCCTGCTCAATACCAGGCTGGAACTGGAGCAATACTTCTCTAATATCATTCATGCCCTGTGGCAAAATGTGGAAAGCTTTGGATGCGAGACAAGAACCACTTTCTTATCTATTCTTAAAACTCCCCAGTTTGTTTAATTTCACAGAATCATAGGATCATTATGGTTGGAAAAGACCTCTAAAATCATTGTGACCAACAGTTAACTTAGCACCAAGTGTTCATCACACCAAGGATGGTGATTCCAACAGTTCTCTGGGCAGCTTATTCTAATGGGTGAGCACTCTTACGGTGAAGAAATGTTTTCTAATGTCTAATCTAAACCTCCATGGACCAACTTCAGGTAATTTCCTCAGGTGCTGTCACTTGTAACCTTGGAGAAGACCCTCACCTTACTACAACAATTTAGGTACAAACTCTCCAGGTGAAAACACTGTCTGGAAGCTGTTGAGAGACACAGTCCACTGTGAATGCAGGTCCCTGAAGCTAGGAGAAGGGGTTGATGGAAATGAAGAAGTCCTACTTGAAATATATTTGGTATCCAAGTTAGGACTGGCTCCTCTTTAGATGTCCATGTTTCAGTTCACCTTAACAGCAGAGGAAGAAATGCCCCCTGCTTTCCTCACCTGGAAGCAGTAAAATGGAGCATCCCATTCTCCACAATGAATTTTAGGAGACCCTTGATAAAAGGATGCAGAAGCATGCATGTCTGTAAAACAAATGACAGCTTAAGAAGTAAAAGGGATCTTTTTAAATACACATATGCTTTTTTTTTTCCCATCAAATTATCATTAATTTTTTAAACTGCTCACAGATACCTTAGTCTTAGTACCAGTATCCACAGTCTTTCCTTGGAAAAGAAGCTTTTATCCTGTCCTCTGAGAGCCTACTTCTTGACTTGTGACTGTTAAGGGCATTAAAATTTGTAATACCACACACACACACACACACAGACACACACAAAAGGATTGTGCATTCTGATAGGCTTTAAGATTTCATAGGTTTTATCTAAATGCACCATGGAAAACTCTAATGGATCTATTTATCTATATTTTAACATGTGGATGAGATGCTGCTCTATACTGCATAGATGTTATGCTGTATAGAGTGACAGCAACAGAGAAGTGCAGCATGAATAGCACCATCAGTTTACAAAACATTTGTGAGTAAAAAAAGTATTTATAGTAAGAGCTACTTCCCTTAGTTTAACAACTTGAAAATGAAATCTTGTTCCTGAAACACTCCTGACTTTCATGTTTTTTTTTAAATAAATTATTTCAAAATGAGCCCTTTCTCAGGGGAGACTGCATTTGCTGTGTTCCAAGTCCAAGTTTGCTTAAATTTTAATGTTTTCAGAATGGGATCACAGGATAATTCAGGCTGCAAAGAATCTCAGGAGATCTCTGGGTGAACCTCCTGCTCAAGGAGAGTCAGCTCTGAGGACAGCCCAGGGTTTTATTCAGTCAGGTGAAAAACCTTCCAGGGTGGAAAACTGAACAATAAATATTTATTGAAATATGGGCATTTGGCTGAATGTTCTTAAAACACAAACCATTCCAGTACAAGCTTCCTCATTTCCAACCCACACCTCTGCTGCAATCAAACCTACCAAATGAAAAATGTGTAACAGGTGAAATGAGCCTTAGAAAACCATTAAAGGCTAAATCCAAACCCCACTGTAATCACTGAAGTGATGCCCTTAGTGTTTGTCTAATGTTTCAGCAGGTGGCACTGCTGGAAGGAACTGTCTGGTGGGACCAGGTTGAGAACACATGGCTCTTGTCAGGGATGGAGAGAGGCTGAGAGCTGAATTCAAGTTAAGGAAAGAGAAAAACCACAAAGTGGGTCTGTGTCCCAGAGAGGCTTCAGGCCTGGGGAATTTACTGAAGAAAAACTCTGTCATAAATACTAACACTGGGAGAGTGAAGCAGTGCCTGTGTCCTGTCTCCACATTTTATTCATTAACAAAAGGCCTGATTCATCCCTTTCTTTTCAGAAGTCAAGAGCTGCTTCACTGGAAAAAATCCTGTAAAAATTGCCTAAGATGTGAATCAGGCTGAAAGTCACTGGCATAATTCTTCCTTAGACTTCTGCACTTCTGTTGTTAATGGGGAAAACAGTATGAAAATGAGACAGGAAAAGCATTCCAAATATAGATATTTACAAGCAGACACAATACATTCAATTTTTCCATCTTTTCACCTAGGTTTCCTCATTAACTATGATGATTAAAAAGAGCTTATGCAAGGATGAGTGATATTTTCATTCAGATCTTTAAAAGAAAAGTGACAATTGAAATGAGTACTTTTCTAGAAATTAATACCTTAGACATTCTGAATATTTTTCTTTTGTTTGTTTGTTTGTTTGTATTAAATCACAGAATTCACAGATCAGACTTAAGTACATTTTTCAGGTTTTAAAAGTTAGTTTCATGTTTCAGTGGGAGTCTGAAAACAAAACAAAGCACATTTCAATTACAATAGCAAAGGACTTCCGGTCCTAACAAACAATTAACTACTCTTGTGGGATTTCATTCAGCCTTGCTCCTTACCAAAATATTTCAGACCAAGTATCAAGATAACCTGAAATTTTAAATTGCATTATAAATAAACCCTGACTCTGGGGGAACCTATTTGGATGTTATCAAGAAATATAAATAATTCAGCAGCATGTTAGTGGACACTGCAAAAGTATATGAGAAGTCTAGAGCAGCTGCAACTGTATTCTGGTTATTTAAAAGGGTTTTTGACATGGCTGTTTTATTGTGCATCCAGTATACAAACTCCTTGTCAATGACATCAGGGCAATTACGTGTGCAAAAAAATGGATCTTGCATATATGGCATATTTATAGCCACATATTTTCTACCTGTCAATATAGTTCAAAGGCAGTGAGTGAGGGAAGTTCAGCAGATGCAGCATCAGTTCTAGGTCTCATAGGATGCACAGGATGGTCTCTTAGGTTTTATTTTGTGTCATGTATCATGCAACACATCTGGGCAATAGGACACTTGCTTTGGCTATCCCAGCCTTCTTAAAAGCAGCAGCAGCAACAAGCAGTGGCTTCACATTATCAAATGTATTTGTCTAGCTGGCGTTGATCCTTCATCTCAGTGATAATTTGGTGCTTACTCAATTTCTCTTCTCTTCAAAGTGGTCATTACCTTGCATCTTTCAACATGAACAGCTTTCGCTTCCTTTCCCCCCAAACCACAATGAGATTCAAACGAAGTGTTGTACAAATATCAAATCTGCATGTGCTTTTGTGTGCATGTGTCTGTCCAAACAGTTCTTAAAAACACTGGCTGGCATGTTGCGAAAACTTCAGTTTTCAAGATACTCCTTCAGCAGCAAAATCATCTAAATTGGTGAGGGTGACAATGCCGGTATTTTGGGTTGGGCTCACATCCTTTCTTAAGTGAACTTGAGTTTCTCCAGCATCTTGATGGCAGGAGTAGGAGGCTGGTTCAGTGTAGGGCTGAGAATCCACAGGCTCAGTGTATCTGTAGTCCTGCTGGCCATCTTCAGGTAGCTCAGCTGGTTCTGGTGCAGCAGGCACTGACCAGGCAGGTTCAGAGAGTTGGGAAGGCGATTTCAGCACTGCCACCGATGAGGCTGGTAAAGGCAGCACTCTAGGGTAGGAGGCATAGGGAGAATTCGTAACTTCTGAAGAGGTGGGCTGGTGTAAGTTCTGTTCCAAGGAAGGGACTGAGACTTGAACATATTTTCCAGTTTCTGGGTCATAAAATGTCTTTAAATTAACTTCAGCTGGTAAATCAACTACATAGTATTGGCCAGAGTCAGGGTCTTGGAGCAGTTTCCGCTGGGTTGAAGAGGGTGAAGAGTTTGCTGCTGGTGCAAGTCTAGATTTCCCAGCTGTGGTTTCTGTGGGACTAAACATTGAGGGAAGGGGAGGATGAAGAGGAGAATATCCTAAGGGAGAAGCAGATACTGTTGTCTCTCCAGAATGAGTAGGCTTTCTCCCTACAGCATCTGTATGCTCAGTCTGTTGGTTTTTCTGCTGCTCCTGCACTTTTTTCCTCTTGTTTGCCAGCTTTTTAGCCCGGCGCAGAGCCTTTTCTGTTTTAGGTGGCACAGTGGGTGGCTTGCCAGCTGATCTGCCACCAAATCCCCTGGGCTCCAGCCTCCCACCTTCCCCTGCAACACCAGGAAGCAGATTCCTCTGTGCTGAATCAATCATCTCTTCTGCAGGCACATAAGCTTGCCTCTTCAGTACCATGTTCAACAAGGCAGGATTTGTAACATCCTCTGTCTCTCTAAGGCCAGAAATAGTTGGTTTGTCTGACAATGAACTGGCAGCAAGAGAGTGCATCATGCTTCCTGACCTGGGGCTTGTAACAGCAGAGCATGAAAGACTGTCTAACAAAACTGGTGCACCTTCTGTGTGCAGGATGTCCTCTAAAGTGTCATTGGATACAGAAGAACATGTGTGGTCCTCTAACATGGAGCCAGACACAGGGGAAATTGTCTCCCTGGAGATTATTTTTTTTGTACAAGCCCCCCCTTTGCGGTTAGATGAATGATGATTCTTAAAGTAATTTGTCTTTCTTTCTGCAGGATAGCTGGGGTTATTTTGTGCTTGGTCATTTTCTACACCTATAATTGGCTGTGCTAAGCTGTGTCTTGCCTTTGTAGGCTTCTTTTTACTTCTACCGACACTTTCCTCATTCGTTTTCCCAAATTTATTTAACAACATACAAGTCTTTTCATCTTCTTCTGTCAGTTTTCCAAATGAAAAGCTCTCTGTATCTTCCAGAAGACTGGGATCCAGTGTTAGTGAAGTAGATCCAGTCTCACTGGCTTCCTTTTCCCTGTCATCTGCTCCATCTCTCACGTTCTGCTGCCCTCTGTGTCTTGATGCCCACCAGCCAATCTCCTGGGCGTGCAGCATGTTCTGGTGACGCTTGTTGTGAACTGCTGGGGACATAAACTTGCGTTCCATTTCCTTGTAACTGCTGCTCATTGTATCATCCAGGGAAAATGACCGGAGCAGGGGCAGCTTGACAGTCCTTATTACCTGAGGGGACCTGAATGTGTTATCTTTGATCATAAACAGGCTGGGTTTAGTTGAGCTTGAAGATGATGATGTTTGTGGTTCCTCAGACCTGGGGATGGACTTGTCTTTTATACTGTCAGACACAGAATTTGTGCTGTTGGCCTCTTCCCTTTTCTCTCTCCCTAGTTTCTCTTTCATCAAGCCCCTCTGTTCATTCCCAGTAACACTTCCTTCACTCTTCTCTGTTGCACCAGTACCAGGGCTGATACAAGCATAGTATTGCAGTTCATCTTCCCCAACCTCTTTCCCTCTCTCCTTGTGCCTTTTCTTACTTCCTGATCCCATTTCACTGTCAGTCCTCTGGCTTTCTTGGAGGCACCTCTGCTCCATCAGGGGCACTGGCAGAAATGGCTCTTCCTGAAGTGGCTGCTCCACTGTGGAGACAAAGGATTGCTCTGAAGAGCTAGTGCTTCTTTTGCCTCGTGCTTCATGGCCAGCTACCACAATGTTGGTTTGGGTGCCACTGTAAGGCTCATCTTCTTCTGGTGAGAGTTGGTTTAGAAGTGTTTTGATGGCAAAATTTTCATTCTGAATAGCAGCTTGTCTTTCATTTTCCTCACCCTGCAGGCTGTGATTTTGCACAGGCTGCCCAGCTGTTGTATCTACATTGTCTCTACTGAATGGTCTCTCTGCTGGATACTGCTGATGTTTTCCTAAATCA
Organism: Muscicapa striata striata; assembly: GCA_030060385.1. Taxonomy (NCBI): domain Eukaryota; kingdom Metazoa; phylum Chordata; class Aves; order Passeriformes; family Muscicapidae; genus Muscicapa; species Muscicapa striata. The sequence goes on from JAREIS010000134.1 coordinate 2,408,885, forward strand.
AGTTCATTTGATTCATGTCTGAACGACGGGAAATTTTCATTATCCCCTGTGTTTTTAACCAGATCCTGGTGTTCTGAATTGTCTTGCTGCATGCTGTCTCCAGTTTGGTAAAATGGAAGGTCTTCTGTTGTCTGGGGTGAGCCCAAAGTCAGATATTTACCTGTGAAGTGTCCAGTTAAATCGGTTTTACTGTCCTTTTCATGAACACTGCTTGGCAATACATAAGCTATATCGCTCAATTCATCTTTCTCTGTAATATTTTTCTCATTTTTGTCATGCAGAGTTGAGAATGAGGTATTTGTTTTTGTACTCTCCTGAACATTTTCCCTTGTTTTATTTTTCTCCTCCAAGGCCCTTAGCAGGGGGGAAGGGGTATAAATGCTTTTAACACGTTTACGCACATCTTTTAAATTAAATAACAGACTGGATGCTGTCAGCCTGTGCCCATCCCAAGACCTGTAATCATCCAAGGTGCTCTCCTCATGGTCTCTTGAGGCCGTGCTCTCCGTGGGAGGGGGTGTCAGTGGGACCAGCTCCCGTTCAGCAGTGCCCCCCTCCTGTTTTGGGGGTATGACAGGAGTCAGGAGCTCGGTGATGTTGAAAGAGGGACTGCTGGATCCAGGGGAGCTTGTCTGTTTAGCCAGAGGAGCCACATGCAGGCCAGGGTCAGCAGCAGCCACCTTTTCAGACAGAGAGGTGTTGTGGCTGTGTGTGACCCTGTCCTTTGCAGGCTGTCTCTGCCCTGCTGCCCTTTCTGCAGCCCTGTGTCTCCTCCAGGGGGGACAGGCACTGCCCAGCTGGGGGCTGAGGGATTCCTGCTCGGCTGAGGTGCCCTGGGCTTTGGGGGCAGGTGGGCTGGGTGTCTCAAACCTGAGTGAGGGTGAAACCATCCTGTAGGACACAGACTGGGGGGACACAGAGGCCTGGGACAAGGCAGTGGGGGACAGCCGAGCTGGCACTGGGGGTGGGGGCACAGGAGGGGCTTCAGGGCTGGGGGGTGGCAGAGGAAGAGCAGGTGGGGCAGGGGGTGGCCGAGGGGACCCTGGGGTACGTGGTTCCTAGGGGGAGGTGTGGGAGGGAAAGCAGCAGGAAAGTTGGTTTCTGAAGGGAGGGGACCCTGAGGTACAACTCGGAGGCGGAAAGAAGCTTCTTGTAGAGTTGGCTGAAAATCTTTCTCTGTCTTCTTAGCAGCAGTGGTCATGACAGCTGACAATTTGTGCTCACGTGTGTGGGATCCTTTAACAAATGGTGATTCTTCCTTTTTCATTTTTATGTCAACAAATTCCTCCTTTTCTGTCATTTTTTTATGATGAACATTCCATGATTCAAAAGCACTATTCTCACTGTGAAGAAAACTACCTTTTTTTGCTGGCTCACTAATTTTCAAGTTTCTGTTTTTTAAAGCTTTCTTAGAAGAATGGGAAAAATTTGACTTGGCTACTTTTGACATCTCAATCAGCACAGGATAATAACCATCAGAGTCCCCATAACTCAGGTCTATTTTATTAGGTCTTCTCTGTGGCTCATGTTTGCCACTGAGATAGTGGCTACCTTGACTAGCCTCAGAAAATTCAGAAAGTTCCTTGTGGGTGCTTGAAATGTTTGTATCATCCCAGGAAGCAATATCATTGTCATGATTTATTTTGTATTTTTGAAAGCTATTCTTAATGGGCTGCTTATTTGCTATCAGAGAACTTCCTGACCCTTGGTCTGCAGTCTTATCAAATGTCTTAATCAATGAGGACACTTTTGAAACGTGCTTATTGTTCTTTGGACCAGGGACTGGCAAATTCAATTTCTTTTCCATAGCAAAGGTGTTTTTAGCAATCCTTTTCTCCTCCGAAGCACACTTAGGTAACTGCTGGAATGTGGAAGCCCATACTGTATGTTCATTGTTTCTTGCTGTTAGCTTGTCACAGACATTGCTTTTCTTGATGTCATGGTTTAACGTCCCTGAGTGAATTTTAGCAGACAGCTGGAGGGCAAAGTCAGGTGAAATGGAAAGTTCTGGTTCATTGTAAGGGTCTTCGAGTTCTGCTACACACAAACTTTTGAAAGCCCGAGCTGTGAGGCTGCTCACCTCTCTGTCTGCATCATCCAGGAGACTCCCAATACTTGAGGAATCACTGTGTCCTTCTGAATGTTTCTTATTTCCCTGCATTGTTCATGAGAGTCATTGGTGAAGTATCCAAAGGATTAGTTTCAGGTGTTGAATAGGCAGGTGACTTTGTGAGGCAGATCCAGCTGTTTGCAATTCACAAGCACAAAGTCATCATTCTTCCAGATGGTGCTGCTGTACACTGACTCATCTTGCAGAATAGCTGAAGGAAACTTTCTTCTCTGCAAAGCCAAAAATTATAAATTATTATTTTTCTATATTAACACTATTAGACAGAGAGCATTTTCCAGATGTATCAGTCACAGACTAATTTTGTCATGCTAGTAAAACAATGAACAACATGAAAAATGACTGTTATTTTGGTCAATTCAAGTAGCTCATGGTAGATACTTTAATTTCTGGAAAGAGCCATTAAAGAAAGTGTTTTCACCTCATATTCTTTACTTGGGCTCTTAAACAAGGATATAAGAAACAAATTTTAAGTACTTCCCTTTCCATACCTCCAACCATAAATACTTCCAAGTGCTGTGCATCATTTAGAAAAGAAGATTAGCCATTTTTGGCCAGGAAGAATTAGTAACAAAAATTACATTAAAAAAAAGATGCCACTGAGTACATCATTGCACACAAAGTCCAAAATGAAAGAAAAGTTGCTAAAACTTAATTGTCACAGCTTTGTCATGATAATTGTCGTGAACACAACCCTTGTCTGAGAAAACAGAATGGCACTACAGGTGAAAAGGATTACTGTGCATGTTCCAAAGAAATAGTGCTGGGGTACAATTTAGCCACCCACAGCAGGGTGCAGCTGGGCTGTGTTGGAGCTGAAGAGGCTGCTAACATCAGCTTAGCCAGCAGAAGGCAGGAGTGCCTCGGGGACTGTAGCAAACCCACTAAAGAAGCACAGGGAACATTTGGTTTCAGCTCCAGAACTGCTGAGAGCTAAAGGTAACCCATTCAACACAATTATAAGAAACCACAGGTTGCCCACAGTACCGAGATTTTTGAGTATCTTCTGTCTGAGCACAGGATGGGGGAATCTTTTCATTGAACAAATAAAAGCAAAATAGACCTTCGGCTGTACTTGAAATTTCTACACTAAAGCTCTTCCCAGTTTCTCTGTAAACTCTTTAGATTATTATTCTCACATTCAAGGACTTGAGCAGAGTTTTGACTGAACTGCAGGGAGTTTAAAAGCATAGTCCAGAACTGGCTAAAACTCTTTAATGGAAGTCTGGTGTGTGTTTCCATTTCCTCCTTACAGTGGCATGATGAACTTGTGATGTGCTGAAACACCACAGTTCACATCTACAGCAACTTCTATACAAGTGGAAGATACCTACATCTCAAGCTTGGATCCACTGATTCAGCTCGTAGAACTGAGCAATGGAATTCAGATCTAGATCCCAGCCTCTCCAGGTGTCCAAATCCTGATTCCATCCTGATCCACCTGTTTTTCTCTGTAACGACCCAGCGCTGGTCAAAGTATGAAAAGCAAGAGGAGCTGAGCTTAATTAGCTGAATTATTCAGTTGCTGTTGGCTCAGCTGTTTCTTCAAATGAAAACACTCCTCACCTTCCTTTTCTATTTAAAAGAATCTCAGCCAACCTATTTTTAGATTCCAAGTATCATAGTGAATTTAGATCTGTCTTTCCAGCCATGCAATTCCAATGACTTATGCATAACTACAATAGATGTTCACCAGAAATGAGACTAAAAGAGCTTCTCCATCTTATTTGTACAAAGATTTTTCAAACCTGAGTTTCAGTCCCCTCACAGACATACATCTTTGTGTATAATGCAGCAAGAAAAAAAGAGAAGACAAATGGAAGGCCTTCCTGCTCCTGGTTTTGATTCTTAGCTGTTATATAAATGAGAAATACAAGTACATACCTGCCTTATAATTTTGCTTCTTGCTTTTAGAACTCACTCTCATACTTGTCTTTAGCTTCTTTTCTGACCATCTTTAATGAGGAGGTAGAAATAGTCCAGTGGTGCAGATTCGACAGAAATAGTGTCCCAGGATGCTTCTGACTTTCAGCATTTTTTTGATCCTAAGTGAACTGAACTCTGCAATTCAAAAACAAAGATATTTGTTTGCACAATCTGAGGATTGTTTTGTTCATTTGTTCGCTCCCATTCGACAACCATTTTAGGGCTGATTTACAGGATTTCTTACAAAAAGAGACAGCTGACCATCCCAGAGTGACAATAACCAAACACCTGTTGGGTTTGATAGCTCGTGGAGGGCAGTCAGGTTCCTAGCAAACCACTGTCACAATCTCCAGCACACTCTGGTAGCCCCAGCAGGGACTGGCAGATGAGTGAGCAATGATTTCCTGGCACTCTGCCCTCTGCAAAGGCTGGGTGATGACTCCAGGCTAAAAAGAAGAATTCTTCCCTGCTGTGCTACCCTTTCAGAGGGACTCAGAGGAAAATATGTGCTCCCACTCTACTTGTATATGGCTTTCTCCTGTCAACAAATACAGACATCAATCTGGTGGACTTGGAACAGCTGAGGTTAGAAAGTCAATGGTTTTCACTGTCCCTGTGGTAAAGGAGATGAAAGGTGGACAGTTGGCATGCTAAGGGGCAGTAAACAAAACATCTTTTTGCTTCCATGCATGAACCAGAGGCAGGAGATGCTAAAGGAAAGCTCAGCCGTAGTGAACGTGAATTGCTGCCATTCTTCTGCTGTGGAAATCCCCAAGGCTCAGGCCAGTTTGTCTAATCTTTGCAAGAATATATCAATTTCCTACAAGGAGAACTGTCTGACCCTGAGGTAATGCAGATAGCACAGTCTTCTCTAAGGAAACTTTTGAGTCAGTTTGTGATATTCAAAACCCACTGGCAAAAGTGGCAACAAGGGCTCACCTACTGTGACTGTCCTGCACTTCACCTGAGGAATGGCAATAGTCAGTGTGTTTAGGGATAAGCCTGTACCAATCACAGCTTTTTGTTGTCTAAGATGTGTAGGTTAAAAAAAAACAAAAAAAAACAAAACTATAAAAAAAGCAACAAACAACAAACAGTGCTACTACATCTGGTTGCAGCCAGATGTAAAAGGGTAAAAATCCTCACTCCAGAGACATGCACTCAGTTCCCTCTTTGCTCAGAGGTTAAATAACAATTTTACTGCTTCTGTGGTACTCTTAACTGTGTAAAGCCAACACAGACATGGGAGATGCTGATTAAGTTCTGTCTCACTCATTAATGGGGCTGCTGACTACATTCCAGTTGCACAATGTTTATCAGTACTTAGTGGTGGTGGTGTCTGAACTAGGAGGAATCTTGGCTTTCAGATCTCATGGACAGAGGTCTGGAAAAATATATTGTCCCTTGTAAACTGAGAACTTTTGCTGCAAAGTGAGTAGAGTAACTATAAACATGGAGATCGTGATGTAATCTCAGCAATTATTTTCCTAGATGGAGTCACGGTTACAAAAACAACTCGGCGCCACTGATGAAGGAAAGAATAGTGACTGCCCCTGTCTCTGAAACCCTTGTGACAATCCTTGTCTTGCCTGGACATAATACAAGTGCCTGTGAAGTGTAATGTTTCAAGCTGGAAAAGCTGTATCTGCACCAAGTGGTCAAGGTGCAGACCATTACTGGGACTGGATGGAAACAGCAGCACTGTACTGATGTAGCTATTCCTTGTATAAATATAACAACTATAACAATTATAAATATAACAACATAACTATAACAACAGTATAAACAACTTCTTAGGCAAAGAAGCTGTTTCTGACTGGTTTAACAACCTGGTAATTTCTATACTTTTTTTGACAAACATGGTTGCTAACAAGCAAGGTACAGTATTTGAGCTTAGGTCAGGGTTCAGCTAGTTCAAACATTTAAGGATGTCTGAATTTTGTCTACATTAAAGAAAAAGGAAAGCAATGTTGGACATCTGAAACTGCTTGGAAATGCTGAGAAATGTGTGAGGTGTTAGTGGTAGGCATCACCTGACATGAGCTACTGACAAAGTTTGCATGAACACAGATTTCAAGCAGTTTAATCAAAAACCAACCTCCCCTCTCTTTAAAATAGGAGGCTTTTTTCAGTGTCTCTCTTAAGTGCCCCACAAGTTGTGATGAGGAGGTTAAATTACAGATACTATTCCTGGCCTGGCACAGACTGAATGTCAGCCTTTTTTTTCACTAGACAGGAGCTGGGTAAACCTGGCTGGAGTGTATGACATCACTGCTGCTGCAATATATAAAGGACCAGTTGGTTCCCCCACCCCCTTGGGCTGGTATTTGGCTGAAGGGTTATGCCATGAGACATCACAGTGGCATTTTGGCAGGGCCCTTGGGAGTTTGGAAGTTGCATAGCTGTCTGAAGTCAGCAGCACTGCATTACCCATGAGAATGAGAAGAGAAGGAAAGATTTTTTTTTTTAAATCTTTGTGAGCTGGTTTCTGCATGTGGCATTCTGTGGCACCTATCCACGGCTCCAGCCCAAAACTCAGAGCCCTGTGGTGACTGCTGGTTTATTCAGCAGCATGCTCTACTTCCACACACACTGCTTCTTTAAGTTTCCAGGGACTCGTAATGACAATGAATAGTTAATGCTCCTTACCATGGGAAATAGGAGAATCCCTCCCTAACAAACTGATGACTTTTTGGCACAGGTTCATGTTTGTTCATGGCACACACAGGACTTCATGGTCAGACGAGAGCTGTGGATGGAAAAGGGTCTCTTCAGTTTTGTGCCATGAAGCTGACACAGAGCTCCCAATCCTAGTGGGGCTGGCTCAGTGAGCCAGGCTCAGTCCCCTGGATACTGGCAGAAAACCCTGCATGGCAGCAGTGGTCAGCACACAAATGACTCCACTGTGCTGCTGCTGGTCAATGATCACAGCACTGATGTCTTCATTGCACAATTAGGAAAACAAACAAAAAGGTGTCAGGGAATAGTGGACCTGGGAGAGGATCACAACACCCCCAACAAGCAGGGGAGCTGCCTCCAAGAGAGGCAGTAGTGCTCAGTAGACATTTCCCCAAACTGGCAAGAAAGGTAGTTTCTAGATTGAGAAGACCATAAAATTAATTCTATTAGCACAAGCCTCTGTTTCCCTCATACAAATAGATCACTTCCAGCAATTCTTTGTAGTCATAAAGGGAAATCAAAGGGAGATCTCCTGCTTGGGGAAAGGGGAACCACTTTACTCAAACACAACTACCTGCCACAGCAGATGGAAGATGGAGAAGTGGATCTCTCCAGCTTAGGGTGAAAATCCCAAACACTGGCAGAAATGACTAGCATAGAGCAAGGTGACCTCAGCTATTCCAGCATCAGATCTTTGATCATTGCACTGGAAAGCAAGGCAAAGAAACCATGTGTCTGAACCACACCAGTGTGGGGAACTGGGTCCATTCCCTTTGGGGGTTTGGCCTGGCAATTATGTCTCGAACAGCTTGTTCTGGGCCAGAGAAGAGGAGAGACTGTTCTTGACTTTGGGCCAGCTTCTGTTCTCAGTTACACTGGTATAAATCTAGAGTCATTTTACAGACGTCAGTAGAACAACTGAGAACAGAATTGGTGACTGAATACATCTTCTTCCTCAGCCAACACTGGTGCACTATCCAGAAGCTACATATGCAACTGTAGCCACAGTAAAGTGAAATTTAAATCTGCAAAGAGCCAAACCTCATCCCCATGAGGTATTCAGACCTACATGCAAAGGAAAGGGGTTGGAACCAATACCACATTGTTGTGCCACCAAATCATGTCCTCTGGACAATTCTGATTCTCTAACCGGTACTGCTCATCGCTGAAAATAGCAGTACATTTGGGATAATGTCATTTTGCTCTTTTCTGCAATGTTCACTGGAATATATATAGACCTAAGAGTGATGGGGTAGGCATGGTATAGTTCCAGACTGCACCAGCAGAGCTGGCTGCCAAACCAAGTTGCCATCATGTGGACAATATCAACTTTTGGAAATATGTTTGTGTATGTGTTAGGGGAGGTTGTTCTCATTTAGAGAGATTTTGAAACTTCACATGGAATAAAAATTCTGAAGAGAAATTAAATTGGGAATTTCAACATTTTATCTAGAATTAAAAAACTTTTTTAAATTTTAGATTATTTCACCAGTTTTAGTGAAAAATGCTGTGAGAAATAACATATATATATACTAAAATAGTTATAATGGTATGTTATTACTGTCCTTAAATCAAAGAGGGTATATGCTATTTAAATTAACTGAAACCTTCTATTTTATTTTCTATGCTGTTTGATGGTACTGCAACAGAGAGTGTGATCTTGTTTTGAAATTTCCCTAAGTAAATATTTCAAATTATAAAGCCCATAAATTTCCAATTATCTTTCTAGGGGAAATGTCATTAAAATGAATATGATTGTGATTTTATTTGTTTAATCAAACCTTTTTTTTTTTTTTTTTTTTTTTTTTTCCTGAAAAAAAGAGCTGGAGTCTTTTTCTTCCAGTGAGCTCTACCAAAGCTACTTCATTTGTTCCAATGGGAGCTGGAACCAGGTATTCATCAGCTCCAGGAAGGTCAGTGTAGGCTGGTGGAAGTATGAACACAAGGAAGAAATGTACCTAGCTAATGACTGTGTGTTCTGTATCCTGCTGTGTCCTTTCCTCAAAGGAGGGGAACCTCTTGCAGCCCCAGCTGAAACGCTTACCTTTCCAGCCCAGACCACAAAGCTTCAAACACTGGAAGGTGAAGACCACACATGAAGAAAAATGGGAGGAACAGACACTGCAAGTGTCTCTACCTTTCCCTTTCAGTGGCAAAGACCCAATACTTATTTCCAGCAGGTCTCCGGGCTGCCTTTCCCAGTGTCCTCCAAATGCCCCATCCTGCCAACAGGCCTGTTAAGTCTGCAAGAAGGAGATATCTCTCAGAAAGGGTTATATCTGGACTGAGGCTTTCTTGCAATGCCTGTTCACCCTTTGCATCTCCAGATTCAGTGCCTTTGAGGAGCCAGTAGCATGCAGACACATGGCAGGGAAGTCAAAGGCAAGAGCACATGACTGACACAGGCAAGGGCAGGTGCAGCACCTGACACAGCACGAGCCTATGAGAAACACAAGGCAAAAGGGATGGTGCTCCTCCTGTGACCTGGGGCCAGCACAGACAGGTGACATTTAAGCAACTGAACCCAAACAGTGTGTTTCTTGGCATTAAATGCCTGCCTGGGAAAGGCCACTGTCTGTAACTAGGTCAGTCACTATACACCAAGATATTTATACAGCTCCCCAGCAATATGGTACATGAACACCTCGTGGCTATTTATCTTTGCAAACTCTCCCACTGCAAGCAGGATCTGTGTCATTTACAGATCAGCAGCTACGGCCCAGCTTCAGCTGGCTGATTTGCCCAAGATCAGAGAGGGCATTTGTGGCAGGGCAGGGAACCAAATCTGTATTTTCTTCAAAATGTTTATTTTCTGAATTGCACAGGAAGAGCTTAACCTTTCCCAGGTAAGGCAAAAATATGCCTTCCTAACTCATGGTACTTTAGTATCTGTGATCCCCTCCCATCCTTTTTCAGCTGAGTATGGTGCTGTAGATTGGCATTACATTGTATAGTGAAATCCAACCAGATTTGGAGGTGACTGACTGCAAAGATCTCTGCTTCATCTCAGGTGCTTGATACCTAAATAAATGCTAAGACTCAAGCCTTCCTCACTAGCTGATGGTGACAGCTGACATGACAATGGTACAGTTCCCTCACTGAGCACTGGAAGGATTTTGGCTGATGAGACAGGTATTCCATCTCCTTCCATTCAGACTCAAGCAAGACTTAGATGATGAAAGCTTCTGAGTTTTCACTTCCTGAATGGGAGAAAGATTTTCCCATAGCAGGGGAGTATCACAGCATTGCAATGGCTAGAGGTGGGAGATGACAAAGGGGGAAGAGAAAATATATAGTCAAGAAAACAAATGTAATGTTTTGGATGCCTTTTGGATGTAATCAGGAGCACACCAGACAGCCCCAGTCCCTGTCATGGGAAAATTGAAATGATATCAGCAAGTATGTTAGACACAAATGGGAGGCAGGTGTATTCTCCTCTGTGACCTACACAAGGAAATCTGCATCTAGCAATGCCTCACTTCTCTTTTCAGGCTGGGGAATCTGAAACCATCCCCCATTTACACTGCCCTCTGCTCATCAGCCCCAACACGCTGATACCATCAGCATTGCCGAGTTTACACTTGAACCATTTAAGCTTCTTGACAAGGAGAGTCTGACCCACACCCACCACACAGGATACAGTCTCAGGAAATAACAGGCTTGCAGAAAAAATGGATTATTATTTTACTGGCAGTCTCTTTTACTGGTAGTCTCAACTCTTTTTCTTTATAACTTCTGGATATTTTCAAGATTCGGACAAAGACTTTCCTGAATCTGTTTTCTATTAAGAAGAGAAATCAAAACACTTGTACATTCTAGGTTCAAAATTGTTCCAACTTCTAAGAAGTTTTCTCACCCACTGAATTCCACAGGATTTAGGTACAGGCAATATACCAAAATATCTGTTTTATGCTACCAAAGGCAAAAAGGTGTAGGTATCAGAGGTGGGGGAGAAGGTGGAGGCTCTAGTTTTCAAAATATTCTGTCTCAGGTTGCAGAAACAGAGCTATTTCTTACTTACACCTTGCTATAGCTGTGAAATGCAGCCCAAAGAGCTCTGCTCCTGAGCATGCAGTGTGGCAGGGAGGGTAATACTCAATGCATGCCAGAGCACATGACTCAAGCACATCACCATCCTTTCACATAACATCTCTCCTCTGATGACAAACTGCTCCTCAACCATTTGTGATTACAGCAGAGCCATTCCAGTTGAAGGACAAAAGCTGTGGCTTGTCTTCTGCCTGCTATGGAGCATGGCCATGGGACAGCTACACATCTATGGGAGGACTCTGAGAGGGCAGGGGAGAGCTCATTCTTGCCCCAGGTATCCCTAGAGACCATAATACTTTCCTCCTTTTGAGGAGCAAAAGCCAGGAGAAAAATTTCACCCTGAACAAGATGGCAGTTCCTTCCAGCTCCCTCTTTCTGCCTCGTACACAGGACTTGTTTTGGTTTTGCCCTGGGAAATGCAGACTCCTTGTTCAGAGATTGATTAATTGTTATGATTTAATGGTGCATCCCCAAGCCAATTCCTCACTTTTTCACTGTTAATGCACTTCCTATGGTATTTCTTGTGATTATTCTGTAAAGGATGCATGTAATAAGACAGGAAAGGAAACATCAAGAGTTTTAAGCAGAATCCACGCTTGTTCCTCAAGAGATAGACTTTGTTGCCTCAGAATGTCAATGATGCTGTCAGCACATTGATAGACCCTCTCAAGAAGCCTGAAGACAAACAACAGCATCACTGTCAGCTTACTGTCACCAGCTACTTGTCCTTTCCATCCATCCCTTCTCCTCAATTCTCCCACACACCACAGAGGTGGCAATTCTAGATACTTTTCTATGGTTTCATTCAATTCACAAGCCTGGTCAAAAACTACTTTCTCAGTTTTGTAGAGACACACCAAGCCCTAATATCACTACTTCAAAGCAGATCAGTAAAAACAAAGAGTGTCAGTGAACAGTATCATGATAAGGAGTGTTGTCCCACTGCCCCAGCACAAACCCTGAGCCAGCACAAACCCTGACCCAGCTTGCAGGGATCAGTTCCCTCAGAATATGATGTAGTTTCTGCACCAGCATCCTGGGCAGTTCTGGGCACTTATCCCAATTTCTGCACAATGAAGTCCTGTGCTTTGAAATGTGCAAAGGATAGAGATAGCAACATATGAAATACACTTCAACAGAACAACAGCCATCAGAGGAGTGCAAAACTGTACATGGGTCCATAATGAAGCAGACAGGCAAGCCAAGCTGGCCTTGAGGTGACAGCTTATGTCTGATCCAGGTAAAGCTGATAGACAGAGGCACATCTGAGACAGGATCTGCAGCAACTGCAAACTGCCAGAGACTGTTTGCTGACTTTGCATGTTAAGGTGTAGCCAAATATTAACCACATGCATCTCTTTGAGAGATTCTTCCAAAAAATTGCAGGGATTTTCATATCTGTCTTTCACAAGCGGAAAGTATGAATTAGGTGGCCTTTGTGTACCTGACTGTCATAGCCTTATCACAGTCCCCAAAACAGCCTTTGACACAGTGTGTAGGTAACAGGGAAAGCATCCTTGAACCTAATGGGATATGGCTATGTGAGAGGCTGAAAATAAAGATGCATCCCTATTTGACCTTCTTGGCTCATAAAAAGATGGGCCTGACTGTTACCAGATGATTTAGATTCATCATTACTAGCTTCTGCCTTCTTGCATATCATTATTTGCAAGCACAGGTGATGGATGATAAAGAAACCTAGGACTATAATTAAATATCTGCTTTCTATTCCTGTCCAAAGGGGATCATTTGCCAGGGAAACCCAAGGGAGACCTTACTTCTAGGTGAGGGTTCCCCTCTTACAGCTTCAATGCTGCCTTAATTTCTCTGAGACTGCTAAAGGACAGAGGTCTTGGTGGCAGTCTCTTCCACCACACTTGAAAGCCATAAAAACCTGGCAAGCAGCAAGAGAGTCATAACACACCAAGCTCAACACACACACACAGATATACATATATAATATATATATGTATATACATACACAACTTCAGATATGTGTAAGTAATCACTGATCCATCCCAGAGCATATGCAGGCTTGATTGAAAAGAACAACCTTATCTCGAGGGTAAAGGTCCCCTGTGAGTGAAGACATGCAGCTCCCAGTGTGGTCCTTTCCCCACACACCTCTCAGCTGGCTCACAGGCAGCTGATCCCAAAATGCAACACAGCCTCAAGCAATGCCCAGTTACCTCTAAAGCAATGAACTCACCCTCTCACTCAGAGTAGCCAAAGCTCTGTGTGACCTGGCACCCCAGCTGCAGGCAAGCCTGCAGCTAAAAACCACTTGCAGAATTTGCCTCTGCCAGCAACTTTCCCTGTGTGTAACTCAGCTGGACTAAAGAAAGACTGATACAGATGAGTGGAATTTTCTCCCAGCATGGCTCATCGGGTTAGTTGACTTTGTTTCTGGTCTTGGAGGGATTAACAGTTTTGTGGACCTTTTCCACAGCTCTGGTAATGCAAGTATAGGTGAGACAAGCATTTCAGAGAAGAAGGTTGGAATAACAGTCTACAGAGCAAAATTTCTGAGTACTTTTGTCTTGTAGTGCAGGGATGCAATTACACCTGCAAACCTCCACCCAGCTGTGGCCTTCGAATTCCAACTGTTTTGGTAACTAAGCCAAGAATGTGTATATAAATACCTTCCTAGTGACAAGCATGGAAGGATAGAGAAATGCAGCTCCAGTGTACTGGGAGTCTTCTATGTCTTAGTATTTGTCACAAATACTCATCCTTCAAGCACTCAGCTGAGGACATTTGCTTTAAAAGTAGTCAGTTCCTTGAAGAAGTGAAGGAAGAGAGCCACAGACTCTGATCCTGTCCAGAGAGCTTATTTGTCCTTCTTACCTCTTCTCTCTTTTCCTTCTCCCCTGCCTCCCTCCCAGAAATGGCAGAGGACTAGAGAGGAACCCTCTTGCTGGTACTGTACAAATTCAGTGTGAACCAGTCACTCTGGTCTGCTGCTGTAAAACTTTTCCCCATTCAAGTTTAATCAGATTTGCTAGTTCACGAGCCATTTAAAAAAAGCATAAGCAGTTTGGCTTCCCAAGGTCAATTTTAATTATTTCTGTTCTTTTTTTTGCTACTGAGTTCTGCAGCTAGACTAATAAAATGAAGTTCCTTGGGATAGCAAACTAAGAAGTTCTGCAACAACTGGAGTAAAAAAAGCCTATGCCATTTAAGAAATCTTCCAAAAATTAAAATTGGGTACAAGTCATAGTCACAGTCATTTATAGTGGCCTCTTAGCACTGCATAGATATTTGAACGATCTTACTTTTTCAGGCTCTGTAGCATAGTAATTAATTTCAATAAATTATTTAAATTATTATATTCCTATTTGTTAAAAAAAAAAGAAATATCCAACAGCCTTCCAAACCCTATATATATCACTAAAGTTATAAAGAGTAGCTTATCTGTAGGCAGTAATCACCTGGAAAGTAAAACCAATGTATATTTCCTTAAAGTTGTTTACAACACAATGTGCAAGAATTAAATGAAGCTTCATATCAATTTAGTGCTCTTTTGAAAAGATCATGCCCCTTTGCAAAATAATTACATGTCATAAACAGTATTCACTGCAAACAAATCTATGTGTATGTCTCTTTCCACATACAGACTTTCAGAGACAATCCTGCATTTCTCAGAAAAAAAAAAAAAAGAACTGGACAAAATGAAAGGACATTCCACCTCTAATCACTGAAGAAAATATTTAAATGCTATTTGATTTCTCCTACCTGATCAATCACATTACTGACCCTTGAGTGCACACACATTCACACACTCAGAAACCACCATTCTCCACAATTCCCCAGTTTTAAAATCACCCATATGCTTCCCCCTTACCTTCTGTGCTCCAGCTTCCTGACAGGGACAATGCAGGGCTGTGCTTTCTTCCCTTAAGTCAAAGCCCCAGCACATTTTAGAGCAGCCTGCTTAGTATTAGCAGTTCCCATTATTTATGTGTGTCGGACTCTTCCTCTGAACATGGTTATTTTAATAAAAACGATGACTGAAAAATAAATACAACAATAAAAGTGGAGGAGCTAACCCTTGAGCCCTCGCAGACCTGCCCAGCCAGGTGAAGTGAAATGAGCAAGGAATCCGAAGTTAGTAAAATGTATTTAAATAGTTATAAGGCAAGGGGAAACCAAAGGGAGACCATGGTGGGGAAGAGGCAAACATACGTATCGCGGTGTCGGGTAACAGACAGATGAAACAAACAGTCATCATCTATTTTTACATTCTCATTGGCCATTGGTAGTTCTCCACAGACAGCAGTGCTGTGCCATGGGCTGGCTGCTGCCAGTGAATCAAACCTTAGAGCAATGCAGTTTTGTACCTACAGGTGGGAGGCAAAGTGTTTATTAGGGTCACCACTAAAAATACTGCGTACATATGCACACGAGTAACACATTGCTGTCCTGTGGGTGCTTTTGCATAAATAGCTCATTTCATCATCAAGGCTGGACACGTGTAGCCAGTGTTCTTGGAGTTCTTGGAGTAAGGACCTCTTCCACTGTCCTTCCAAAGCAAACAAGATCAGCCATCCTGCTGGAAGGCACATGCCAGCATGGGGTTTCATTTGGCACACTGCAATAGGATGCTGGATAATGGGGGAAATATGCCATGGAGTCAACAAGCCACGTTTTTGTACTGCAGATCTGAACAATGGATGGCACCCTGTGCCATTCTGAGTGTACACAACATCTTACTGGAGTCATAGGACTCTTATGAGGTTCAGCTTCATGTTGGACTTGAACACAAAGCCTAGAGCAAAAGGAAGAGCAGGATCTCCTGCAGTTACAGCTCAACTCCTGCTTCCATGGCAGAGCAGGACTCCACATGAGCTCAGTGGTCATTTACATGTTAAAAAGAGCTGCAAATTACATTGCTGCAGCATAAGCAAGATCCTGCTGCCTGAGAATCTCCAAGCACCAGGACCCTTGTGATGAACTAATTGTCCCTGAGATCCAAGAGCAGCCCAGACTTACTCTTTCTTGGAGGGACAATGACCTGCCTTCTCCAAAGCAACCTTCAGCTTTGAATTCCCAGCCTGAGGGAGGTATATTTTTCACCTTTGATTCCAGCAGGAAGATTTTGCAAAGATGACTCTCCTGGAGTCCTGGTCTGGGCTTTTGGTGCTTAATTATTTCTCCTAACTCATCCCAAACTGAATGCTGGTCTTGCCAAACATCAGGGCACTTCTAACTGCTAGGTTCTGACTTGGAGCTACAGAGTTCCATCAGCTCCCCATGCTCTGCACCTGTAAGAGCACTTACCCACAAAGGTCTGCTGTGTCATGAGTCATGGCACCTGTGGACTGAGACATAGGAGAAAACTGGTGCACACTGAAAAAAATGTTTGGGATTACTAGAGACAGTGGGAAAAGTTGTTTTCAGGCACCCACTGCCACTAATGTAGGCAAATGTCTGTGTGTCTGTCTCTCTCACAGATTTCTAAAGAGGGGAGGAGTGTATTTCTGGAATACTTGTGCTAAAAATAAACCCATCTCTGCTGTCTATAAAGAGAGGCAGGTATAGCCCTGCTTTCTGTAAGCCCTGAACTTGTGAACTGCTGAGAGGCTGAATCACAACTAGAAAAATCCCTATGGAAATGGTAACTGCTAATGCAGGAAGGTTGGCTGATTGCTTGGAAAATCCGAAACAGGCTTCTCACATGAAAGCAACTGGAGTTAATACTATTCATCAGGATAAATATGGTTCACAGACTGCAGCTTTGAAAGGACTCAGATCTTGGGATAGGCATTAAGCTTATTCAACTACTGTGATGATAAATATTTGCTAATTCAGTGTTCAGATGAGACTCTGGGATCAGATGGCCTGTCATTAAAATAAAACCACTTCTGGGGAAAATTACTGAATAACACACAGGAAACACAACCCAGTGGCACTTAGATGTTGTTATCCTGCTCCCAGGAAATTTAAAAAGCAAAAATTCCTGCTGCTTTCTTTCAGTGAGTGTCGAGCAATAACAGATCACACTGAGTTTTTTTAGACAGCAATTCAGACTGAAATTTTAAACTTGTATGAAAACAGTAAGCAATTTACACAAATATGTAAATGGAAAATGTATGCATGTTTGTATGCATAATCAACTCCATCTTTCACACACACACTTGAAACTTTGTATGCTTGGCAATGCTGAGAATTCTGACAAGAGAGACTTTTGCAAGAGCAGTGGCTTTCAGCTTTTTCTGATTTGTATCCCATCCCAACACTTTCTCCAGGGAAATAAATGGAGTTCTGCCCTACTGACAGAAACAGTTTTTTTCTGTGTGTTACCTTAGCTGCAAATCCCAGAGAGGCAGTATGCAGACCCCAAGGGGTCAATGCACTAATCATATGCAAAAAGTCCCTGGTACATGGAAACCAAAAAGTGGAACTGATTATAAACAGAAATGAAAACATCACCCTGGACTAGGAAAATTCAAGCATCGAACTGTTTTGGTTGTAGAAATTAAATGTTTTATAATTCTCAGGGCATTAACAAGGAAGGGGTCTGTTTAGGAACCCATGAGAGAAATAGGACTATATTGAGTTTTCAGTTGTTTGCTTACAGTGCTTTTTGTCCATCAGAACAGTACAGGTTCAGTTCTTACCTGGCAGCCACAGATTTAATGATTTGTTGACTATTACCACAGTTGACTATTACCAGTGAGTGGAAAAAAGCCATTGCATTATTTTTCCTATTTGTCCTTATTGAAGCCTTGAATGAAGCCTAGCAAAGTAAAAAGTCTCTGCAAAAGGAGATTCTGAAAGAAATCTGAGAAGGGTTCAAGGAAAAAAGTATTTCCTTATTTCATCTTTCTTAACTTTATAATAGGGTGTTTATATAATAAAATGTCAAAATTATTTTAATCCTGCCCTCAGAAAGTAGTAAAATATATAATATCCTAAAAAAAATTTCTTCACTGAAATCAGATTTTTTCTGAAACCAAGAAACTTTGCTACATTTTGGCTTTGACTGCATTTATGATCACTGGCAGACACTGGTTTCACCATTTTTTTGTCCATTGGTGAATAAGACCTTAAATGCATTTTTAAAAGAATTTCTGATCTCCTGATCTCCTCTCCCTGCCACTGTGCCATCAATAGCACCAGACTCAGCTGACTTAGAAACAACTTGTCTGGATTCCAGCCTGGAACACTCATCCTAAAACTCTGTGAAGTGCCCGACCACAGCACCAGTCTGGGGCTCAGCATCTCTCTTTTGGCTTTTGGGGACAGAATGTAGACTAGAAGGGCTCTAAAAACACAGCCTCAGGACACTTTTGGCAAGGATGTGAGTCACAACCTCATCCTGCCTATTTCCCCTAAATCAAAGTGGCATTTTTGTCAGGAGCAGTCACATTTCACCAATAACACAGCTACCTCATGTACAGTGATCACATCTGAAGAACCCCAGAAAGATGCTTTTTGAATAACTGCTTCCCAACTAAATACTTGCCAAGAGTGGAAGACAGATGTGGCAATGAAGAAACTAACTACAAAGGATTTTAAACAGCAGAAGAGGGCTAAATTAATCTGCAAGTAAAGATTAAACCTGCAAAGCACTCTTTTACCTGGGCCCATTTTTCAAAGGGTTTGCATTACCTAAAATAGCAAAAAAAAACATGCTAAGTACCTATCTGCCTTCTGGGCATTGATTTTCCTTGGAAATCTTTCCCTTCTCATCAGGATATGTCAGCAAAAGCTGACAGCACTTTGCAATCTGCAGGAGAGGTTCAGCCTGTGCCAGGACATGCAACAAACCAGTCTTTCAACTAAAGTTTAAGAAATGAGCACACTTCTGATATGTCAGATGTAGGAAAAATACCTTTAAATAGTCTGAGTGACCTAAAATTAGTTCTCATTAAAAACATTATGCAGAAGCCAGTGACATTTAGAGATACTAGTCTAAATGCATTAGGTAATTTATAAACATAGCTATAGCCCATCTAATTTAAGAAAAGGTTGGAAGAATGTGGGGTTAGTGGCCTAGTGTAAATATTTCCCATTTACAAACTGCAAAGAAAAACCACAGGTTAATTAAAATAGCTGGACAAACAATGATGGGAACCATAAGGGGCTATTTTTAGGGGATTGTATGAGGGCACAGGCAGTCAGAAGTCTAGTCAATCCAGAGATGTCACATGGCTGCTCTCAGTCCTTTGCACTCTCTCACTCTACCACAGACAAGGTGAACCAGACAGCTGATATTTGTTTCAGCCCCACACACCTCCAAAGTGATTTCATGCAGTATTTTGCATTTTACACAACACATTGGATGAATTCCTGTGGAAGTTTCCATAGAATCACTGTCCCCATCCTGCCCCAAGTTCCTTCACATCTGAGAGATGGGGTTTGGGCAGTGTGAGCGGGGTTGAGTCCCCCCAGAAGCTGGGAAATGACAAGAGGAAGTTGTGGTAAGCTGCACTATGAGAGGAAGTTGTGTCAGGCAGTTTAGCTGGAACTGCAGAGGAACTGTGGTAAAAACGTGTCTTTATCTCTGGGTGAAGAGAGGTGGAGACAGAAAAAATAAAACATTAAAACTTGTTATAGTCTAATGAGTTGCCTGAATTACATGGATTTACCTTTTTCTGGTTTGTAGAAACACACTTTCTGTGGGCCAAGAAGAAGGACGAAGCACAGCAGAAGAAAATAATTCCATAATACAATTTTATTCCTCAGAGTCAACAAAGTATCAAAACATGTCTGCATTATCTCAAAAACTCAAGAATCCTGCAAAAAATGTTTTCAGAGGATATTGGGGTGCAAAATATCTCTCTGCATGGTTTTG
The DNA here is from genome assembly GCA_030060385.1 of Muscicapa striata striata. Lineage (NCBI taxonomy): Eukaryota > Metazoa > Chordata > Aves > Passeriformes > Muscicapidae > Muscicapa > Muscicapa striata. Next base: position 2,428,468 of record JAREIS010000134.1, read on the forward strand.
TACTGGAGCACCAGTGAAGGGCAGCTGGTTTAGAAGAAAGGTTTCAGCCCAGATGCAAATCTGACAGGGAAGGAATTTAAATTTGCCCTTCCCCCTTCTCAAACCAACTTTCTTCCTAGTTCAGAATCCCTCTCAGGAAAGGCTAATTGGAAACCACAAAGGTTTTGAAAAATATTTAATTTTTGCACATCTTGGCAGAAAAACAGGTACCAGGAGTATGCAAGGCAGAGCAAACACAGCTAAGCCTAACCTGCTTCCAGTCCACCAGCAGATCAGAGCACACCCCTGAACTGCAAGAAACAACACAGCTGTTGCATTTCTCATTTCAGTAATTTGAGTAATTATAATTCTGTGTCTCCAAAATGATATGACTTTAAATCACTTTTAAGAAAGTAAGCAATCTAAAATGGGCATTCAGTAAACCAGAAAGCACTAGAGAGAGAATAAGTTCATGTCCATCCTTTTAGAAAAAGCCAATGTGTAATTGTTCAAGATTTTGCTGAATGTCAGGCATGGAAGATTAACAAGCAGTGAGATTATCAGTGTTAGCAGGAAGAATTCACAAGGCTAAGAACAGCTAAAATCCTGGCCTGAAAGATAGCAAATGTGCTTCTCTGCAAAACAGTTCTGAATAATGGCTGGGAAGAAAGGAGCCAAATGAGGAGCAGAAAAGCAACCTCTGCAGAACAGTGAGGGAGCAGAAGCAGGGCAGAGACAGAGCCCTGCACTGCAGGAACCCATCCCAGTCCTCTGTGTGCAGCTCACCTGGGCTGGCTCACACAGCCCAGCACCCAAAATCTGCCCAGGGAACTGGGGGAACTGGGCAGCTGAGGGTGCATTTTCACACTTTCCCTGTAGCTGAACCTGGAAAATGGAGTCAGTGATATATGTGGAGTAGATAGGAAGATGCCATCAGAGAACACCCTAAGAATTCCCCCAGGCATAAAAACTATGTCACAACCCCTTAATGACAATTAATTAGATGAGTCCCAGGTAATCAGAGACTATTCCTAGCAGTAAAGTGATTCCTGGGACTGAAAGTCACTGTACAAAATGTACTAAAGTGGCTGGTATCAATAAACTGACAAATGCAAACAAAATATTTCTTTAATCTCATTCCATTAAGGAAAAGGCATGTGGTTTGAATTATGATCATATCAGCCACTGCCTTCAGGCATTTTTTGAGTATTTCTAGTCTGCTAAACTCATTAGAAAATTCAGGCTGTCTAATATTTGAATAAAAATATAATGCGAATAAAGAGATAAATACCTTCTTTTACAAAAGTGTTTCAGATGAAAAAAAGATAAACATAAAACAAAAATGAAATTATTACTGATGAGAATTCTAATGCAACAAACAGGTACATGATTAATTATCTTCCTTCAGAGATTAAGGACTCATGTCTTAGGAACAAAACTAAACATGTTCACAAAAGCAAGGCTTTTAGCTGATCCATAATGACACTCATACCAGTATTGTCCTTGATTTCAGAAGTGTTTACACTCAATACAGAGCACAGACTGAAGTATTTAAGCACTGCAAGTTCCAAGTGCATTTTCATTGCAATCTTTCAGTTAGTGACAGAAAGTATTGCTGTTTCAAAACACAGCAGCAATTCTCACATCCAGTGTGTATCTGAAATCCATTAAGAAAATGTCTGTGCATGCAGGCAGGGCTGAACAAAGAGGCAAGATTTGATGTCTCCACTGGCAACATTTTTAACAGTGCCCATGTCATTTGGGATCACAAGCCCCTCTGATTTCAATATTCCATTCCCATCGAAGGACAGCAGCATCCCACACATTTCAAAGTGGCAGATGAAAGCTGAATATTTTGGAAATTGATGTTTACTGCAGGAGCAGCCTGGCATATGCAGCTGAGCCAGCTCTAATCAACAGAAACTGTTCCACAGACATGAGTGGGAGCTGGAACATGCTCTGCTTGCTTACTGCTTCAGACAGAGTTTGTGCTGCCCTCGCAGGAGGGATGCTAATGAGACCTTGGACTAGTCTTTTTTCAGCTTAGTTGAGCACAACAAGCATGAAACATCTCCATTGAAAAATAAATTTCCACCCTTTCTGAAAGGCTGCAAATTTTCAGGAAAACAATTGAAGAAAAAAATTATAAAACTTCCATGCCAGTAATGCAAGATCAGAAAATACAAAGAAAGCAAGGAATGGGTGCTGTGTATCAAAATGCAAAAATGAAACACTCTTTAAAAAGAATATTTTTATAGTGTTCAGCATTAGATGCCTTGAATGGTTAATTCCAATGTGCTGTTTCACATTTTGCTTCGTACTTTTCACAGCTTTACCATTTATTTGGGCATCAATGTAAAAAAAAAAAAAAGCAATAAAATTTCATAGTTCCTTCAAAAATAATTTGCAGACTCACTGCTCCTACAAAATACTTCCAGTATAATCACGCAGTTCTTCTATTTACTATTTGAGCAAAATTCATTTGTGAATTCCATAACATTTAAATAATATCATCCAGTATATCAGTGGTTTCCATGTGACTGGTACAAGAGTGAGCAAACACCTAACCTTGCAATTAGAGATGATTTATAAAGCCAGGCTTATGTACACATGGTCCTGTTGCTTTAGACAAAAAATACAAACCACTGTCAATTCAAATAAAATTACCCTGCAAAATACATAAAAATTCATATAAAATACTTGCATTGGAATTCTTTCCAGATCTCAGCTTTAAACACCTACAACATGCTTTGTAGGTGTGTTGTTAGCTTCAGAGCAACTAAACTTTATGCTCAAGTTTACACTGAAATTTATGAAAAAGCCATCTTTTTCCTCTTCTGGCATTATGGACTATTCAATAGCTTATGCTGAGTCCTAGATGGAAAAGCCTCCAAGGGAGGACTTTTACTAGCACATTCTGCCTTCTGCAAATTACTGTGGTATGATTGTAATACCTTTGTGCTTTTTTCTACCTGCTGGTAGTATTTTAGAAGTGCCTATTGCTCTTGAGCCTAGAGCTGCATAAACAACAACAATAATAATTAATAACTTTTGCAATTATCTCCTGCCAAAAGAAACCTAGGCTTCAGCTTCAACTGGATACATTCATATGTCTTAAGCTGTTGTCTGGGGCTGCTATGCACTTACTGTGGGTATGTTCCATCCCCAAGGTGGCTCTTTGGGAAACTTTGAAGCTCTATAAATAGAAGATATTATTTATTATTATTGGAAGGGCACAGGAATGCAACAATTCACCCTCAGGGGACAGACACACTTAAGAGCACTTGCTTCAGTATTGGATGCAGGAATAGTTCACAAAGTGAGGTAGAGAAAAGCTCTAGTGTCAAATATCCTGTATGAGCAAGAAGGTGAGATCCAGTGGACAAAATCCACCAAACCCATGGCTCGCCTTTCACAAGTTTAAACTGATCTTGGTTCCTTTCCTCATCCCTGGAGGTTAGCAGACACCTCTGGGATGTCTGAAATGCCATTATTCCTGTAAGAAAGAATCACAATCTCAGGACACCTGGCAGACAAGAGAGGAGGCCTTCCTGAGTGGCTTAGCCCAGGCACCAAACTCTGAGGGAGCTGAGGAGAGGGGGCAGGACTTTGGCTCTAGAACAGGGACAGAAACTCAGCAATCACTGAGATCCCCTGAGCAAGGAAATATAAATGAAATACATCCCAGAGGAGATTTAAAGGCAGTAGGGATAATGAGAAAATCCTAAAAATTTAAGAAAATAATAAAGGGGAAACTAGGAGCAGAAGTACAAGCAAAACCATTGTTTTCCCTCTAAAATTTTGTCCTATATCTGTATATTCATTGTGAATTTTCCTGCAGGAAATATGAGCAGATTAAGATTGCAGAGGATCCAATCAAGGTACCTAAACAAATTAAGTATTCTTCTCTAAGTGACTTCCTCCCAGCCTTCCAAAGCAAACCATGCTGAGCTGTCACCCTGCTGGAGAAGCCCTGAGCACAGCTCTGTCATGCCCATGGTGCTGGGCATGCACCACACCCCAACCAGCCTTTGCCCTAAGCTCTTGCCCCGAGACCTGAGTGTCTTTCCTGACCTCTGCAATCCACCAGAATTTCAGAGCTAGGCTGCAAAGAGGGAGAGAGGTGGTGGACACTGAAACTGCTGGCACATTTGAGCAAGACAGGGTGCCAGCCCTCCCCAGTAGTGAGCTCATAGATGCACAGCAGGCATCATTTCATAATGAGTCAGAAAACAGCATTTCCCCCAGCAAGTAGGACTAAGGAGATACATACCCAGTGGTCTGCATAGAGGAAATCTGCCTGTACCAGCACCCCCCTTGCCCCAGCACAGTGTGATAGCCAGGGCTGCTGAGTGCTGCTGCAGACACCCAGGGCTGACCCCAGCCCACTGCCCTGGCCAGGCTGCCAGCACTCAGCACCTCACAGCTCCCCCAGCACAGCCAGCTGCCTAAAGGGCCTTCTGGGCAGAGCCCTGCTGCTTACAGCAGTGACAGGAAAGCACTGCCTTTGCCCAAAAAGACAGTGCTCTTTTCCAGTTAATTGAGTCTTGAAGTTGTTTCCTTTCACTGTTTATTTGACAGCCCTGTAAAAAGTGCATGTGCTGAGCTCTCAGTGTGCTGAGCACAAGGATTGGAGGCCAGAGGGGAGGGTGGCCATGGCTTAACCCCACATCAGCAGCTCTCTGCCTGCGAGCAGTGAGGGGAGTGAGTAGTTACAGTTCAACTCTTCACTGAGAGAAAAATTCACCTTAGCTTTACCTCATTCTTCTCTAGAAGAAGTCCAGCAAAGTGTTAGGGTGATGAAACCTGCCTCTGCCCAGCCTCTGGCAAAGACAATACCAACCAAACACTCTTTTGCTTGTGCCAAGAGTCAGGGAGCTCAGGTATCAAGTGAAGGCTCACACAACAGCACTGGAGCTCATGGTCTTTCTGAAGGAAGAAAATACTCTGCATTTCTCTACGCTTCTACTCTCTGGACCTTCTTTAATCAACTCTTACAACTGCTTTGAGGTGACAGCAATCACCATAGACTATTCAGAATAGATTTGTGTGGGGACACAATACTATTCGTGGTCCCTTTCCCAGTCTTCTGTGTGCCTTTCTAACCACTGAGCATGAAGCATATATTTTGGAGGCATGAGTGCAGCCCACCAGCATGGAGACACCAGAGCCAACACAGCAATGCTGTGCTTGAGAAAAACATTTTGGAAAATCCTGCTCCATACAGCTCTGCCAAGACAGCCTCTCCAGGCTGCTCCAGGAGTGTGTGCTATATCCACAGCAGAGCCAAGGTCTCAGTAATTCCTCATGCTGTGTGTAGAATACACCATTCAGCTTAGCTTCTCCTTAACTACTCCCATTCCTCATGCCTGATATTAACCAGCAGCAACTACCCCTAACAAAACCCAGGTTTTCTCCCAATTTTGGCCTGTTACTGCCAAAACCCCACAGAGAGGGAGTGCTGAACTTGTACCCATTAATTCCACTGTGCATTCATTGTAAATGTACCACTGATGCAGGATGAGTCTTAGGAGTGCCTAAACACAGGGATAACAGAATGAGCTTGATGAGAAAAGGTACCTACAACCTAGGCTGGCACTGGTAAGTCAGGGCTTCATGCTACAACCACTACAAGGGGCAGTGTCAGCCTTTGATGATGCAGCTCAGAGATACAAATGAAATTGATGGGGCATTTCTAGGACCACATCTTAGTTCTGGAAGTATTTGTAGAATTATGAGGGTATGGTTAGTTTGCACTGAACTGATCCCATCCCACCAATTTTCTTTCTGTTGGCTGCTGCTGGGTTTTGGGTTACCCAGCTAAGACAGATGACATACAAGTCATTTAAGGGCTGAGGTGCCTCCTTACCAAGTGGATTTTGCAGTGTGTGCTCTACTGGGAGGTGTAATGCAGAGACCTCAGCCTGGCACCTTGCACCCTCCCTGGGCACTGGAAGGTTTCCCAAGCACATCAGATTCAGGGGGAATTGTGCTGTGTCCCAGCAGCTCAGGTGAGGTGTTCACAGGTGTCTGCACTACAGAGACACAATCCTGACAGCTGGAGTCCCACAGGCTTGACAGACCTAAGCCTACATACATATCATGGCAAGACACCGGAGAAAACCTTCTGCTAGAAGTTCTTGCATATCTGTCATGTTGGTAATAATTTTATCCCAAGCATGATCTCTTTGCCTTGAAGTCAGAAATGCCTTCCATTGTGGAGTTAATTCACAATCTTAACAACACTAGAAGGCAGGTTTTTGTGGTCAAATATATTGCCACATTAATAACTTCAGAATATTACATGAAGCACAAAAAGAAAAGAAGTGAATAAATTAACAGAAGAAGCCTGCATGGCTCACTAGAGAATTAAAGTGCCATTTTATTACACACACCTCAGAGTTAAAGTTTTAATTTTCTTCTAAAAGACCGTAATATATAATTTTCATCCTCCATATTCAAAAATACTTAGAGAGGATGATTTGTTCTTTTGTTGTAATCCACAGGACAAATAAAGCTATAGTCAAGTGATGCTGACCAAATCCCTGCAATTTCCCAGTGATAACAGAATTGTTACTATTTTTTATTCATTATTGCTCTAATAAGGAACTTTTCTCCAAGGATCCTGATGTTCTTTAAATACAAATGAATGAGTTTTTCCCAATCCCTTGGGAACTGTTCTGTGGTCTTGTTTTACAAACAGATTAAAAAGGAGGACACTGAGGCAGAGAGGTGTTACAGCCTTATTTCCAGAGGAACTGACCTTGAAACCGCTCCTAGTTAGTGGTTTGGCTCAGGTCAAAGCTCTAGCTCTAGGCTGGAGGCAGCTCCCAGAATTATTCCCTGTCCCCTGCTTGGGACAAGCCTCCCTGCCCAGATGTATGGCTGCATGCATTCATACAGTACAGGCACAGTAAGCACTGCCACTTGTGGGTTCCACTTGCTCTGCTGAGCCGGCACTGAGGAGCTTTTAAAAGTGGAAAGGCATTCAGAGGCATCTTTTTCTTTTACAAGCTGCAGACATTTGCCTCTTAGTGAAGAAGGTCATCGAGCAGGCACGGAGATCTCTGTGAATATCACTGCAGCAGTTCCCAAATGGCTCCTGGATGCAGCAGCTCTCCCCACTGCCTTATACTGCAGACCAGCAAAGCTATATTTGGAGACAGCTATGGGGATTATGTTCCCAAGAGCCTTGGATGGAGCAAGTTCAGAGTGTGTTGTCATGATGGACGTGCACACATGTGCCCTAGCAGAGTAGAGGTCAGCCATCATTCATGAATATGTGCAGACCACTTACAGTCCAGTTACAGCATATGCTAGTAACACGTGTTCCCCACACACCCTGTTTTCTCCCCAGTAAGCTGCTGTATTTTTAATGTCTCCATTAGCTTTTGGAACAACTGACAGCTTTAAGCTTTTCCCTGCAATGAGCTCCAATGTGGGAACATCATGCAGCTTTCAATTACAAGCCAAATGGTTAAAGATTTTAAGAGGAGATTCCAATTCTAGAATAGGAAGCTTGCCCAGTCAACCCTACACCTTTAATATAATTATTATTTATTCACAGCCAACCATAAATGCACCTGGTTCCTACAGCACTATTTGTCTTCAGAAATGTCCTTGCTGAAATTGCAGGTAAGTGTCTGCAAGTCTCTCTTTCAGTGTGCCTGTACCTAAGGCAAGGTTGCTGGACCTCATGCTTCTATGAGGAGGCAAAAGATTCAGCATTTAATGCAGCAACACCAACTTATGCCCAAAACACCTCAATTTTTACAATTGTTTCAGCACAAGAAATGATTCTTTCATTTAAAGGGAGAAAAGTGCCATTAAATGGTTTTCTACATAAGGCTGTCAGACCTCAGTCCCCTCAAAACCATGAGTCACATTCACAGCTGCTGAAGAAAAATCTGAAACTGGCTGGTGTTGCAAAGATTCAAAGTGCCAAGTAAATAGAAATACTATAAAGCATCTGCTCTCCTGAAGTCTTGTGTCTTCAAGAGATGCTGTCAGCCCCACCAGCAATGAAAGATGTGCTCAGGTATGAGATAAAATGATGTTTAAGTGCCATGTGATTTAGTCTGGGAGCAGTAAATTAAACAAGGCTCTGAATTTAAACATCACTGAAAAATATATGTTTTGCTACCAAAAGTTGGCTCAGTTTTAGTGAAAATGCCCAGATATGGAGAGGCATGAAGCTGTCTCCTCTCAGGTGGTTCAGTTTTGCAGAGATACGAGGAATAGAAGGAGGTAAAATCACACTTCTGTCACTTAAGGAAGCACACTTTGAACATCAATTTAATTCAATTTAGAAAACTATTCCATTAAAGTACGTATAACCACTTTGATTAAGTGGTATAATCACTTTGATTTTAGCTTTACAGCAGTGTTTTGACTAGGGCTCTGGCTGAAGAAAGAGCAGAGCAGGTCACTGAAGCTGCAATTACACGTGTTGTGCTGATTGCTGCCAAGCCACTGAGGGTGTTACTGCCCAGCAGTTTTCTAGCTTAACTGTAATGCCCCATCTCCCCTCTCTGGATCTTGCTGGCCTCTTTGGATGCCCCAGGTGTGACCCTGAAGAAAAAGAACAGACTGAAAGTCCTGAGAAGAACTTAAACTAAACTTCATCTTTCTGGTGGAACTGAGTTAGGAAGAAACCACACCTAATTATGTTGGCAGCCAAGGGAAGACAATAAGCCCCTGGAAACCAAGCAAGGGAGATATTTGTGTGGTAAGCTGTGGGTAGCCAACAGTGATAAGAGATCTTACCAATTTTAATCTTAAATAACAGTTGCATTTAGAGTAAGAAGTGTATTTAAACTGCTCATTTTCATGATATGATATTGTTAACTGCAACAAAACTCTAAGGCAACTCTGGTGACACGAAACCTCAGGGAAGTTATCTTCCTGTTGCTGTTCTGTTTCTTTCTTGATGGTGTCCTTCCCAAGCTGGGCACAGCCCAGCCAGGAGCTGTGCTCCCTGTATCCTCCATGATGCCACACATTCCTGTGGGTGCAGGCTCTATAACCCTGTCACACTGTCAGGATATGGTTCTGACAGTGCTTTCAGTACATCTGAAGCTAATCTCCACTTCCTGCAGATGAGCAAGGAGATAGCATCCTTCATTTCCCTGGCTGCTCCTCCACCCCATCTACTCTCATGATTTCTGAAGGGATAACACATCCTCTTGTTTTCTCCCACAAGTTTACAACTTTTCTGCAGGAGCACTTTGGACAAACACCTGTCAGCTGTTGACAAAGTGCTTTTGTCATCACCATTCACCCTTACACTCCCATTCAACAAATGAATGACAAATATGAGTAAACCAGCACAAGAGCATCAGTGAAATCAGCTCACTGATATGAATCTTCAAGAAATTGCTGCTGCAGAGAAATGTTCTAGCAAAAAATTCCACACAATAAAGTCTTTCCCCTGTGAGATCACAGAAGTTAAGAAAGGGGCCATGAATTCCATCAGTCAGGATACCCACACACTAAAAGTCTCTATTCAGGAAGCTAGGCAGGCAGAAAAAGAAATGGTATTTTTCACAGATAGATGGAACTGGAGATTTTTATATTTACAATACTATACAGCTGGAGAAACCTTGGGGCCTCTGAGTGAAGTGTTGACCCTCAATACCCAACCTCTCTCCTGGATAATTCTCCCAACACCGGCAGCAGCCAGAGAACTTGATGATGCAACTTTCCTTCATTCACTGAATTGCTTTAGTTTTCAAGCAAATCTAGAGTACCACAAATGTTTGATTTAAAGATAGGATTGTGAGTTAAGCTCCTATGGCTTGATGACTTCCTAGAGAAAAGTTCTCTGTGAGGACAGCCCTTTGGGGAAGGGGCAGGTTGGGGTCATGCAGGAGGAAACCCTGCCTGCATCAGCCCCCAGAGCTGTGGGGCTCCAGGGGAGGCACCTCCAGCTCTCCACTCCATGGGTCATGGGGATGCTGCTCTGCAATCAACAATCACTTCTTGTTCTCTTGAACTTAGACCCTGCAGGCAATGGCAAAGCAAGCAACCACACAGCATTTCTTTGTCTTCATGGGCACACTCCAAGGTCCTATTTTCAAAAACAATGTGAACATTTATGAGAATACCAATGAAAATTACTTTTTGTGAGTGGCACTGAATCTCTTTTGCACTTTCACAGTTGTATTTTGACCTCTCTTGTGCAGTATAGCTGGCAAATTTTTTAATCAGCCTCTCTGCAGAGCACAGCTCTTCAGGCTCTAGAAAACATCCATTTCTAAACAGGACAAAGCCAAAACTGACCACACCTGGTGACACCAACAGACCAGCTCCGAGGAGGAGTTTAAGCAAGAAACTCTGGAACCTTCTTGCTGCCAACTTTTCCATTATTTCTATGGCTTAGAAAGAAGCAGGTGCTGGTAAAATTCTACATCAATCCTTCAGAGAGTCCAGTCCTCTTTAGCATCCTTCAACAGGAAGATACCCAGATTATCTACAAACCAATTTATTTCAACCTCCACAAGTCACAGTGAGTCCAGGAGGTGAAACACACCAGAGACTAAGAAAAGGACTCTCCTCTAAATCTTCACTCTCAGGGATTTCAGAGGGAAATGTGAGATGCACTAGTCCATTGTGATAGGAGAAGACTTTGAGGTGTGCAGTCTTCAGACCTACACTGGGAAGGGCAGGGCATGCCCTTCTCCTGAGAGGAAAATAAAGGGAGAAAGCAGGCATTTTTTCTGAAGATTGATGGATTAGACATTTCTGCTCTAATACTATGGACTTCAAGAGAGGTTTTATGTATGCTTAAAGGAATGAACAAATTTTTGTAAATGCTGATAGACTGTAAATAAATAAATGAAGTATTAATCATCACTTTCATCAGAATCTAGAAGAAATCTATCTTTGTATTATTTGGATAAGGCTCTGTCATTAGTTCAGCCTTGCCATTTTTAGAAATTATTAGAGTTTTATAGCAGGTCTGAAATTCTGTGCCACTGAGATTGTGATTTTAATGCATATTAATGGCAGAAATGGGGGAGGGGAAAGGAAGTTGGTGTGATTCCCTTACAGAGTACAATACTAAATAAGAAGATTCCAGCTGTGCAACAGGAAAGTTAAAATGGTTTGTTTGGATCATTAATATTGCAATGAAAACTAATTAAACCTAGAGCTACAAGGAGGAGCTCATTAGAGATTTGAATAGAGGCAGCATAACACTCAGCAGCCTCCAGTTTTAGCAGTTTCTTTTATCACACCAAGTGGGATAGCAAGAATTCACTGAAGAGACAAGGATAGTCTGTAGAGCCAAGGGGATATGGACACCCAGTCCATGGGATGCAACTGCAAGAGGCACCTGATTGCTACAGGGCTTCTTTGGGAAATGCTGCATGAGCTTTGTAGCCCTGTAGAATGAGCCAAGCCCTTTTACTGGCTCTCTGCTCAGACTAACATTGCTGCTATGCTATACCTCTGTCCCCTTGTCTGACCTGACATTTGAAACTTCATCTAAAATTTCCTTAGCCTATGAGCCCTCAAATATGCTTTACAAAATATACCTGCTTGTTTAGCATCAGTTCCTGCATGCCCATCCCCAGGCATGGCACTTCATACTCTGTAGTTTAAGTGTGACCCTCAGTTTTGCGTTTCCTTTCTCCTTTAACATGTCATGCCACTTTTGCTGTAGCCAAATGTGTCCCTGCCCCTGTTCTGTGGCCATCAGCATCCTCCTACAGCTATTTAAATCTTCTCACTTCTGAAACTGTCATTCCCACCCTCCCCTATGGCCTCCCTACATCCCCAACCCCTTCAAACCCTTCTCCCAGCTTCACATAGAAGCCAGAGACTATACCAACCTCTTCCATGGACATTTATCTCAGAAGCAAATAATGATCAGACTGGGCTTCCCTAAGTCTTGCATCCTTGCAACTTCAAGTAAATACTGAAGCCCCAACCAAGCTGTTAATTATCCATGGTAAGTGCTGGTAAGGGTGCTTTTATTTCACTCCAGCACAGGCTGCCAGGGTGAAGGAACAACCTCTCAGTGCTGACCAAAAAGGACTTAATGGGGGAGAGTCCTGAAAGACAAAAGATACCTTGTAATTTTACTAATGTTGTCTAAATGTTGGATTGGGGTACTACTGGTGACTTGAGAAATTTAGAAATCCTTCAGTCACAGAGAAAACAGAATAATATACTAAAGCAGTGACACACTAAACTGTACGCTTGCAACTCAGACTAGAATTTTTCCTACATAATTTAGACAATTGAATGCCAAAGGAACATGATAGGTGAGGCACTGGAGCTGATGAGGTACTAGAAGAAGTTGCCCAGAGAAGTTGGGGGCACCCCACCCCTGCAAGTACTCAAGGTCAGGCTGGATGGGGCTCCGAGGAACAAGGTCTAGTGAAAGGTGCCCCTTCTCATGACAGAGAGGTTGAAAATAGATTATTTCTAAGGTTCTTTTCAACCCAAACCATTCAATGATGCAACCAAATGAACCTTGCCTCCCTTAATCACAGTGTCAGAGCATGTGAACATGTGGATCATTGAAAAATCTTCCATTTTCAAGTCAGAAATTTCCCACCACTGTAGCAGGTGCTGACTCAGGTTTTTATTAGTTTTGTCTATCTTTGGGCATCAGGGAAATAAATTTTGAACAAAACCTTCTGCCACATGTGCATTCGCTACTGGGTGATAGTACAGCCAAGGGACTGGACTGGAAAAGGCAAAAGCTCAAAAAAAGGAGAAAACAGACAATTAAGACTGAAGATCGAAAGAGATGAGAATGGATCTAAGCAAGTCAAGAGGACATCAGTTCCAGCCCAGCCAGAAATTCCAGGCAGGTGTTATCAAGACATGACTTCCTTAGATAACCAAGGAGAAGAAAAACATGGAAAAATGCTGTAAAAGTAAAAATTAATCACTGACATGAAAAATGTCCAGAGGCATCAGACATGTCTTGACATTGGAAATGTCTAGGCAGAACCAAGAGCTGTGAGCTGTAGGCAGAAATGGCTCCACAGGCTGCAGGGGTGGCACCTCTGCAAAGATCACTCTCCCTGGCATCCCAGGGCGAGATGGTGGCATTTAAGGATACTCATCACAAAAAGGGAATAGTTTCCATTTTCTGCAGCCAAAACATGGGCATGTAGATGTGATCTCTTCCTCACTCCTCATTCTGCAAACCCTTGCTTAGCTGAACCAATCAAGAGACTTGGTGTACATGGGCCAGGCTCAGGTGCCAGCAAGCCCACAGAGAAAATAAGAGCCCAAGAAGTGCACTTCAGATTTCCCTTGAACACAGGAGTCCCAATCTAAGATTATATCCATGTACACTGACCAGATTTATACAAACCCTGCAAAATTCACACCAAGAGATCAGGGGTAATTTTATGTGCACTCTTTCCACCTCTCCCTGGGGAAGAAATAGATGAGTTTGTCATGATGTCACTTGAGCCTCTTTATAGCAATCCTGAGAACCTACATTCCACTTTCTATTTTACCCTCCCTGATGTTCCCCCTCAACCAAAGCCCTCAACAGCATAGTTTTGGAATGACAAACATCTCCACAGACTTGAGTGACTGCAGTAACCTCACATTCCCTTTCCTGGTGCAGCTTGCATATCACAAATACACATAGTTCGAAGTCAGCTCTTGAATACTTCACATGCTGGTTCTGCTGCTTCCCCCTATGGCATCAACAACTTTAAGCAACCCCATGTTGCCCCTGATCTGATTCATCTGATATGCTTTAGACAAATAAACAAGGTCAGTGACAAACAAAGGGAAAGAAAATCAAGAAACATGTTATGGCTGAGGTCTTGATTTCTAAAGAGAAATGAAGACCAAATTTACATCAGTGACTACCTCACATTTGTTGCCCACTACCTAAAGCTTTTAAGGATATGTTCAAATTAATCTAATTCACTAAATGCTCAGTGTGAGGGTAACCAGGGGTGTAGGAGTCTGCAAGCTCCATGGAGATGGACAAAGGAGGGGAATGGCATTGACCAGAACTTGTGGTGCTGCAAGGATTCAGTGGGAAAGGCAGGCTTGTTTCAGACCCCTCCCAGAAGATTAATTTGGGCTGTGATGTAGGCAGAAGTTAGTACATAGTAAAAGCTGAATGCCTTGGCTGTCACTTGATCAGGCATAGTGATGATTTTACTAGCAAAGTGCCTCTGCACTGAGATGCTGTTTCTGCTAATTGCCTATCATTAACAGTGCCTCCACAGGAAAGACTTCGGGCCTCATCCATCAGAAAGATTACATAGGATAGATCCTATATGATTCTAAGGTTCTAACTACCTTAATGTAGGTACTTAAATTCCTGTTGAAGGAGTTAAAACACGTTTTTACATCCCTCTATCTATATATAAGGGCTTAAAGAAAGCAGAGAGGTAACATATTTAACTCTCTTACTTCAGCTATCTAAATTTGAATTTTACTGCCCTTCTTCCTTTGTCCATAAACATATTTCCACTCACTTTGGCAGGCACAGCCCTATCACGCAGAGATGAGATTTCTGAAAGCCTCTGTCAGAGGCTGAAAACTTTCAGCTTTCCACAGAACTGTACACACAGCAAAAGGACTGTTTTCACAGGCAGATAATGTCATGTATTTGGGGGAAATCTGCATGGAAATGAATGCTGAATGTTTGTTTTACTTTAACCTGGTGTTTATAAAGATGTCTAATGACTTTTAGTGCTTTTTGGTGTTAGATGTAAAAGAAGAAAAACCACAACTCTTACCCCTAAGACGGGAATAAGCTTGCTTATGCCTATTATATTATAAAGATACAATATTTGCTTTATGTCAAGAGAAGTCCTAGCCTCTTTAATGCCATGTGTAAGTGCAAATATTAGTTAGCACTGAAATGGGATACAGTTATGTCATGTACAGTTAATGTCATGTCACCAGTATTGCTCATATTATAAAGAAAGTGGCAATTAACTTGAATAGGAACTGCATGGTTTGTTCAAGTAAGTCTGCTCTATGTACATTCAAAAATGGCTTCTGACAACAGGATTTCAAAAGCAAGATGCAACATGCTTGTACATGCAAGGAATAATAGAAATGAGCTGTAGGAGCCCAGTTGTCCACTATTCACTAGTCATAGCTGCCCTGGACTAGCAAAAACTTCCTTATCACTAAAACAAATGCACTCACCCACACCCAAAACCACAAGCTGAACATTTCTACCCAGAAACTTAGAAGGCATTTATGTGGAAGTTACATACCTCACATTTCATGTCCCCTCTTTTGATGGCTGAATTGACTAGCAAAAGGAAAAAAAAAATCCCTGGATGCACACAATTTTTGCTGTGCCAGTGCAATGGATCATTCTGTTCTCTGGTTACAGCACATCATGAGAATGCAATTCAGCGGGTGACCCAGCCAAGAGGGGATAACAGGGACATGAACTACCTGAATTACCACTCCTATGGAGCACTGAACCTACATTCTCACAAAGGAACAGCTGGTGTTTTTCAGGAGTCCATTCCTTGTAAAGATGCTCAACCTTTTCACATTTACAGCATATTTCCTTGGAAGATTTATTCTGTTCAAAATCCTATTTTACACCTGGAAGAGGAGAAACAAAAAAAGTTTCTTCTACTCCAATATCTATGTTCTTTAGTAGAAACTCACCATGGTTTCCCTTTATTAAAGTCCAACATGCTTATACAGAATATAGACAGACAGGAGATGCAAGAATATTGGATAGAAATTGGACATTACCTTTTTCTCTTGCTCTGGAATTTCCCAGCCACTGCATTTTGCTCCTCCACCACACACACCACCTTCAGAGAGTAGGCACCTAGCCATTTTCAGAGGTTGCTTAGGAACTTTCTAAGTTATCATCATGCACGTCAAAGGTATTTTAAGACACAGCTGAGTGTATCAGAATATGCAACAATGACAAGCCAGGCTGCCTGGCATGTTTTGTTCATGCAGTATGAAAACCTACATAGGAAAAATTCCAGCAGTGCTGCCTCAGTAAAGGAATTTTATCAACAAACACCCCACTAGTGACTGAGATAAGCAGAAGACCAGACAATATCATCCAGTGAATACTGGAGCCCCTCATTTAGGGTCACCAGCCAAACTCTCCCACAATGACTTTTCATGAGCTTTGCAGGATTGTTTCTTCCTCCTGTAGCATCCCAGTTCCTCTGGCACTTTTACAAATGCTACAGTATCTGCACAGGGACTTACAATACTTCAGAGAATATAAAACATATGGAAGAATCTCCTCCTCAAGCTGCCCACTCATATTTCAGCAATGAGACAAATGATGCAGACTACTTTCCTGATGTACACAGGAGACTTGAGTACGTGTCCCAAGGCTTTTGTCTTTGCCTCCTTGCACCTCTCTGAGTTGGTAACAGGGCCAAGCTATAGTGTCCCTCAAGTAAAATCCAGAAAACGTGGTTTAAAAATGTACCAGCATCTCTGTAGCATACCACATTCCTTAACACAGAAAAGGAAAGAGGAATAAAAATGGAGCAAGACTGGAATGCCGAATGGTTTCCCACAGTATTCCTGAATGCCAAGGGAGGAAAGCATTAAATAACTGGTGCAGGCATGCTTCCCTTTGTTAACACACCCGACATCTGTGATTCTGCTGCTTGCTGCAATGTGCAATCCCTTCCAGTTGTCCCAGCAGCTCAGAGTCCTGACAGAGGGGGTGATGGAGAAAATAGCAAAGGAAGAGCAGCTGTGAGTTTTCAAGCATAGTTTCCATTTGTTCTGGATGCCCATAGCAAAGCCACCTTGATTTTTTGGCAGTAGCCAGCCTGAACATGTTTCCTTCAATTTGTTCCATGATGTGACATGACATGTTAATGAAATGGAACATCCACACACACCAGGCCTGCCAAACGTTGTATAATGCCCCTTGGTATCCATAAGCAAAGTGCACAAAGTCTTTCAATCTTTTTCCAAGAATAATAATTTTCAATTGCATCCAAAATTTACTTGGCCACACTCTGAAAGTATGTATTTGAGCCTGAGGACTGGATTTGTGTGGTGATGATGAGCTCTCATCAAGAGCTGTAAATGAAACAAAGGAAATGACCCCTTGGATCAGACCAAGGAATTGTTTCACTTGTGTCTAGCTGAAGTGGATAACACAGAGGATGCTGGAATCCTGTCAAGAGGATGTTGACATGAGTCAGCCAGCAATGTTTGCATGGGTCAGTCTGTAACAGAATATTCTGCTCACCTGGGGTGTTTCTTTTTGATTTTTCTCTTTGGGACTGACATGCATCCCATTACATTGGACTTACGACTTCCTTTTCAAATAGGGTTGGCTTGCCATTATTGAGAAAGCTTTTTTATACTTGTCTATCTGATTTGTCCTGCTAAAACTCTTCATTGTACAACATTTGTTTTTTTAATTTTTTAAGAGAATCTCCTTTTTGAACCCACAACTATCTTGGCACCCCATGCTATCATCAGCTGCTGCACTGGTCTTTGCTTCATGCTGCTCAGTGCCATCTGAGTCCATTTTTTACCTATAGAATGAATTCCACAAAGAATGAAAGTTGGCCAGGACAGATTTCTTTTGAACCTCAGATGGAATAGAAGGAACAGCATTTTTGTGTGTCTCTAATTACAGTCACCATGACAGTTCATATGTGTAGCAATAAAAATAACCATAAACCTACCTAATCATTAAAGTAAAGCAAACAACTCCTCTCTGTATCATCATACACAGGTACTGGAGTTGTTAATAAACCAGGAAGAGCACTGAGGCACTGGAGTAGCATCTTTCCTATCTCCACAGTTTCTTAAACAACTTTAGAGGCGTATTTTTATTAAGTATATGAAAGGCAGATGATCTTAAACCTCAAAAAGAGTCTGTATAATAATTGTGTGCTCCTCTAATGCTCTCCAAAGACCTATTCAGAGTCCATTCTGAAAGACAATAATATATCAAGAACTTCTGCAAACTTCCTCCTAATGAACACATGCCAATTTGAGACCAAGAATTCTGGCCTCAGAGGACAAAATAACCACTGCACTTAGTCTCTGGGTGTTTTGCTACTTTATTTCAGAGTGATTCAAAATCTAATTAAATTTCTAAACTCTAATGAAATTACAGAAGAAAAATCATTTAGGATTATATTATATACAATTACTCACAGCTGAAAATTACAGTTAGCCTCTTTCACCAAGATAGGGTCTCCTGAGAAATCCTTGTTATTCATATAACGTATAAATCTGACATTACTCCCACTATTTACAGGTCGAAGGTAAAAACAGAATTAATTAAACATATATATCCTGCCCAGTGGCTGGATGGTGAAGAATAGAGGGAAGGCTGATAATGATGACGGTGCTTGAAAGCACATTTCCCAGTTTGGTGAAGAATCAGAATAAAGCTATTACAAAGCAGGATTCTATTAAGTCTGTCTTTTTCTGGTCAGTGCTTTTCCTGGCTGGAGGTGTGCTGTGAACTAGAACAGTGAAGCTTACACAATCAGCTGTGGGCAGTCACCTAGCCAAGGTCCTTCAAGCATTAGTGGAAAAGCAGCAATGGAATAAAGTTAATAGTTTTATTGATTTCACCCAAATATTCAGATATTTAGTTCCTTCTCTGAAATACTGAAACTACCTGAGACTGCTGATTTGGGCCAGGAGAAGCAACAAAAACCATCCAAACCAAAATAAAACAAAACCACCCCAAAATAAAAAAAAAGCTCCAACCACCAAACCCCAAAACAAAACAAGAGAGCTGAAATTCCTGTTATTACTTCTAGAAGAGGTTTTCCTGAAAAGATCTTTGCAGATGAAACGTAAGGTATAAAAACACTGGAGGCTTCTTACAAGGATCCTAATCTTTCCCATCCAGCTGGTGCAGAGATTTTTGTTTGCTTGGTTTTGGTGTTTCCAACTCTGATCCTATAGAGAACCAGGAGCAGAGAAAGAGCAAAAAGGAACTACACACACACACACACTACAGGTCAAAGCAGTAATAAATACTTTCTATGACACCAGCCACACTCAGTCAGTTGTACCAATGGTTCACACAGCTAAATAGGCCAGGGACATCAGGACATTTTTCTTAGGTAAAAGTTACTATCTGGGAACTGACTTGCAATGGTTTAGCAGCCAGAGTGAGCTGCTTCTCTGCTCCTGAAAAAGTTCATTATGAAAGGGAAATATTCCAATAAGTGCTCTGCTGAAAACATTATGATAGCATTCAAATTGAGTTTATAAAAATGCTAACAATATTGAAAGAGAATGCCTTAGAAAATTCTTCTAAGACAGAAAATCCACTTTCTTATCCACGGATTTAGAAGATTTCAGCAGAAACAAATTCACTGGCTGAATCAGGCTGTGACTGTTGCCTGTCCACCTTCTCCACAAAACATTTTCAAGTTTGTTTATATACTGAACTTAAACCCAAAAAAGGGAACTTGTGTTTGCAAACGTAACTACCCAGGATGTGACTAGTTTCTCAATAATCATGTGACCTACTTTAGCTTTTTTTTCCCCAGACACTGAAGAAGAGCAAAATTTATGAAAACTTGGATGAAATAATTCTGTTGTCACAACTTCATAATGACCTTACTAACAAACTGGATATCAGCCCCAACAGCATTTCTTCTCTTACGTAAGTGATCTAACTTATTTCTTCTCCATTCTTTTGAGCACTTTTATTCCTAGTTTAGTGGGCTTATTTATTCCCCAGCTTCACTGTATATATCTTGTGTAAAATTTTGTTTCTTGGGGAAGAAGCATTTGTTGAGCCAGGGGGGGTATTTTGCTGAGTTTTCTAGCTACATTTCCTATTCTGGGTGCAAAGGGCTCAGCTGTGCACAATCCAGAAGACACTGTGAAGTTGAATGCCTGCAGTTTTGCAGATGAGATGTGCACCTGCTGAGCACTGTGTTTGTTTAGCACTTTGTTTCCTTCTCCCTGTGCAGGAAGAAGTGGTTCAGTAGAGTTTGAGGGTAAATTTGCCTGCGTGCGTGCTGACTGCAAGCCGCTTTTGGGCTCTCCCTTCCCGGGCTGTGACAGTCCTGCCTCACGCTGCCTCTAATGCTCCCTGCTGGCCCAAAGCGGGGCTTTCTCACCACCTGCTTCTCACTCCCTTCTTACTCATCTCCACTCTGTGCAGGGAAGAAGTGGGGCTCATGGCTAGGAAGCCTCAGCAGGGTCATATGAACCCTGGGACAGCATGGTCTAACGGGGAGCTGGCAGCGCTTCCACAGGCTGCTGCCAGCCCTCGGCGCTCTGCAAGGGGACAGGCACCACCCTCTGGTGGCAAAACCTCAGCTTTTACCTAATGAGCTCCTCCTATACTACCCTGCTTCGTGCAGACATTCACAGAAAATCACCATCTACACTTGGGGAATCCCACAGGGGCAGTTTGCCCCACCTGAGCCACGCAGAGCAGCTATTCCAGCTTGTATCTGCTGGATATCCACTCCTGCCTCACCTTCACAGCTGTCCACACATCTGCAGCAGTGCTCTACCCTGCCTCTGGGGTCCCCATATTTATGCTTCCTTTCCTATTTGCTGCCTCGATTATAAATGGCACTGGCTGCTGCAATGCCACAGGACCAGCCACTATATGTTGCAATGAGGAGAAATATGAATGTTTGGAGGAAGGGAAAAAAAGTCGCATGGATGCAGGAGGTAAGAAGCAAAGGGACTTAGGGAAGTTCTGTGTACTTAAAAAGACAGGGCACACATTGCTGTTTATCACTGCAGGTTCTGGCTGGGAACGGGTTACAACACCTAATCCGGTGGGGAAATGGAGCTCTTCCTGCCCCCTGATTTTATGCCCAAATTACATCTGCATCATTTTCCTGGCTGAGCTGACCTGTGGGCATGGCACAGTGTGAGCAGACTGTGTTGCAGAGAGCACAGGCACAAACCACACAGTGACCCCAAGCTGCTCTCTGCCTGGCTCAGCTCTGTGTGCAGCAGGTCTGGGAAGGGCTAAGCCTGCCCAGAGTTACACCAAGACCACAGACTACTGCTCCCAGCCCAGCGAGTTTATCTGGGCTCCATGGCTGGCTCAGCAGCTCTACCTTGTAGTGGATAACTGTTGGAGTCTGTAAGTCAATTCAGAGAGGAATCAGAGTGAAGAGATTGAATTAAAACCTTTGGATGGATTGAAGTATGTTAAGCCACTCACACATAAAGTAGAGGTGTAAGTTTAAATTTTAGAATAAGCAAGCAAGCAAGCAAGTAAGTAAGGACAAGTTTTAAGTGCTTTGGAGAATAAAGGTCTCAGATACCAGTTCTATTGAAGGTTGAAAACATAGTCCTAGATACTAGTGTTTCTGTAGAGGCTCCAAGAACCTAGTTTTAGCCATAATAAAACCATAGTAAGAATATTGCTTGTATTTTTTAGATGAAACAAGATAAACCATACGCGTAGTTTATACGTAACCTGGCTTGCTAAGGAACTAGAATTCTAATAGGTTAAGAAGAAATGGTTTGAGTTCCTGTCTTTAGCTTGTTGGGTAACTTGTATATAAGAATCTATGCATTGAGGAGAGATTTGCTTTTTGCCTTTTGCTTTTGTTCCTGCTTTCTCTCTGCCATCACCATTGCCCAAAGAAGACAGGAGCTGCCCAGCAACATCAGCCCTGCCAGGACCTTCGGCAGCAGCTTCTGCTTCTACTTGGGACTCTACACCAAAACTTGAGCATGGACTTTAACGCTTGTGACTCCCTGCTTTTCGAGAATGATGTGCCTTTGCAATAAACAACTTTATAGCGACTATTAGCTGCCCAGCTCTTTAACGAAAACAACCAGAAGCAGCAGGTAACCGCAGAGGCAGAGAGCGCCGGCAGTAAGAGCTTCCTTCCCCCTCCGGGTGCTGTCTCCAGCACAGCTCCCCCCGCAGATGCTGCGCTCCTGCCCGCTGCCCCGGCGGTGAGGCAGACCCGAGCACCTGCAGCCGCATGTGCGCACTCACCGAGACGCTCCGCAGGGCTGGAGGCGCAGGAGCCCGGCTGGTACCGCAGCAGCGCCGGGACATCCCCATCCCCGCCCGCTGCGCATCCCGAGCCGGGCACACGGCACACACAGGGCACAGGGCACCGCACTGCCTGCGGGCCTCTGGAAAATGATCTCCGAGCCACCTAAGCGTGGGTGTCAAATTCATCCGCACGGGAGCAAATACTCTGCAGGTCCAGACGGTTTATTCGAGATGCAAGTGTTAGACTAAATTCTCTACAGAATCAGAAATCCAGCACTGGGACTAAAACACTGCAGAGTTTAAGGCACAATTTCTAACCCCCCCAAGTGGGAGCTTTTTGTACATCCCCAAAAGATCTAAATTGCAGATAAGATCAAGATCAAACAGAAAAGTATGTGCATTTCAACTAGTTAATCCACCTATTTCCACCCAAGAAAAAACTGAAACAAATAGAATCTACCTAACACTGTCTTCAAAAGCAAACGGTATTTAAGAAACAACCTTAATTATAAGCATATTGAAAGTATGAATTAAAAGTATTTTCTTTAATCTAGTGGGTTTTCAGGAATTTCCCTCCCTTTTAAAAAAGAAACTAATAATTTAATCTCAATATATTAAACTGACCTACATAAAATATTCCATGTAAAATATTATTTCTGCCATAAAACACATAATCTGTCACTGGTTTAATTCCATTAGAAAGCATACATTAAGGTCTATGTATTATGATCATTAGGATAATAAAAGTAATACAATATCACTTTTATTATGCTTGAATTTAAAACATTCTTCATATGAGCACAAAGAATAATTAAGGGGGTGGAAGAAAGGCGTTTTTTTAAAATTTATAATGAAATAAAATCACAGGCGAGAGCAAAGAGACTGGGTTTTAATATGGAAAAACAGAAGCTATGCTTTTTATGCCCACTGTGTAACCTTAGAGCTTTTTGTTCTCTTTAAATTTCCTTATCTTTATAACTTTGATTTTGGTCATTTAGTATAGGTGTATGAGCACAGATTATCTACCCCTTACAACTCCTCTTTTGAGTGTCATGGAGGTTTTGGAGAGAAAATAAGTTTCCAGGTATTTTCATTATGTAGAAAACTTTGGCAAAAAAATTGGACTTTCAGCTATGAATTATAGTTCCCAAAATATATTTGCTTTAAAACTCGAGATTTTTTTAAGCTCTTCTCCAGATTTTTGAAGCTTCCTTTGTAATTTATTAAAATTTGGGAATAGAAATGTGATTAAGACTGGGAAATAAAAACAAACCTGTTGTAAGGCACCCAATATATCAGATTTTTTGACATAACCCTGGAAGCCCCAAGGCCCACACTCAGCTCAAGAGTTTTAGCAGTCTGAAAAGCAGACACAAGATTATTTCTGTAAAGATACCAAAATGTCTTGTTTTGGAATGTAAGGACTATACTTCAAGTTTAAAAACAGTCGTGTTTCTTGCATTCATTTTACTGGACAACAAATGAAAGCATAGACCCCAAACATCAAGAAAATAAAATTATTTCTCCACAAAGAGTGGAGGAGAGGAGCTGGGACTACCTTAGCAGTAGGAAAACTGAGTGCATTTAAAACATTGAAATTCTACTTGGGTTTCAGCCAGACAATACTCATTCCCAATTCCCTGCTGTGGTGGGGAATGCCAATGGAAGATGACGATGTGTGCAAGGCAGCTGTGTTCCCACCAGGTGCCACATGTGCTGTCACCCTGGCCAAAGAGCAGTGACTTTGTGCTCTGCCTGAGGCATGTGCAGGAGACAGCAGCTCATCAGCACACAGGCTTGGAATGCAGGAGCCCTTAAAGCCTTCTCATGGTCCAGCACCTTCTGCAGGTGCACATCAGTTACATCATTTGGAGCTACTTGAAAAGGCTGTGGTGGAAATATCCTTGCACTGAAAAAAACATTGAAGTGTACATTTTTAACAACTTCCTATAATAACCAAGCAACATCAAACAAAACATGACCTCTCCTTTTTTCTTGTTTTTAAAAAAAGTTGATTCTGTTTTCTTCCTAAAGTATGTGAGAATGAATTGTCTTTTTCAAAGCCACTCCATTCTGAGGGCCTGCACACTCTGAGCACCAGGCACCATGGCTCAGTGGCTTTATGGAGAAGGGGAGAGCCAGGAGGTGTCCTTTTCATGAACAGGGAACTTGGTGTAGAATTCTCTGGAAAGGTTTGCTTCCAGCCCACAAAATTTGGTTGCAAGGACTCTTCTCTGCCAGCAATGAATCACATTCTGAAAATGGAACTACAAGCAGGATTGGGATTCATGTTTTCTTGAAAGGGGTGTTGGGCTATGCCATATCCTCACTTATTAGCGTGTTTTATTAGCTTTAGTGCACCTGTAATCTTTTCCTTAATTTATAGCAGCTTCTCTCTGGCTTGCAGTGACAAAACCATGGAATGGAAACATGCTAAGGCAACATAAAATTTTGGAATTTTAGATTCTCTTCTGGTCAAAACTGGCACAGTGTGAGCACATTTCTAGGATGCCCTCATTAACTTGACTGGCAACATTTCACTACTGCAGGAAGCCTCAGATTCTACCTTAAGGTTTATTAGAATAAACCATAAAAAAAGCCAGAAATGGCAATCTGATCAATGTCCTAACAGGCTAAAATATTTCCATTCCAGATTTTTGGAGAGCAAAGGTACATGCTTCTGGAAACCCAGAGGATGAAGCAGGTGAGTTCATGGCGAGATTTTCACTTCCACAGAGGAAGTTAGAGGCCAAATAACAAAACTGAATGTCCTTAGAAGACCTTGTATACTTTTTACATGTAGAAGATAAGCATTGTGAGTTTGTAGTTGCCTAGTGCTGCAGAGTCCTGTCATGTGACTGACACTTTAAATTATGTGTATGAGTACAGAGCATGGGACTCAGATCCTGAATACAGGCACCCTCCTGTGTTCAGGATCTGAGCCACTGACACAGTGATGCCAAACCACAACACATAATTTACACTTCAAAATTCTCCTTCCTCCTGGCAAAGACTTACAGATGCAGAACAGCTGGGCAACGCAGGAGGGGAGGGACTGGGAGGTGGATATGTGTGTGTGCATGTCTGTAAGCAGCAATAACAGTTTGGAAGGATGCAGATTGGTGAAGGAGTGTGGATGGGGGATTTTGCTTTTGGGGTAAAAGTAAAGCCCTGGCTCTAAAACTCAGCTGAGACCCTGCACACACCAAAAGCTGAAGTTGTTCATTATCACAAAACACCCTTGAGCCCCTTATGTTTACATGGCTTCATGATATACAGGGGTTTGAAAGAACAGACTCAGGCTCTTCTCAGCTGCCTACTCTGGCTCAGCATTTTTTTTAGGAATTCATTTAAATGTTGTTACATCTGAAACTCAAAGAATGTACTTATTAGTTAATGGTATATACTGACTGAGTTGTTTTCAATATTTGCAGATTACACATATGTTATTATAGGAGTTACTCTGGGAGCAGTTCTAGCAATTGGTTTTGTAGCAGTAATAATCTGCATGATCAAAGCCCAAGTGATTGACAGTGTCTTTGAAGGTAAGAAAAAAATACTCCTGATCCCTTTTCCATAGATGTAGCTCTCCTCATCTTCTGATACAGCAGATCTAACCTTCAGAGTTAGCAATTGTGTATGTACAATTGTGTATGGTTTTCCTGTGAAGAACTGTATGAAAAGTGTCTGAATTGCTGGACTGCATAGAACTATAGTTCCACATTTCACTATAACCAAGTCTACTCTTTAGCCTCAAAGTTGTTTCTAATGATATCCTGGGGATATGCTACAACCAAACTCAAACCAGACAAAGTATTAGCTAAGATACAGCTCTGAGTAAATTGGCATTTGATATTCCAGCTGGAAAAATCAAGAAGGGCTTTAAGAAAGTTGCATGACACAACTAATATCAAAGAGTTTTGCCTCAGAAAGGATGGCTGGACCTTTACCAGCTGTAACTAGGTACTCCTGGCTGCCTCCCCACAAATTCTGCAGAGGCCTATCACCACTCTGTTCCTTGTTTCTCAACTAACCACATTTTCCTCTTCTCACTTTAGATTCAGATGGCAAAATGGATAGAAGGTAAGAGTCATTGTGTTTTCTGTTATGCACAACTTTTAATTGCTCTCTCTTGTTACGTATGATGCTTCCCCACATTTGAATGATTGTACATAATACACATGGCAAGCCTCTAGAGGACTGGGATATCCAGTGAATCTGCATGGAAAAAGGAATTTTCCTCTAACAGCATTTTAACATTTCAGAAATACACAAGAAAACCCACCTGAGATTCTTTTTAAAATGAAAATCCTTCAAACACTTGTGATGAAGCTTCATTTTTTTGTTGCTGTTGTTTGTTTGTTTGTACTATGTATAATAACAGTAACCCTGGGTAAAAGGCTTCATCTAAATGGATTAGGACTGTGATAAGGTCAGAAGAACAAACATAGAATATTTGGTAAACTTTATGGTGCTTTCAGGACAGTACAGACAGAACAGTGAATGGGAAAGTCATGAGAAAGAGCTAAGCCAGAACAGAAAAGACAGAGACCAGAGTCAAGAGAAAAGAGAATAAAGGGATGAGAGGGACAAAGACAAGAAGAAACACAGAAGGCAGTGGTAGATTTACTGCCTGGGTGAAATGCAGACAGGATGATCTATGAACTGTTCCACACTGGACTTCTCTAGCTCATTTTGCTGTTTATTATGTGTCGTATTTTCCTTCAGAGACAGTCTGAACATTTATTACATCATCCTCTGATCTTTCTAGGGGAAGTGACTGGCTTTGTGGTGGCAGCAAAATTTAACACCTTTAATGTTGACCTCTTTGATGTTTCCTTAACCCAGTCTGCAGGCATTTGCTAAAAGGTAGAGTCAAATTTCCAGTTTCATGACAAAATTCTGGTCCTAAGGCTGGAAGTGTGAGACAGTACACAAATATTCTGCCTTAGAGCCACTGACATTGAACAGTGAGAGAAACTCTAATTCCACAATGTTTTAGGGCAAAACTATTTATATTAATGGTCACACTTCTATGGCTAAGTAGGAAAAAAATCTAGAAATCCACTGTGACTTTTTAATCAGTACTTTTCAATCCTGCAGTGGTAGTCAGTAGTTTATAAGCAAATCTTTGTTCTCATTCACTTCAGGGCTTCTATATTACTCTGGTAGGTCACTAAGGCATTCTATAATGCTGGTAAATAATCTGTGGAAACAGTATAGCCTTCTACTGCTTTTGAGGAAACCTCTGGCAGTAAAAAAAACTACCAGAGCCATAGGAACATTTAAAATACCCCTAATAAACTAATCCTTAGTAGGATTTATTCAGGTCACCAGAGAGACATATGATAATTGCATCTAAGTTGACTGTACCTACTTGCTTCAGCTCCCTAAGGAATTCTGATTCATGGAATTTTTAGACCAGTGGCTTGTCCTAGAAAACCCTCTGATAAAGTGAAGTCTACTATCTGAAGTCACCTGATTTATTCCAACCAACCATATAGCCACCCTGAATCCCTCAGGGAAAAGCAACCTGAAACCTTCAATGTTAAGAGACACCATCCTTTTAGGATTCAGGAAAAAAAATACTTAATCCAACTTACAGAACACTCAACCAAATTCACCTTCAGCCAAATTTTGTTTTAAATTTTACAGCATTATTCCTACAAATGCCATCAGCCACTCAATGTTTCCCTAGCTGGGAAATACTCCCAGTGGGCATCACCCAGCACTGTACTTTCACAGCCAGTGGAGCTGCTCAGCCTTGTACCAGCTGAAGATCTTGATGCAGATAATCATCCTCTGTGTCAGAAACCCAATTAGCTGGTACTGAACCTAACTGACCCCTTCCAAGAACAGGTTTTCACTAAAATCAGGAAGTATTCGGATGCATCCCCCTTGATAATTTCCAAAATACTTAAAACACAAGTGTTTTGATACCCACATGACACTGACAGCTCATTGTGAAATAATTAACAGAATTTACCGCTTTAGTCAGGTACATAACATTAAGATTTAAACAATCAATTCACAATGGGTTGCCCTTAAACTCAATGGGATATTTACTAACACTTGAGAAGAAAAAGGCTTGAGGCAAGATTCTGTCAGCCAACAAAACAGCAATTTATATGTCAACTGACAATTATTTAATGTCCTCTTTTTTAATTAATAGCTCATGTCAGTATCAAACGCCATCTTGGTGTAAGCTTGGTAAATTATAATACCTAAAAATTTCATGCAAGTTTAATGTATTCATAAAAATGTCTGGGCACATTTAATGCTGGCAATATTTTGAGTTAACTACAGTGCATGTCAGCCAGATTTATCTTGACAGGAGGCAAAGAAAGAGACATACAGAGACAGGGAGAAGGGTGGAGAGACAGAGAACATTTACTAAAAGAAAAAGGTACATATTTTAAACCTGCTGCAAATGTATCTCTTGTCAACACATCCTGGGCAACAGCACACACAAAATTCCCCATGCCACACCCTGGGTTCTACAGGACTCCATGTAAATTATTCAGTAGAAAATCAGGTTTTAAATGCAATACACAAGTTCATCTGATGTTTTATAGAAGAGACGAGGAGCTTGGGAGGTGCTTGCCAAGTGTATTGGCAATTTTCTTTTCCTACCCAAAGCCTCATCTAAATATTCTTTTATATTTTTCTTTCCTGACTTCCAAGGGACCAACTCCTCTGTTCTTTGCTAGACTGTGCTTGAGAAACATAGGCTATTTTTAAGGATTGTAGCATTCTTTATGTGAATGGAAGAGGTCTTGGAAAGTAACAGCACCTTGAAGGCCTCTAATATGTTCTAAAAATCTCTAAAAACAGTGCCACACATTGCATAGGAGGTGAAATCATCCACTTGAAAAATATAAATATCACAGATGGATTGCGTGGAAAAGACTAGGTTTGGGAAATCGTATGCAGGTTTCAGTGTTGAGCTGCAGTTTCTTCCAGCTGTCAGAACTGTGGAAGCCTAAACATCTGAACCAAGAGTCTTTTTCCTAGCAATTTGTCATGTTCAGGTCTGTAGCCTGACCTGTGAGGACAGTGAACAGGTTCTGATCTAAAGATATCATATCCTTCAAACAGGTTTAAAGTAAGACAGAAAGATAAACATCTTGTTTTGGAGATGAGTTCTTTCTGATCTAAGTAATCCAACTTGATCTATAGCACTGTGTATTGCAGAATGCATAATTTAAAAGCAGGAATCAAAAAAGAAAGACATGAGTCCCATCACCTGCAAATGAGAGACACTGCCTAGTCACTGGAGTCTGAGCTCACAAATAAACTTAAGTAGAGATCCAGTTTTGATGCTAGAGTGGGTACTTGAGAAAGCCACATGTGGGAGTCCTTTGGAAAATGGTCCCAAAATTTATAAACCAAAATCCATAAGTAAATACAAATTGAAAATAAAAGAGACTTTGCCTTGTCTGACAGTGTCACTGGAAGAGTAGTGCACAAGGGAAAAGGGTCAATATGGTGAGCACAGGTTTTCCAGGATGCTGGGCACTGAAATGCACTGCAGCCCCTCAATACTGTGCCAGCTATCCATAGGTAACACTGTAAGTTCAGCCCACAGCCTGCCAGCAAGTTGCCTGCATCTATCTTTTCTCTGCTAAAACAAGCCTATTTTTTCTTTTCCTCTCCCAGGAATATTTCTTTTAAACTATGCAATTGGTTTCATCTTCTTGGATCTGTAGCAGACCAGTGATGCAGATTCAGCAGAATCTTGGATACCTCTGTGTGGATGGATTCCCTTAACATCCCTCAGTGATGCCCTGAACTGTTCTTTCACTTGCCACTCTTGGTTTCCCAAGCAGATCTTCACAAGGTCTTTCATTCTGACATAGGATATTCTACATACAATTCAGTCATCACTCCAACAAAGTTTTCAGAAGCTGTTAGTGGTTTACATATAAGAAAAAACAGAGTGAGCAACAACACTTAACCTCTTCAATGAACCAAATAAGCCTTGCAAAATCAGTCACAAATTATTCCTGTGAGGTCTGTTTTTACTACAGAGTCTCTCTTCACATTGCCACCATGGCCTAAAACCAGTACTGAAGAACTGTCCAGAGAAAGGGAGTGGAAGACAGGAGGGCTCCATTCCTCTTAGGCAGAAGTGCATTTGCACTTCACTGAGCAGATACCACCTGCACAAGATGGGTCTGGCCCTTTTGGTATACCAGAACAGCCCAATTCCTCACAGCACTGTATGGATTGGTGGGTGGTCGAGAGGCTGAAGGCTGTACTCACTGCTTTAGGTTTGCTCAGTATGCAAACTGGGAACTGAGCTTAATGGAAAATATTTAAAGCTTCACTGAGGCAGGAATAATGCATGCTACTGCAAATAAATTTAAGTACGGGTAGAGATGCTCTAAACAACTCCATGTGTGTGTAAATGTTAAAAAATGGGCAGATAATCTCAGCAGAAACAGCTGCCTCAACTCCTTGTACATATACATTTGCATAAACAAAATGCCAATACCCACTCTGTGTTGAGGCAATAGTCACCAATGACTAGAGTAATGAACTCGTTTTTCTTCCTACTTCTGTCACTGCCCTGTCTAGCTGAACTTGCTCTTCTGAACAACCTTGGACAAGTCACTGGCTCAGGTTACCCTTTCCATAAAATGAAATTAATCTTCTTATCACACACTTCAAAATCAAGGACATTAAGCTTTGCACTAAGCTGGGGACAGCAGGCTTTAAAAAGCAGGAGAAAGACACTCTGTAGGCCCTCAGCTCCCTCAGCACCATTCCTGGATTGAGGGAATACAGACACACACGGCCCCTGAAAGACAGTCTTACACACACACACACACACACACACACACACACACACATATATATATATACACTACACACATACATATGGCACAAACTGCTAGGGTGAGAGTGATTCATTAAACCCGTTTCCAGGATACAGCATACCTCACTGATGCCAGCTACCAGCCTGATGGGCAGAGCCACACTTCTGGCTATTTTTTGCTCCTCTCTGGCCACTCTCCACATTCCTTGGGAGGGCACCTGGCCCAGGGCACCTGTTCTCCTCTTGGGTATGGGGTCTGCCTTTGTCATTGACCTTTTCACAGCTGCCAAACAGGGAAGAGTCCTTACTCCTTCCTACCCCTCTGCACAACTGTTTGAGGCTAGTCTTGAATAGCTCTAAATAATTTGATTGTAAGTGTTGGTGCCAAACCTGCTGAGTCAGGAGAATGCTTTCCTGGTAATATTCAGACACCTGTCAGAGGCAATTCCTTCCACAGCCGTCGTGGTCGCTGCTGGCACACTTGCTGGTGCAAATGATTCCAGCACTAAACGAGTAATTCTACCCTTCCCTAGAGCTGCTGCAAGTCTGCATACAAAAAAAGAGAAGTGTTTCTGGAAGAGTACCCTCTTCACCCCTGTCAACAGGCACCCAGGGTAACCCAAATATTAGATGCCACAGAGCAAAGAGGCTCCTGCTCCCTGGCAGCACCACTCTGCCAAACAAACTGAGTAGCTTTGTGTTGCCTAGGGCCTGTGAGAGGAGTGACAACATGGGATTAGCTAGGAATGAAAGCTGCTATGATAGCTAAAGGACAGCTTAAAACCATCACAAACCATGGCCTCTTGACGCAGGAGACTCAAGAGTGCCACAGGTGTTAGTCAGAGAAGAACAGCATTGAATTAGAGCCCCTGCATATTCCAACTCACAGGTTTTCAGGTATCATATTTAATTTCTGCACACATGTTCATGCTAAGCTTAGGAAAACA
The DNA here is from genome assembly GCA_030060385.1 of Muscicapa striata striata. Taxonomy (NCBI): domain Eukaryota; kingdom Metazoa; phylum Chordata; class Aves; order Passeriformes; family Muscicapidae; genus Muscicapa; species Muscicapa striata. Next base: position 2,460,143 of record JAREIS010000134.1, read on the forward strand.
GAATCACTGATTTAAGATCCTAGGAACTTTTGTCAGTGATATCTCAGAAGACTATTTACAGATCACTTTTAAGATCATGTGTACAGTCTATCACATAATTTTATATCACTTCCCTGATCTCTTACTGTCTAAGAGTTCTGCCTTGAACAACCTGTACTGAGTATCAGCACAGCTGTTTGTTTTTCTCCTGATTGTTGCTCATAATCATCCACTCTCCATATTCCATGTGTACTTTACAGACTGGTGTCAGAGAACAAATAGCAAGCTGAAAGAAATCAATGAGTACCACAAAGTGATGCTGACTTCTGCCTCTAGGTTGCAATGCTTGGGGTGTACTTCTCAGCAGTTCACATAAGATTATGGGCTTAAAGGCTTTCCATAAAGATTTAAATGGGGTTTAAAGACACTTTGAAGAGGCTCACAGAATCAATGGAAAATTTGTAAGGTCTTCTAAAGGAAAAACACAGAAAACCACTGCCTGAAAAGTAATTAGGTTTTGTGTGTGTGTGTTTCTGTGTGTGCATTAAAACAGCACCTGGCCCACTACCAAGTCTTATTTACTACACAGACATTGAAATGTTCCTGCTGGCACAGAAGAAGTGGAAGCTGGGGATAAGAAGAATACTTAACCTTGTAGGCAGAAATGGACTTTTTAAAGTGTTTGTAAATGAGCTTCCATGACTCCCTGGAGGAGAGCAAGGCATGGGAGAAAAGGATGTCCCATCTTTAGAGAAAGGTCTTCTTCACTTCCCCCCCTTCCCAGCACAGCTGTATGTTCTGCTCAGGCAGTCATCCTTCTCTACTGCCTCAGGGACCTGGCCCTGCCAAAATTCAATGTGGTAGAACATAAAAATAATCTTCAGAGGTATCAGGTTGTTCAAGGACTTCTGGCACAAGGGAAGTGGTAAAATATTACAACTGAGGTGCCAGGGAAGGCTGGACTGTCCTGTCTTGCAGGAACAGGCATTGACAACAGGAAGATTGCCTGAGAGTATCAGCAAGACAGCCACTATCTTGGGGTAACTAACTGATTGCATTGGACTACAAGGGGAAGAGCATTGGCCTCCCAACCAGTCTCTTATTTTCTCTTTTTATATGCAGAGAATTGAGTTACTAAGGATTAGATCACTTAAGCAATCACTTAGGAACTGCTCTTCATAACAGTTTCCTGCCAGCTTCTTCTCCTGTGACACAGGCAGGAGAGCATCCCTGAACCTAACCCTTTGCTGATTCACCTCAGTTAGATCATATCACTTTGCACTGGCCTGCTCTGTACTAATCTGTTGCTAGAAGTGGGAAAAATACTGTATTTCTTTAATGGGCTACAGATCCACACAGAAATTTGTGTAGCACTTCACAGGCTAAAGTCTGTTAGCTTGTGTTGAAATTTTTGACAAGTTCATAAGCACAGCCTATATCAGGTCCCTGTTTTTGAGATGCCTCTCCTTTCTGGGAAAGAGCTGCCACAAACTGGAACAGGCTGAAAAATATTATTGCATAACTGTTACCTCTTGGTTAATGTCAGAGCTCTGTCACTAAAATAAAGTCCTTGTGTCAGCAAAGTGCCAGACCAGTGCAGGCAGAGGAGAGCTGAGACAAGCCCCTGGTACCTCCAGGGTGGTCACAGTCTGCAGGCAGGTACAGGTGAGCCTTGGCCTTGCATTCCAGCAGTCACCTTCCCTGGCTGCCCTGGAAGATCCCAAGGGCTGGGCAAAGCAGGCAGGATGGGAACTCAGCTGGGACTGCACTGCAGGACAGGGCAGGCACTGCTGCCTTACAGAGCTGTGCTGACTCACCCACCCCAAACCAGAGAAAGAAATAAAGGGAAAAAAGGAGCAGAACAGAAGAAATGCCTCTGACTCCAGCCTGTCTATGTCTCACCGTATGGTCTGCCATGGTCCAGACTGGAAAGATGAGAATCAGAATCTTACAGACACAGGACAGTGAGTTTCACGTGAAAATTCTGGCAGAGCATCTGAAAAGACACGAGTGACAAAATTTCTTTCAGATAAGGTTTTTTCCTTCTCTGAGGCAAATTATGTGCGTCCCTGTCCACCAAATCTCCTGTGACATCTTTCTTTAGCAAAGACACTAGAAAATGCTTAAGTAGTATTGTAGGAATGGGACTATGATGAAGTTCATTTCCCTGTGGAGTCGTGAGATTTAATATAAACAAGTCGAGGGCTGCAAGATGAGATCGTGTTCCCAAGCACTGACACTAGATGGAGCAAAACTGAATAAAAGATTTAGAGCAGTGAAGAAAAGATAAAAAAGTTCCTGCATTTCCACAACTCTAATGTGCTACTCATTTGAGTTCTCACCTTTGATTATGGCTCTGAAAGTCACAATTAATAGCTCTCTCTCTCTCCACTTTGCAGGTCAAACACGGGATCAAGCCAAAACAGGTATGTTCTGGGCAGGGGAGGTGCTGGTGGCTCAGGGAGGTGGTGACAGTACTGGGCAGACCCAAAGTTGTATAGACACATCCACGTAGGGAAAGGTCACAGAGCAGTAAAGGCTATGGGGTTACCCTGAGCTCCTACTGACAACCCAGATCTGCTGGGCACAGTGCAGGGGCTAAGGCAGGTAATTTAACTGTGCTGTCCCACAGCTTCCCAGGGCTTTACCTGGATACCCAGGGCAAGGCTCAGACACTTTGCAGAGCTGGCTGCCCTATGCAGCTGCCCCACAGCAGCAGGCACTCGAATAATTAACTCCTGGGAAGCTGCATCCACAAAAGGGATCCAGGAGCTGCTCAGCTGCTCCCCACTCTGTGGCAAGGCAATACTGGGAAGCAGCCCAAATGACAATAGTGCAGTGTCTGCAATGCAGGGAGCACTGGGATGCTACCTGAACATCCATGGCTTACTAGTGGATTCCTACCTGGCAGAGACAAGGGCATGTGGAAGTCACCACAAAAGCCACAATCATGCATTTGTCCAGTTAATTCATTTAGGAAAAACAGATGCCTCCAAACAAAGAAACATCTATTAAAAGAAAAGTTAAGTGAACTTCATGGATGTAACTCCAGCATCTCCATTAACAATTTTCTAGAATTTCTGTGTTTTTTATCTGAGTATCTCCCCGCTCAGCTTTTACAATGATGTCTTAGCTGAGGTAATCCAGGTAAAACCAAGCCAGAGTGTTATTGTTAAGCTGTGATTTTTCTTTCTTTTCACAGATGACAGCAATGCAGTAAGAAACCAAAGTACAAGAGATCAATAACCCTTTTGCAATCAACAGTTACCTGGTCTGAGGATCAATAGAAGTCTCTTGTGCACTGGCAGGAATCTTACCAATACCAATGCTTTTCTTTGTTCTTTAGTTGAAAGGCTGATTGATTGTTTACAGGAAGAGCTTATAGTGCAGCTAACTTCAATCACCTACACCCAAAAGGCCTGCAATCCCCCTCAGCATCTATGTGAAGGAAATGTATGAGAAGAATAAAATAGATGAGCTCTATTCACAAATAGATCCTCTTTATTCTGTGATAAGTATATGACTGTTTTCTAAAGTCAGTTAAATACCAGGTAATCAGAAAGGTGGCAATATAATTCAGCAGCAGAATTAATGGCCACACCAATATCTCAAGATAAGTAAATAATGATTTCAGCAACTTGGAAAATCATTCAAGGTCAAAACAAAACAAGGCTTTGTATTTATTTCAAGAAATACATGTTTTGTGTTAGTGATAAAACATTTCATTAACTGAAAGTTTTATCTTTTTAGATCTAGAACTGATGTCTTTGGTAGGTGGTAGTGATGATTTCAACCATTTAAAATTAATGATGGCCATTTAAAATTAAGAATTCCCTTTTGAAATGATGCTTTTCCATGTTCTGCTGACACTTCATGTCAACACTGTACAAACGAGTTAATCTGTTATTTCCAGAATTTCCCTATACCTATTTTTTTAGTATAAAACAATGCACTAATGTTTGTGAATAATTTCAGTTTCCCAGTACCTTCATTCTTGTTCCAGTCTTATATGTTCTGGTGGACTTGATTACATCAAAATTGCTTTGCCTGGCTCCAGTTACAAGCTTCTTACAGTGGGAGCGATGAGAATAAGAAATAGAGTTTTGTTTCAGAACATTTAGAGTAGTTTAAATGATTTAAAATAATTTAAGCCGAAGCTATGCTGTAAATACTTTCCAACTTTTACCAAAGCTTTGGTCTTGGTTTAGAAAATAATGGTATAGATGCTATTCTGTTTAATCCTCTTCTTTCAAGAATGCTGTATATAACATATTGTCATCACAAGGTATAAGAAGACATGAAGATTTTTTTATTTCAAGCCAGGCTTTTTGTTCACCTTGTGAAGGGAGGGCAGCCAATGTCAGCTGTGGGAGCTTTGGGAACTTTTGCCCAGCATCCTTTGCTATTCCTACAGCTTCTCTCAGAAAACCCAGCAGAACTTCAAGGCTGGGTTTTATTCAATATTCAAATTATTGTAATATTTGTAATATTCAAATATTTCACAGGCAGAGCTTTATGTTGTAGCATTACAGGATGACTCCAAACAGGATGTTACACTATTTTATTGTAACTTACCATTGTCCAGATCCAAAGACCACAAACTGTAAATAAGTAGGATATTCATAACCTTGTAGCTAAAGCCAAATGTCTATAAACATATGGGTTTTTTAAATCTCTCACCTTATATACATTCCTAAAGTTCACTTTTATACCTGTTTCTATTCTCAGTATGGCAGATCATAATAAAGTTCTTTCCAGCTCTCCACTAATATAAGAGATTTAATCCAACTTTCTTAAAAAAAAAAGCAATTGTAAGACTGAAGTCCAACCTAGAAATTCTGAATGTTATTAAGAAATATCACTCAGCAAAATCATGGAGACCAGGGCTTCCTATCCACTAATCAACTTTCAGATGAGGCAGAGCTGATGTGCTGGGTCAGGGACTTTGAGGAAACATGCTGTTAGAGCATAAGAGCATATATATCAGAATTTTGTTTCTATAAAGAATAAGCTACTGTTATACTTGTAACTGTAACTAAAGGGATTTCAATAAGAGCATATATATCAGAATTTTGTTTCTATAAAGAATAAGTTACTGTTATACTTGTAACTGTAACTAAAGGGATTTCAATATGGGCGTTTTTTGACTTTCACAAACCATGTCATTTGCCAAATGTGAAAGGAAACTGGATAGTAATTTTTCCACACATATTGAACAACAAAGTGTAAAATTTATTTTGACAGAAGAATGGTATATTGGAATACTTTCCCTGGTTTCCTAGGTGTCTGTTACCCATGTCAGTAACACTGCAGTTCATTAGCAGCATTTGCTAACAGATAAACTAAAGCAGTAATGTGATACTTGTAAGTAATTGTGTGTACATGAGTAAGTGAATAAAGCATCTTGTAAGGTATCTGTTAATTGATTTGCTTCCTGTAGTATCATTTTAATTAAGACTTGGAACAGAAGAGAGAGCATGTGGTCAGGGAGGAAAGCTATCACTTTCCCTTATTTGTGTGAACAAATGTTTCAGTACACATCATTCCAGTCCACTATGGGAAATAAAGATGAAAATAAACAAGAAATGCTAAGTTACAAGCAGTAGAGGAGAAAGGCCTGGAGAATTAAGGTTGGTAATCTTGATCAGGCAAATGTGCTGGCGTAGTGAATAGATTATGATTTCTCAAAACCTTTTGATGTGTGCCTTGACTCCTTGGGAGTTGGAGGATGAGTAATGCTGAGACAAGACAGCTGGGCACAAGAGACCCTCAGAGCTACTGCTTTTGCTGCCACTGAGAGGTTTGGGCACACTTACATGGGGCTGCAGTCTTTTGCCACCTCAGGGAGTTGCTGTTTTTCCCATTCCCTCAACCAGCTTTCCCAGCACCACTTGGAGCATCAGCAGCTCCTAAATTCAGGACAAGCTGCACAGCAGTGCTTGGAAATAATCAGTGAAGGAAAACTAGATGAAAAAGGAACATCTGGGAGGCATTCAGGCAAAAGACTGAACAAAAGACACTGTTAGCTCCACGAATTTTTGCTCAATGATTCAGCCCAGGCAGCCCACATCCAGCACAACAGGCTGGAAGCTGTGCACTCTCCTGTTTGCTGACCAGCACAGGTTATGCCTGTCCATGCCAAGCACCCCACGCTCTCCCTGAGCTCATGGGCATTCCCCTGAATGGGGAACAATGGGAAGCACTTCGGAGTCAGGCTTTGGACACATGCCCCAGCATGTCATGCTGGACCTCAGTCCCTTCATAGCTGATGCCCAGCAGCAAAATGATGCTGTGAATAGAGTTATTCAGAAGAGCAGCCAGTTGTGGACACAAGAAATGAGCAAAGAGGTGCAGGCACAGCATGCATTTCTAAAGAGATAACGACACAGCATTGCCTTTAATTACAATGCAAGTGCCACAGCAACAGTGAGATCATTCCAGTCAATTCCTTCTGTCAGCTGCATCAGTGCAGATCAAAACTAACTGCAGGAGTCACACAGCTTGGTGTGGCCCTTGTTCACATGATAATAAATCAGGCAAAAGCTCACTGGACTCAGTACAGCTGTACGGGTAATAAAAATGTGCCTGTGGGTGGAGTCCTGGAAATCCAGTGATATAAATCCACTCTGATAGTATGAGAAAGAGGAGAGTCTGATTCAGCTCCTCCCAAACAGAAAGGATAGCAAATGTCAATAGTCAAAACATTTGCAATATGAATTTTTCTTGGCTCCTCTCATGCTTGTAAATGAAAACTCAGATCATTTTTGTCAGAACATTTTTTCTGTTTCCCACAACTGCACTTAATCAAATAAAAAAGATTATTAAAATTCTTTAACTCACCAAGCAAATATGGGAAAACACAAAGAAAGTACCTAATTAGCAGACCTGATACAGAAAAGATGTTTGCACTATACAAATAGGACCTATAGAGGATTCCAACTTCTGAAAACTGCTCTCATTACACACAGGGAATATTACAATAGCCAGCCTAGGTCTGACAGAAGTCTGTCTTCTCTGATAGCCTCTTTACTACAGCAAACATCCAGATGAAGCCTAAGGGCATTGCAAGCATGTGCCAGTGCTCTCCTAAGAGACCCTACTTCCCTACAGCAAACTTCTGCTCCATGTCACTAAGCCAAAAGTGTTGAATTTATTGTTTTCTGGTGTATTTTTTTTTTTCCATTGTCAGAAGTGGTTAATTCCACAGGTACTATATAGTTGCTCATAAAAAATCACAAAGACCTTTGCCCTCCCTGTTACTACATCAGAGAATTTGTACAAGTTTTCATGCTAACACATCATGAAAGCAATTCACATAGTCCTAAGAAGGCATGTTCACTCTGAACTGAGAGGGGAAATGAGACATGGAGCAGCCTAAGTGCTGCAGCAAAGGCCAGTGCAGGATCAGCAGAGCAAAGAATACAAAGTTTTCCAAGCTCAACATGGGTGAGCTACTAGTAGGCCATCATTCTTCTCTACTACTGTCTCCAACAAAAATGCTGCTTTTGGAATGGCTAGGTGTTAAGAATTTCACCTTATTGAATATATATGGTTTCAATTCTCATATTTCTGGCTTTAATCCCTGGACAAACCTTGTGCTTTCACTGACAGCTGCACCAAAGGCAGCCTCAGCAAAGTTACACTGGGCTGGAACACTGTGTGAGCTAATAACAAGCCCAAATGCATCATGAGCAAAGTGGCACAGTGCATTCATTCTGTCTTGTGCATTCAGACAAAAAGTATGTCCCGTGTTTCCTGCCCCACATCCCCTCTCTCCATGCCAGAATCCACAGGCTGCTTGCACCCCTCAGACCACTGCTGATGGGGATCTGTCTTGATGCAGACAATCCACAAGACCCTTGCTTTACAGATCAGATGCTATCCAGAACTATCAGGAATCTTCCTCAGTTAATGGGCAATTAAAACAATTACCTTTAATCATATTCTTCAATTACTCCACAGCACCGAGGGAGGACTCGGAGGGCTGGGACGAGATGCAAACATATTCTGTTGTGATTAAAACTGACTGAAATGCTCCAATGAATATAAACTACTGACTATTCACCTGTGTTGGGAACAACCCCTGTATGTTTTAAGCTGCTTCATATTTAAACTCATTAGAATGACACTAGGGAAGCAACAGAAACCTGAGCTGAGTGCCCAAGGGCTCCTGAAGAAACCCCTTCAAAGGAGCTGCTACCTTGACATGCATACAAAACACAAAATAGCTACTCAGAAGAAAAGGCCACTGTGTGCTCCTTCCTCCCAAAGTAGAGCTGGAATGGCTCTCAGGCACCTCAGGAGTCCTGGTGTGAGGAGATGACTGGATGTGTTTGGTATGGGACTGTGGACAGTGGTAGGTTCACAGGGACTTGGCCTAAAAGCACGTGGTTTTTCAGGCATCCTTCTTGGGGAGGTGATGCTATTGATCAGAATCAGGCTGAGGCTTTGAGCATGTTGGGGAAAGGGGTGCAGGGCAGCTGTGAGAGCAGCAAGGCTCTGCTCCAGCAGCAAAGACACCATACAAGAATCCGGGGGAATCCAGAAGTGGCACCTAGCCCCAAACCAAGTAAGAGCTGTAGTTCTCTGCTCCCAAGCCTTCCCACTATTATCTATTATCTTCTCCTGCATAATTTGTCATAATCTCTGACTCGTCAGGCCAATTAATCATGCTTCAGAAAAAATGAGATTTCTCACAAGGAGATTATCTGTCTCTGACAAACAAGGGATAATTCAATTAGCTTCCTTTTCTAAACATTTAGTAACTGGTTTTGGTAAATTAGTCCTTTTTGTAATTTAGCTATAATTTAGGAAGATTTAATATGTCATTAGGCACACTGAATTTTGGGTTAATATAACATTATGGCTGAGATTTTAATTGCCCCAGAGTCAGGAACTGTATACATAAATGGCTTGATTCCCACATGGAAGCAGCTGATAGGAAATACACAGAGCTCCACAGAAATTCTCCTTAAAATCCCTTCTTTTAGTTAAGCACATGCTTAAGGACTCTGGAGAATAGGAGGCTTTCTCTAACTTGAGTAAGAACTCCAAGAATGAAGTGTAAAATATAAATATTCACATATTTATTTGCAGAATTTCTACACAACAGAAATTTATGGATTCAACTTAGATTTAACCCTCTTCACAGTTCTCAAAGTTCCTGTTTTCCATCCTGAATTTGCTGGGAAAATCCCAGTATCTAACAGTAGTACCCAACTGTGGCCTGTCTGATGAGAATTTATTCTGTTTCACTCTGGAAACAGGCCTTTTAGTCCTTTTGGACATTGCCAACTGATACTAATGTAATGGCATTAAAGAGGTCGATGCAATGACATGCTGAGAGTAAAAATCAGCGTCTTTCATGTTGGGGGAAAATCAAGAGAAAATCAAAGCAATTGAATTGTATGGATGTTAAAAGGCATAATGGAGAAGCAGATTTTAAAGCAATGTTAATTGCTTTATCACAGCAGGGTCAGCCAGACTTTGCCTGAGCTGGAAGTGAAGAGTTAAAGCAGGCTGATGCCCACACACTGCTGGCTGCATACACAGGTCCAGAGCTTCCTGACTGCTCAGGGTATTTCCCAGTATACTGAGCAGTAACCTGCCCATGGTACATCCTTTCAGAGCTCATGTAGGACTGTTTGGATCCACCAAAAAGCCCTATGATTTGGAGAATCTCTTCTTTCAGAGAATTTTGGAGCTCAGGTCAAGGCAGTCTCCTCCCACCATTCAAACAGATTTGCCAATTTCTATCAGAACTTGAAAAAAGACCAGAAGTCTCCAAGGCATTTACATTCCAGCATGCTTCATGAAGGCAAGCACCTAGAAAAATAGGATGTAAAACCCTGTCTCAATCTTTTTCCCAGACTGGGACCTTCTCTAGATCTCTCTTTGCAGATTACCTGATGTCTATTAATATCCATGGCCTTATTTAGCAAGCATTAACCAAGCACATAACCAAACCTGTTGGGAAGCTGACTTCATTAGTTCTGTTTCTTTCTCTCACAAAAAATCTGCTTGCACTGGAAACACACATCTCTCAGCAGAAGTAGTCAGAAAATGGCCACAACTGACACCAAGGCAGTCCAGCCCATCAGACTGGCACATGCCAACCCTGTGGTAAACCACATTGTTGAAAACACTAAGGTGGCTATCACAGACCTTTTTATCACAGCCTTTCTGATTCTCAGCTGCAATAATTGCTACCCATTTACAGCCAAGTTGACCAAGAAAAGCCTTAAAGTAGCACAATCTGATTCTCTACCTGTCTTGAAAACACTTAATCGCTGTCATGAAAGGGAGCTTATAGCCCTAAATTCATATTCGAAATAAATAGTACAAAACTGAAGCTTTTTCATGAGTTATTTCATGTGGTAATAGGAGGCATGATTCTGCACTCAGCTGTACACCAGCAAAGACTGGGAGTAACTTGATGGATTTACTGCAGGAAAGAGTAGTACAGACCGGAAGAGACTTCAGCCCATGTATTTTTTAATTTAAAATATTCCAGTTCCAAACTCAATGCTTATTGCTGTTAAGGGATTCCTTAGGCAAGGATTGAAGCCCAGCTGACCTCAGTGGGAATTTTGCCCATGTAAACTTCCCATTGGAGTATGCAACACTCTTTGTATGCTCACAATCATAAGCATTAGCAGAGACCAGACCCACATCTGAGAACTGTTTCATTAGGTCTCAAAGGTGACATTACTAACAGAGGTGAAGCTTTGAAAACTATTGGGACAGATTCCCTCTGTGCCTTTTTGGCCTGCACGGCGTCCATTAACACTCTGCAAGCGGCTGAGATGAATTCACAGCCCCGGGCTGCAGGGTGCCTTAAACACTTAATTTTCCTCCTCCACAATGCCACTGCAGGGCATAAAAGTGAGGGGTGGAAAGGTAAATGTCCTGGGGAAAACGTGCCCACAGCATGTGTGCAGCTGTGCCTTTAAAAGCTGCTGGTATGAGACGTGTAGAAGGAAATGCTCAGTTCGGTGGTGCTCCATGCAGAACAATGCTGACACATTCAGAGATCACATTTACAGCCTGTCAGGCTCACAGACTTGGCCTTAGCTCAGGACAAAGTACGGTATCGGGGAGAATCAAACTATTCTGCAGGAATGAATAATGGAGGGGGCAAACTCTCTACTAATGAAAAAAACTCCCAGAGACGACCTGCAGTTTCTACAGAAACAATGAATGCTATCAGAAGGATACTGGGCAGAAAGTCAACTTATTTTTGATAAAAGTTGGTTCTCAGTCACTTGAAGTTTTTATTAGTTTTCAATTAAGACAGTCAAGAGACTCACAATGCAAATGGATTGCAGAACCTTAAGGAGGACTGCATTCTGTGCAAAAATGGAGCAAGATTGTTTTAATGCAGGGGGAATGGAAAGTATTAAAGAAGCTTGTAACAGATCTAAGACTTGATAGATGAACATTTTTTCTTCTGGAGTGGGGAGGAAGGGGGTTGGGGGAGCATGGTAGTTGACTAACTCTGATAAGAGCAGAGTTCATCACTGGTGTGAAGACACACATACACAGAGAAGCCAGAGAGAGGATCATGAAAGACCCAGAAATAAACTCTGGCAAAGCATCTGGAATCTGACAAGCAAAGGAAGTCACCCAGACTTAACTGAAGCTTACAGAGTGCAGGCTGCTCTGATATTGTGGCCATGATAGCATGAAAATACACCATAAGTAAAGAAATAAAGACAGGACCTGCTCATGACATTCAGAGTCCAAAACAACAGTACTTGACTAGGCACACAAGCCAAAATCATGCCCAGAACTTAAAACTAGATTAGAGCCATAATTCTGGATGAGATGGCAAGGAAGGCCTGGCAGGTTCAATGATGACAACATCAACACTGCTGCTTCTGGGGATGTCTGGACAGCATTGTTATAAATGTGATTCGTGCTAATTAAATTGTAACAATATTGGCAAAATTGTTACATTATAATTAATCAAAAACTGTATTTAATTGCTATAAAGCAAAAAGAGATAAAGAAAATGGTTAAATAAAGCAAAAAAAAAAATCACCCTGCAGATGTTTAGTAGGAGGCAGGAGCAGAAGGGTATAGGTCTAAGAACGGTGTCTAGAAATAGGTTTTGACCTTGAATTGTGCCAAATTGAGATGATTCCAAACCACTGGACACTGGACTAAGGCCTGTTGTGGGAACATAAATTAAATTATATTACTTTAAGTTTAGTGAGCATGCGCCCCTGCGAGGTCAAACAGCGAACACTGAGGAAGACCCAGAGCCTTCATCAAAAATAAGACCCCCGACAGGAAGAGAGACCCCCGACCACTGGTGGCGCATGCGCAACACAACGCAATGACGTAGATTTTAGAAATAGAAATGAGGAGGAACTTTCTAGAAGATTCTGTATTAATATGTATTAGTAAACAGTATATAAGTGAGATTTTTAGCTTGACTGATTTGGTATGGTACGGTGTCAGGAATGGCCCTACCCGTACCCCAGGTCGGGTTATTCCCAGTCGGTTTTGCTTATGTTTTATTCAACCAAACCAGACCTCTATTATATCTAAATTGCTGCTAAATTTTGTATTTACTCAAAATTTATATAACTAATATATTCTAATTGTATTCATTTATATACAATTGTTATTATTAATAAATTACTGCTAAAATTTAACTTTGTTGTTTAATTAATTGGACAAAATTGAACACATCCAAAATTTTCATTTATAACAGCATGGCTATAAAACATGATTTGGCTGCAGCTGTGGGCTGTTCAATAATATTGTGTCTTCTAAGATTTAGTGTAGAAGGAAAATCTTATGGCAGATCTCAACATTCTAAGTCTGGTCAAGACACTCATCGGAGAAGGAGTGACCAAAACAACTAAAAAAAGCTTTAATGACACTTTTGGGAAATCAGGATGCTCTCAAAGAGGGCTGATCAGTGCTGAAAAGAATATTGCTTTAACACACAGGCTCCCAGGAAAGTTACTCTTGTAAAGAGAGGGCAAGCTTAGACACCTTTGTCTGGGAAGGCAGAGAAGAAATATCAGTCCAGTTGTTGAACAATTGTCCTGGTTGCTGAAAGGAGCAAAACAGACAGTTCATGGAAAGCAAGGATATCCCTAAAGACAAATACTGATATGAGCAAAATCAAAGTAAAACTCAGGGCATTATAATTTTTAAATTTAAACTTCAAATCTGCTTTTGCACATCTTATTAACCCAGAGACTGTGCAGCATTTAAAAATGGAAATATCGTTGCTAGAAAGAACTACAGATGCTAATAATTAGTGACACATTACTCACATTTCATTGTAAACCAGATGTGAGTATTAATCTAACTATAATGACTAATATAACATAGGCCTTTGACATATATATATAACCATAATGTTTTCTGTGAGTCAGTGCTTTAAATATGGTTTTGATTTTTTTTTACTTTGCTAAGTTCAGTGTCAGAGAAGGAAAGTATATTTGTTCCAGGCTAGCAGATCAAAAGAAGCAGAGAAAGTCTCTGGGCGTTATCGGAAACCCGTGTTTTGACAGTAGGCATTTTCAATGGGTGAGTGGAATGTTATGATCTCCAGCTTCACTCAAATTACTTCTTTTTAATGATAATACTTCCTTACTCTGAGACTGTACCACAAACAATTATGTAACATTTTGGAGCCCGCATTGTGTGCTATTACTTTCAAAACATAGTATCCTGCTTCCTTTTTTCCCTGTAATCTTCTTTTTTTTTCTTCAGAGCAATGTTCAAGTACACTCCTTTTTGGAAAATTACTTGCCTATGCTGTGGGTCATATTATGGTCATTCAGCACTGTGACCATTCTTCACTCTCTGACTAGCTTTTCAGAGTGTTGACTGCCTTTGCACTGAGGAGTCTGAATAACAAAAACAAATAAATGAATCTGACTTCAAGAGCAGAATCACCAGCACACATTTAACAAGATACTACAAGGTACAACATACCTTATGTGTCAGTCGAGCAGAATTTAGATACTCTAACTCACCCATCTGATTTAACTCTAGAGGTTTCCTGGACTCAAACACAGAGTTCCCTTAAAGACCAGCACAATGCCTATTGTGAGTCCCAGAGAAGGAGGTGAGTTCTCCTCCTTCCCATCTGTGGCTCTCCACAACCACTCAGGCACACACAAACCTGGCAGCCTGGTGAAGTCAGTCTCAGGTGTGGGACACCCTTCAGCAGTAACTCCCCAGCTGGAAGACTTTGCTCAGTGTTTGCTGTGGACAACACACATTTTTATAAAATTGCAGCTCCAAGAAACTGCTCTGTTTTTCTAGATATTATCCCACAAACCCATGAAAAGCAACTCAACCACTGCTTATTGACTTTCCTCATCAACAATCCCCATCAGAAACATCCACTGCTATTATTAATAACTTTTTACAGACTTTGACCATCAGAATCAAAATAATCTATGCATAGGCTCTCCACAAAGAGAAGTTTTGCTTTTTCAAACTGTGCAAATATTAAAACAAACAAACCAGCCAACCCAGCACCAGAGCTTTGCCAATATCTGACTTAAGATCAACACAGTACACTTTGAATACCTTAGTGGGTGACAAAAATAATTTTTCATTTTTCCAAGGTACAATCCCAAGTTCAAAGCTGCCTATCCCAAGCCATAGAGAATCATTCACACAGTTTTCTCTCACTTAGAAAGTGCAGAGGAAAAGCCCTCTTAGTGTTGCACAGAGGAATTTGATGGATGCTCACTTGTAATTCTGCCCACGTCCCAGCTGCCCTGCAGAGACTATTGTTCCACATAGCCATGGAGCCAGCAAATCAGACCAGACACAGTCAAAAGGGATCTGGCTGCTACTTCACCACATCAAAATCACTAGTTTTTAATGGGTCAGGACCTCTCCTCTTCCATCAAACAATGCAAATAATTTGGTGCCTTTCAGAGGCCTGCTGTTGAAGCAGATATCTTCTTCCTGTTTTAGGAGACAAATTTTATCTATTGCCTTCTCATGTAAGGAGAACATAGGGAAAAAATCAGATTCTTTTTTAAATAGGTAGTGCATATTTGAGAGCTTATCCAAAACAACTTTGCAGACAGAAGAAATACAAGCTGATTTGGCGATATGACATCCCTACATCTTCTCCATGCGGCCCCAACAATGCTAAAAAAAAAATATCTATTTTTGGTTAAGGGATGTATTCAAGCTTAGGTATGTGCAGTATGTGAGATGTGGCTTCTTTCTCTGCAAAGAATCATTTAACAAATGGCACCTGAACTTCTGTACTTTGAAAAAGAACAGATAACATTTTCTTTTGCTCCTTCTTTTTACCTTTAAAGGAAAGAAAATGCAGAACACAATATTCTGTACCTGACAGCTACATGAAAGAGATGCCTTTAATGTGCTACAGCATCTGCCCATTTTTCACTTAGATGCAGTATTGAGGAACATATGTCCTCATCTACAACATGAAAGACAATCTACTCTAAAATATCCAGTATTTGAAGGACATGAAACAAATATTTTGCTTATTCAGAGCGGGGTCAAAAATTCTCCAGAGAGATCATCTTAAAAACACAAGTGGATATTTGGATAAATACTTTTTCATTATTTCCTTGCTCAGCAGGAAACATAACCACTTGTCTCATCCATAACTCCTCCTAAGGCTCAGAGGTCAAAGTTTGACCACTACTCAAACACATACAGCATACAAAATTCAACTGTAGTTTCTGATTAAACTGTCTCTGACAAAGATATTTACTGGAAGAATTCTTTAAGAAACAGCAGGCTTTTACTTCTGTTTTAAAGTTTAAAGAATCTGGTTTAAAATTAGCATCTGCCAAAGCGACACCATTCCTGACAACAGAACAAAAGTGCAGCACATCTTCCAGGGACATTCCTGAGGTTAGGGAAGGATTCCCTGCTTTCCTGACAACAAACTCTGCACTGTGAGTATGTGCATGGGTATTTTGTTTTCAGCCTGGAGTGCTTTAAAAAACTCAAAACTCAGAGTCACAGCATTTATTATCCAAATAAGAAATTTGATCAAGTATTTATTATCCTTAAGAAAAGCAGAAATAGAAGAAACTCTTGGTGGAAAATGGTAGAAAAATGGAGATCAGAGGGCAAGGTCCTATCTATGTCCAAGAAGGACAAAGTAGGTCAGAGACAAAATTATTCCCTGTTATTCCTTGGGATTTGAAGACCTTAAATGTTTTTTACTGTAGTGTGTTCAAGGATTTAGTATTTCTACTAAAGGAGACAACATACAGAAAAGCATAAAGCAGCCTAAAAAAAAAAAAAAAAAAAAAAAAAAGCTAGAAGAGATTTTTACATCTCATTTAGGCCAACATTCTTGCTTTTAATTCACCTTCACCCAAACCTTGCATTCCACAACCATTCAATTCTCTGCTTGGACATTACTTTAGTCTTTCTCAATCCAGGTGACTGGGTAAGGGCAGACCAGAAATATCAGGAAGGGGGAAGTAGTGCATTTCTTGTAATATTTCTGGTTTCTGAACAGAAGCAGGTAGGTCAAAAGAATTTATGTGGAAGCATATATTCTTAAGATACATCAAGGCTAACTGTGCTACTTTGAAAAATTTGTTGAAGAGATGTTTGAAAACTTTGGACAATAAATCCAAGGATAACCCAACAAACCTGAGACAAGTACACTACACTTTCTGACTAGTTCACTGCTTTTGTAGTGTGACTTTCCAAGAGTCATGTAGCAGCTGTTTGACTATCCCTGTGTGGGTACAGGGATTGTTTCATGATCAGCTTGACCTTAAAATGTTTTCCCTCCCATCAAGCTTTATTCCATCAGAAACCACATCTGGCACCATGGGAGCCACTGCCACCCTGTCCACAGAGGAGGGATGCACTGGGAAACTTCTGTCTCCTCACCCAGAACTAAGTGACAAAGGAGCACATTGAGTGGTTGGGTCTGATCAGTCAGGCTCTGAGACATATCTTGCTGAGACAGCACATGCTGCAAACCATACGGTGCTGGAAAAGCCTCCTGGGAACACAGTACTGTGTGTTTGCCCTGCCCTTAAGCATTTGTTTATTCCAGCCACAGTCAGAAAAAGGGCACTGAGCCAGAAGGATCATTGCTTTGTCTCAGTAGAGTCATCTTTATATCAGTCAGTTCCTCAAGAAAGAAGGTCCAGAGACAAATTATTGACACAAAGTCCATATAAACTATGGTGCCAGCACAGGTTGTATGGGAAGCACAGACTGAATTCCATGAAACATGAGACTTCACAGATAAACCATATCCTGCAGCCTTTCAGAGAGACTTGTCCTTCCCCAAACCTGCCTGCAATACTTATTTGTGAGGAAGTCAAGGCAGAACAGGTGATAGCACAGTGCACTGTCAGGACAACTCTCACAGACTGTGTGGTTCTGGAGTCTGTGCCCTCTCTGAGCTGAGCAGAGTGGGATCAGCAGGCTCACAGGGGGTAGCTTGAAGTCCTGTCAGTAATGTTTTAACTGGGACAAGTCCTAACGAGAATGCATAGCCAGAACATACCAATGTACTGAAAAGCCTTTGAAATCCATCTTAGCATGACATTTTCTCACCTACTGTCAGAAATAAGGCCAGCTAAAAGTGACATTTCAATATTTCTGGAGAACAGAACTGGAGCGGCAATGGTTTTTAGTGGTTCCCAAATGACACTGCCACCTACCTCTATGAAGCTGACACTGCTATATACAAATATATGAAGCTGGAACTGTGTCTTTGTACACAACAATCACAGTAAGACTCTTCAACTCTTGCACACACTATGCAGGAAGCACACATGACAGAGTCTCTAAACACTCTTGCAAAAAGCCCACAGGTCTCATTTTTTTTCCTCAGGATTAGCAGTGCCCTGAAAATTGGAATGATCAAACTTGAAGTAAAGCTAAGAAAAACATACTAAATCCCCTGTGCTTTTGTGCAGTCCCAAACATAATCATAAAAGTAATAAAAAAAGCAAGTTTCCTGTACCAAAACAAAATGTGCTCTTATTTGAAGAAAGAAAAAATGAAAAATACATTACAGCCTCAATAGTAAGGACTTAACTTCTCCATGAAAGAAAGTATGGCTGCACAACAGCCACAAAACCTCAAACCCTACCCAGATACATCAGTATCATTCATCCACAACACTGAAAGAAAAAAAAGGAAAAGGGAATGGAAGAAGGGGAAAAGGAAATCTGCAGTTAATGACATTATCTATCTAGATATTTTCCAATTGTCAGAAATAAATGGCCACAAGAAAAATATGATCAAACACTGTGTAAACATTGCATGATGTTCAGAGACCTAAAATGCATGATGCTTGCAATTTGGAAGCTCTTACATAGTGTTTTTTTCTGTTGACAAGGAGTTGGGTTCACAAACCAGTATTTTCCACATGCTGGTCCACCAAATAGCCATAGAAAAATACCAGGGGCAGAACTATGTTGTTCAGTTCTGGACTGCTACAGTTCAAAGGTAACTTGGCCCATTAAAGGTATAGAAAAGTTTGGATACAGATCCAAATGACCTCCATGCTTGGAAACATTGAATCAATTTGGATTTTATCCATCTCTAATCAAGGAACATTCATTTTTAATTAGGATTTATTTGGCCATGGGAGCTACCAGCTGCTGGATTCTGAAAAAGATGTGCCCATGTCTCTGATGGGAGGTTCCAGGCAGGCAGAGAGCATCTTTGCACACTGCTGCATGAGGTGTGGAAGGGTGATAAGCTGCAGTTGCCCTGAAAGATGATGTCCAGGTGAAAGATGAAAAGTTCAGAGAGACAGTTTATTGCTGCAGGTGGGGAGCAAACTCCCATACATCATTTAGAACAAGCATATTGGGTATGAAAGCAGGAGCCCACTCCAGTCCAACAACACATGGTGAGAGCTGCAGCCTTGAGAAAACCTTTTTTCCATGCTAGAGCCCAGCCAAAGCAGCCCAGCGTGATTGCAGTGGATGCCACTGTGCCCCTCTGCCACACTGCAACAGTACTGTAAGGAAAAGCCACAATCCTGCTCACAGGAATCCTGCAGCAGATTCTGGACACAGATTTGGGAATGAAAGTAAGACCTTCCAAAGAAAGAAGGCAGGTTAAGAACAGCCAGAGAGGGAGAACAGGACAGCAAAAGCCAAGAGGCTGTGGTTACCTCTCCTGACAGACGTGACTTTGCAGAGAGGCAGAGGGGATTTGCACAGCAGGTCTCACCCCGAGCGACTAAAGCTGATGATTTCAATAACAGTGCCCCAGGGAGAGAGGGGCTCCAGGCTCTGCAAACAGTCAGTCTGCGCTCTGTCAGCTGCACTGGAGTGCTGAGTAGGCACTTTTCTCCTTGGAGCAGGCCCGTTCAGCAGGAAACGAGGCCACATACGTGCTGCCAGAGCTGAGAAAGCCATATCCTGCGGGTCAGAGGCGCCGCTCGCGTGCGTCAGCACACTTCCACAGCAGCAAAGGGACGTGCACTGTCTTACAGAGACAGCCCCCCCAGCCTGGGGGACAAAAAGGGAATTGGGCTGCATCTTCCTTTGGCCTTTGGGATTTTTGGTGCATGGGGAAACTGTGACAGTATCAGGTAAGAGACATCAAAAATCTTGAAAAAACATTTTACAAAAGCAGAAACATCTCAGCAGCAACAAATATTGAGAGGAATGTAAGATTTTAACAGTGAAGAAAGGCAAATCATACAATTGCCACCTTTCATGCTAGTTGCCCCAGTTCCAATAGCAGACCCTTCCAACAGAGGGACAAAGGAAGGTTGCATTTCATCCACCTGCAGCCCAGAGGTGGGAATTGATTTGTAAAAAATCAGCCTAGATTACTTTTAAAAGTACCTTTGGAACTTTAGAATATATATCCCTTTATTATGTTTTTATGTTGTTGAAGAACTTTCAAGACAGTAAAAGTGATTCTTCACAAAAGACAGAACCCACAACACAGAGGGAATTGTCAAAAGAACAGAGATCACAAGCTCAAAACAGAAAAAGTATGTTTCCAGTAAACTGTCAGACATGAGAGATTTCAGAAGTCCAGATGTGTCCAGATGACTCTTCTGTCTTCTAGCATAGCAAATACACTATATAATGCCTTCTCCCCAGTTAAATGATCTAGTTCTGTCCCAAAGCTTGTTAGGGTTCTTGATGCAATCAAAGGAGCTGTTAGTGCAAACAGGAATGGGGATTGTTGACAAACAAAAAACACTGATACTGAATCTCACAGTGCATCTTTCAGCTCTATTGGGTCCAAGCACTCACATGAGACCTTAGGTAGCCCTTATTGATGTCTTTACACCAGTATTTTGCACACACCTTTAAAAGATTAGTAGGCTAAAAGAATTTATGAGAGACAAGGAGAGAGGCATGAATGAGCCTAGCAGAATTGTATGAGGTTTAAGATGTCCATCGAGCCTAATATTTTCTCTCAAGCAATGGCAAGGAGTAGATGCTTTGGAAGGGTATCCAAAATCAGTCATTCCTGGCTTCCTCTCTATTGGCAGTCCAAGGACTACCTGAAATGGAGTTTCCATCAGGACAATCAAACTACATAATTGCTGGTAGAATGGTTTTGGTCAATTTGTCTGTCTTTGAATTACCTTATCTCTGACAGGATCTCCCTTTTCTGTGTTAAAGAAGTAGATTTGAATCTACAAATTTTAATTATCTCCCCAGGCAGTGTAAATCTCAAAAACTACTTCTGCTTCCTCAAGTCTGCTGATTGCTCTGTGCGCAATCCAGACCTGTCACTCTCTTGTGAGAAGTGTTTGCTGTATGGACACAAAAGTCTCTCCCTGGAGGAAACAAATTACAAGATTTTAAAGGTAGTTTTCAGACTCACAAGGATCAGATTTAGCACCCGCTAAATTATCTGCAATGCTTCAAAGCAGACATGTGTTATCCTGTCTAAGTGATTACTAGGAGAGGGGTGGAGTAGCTAAATCTGTACTAATTGCCCTATCCAGAGAAGCAGAAATGCCAATGTGTTTGTATCATCCATACTTCATGCAACCTGACTATATAACCCATCATACCTGCTAGAAGTATTAAATCCATATCTGGGGAGATTTGTAGGCTTTCAAGTGACAGGCATTTCAAAAGGAGCACAGGGGAAAGGTGGGAATGGACTGCCAACTTCCCTTGTACATTCTGACCTAGTGCTGTAGTACCCTTTGTGAAGACAAGGATGGTAACCTTGGGGTGGTGCACCTTAAGATACTACATCAATTAATTCAGGATGGTTTTAGAGAAGTTGATTGTCAGTGGTCAGCAGGTACTGTCACAGCAGAGGGCAAGAACCAGAGCACTGTATGCAATGTCCTGGCACAGGTGTTCTAAGTGCCTACAGTGTTCATCCCTATGCCTGCTGATGGGCTACTCCTGCCTGCCAGACCTTGCACCCAGGCAGCCACCACCTGAACCCACAGAACTGCCAGGGAATGGTGCTCCTGTTCCACTTATGGAATGGGATGAGTGGAATTGGCAGGAGGTCCTGCAAAATTGCCGGCACGTCCAGGAAACCTCAGAGGATGCCTCATACAGCCTTCCCCTGCCAGCAACCTACCCCACAGCCTCCGCTGCCGGGCTGCCTCACCTGCTCGTACAGAGGTTTTCTGTACTCGGGGAGAGAGGGAGCTTCTCATTTCCCATCGACACAGATCCGTGTTGTTATAAATGTGATTCGTGCTAATTAAATTGTAACAATATTGGCAAAATTGTTACATTATAATTAATCAAAAACTGTATTTAATTGCTGTAAAGCAAAAAGAGATAAAGAAAATGGTTAAATAAAGCAGAAAAAAAAAATCACCCTGCAGATGTTTAGTAGGAGGCAGGATCAGAAGGGTATAGGTCTAAGAACACTGTCTAGAAATAGGTTTTGACCTTGAATTGTGCCAAATTGAGATGATTCCAAACCACTGGACACTGGACTAAGGCCTATTGAGGGAACATAAATTAAATTATATAATTTTAAGTTTAGTGAGCATGCGCCCCTGCGAGGTCAAACAGCAAACACTGAGGAAGACCCAGAGCCTTCATCAAAAATAAGACCCCTGACAGGAAGAGAGACCCCCGACCACTGGTGGCGCACGTGCAACACAACGCAATGACGTAGATTTTAGAAATAGAAATGAGGAGGAGCTTTCTAGAAGCTTCTGTATTAATATGTATTAGTAAACAGTATATAAGCAAAAGTTTTTGGTTTATCTGATTTGGTACGTGCGGAAGGGAGAATCCCTCCCCGTACCCCCGGTCGGTTTTGCTCATGCTTTATTCAACCAAACCAGACCTCTATTATATCTAAATTGCTGCTAAATTTTGTATTTACTCAAAATTTATATAACTCATATATTCTGATTGTATTCATTTATATACAATTGTTATTATTAATAAAATTACTGCTAAAATTTAACTTTGTTGTTTGATTAATTGGACAAAATTGAACACATCCAATTTTCATTTATAACAGTGTCCTTTGGGCAAGGTGTCTGTGTGTCTGTGTGTCTGTGTGTCTGTGTGTCTGTGTGTGTGTGCAGAGAGGATCCCGGAGGCTAGAGATGGAGCATCCCTAATGCCACTCTACAGGCACGGTGTGGACAGGGAAAGGGGGCGAGAAAAAACGGAGAGTTGAAGGGCGGCAGGACGCTGCGAAGCGCAAAGGAGTAGCGAGGGAAGAAAGAAAGCGGGAAGGAAAAAAAAAAAAAAAAAAAAAAAGGAGGAGAAAGGGGAGGAGATGAAAAGCAAGGAGAGAAGGGAGGACCGGGCGGGGAGGAGGCGAGAGGCCGGGGAGGAGAGGAGGGAGACAGCTCGGCAGAGGGGACGGGACGGGACGGGACGGGACGGGACGGGACGGGACCGGACCGGCGCCCCGCGGGCCATGCGCCTCCTGGCTACGGCGCTGGCCGCCCTGCTGGCCACGGCCTCGGCCCCAGGTAAGCGGCACCGACTGTCCCTCGGCCAGGCGGGACCCCGCCCCGGCCCCGCCTCAGGCAGCCCGGGCCGGCGCCGCGGAGCGGGCCCGGGACCCCGCACCGGGCCGGGTCGGGCCGGGGCAGCGCCAGGCTCGGGCAACACCAGGCTGGGGCCAGAGCTGGGGTCGGGGCTAGAGCCGGGCTGGGGCCAGAGCTGGGGTCGGGGCCAGAGCCGGGCTGGGGCCAGAGCCGGGGTCCCCGCCCGGGGCTCCCCTCAGCCCGCCCGGCCCTGCCCCGCTCCCCTCGGCTCCCGGCAGCCGCGCTCCTTCGCAGCGATCCTGTTTAGAAAGGAAACCCCCTTTCCATGCGATTTCATGGAAATAGGTCCGCGGCTGCCTTCTGTGCCAGGCAAAGCCGAAGCAAAGGGAGATTTGGCATTTTTTTCTACAGGTGTCCTAATCTCGTTGGCATCAGGTGGAAATGGAACCTGTAGGTCACTTTAAAAAGCGTCCTCTCTTTAAGACCTTTACACCTCCAAAAACAAAGGTGTGTTGGAGAGCATTGTGTGTCCTGAAGCTGCAGAACAGACCCAGTCTGATCTGAACTTCCAGGTGCAGCGAGCTTAGAGGCGTGGGGAAGCCTGGCTCATTCAAGGCTAATGAGTTGACTTTGAGCTCCACTGCAGAAGGGCTGGAGGCAGAGGTTTGGTTCAAGTCCATTTTCAGTCAATGCAGAAGCTTTCTCTGAGGGGGAGCCTCTGACTTGTGAAACTTGCAGACAGATCTGTTCAACTGAAAACAGCTGTTTGTTTTTGGGTGCTCTTGCTTGCCAGCTCCTAATTATTTTCATTTAAACAAAGAGTTTTGCTTCTTCCTGGCTCATCTGCTCTTTTTAATTGTAAAGAAACCAAACTAAAGCAGGCTTTGACAGTAGCACAGCTTCACTGAACAAAGTACAACACAGATAAAAGCCATCCCGTAGCTTCTGGTCGTGCAAGGCTGAGATGAGAAGGTAACCACCCGAGTCGCATGCTGCTCTAGTCCCCCAGATATCCCAGTGTCCGTGCAGCCCTGGAGGCTGGGGTGTAGATTCTCTATGGAGGAAGGGAGGCCCGAATACAGCACTATTAGTTAGTATACAACACTAAACCTGGACTGTGAGCAGTTGTGCACAGGAACAACTCCACTCTTACCTCAGCTGAAGTAACTGGGGTTCTCCCCCAAAACCACAGCCATGCTGAAACTGCTCACCACATGTAAGGACCCAGTGGCCACTGTAAATCCTTTAGCACTGTTCAGGTAGACAGAAGGGAGAGGCCCTGGCATAAACAAGTTTCTGTGTGCTAGAAGTGTAGTTTGGTATTCCTGACAGTGCTGTTAAAGTGTTTTGCTGTGTAATATGGCAGACAGCAAAGTCCAAATCCAGCTAATTCTTGGACTTGTTCGTGTAAGCTTAAGTGGACTATTTTCAAAGTGGGATTTTTTAAAGCAGAGTGTAGGCAGCAGTCACCTTTCCTGACTCCCCTGGCTACTGAGAAATGCTGGTGGAACATACCAGAGAGGCAAACAGCTGAAATGTTGGGATCGGAGCAACTAAGCAAGCTCATTGCAGAAAGGAGGGAAGTTTGATGGTTAAGCACACTGCAAAGAAATCACCATCTCTGACTCTCTCTCCTCCCCCTTTCTATAAATAATTTCCCTTTCCAAGCAGAAACAAGTCCGAAACTCCTGTGGTGAGCTCCACCTGAACAGCTACATCGTATTGTGCTGGGAAGGCAGAAGAAGAAAACAGTAATTCCTTGCTTGAAACAGCAATCTGAAGTCTAGAAATTCAGTGCTGTGTTGGCACACAAGCCTGCTCTTAAGCTGTGAAGTCTCTTGCTCTTGGCAAGGAGCCCATTACAAGGGTAAACCTCATGTTGGGGCTGACCAGTGCCTGCTGAAGACAGGAGGAACATGTCCACTAGTGTCTGAGAACCCTGAATGAGGGTTTTCCTTTCCATATAGGAGGTAAATGAACTCTACTTCATAATCCACTGTTCCTCCTCCAATGGCAGTAGGAGGACAAAGTCAAATCCATACTGTTTTTCTGCTTTATATAAAGCATCACCCAACACTGTTGAACATGAGCTGATACCGTGATAAAAGCAGCATGAGATTTCCAAAACTCTCCCCATTGCTGTGCAGCTGCACCAGTGGGAGCCACAGGAGAAGATAAGGAGATAGGTTTCCACTGATCAGAAACATGAGGGATGCAAAATTTGATATGTCCCTATAAAAAAGGCATGTCCCCAGAGGAAAGGTATAAGCCTTAGGTATAAAATACCAATGTTTGTATGAGTGTAAACAGCTAGAAAGGGATCAGTCTCTATGTACAATGCTGCTTTATCTTCTCACAGAGGCTTCCATCATCACCATATCTGACTTCCTCTGTATTTTCTCTTGGGTACTTCTTGGCCTAGTTTGGAGTTAAGCAATGAGCTTTTTGCCTTTTATTTTGAGACTGTTTCACAATTACTCCTAGCTAGCTTTTTCAAAAAAGAAATTCACATGTCAGGAAAATGACATAATTGTTTTTCTTTACAGTTTTCACGACATGTTCATAATTTCAGTAGAAAAAAGGTCTGTGTTTTTCATTTACCCAAACTGTAATTTTTTAGATGATCTATTAAACATTTGTTGCCTAAGTACGTTTGAGGACCCCAAAAAGTGTTGAAAATATCAAGATTATTTCTTATTTACTAAGCAGAACAACCTTCAATATTTAATCTTATTTTGATGGCAGAGACAGTCATTTACTGGCTTCCCCTCTGCTGGTTAGGCACCAAGGCCAGTAAGTCCAGAGAGTAATAACTGAAGTTTCATGGCTGGAAAGCTTTTGGTGGGATTCAGCCTTAATTTTAAATTTCAATGTCCTGTTCTACCTCTATGCTTTCTACAATCCAAAATAACCTCTTTGGCATTTACATGAATTGCAGACACAAACGTAATGCACAAATAATTTTATCAGTAACCTCATCCATGCTTAGCTGTAGTTTCTGCAAGAATTTTTTTTTTAAAAAACCAAACCATTCTTTATATGAAATATTTTCTTCTTCATAACAACAAAAAAAATGCCTACTTGGAATAAACATGCCATTCAGTAGAGATTTTGACTGAAGTGGCGCAAAATAATTATCATACTATTAATTTTCAGAATTCTTCTCAAATACTTGCAATGCAACTTCTTTAATTCACTAGATTTACTGTAAGTAAGGTAATGTAATTCACTGCTTTATTTCACTGCTTCACTGGGACCATAAAACCAGTGTCTCCGTCTCCAAAACTCCTTCAGAAATAGAATGGAAATACTTTACTTGCTTATTTTGAAGATAAATATATGTTTGTGTTTCAGGAGCTGATGTCAGACAATAGTCTCTGCCAAAACGCTCATCCCCTTTGTTAAAATGTTCCTTGCTGATGTGCTAGAAAAGTGTCCAGAAATGAAAAAATCATTCTCCCAGAGTTGCAATTCTCATTAGTATTTGAGTACAGTAAAGTAGTCACATAACAGGAAGTTCACAGTTTAGAGGACATTTCATGCCTTGCAGAGTGCATTGCAGGGAGTGCTTGCTCACTGCTGGAATATGGTTCTCTCTCCAGTGAATGCCCTCACACCAGTAGATTACACATCACAAGTCATTTAGGGAAGACATTGCCACAATACACCGTTGGTCAAAAATAGATCAGTCTCTGATATGACTAATCAGGACATTCTTAATGTGCATTGGGAAGGAAATAAAATGAGTGTTGATTCCCACGCCTCAGAAAATCAGTCCGGTGTAAATCAGTTAGGTCAGGAAAGGGAAATCTTCCTCCAATGGATAGCTATGACACTTTTTTCAGCCTTCACCTATACTGGCTATTATTAAAAGTAAAGCAGAGAGACAAAGAGCTGGTCTAAGTGATGGTTTTGGATGAAGAACATTAAAGACAAGAATCAGAAATTAATGGAAGAATGGAATAAGCATTTGATCTCATGTCATATTTTGTCATACTAATAATGTCAGATTCATTTGAATTTGTAATCAGAAAAAATAGTCTGATGGATTTAACCCAGGTTTGAGATGACCATTTGATTATGACAAGGAGAACATTACTTAAAACATGGGAAACTGTAGGATATAGAGAATTCAGTGGTCTACCAATGATAGTCTAGGGAACATTTTGATGTAAGCTCTGCACAAATGATGTCTGAAAGAAGTAGACAGAAGCACACACATTGAAATTGTGACCTTATCAAATCACCACTAGACGTGGACAGCACATAGGAAAAACTGAGGTTGGGGTAAGAGAAGTGGAGCAGAAGTTAGTACAGCAAAGTCACATACTTGGGGATTAGTAACTGAACTGCAAGTGACAAAGAAGGGAAAACACCCAAGCATGCTATTTATTTATAACCTGACATATAATCACATACGAAAGTATCATGAAAAAGGACAAGATAATTCTGGGATATACCAGGCAAGGTATATCACAGTCAAATCTGGGATTCCACGGGACATTGGAGTATTCCACAGGACATTCTGAGTATTCCACAGGACATTGGAGAACTTCTTTCCAGACAGTGTCTATAACTGCAATCAATTTCTAAAAAAAAAATAATAATTACAATCAAATCCAAAATCTAAACTGTAACCAGTGCTGAGAAGGGCTGTTAGGGTGAATAGGGAAGATACTACTAGAGGAGACTAAAAGAGCTTGTCTTCTTTAGCTCAACAAAGCAAAGGCTGAGGCCAGATAATTGCTTTGTATATGGAATCAGGAAGTAAGCTCTAGAGAAAAAAATGCTGTTTTAGGCTTAAAGCTGGCACAGGAACAAATGAGCATAAATTGGCTAGTGAAACCATTTAGCCTGGAAGTCCTAAGAAGGATGCGAGCCTTCAGAAGAGCTGGTCACAGAACAGCTTTCCAAAACTATTCAGACTGATGAAAGATTATGTGAAGTTGGTCCTGTGACAGTAGCAAGGTCTCCATGTCAGCTCTAAATTATTGATTGGTGATAGAAAAATGCTAGAGCAGACTCACTGAAGGAGGGCCTATGCTGTCCTTCACATTCACAGAGAGGCAGATGATGTCAGGTTCTCCAAGGTCATTATATTGCTGCACAGTGAACAGACACCCTCGGTTTGCCTGCCCTGGGCTTGCATGCTGGGACAGATTATGGTGCTGTTGTAGCAGCTTGGAGGATTCTCACCATCTTTTCTTTCCTTTACAGATGTTTGTGAGGCTTTAAATGTGACAGTCTCTCCTGGACCAACAGTGCAATACTCTGAGGGGGATAATGCTACCCTTTACTGCCACATTTCTCAAAAGAGAAAGACAGACAATTTGCTGGCTGTGCGGTGGGTCTTCTCTGCATCACCTGCCAAGGAGCATCTGATGATCAAAATGACAAAGTTTGGGTCTGTCCAGTATTATGGAAATTATACTCACCATTTTCACAAGCAAAGACTTCATCTTCTTAAAGAGAAACATGGAACTATGTACAAATTTCTTATTTTAAGCCTCCAGCAAACTGATCAAGGACATTATATATGCAAAGTACAGGAAATTGGCAAACACAGAAATAAGTGGACAGCATGGTCAAATGGTACAGCAGCTACTGAAATAAGAGGTGAGAGATTACTGATAGCAAGTCCTGTAATTTCTTGTCTTGTGATCTCCCTTTTTTTTTCCTTGTAATTTCATCCATAAGATATTTGAACTTATTTTTGAGTATAATATGTGGGTAGGAGAAGGAAAAATAATACTGAGCTTATGTTTTGCCTGTCTTGGTCTTTCCCTTGCTCTTAATTCTAGTCTAGCAGCAGTTGGTAAGTAGCACTTTTGCCATCACTTCAGTGCTATTGTTTATATCAGAGCTAGAAAAGTAATGGCCAGCCTGCTGGTATTGAACTTTGGATAAAATGACCAGCAACAAGTGGCAGATGTAAACCAAGTTGAAAACAAGCCATCTCTTTGGGATGGATTAGCTCAAATATTAGGCCACCACACCCACACTTTCAGAGATGAATGAAGTTGGATTTTGAGAGCAGACTCCTTTGAAGAGGTGGTTTTGCTTAGCAGCTGTGCCATCAGTGTCAAGTTGCAAACTACCCCCGTTTGTGTCTTTATAAACAGAAAAGTTGATTTCTCACTGGGACAACTCTAAAAATAATGCCAGAAAGCAGTGTAGAGTGTTTTCTCATTCACTGAGTGATGTAAGTTCCCAAATGCCTGTAGTGAAACATGGATTTGTCAGGAGTTCTTAGGGTGGGAATGACATATTCCAAGTAAGTGGCAGCAGAAGAAAAAGCAATAGAAAATATTGTCACACCACCCCTCCTCATGAAGAGATGCTTCACATCTTTCATAGCTTCTCAGGCTATTGCTAATTACAACACTGAAATCTCTCATTACTTTTCATAGCTGAGCTATGGAGTTCAGATCAATGAAGTTACTGAAAAGAAGGAAATCTGTAATTTTTCAGTCCAGTCCTTAAATATTTCCCCCTGATTTTTAATATGAGTCATGAATATATAATCAGAATAGGAATTTGAGACCTCATAACGTCATAATTTTCACACTATCTGCTCAGCTGCTCTCCACTTCAAATGACCCAAAGCAGAGCAGGAAACCTGAGATGAGGGAGGAGAACTGGCCAGCCTGTAGAGAGTTGTGGACACCCTATGGGGATCTGAGGCAAACACCACAACCACCCTGTCCCCTTAAATGCAAATTTATTCTAACTCTAAATCCAGATTAAAGATACCAGAAGATACCTGAAATATTGTGTATCTTTAAATGTCATAGCAACTGTTTTGCCACCTAAAGCCTCTTGCCTGGAAACACAGGAGCACCTTTGGCTAATGCACCCTGAGTGTATGGTACTTGCTGCACTTGAGAGGGAAGGTAACTCTTTTCCAAGTTCTGATAAAGTTTCCAGTTTTCCCAACAGTAACACTTGGGCTTTTCAAGGAGATTTTATTCCAAACACATTTTGTATTTTATATTATGATCAGTTACACTTGTTATTGCAAAGGGATTTACTTATATTACAGTTAGACCCAGGATGCAACAAAAGGAGCAATACAAATTGCCTGAAGCATTTAGATACTTAAGTTGTACAGCTTGGGCTTTATCAAATAAGGTAGCAGTGTTCCACCACATCACAGTTCTGTATTGCCTAACATTTTATTCCAGTAATGCATCTGCAGTTATGCCCAAATTCAAAATAGTATCTTTATGCTAAAGCACCAGGCAAATTTCTTAAAACTTTGCACATCAAGCAGGGGCAGAAGTAGAACAGTCCCTTCTTTTTTTTTTTTTTTTTTTTTTAAATTCATTCACACAGGAAGAGGAGGTTACTGTACAAGACACAGATTTCCAGGGAGAAAAGGGTGATTCATTCTACTTCCTCAAAATGTAACTTGCTCTTGAAGCAAGTTGACAGCTGGATCTATACTATCTACAAATTAATCTATTAATTTATATTCAGATTTTATTATTTGCTAGCGAGTTTGGTTGTGTAAATTTGCATAGGCCATTAAGAAGTAGCAAATACATTTTGTTGTAACACATAAATTTGTACAAATACACATACTGGACTTATGGGAAAACAACTGAGTTACAGGCTACAATTCCTTGCTCTGTAATGATGACAGTTTTAGCTACATATCTGGCTTCTACTTTAGGGGCAGAATACATTTTTTGTTGTGGAGATGGAGTCCTTATAGCTTTTGTTCCTGCACTCATGTCAACTACAGCAACTGGTGTTTTCAGAAAGTCCACCTGAAATTTGACCTGTTGCAATTTGCCCCTTCCAGTATTGTGAATACAAGACATCAGATAGCATTTGTAAGAAGGCTACTGTTAAATCTTGTTAGTAAAACCAAGAGAAATCCATGTGCCAATGTTGCCAAGAAGTGTATCCTAATCCAGCCGTGCAATGTCTTCTGTCTAAGATAAGGTCAACCTTTTACCCTTCCCCCATATTCTCATTAAAGGCATCTCCTCCTTTCCTGAGCTTGTATCATCAATGTCAGCCTAAAACCAAGTTAATTATAGTAGAGAATACACCAAGATACTAGTTTATCAGAGAAAAAAAAAAAAAAAAAAAAAAAGTTCTTCTACTCCCTTCCTATCAGAAAACTCAAAATAATCACTATTCTTAGAACAGTATTCAATGCCCCAAAAACATTATTTACAATCAGGCAATCTCTCATGATTCTGCACATCTCTTAGGAAGAGCAATATGTGTTCCAAATGGTTTACAGTCCAAAAGAAGAGACTGTAGGAGGACAAATGTAGAAAATTAGGCAGTCCAACTATAATCCTGCTGGCACGGACAACAAAAACAAGTAAATGATCACAACAATCTGTCTTGTTGGGAAGTTTATTTATCAGAATTTCCATAGAAGAAAGTCTGAATTCTTAAATATTAGTTACACGTGGCATTTTCTAACAGTAAAAATGTTGCAAGATACAGGAATGCAAGACTATTTTTTTCCCCAAAATGAACAAAAGCCCTTTTTTCAGGGAAGTTATCCTGAAACACTTGCAAAAAATCTACACATGTGACCCTTTCATGTAACAAATGAGTAATTTGTTAGAATATTCAGGATGAGCTTCCCATCACAACTGAAGAGACATTTCATTTGTCCTGAAAGTTGTATATGCATTGATCTAGCCCCACACTTCACATCCCTGCAGGGCACCCCTTAATGAATTACCTTGCCAGTAAGAAACTTGTCCTCTAATGATTTGCCACATGAAACTCTCTTGGAGGTTCAGACCTCACTGGCAATCTGGAGGACATTACCAGACTCCCATTTCATTGCAGTCATTGCTAGAGGAAGAAGAATCATGGAATTGGCATAAGTGACATTATCTAATCTGATGTCATAAAAAATACCAGCATGCATAAACAATCTGGCTGAGGAGAGCAGAGAGGGTTTTGAATAATGTTTCATCAGTCAGAGCATTTGGATTCTGGTTTTAGGCTGTACAGCTGTTATGATATGGACAGTCATCCATCCTCCTGAAACAGAGAGGACAGTTCTGTGCAGCTGACCTGTTCCATCAAAGGGCAATTAGACAAAACAAGATCTTGGGGCACTGAAGTCTAAGGCAGAATACACTTACTTCAAGAGGTTCAAACTTTTTATACCAGACATTTTAAAATTTTTGTCATATCTTCTTTGGTTTTTTTCAGTGATTTCATCAAAATCTTCTGATCATCCCACTTTCAAGAAAAACCATGAAGCTTGGAAGTTTTTTGAAGGTAAAGATACATCTGTCTGCTACTGTTTTTATGCATGATGTTAGTTTAGTCCAATGGACAGGACAACTAAAGTGCCCCAAATCAGGACCAATTTTGCTAGTTCCTGTGCAACCCAGCCTTGCCTGAGAAATCATCCCACAAAGTACAAGGGGTCAAAGAGAGTGGAAGACAAAAGGGGGAGATAAAAGAGAATGGAAGGATCCACTTCACTTTCTTGTATATCTGTTATGGCCAATGGGAAAATAACCACTGGAAATAAGTTACAGCACCTGAATAAAAACCATGAAGGGAGACTGTACATGAAGGCTGTAGTTTTAAAAAGAAAAAAATAATCATACAAAAATTTCAAGCCAGTGCTGCCAGCAGAAGAAGCAATTGCAGATTTCTTCCTTCTTCCCCAGCCGGTCAGCACTCTTCCCACTTGCACTTTACTTGTTTCATTGTTTGTATCTTTGTTTTTTTTTTTTTTGTTAAAAAAAAAAAAAGGAAAAAAAAAGTGCAGCTGTTTGAGCAGAGAAATAACCCAACTGAAGTCCTTTTGGGTTTTGAGTTACTGCTCAAAAAATCCCCAAAACTCAAACCAATCCTTTCTTTGCTCCTGAAAGTCACAACTCATAAGTGCAGTTATGCCTGTTTGCATTTATGCAGACTTCAACCAAATTTTAAACTGAGCAGGATACTATAGGAAAGTTTCAAGAGGATTAAACTACTTGTGCACTGTTACCCTAAATCTTTTGGGCCAGAGTCTGTTTAGGTCTTGTAGATGTAACTTTTTTCTGTCCTGTCATCATGAAGCATCAGCTGCAACACTGACCATCATCTGTGCTTGGGTTTCAGATCTGTACGTGTACGCAGTGTTTGTGTGCTCCATAGGAATCATCAGTGTCCTCCTTTTTACCCTTGTCATTCTCTGCCAGTCACTTCTGAACAGGAGGAGATCCACAGGTGAGCAGAATGCCATTCTTGATGACTGCAAAGCCCTTGCCAAAAAGAGGGGCAGGGGGCGGGGAGAAGAGAATGCAGAGAAAGCAGGAAAAATAAATATTGCCTTGCCTTGATTATAATTTTAAATAAAATTAGTAGGAAGAAAAAAATTCTGCCAGCCAAATTCGAACAAAGGCATTTTCATCCTTTTAAGTAGGGAGGAAATAAAACTTTAAATCTGCTTTGGACTTTCCAAAAATCTTTTGCCCTTGCACAAACGTAAGTTGAAGGTAGTTGAAACTTCTTTCAGGGGAGACTGAGTGCTGAATCATTAAGTGGCATTCTGACCAGAAGCTAAAATTTTGCATGAGTCACATTTCTCCAAACGTAGAGGGGTTTCAAAACAACCTTAACTCTGTTCTATTTTATTCTCCTTTCTTGAGTTGCTGTCAGTATTCTTGGGAATTTGAGGGGTTTTATTAGCAATCTCTCACTTGCAGTATTTTCTGAAACTAAAGCATTATTTCAGCATTCAAATCTGTCATTTCATAATAATATTTCAAGATCAAGGGTTACTGTTTCATTCCTTGCCTCGGAGAGGGTTTCTCAAAGAGGCTGCATCAAAGCAGTGTTGTTGTAAACAGAAGTTCTATTCCAGATCTGTGGAGTAACCAGT
Source organism: Muscicapa striata striata (assembly GCA_030060385.1). Lineage (NCBI taxonomy): Eukaryota > Metazoa > Chordata > Aves > Passeriformes > Muscicapidae > Muscicapa > Muscicapa striata. The sequence continues at coordinate 2,493,916 of JAREIS010000134.1, forward strand.
GCAGGCTCTACTTCCATTTCAGTTTAAAAGTGGTTTATTTGGAGACCTCACACAAGCTGCAAGGATGAGATACCAGCACACTTAGGAGCCGCCATGTCAGAGGAGAGTGTAAGGACCACCTCTGAACAGAAGCTTTCAGAAGGAGTTTGGTTAGTGACTTGCTTTGTTAATGACAGGAGAGAATCATGGCTTTGCTGCCCCTGCAGCCTACATAGATCCCACGAAGGAATGAGTGACTCAGATACACAAGTGAGAAGACATGTAAAGCCAGAAATAGATGTATGGAGAAGCCCTTGCCTGACCACAAACACATTTCAGGCTGTGGCTCCATCTTCCTGGTAGTGCACTTAGCAGAGTAGCTCTGATTCTGACTGAACTCAAAAACTCTGCTTGCCAAGAGGAGGGAGTGAGATCGATGTTATTCTTCCTAGCCAGTTAAGTGATGACAAAGATTTTGTGCCAAGGGAGTGCCCACACTTAAGTATGTTGGTCATGGTGAGTTATCCTGAAGCCACAAGCAGTAGACTGATGTATCCCAGTTTTTCTTGAGCAGACATTGGGTTAGAATTTGCTTGGTTTTGTCAATTTACTGCTGTGAGCATACAAGCAGCTTCAAGGAAAGGTCTTTTTACATTGAACCGACACCAGCAAAATATTGAAATAATATACAATATAGAATAAGGATATACAAAAGAGAAAAAGTAGGTTCTTCTGAGCTGCTAAAACCTTTAATCACTACCCAAATATCTGAATATTTGCATGCTCAAAAATGTGTCAGTAGTGCTCATGAGCATCCCCTTACTCCCAAAGGATTACTGTTCTCCTATACATTTAAGAAAGGCCTGACAGGCAGATGGAAGCACTGCCTTGACTGGCTTAAACATTGTCCCTGTGTTAGTCCCAGCTCCTGGTGCTCTCAGCACCTATTTCCTTAGGACCAAATGCACCTCTTGGGAGCTGTATAGCTCCCTTAGAATGGGAGAATTTAGCTAAGTCCAAATATGAAAACTTTCCCATAGAGAGGGGCATAGTCATGTGAGTGCCCTGTTTGGTTTTCATGGTCCTTTAAAGAACAGAGAATGAGAAGAGAGGGGCATGTCTGTGTTGCATTCAACTTCACATCATGACCCAGAGATGCACTCTCTCATTCTTCTGAGATATAAATTGGCAATAGGTTGACCAGAAGAGCCAGAGTCTGTCCTTTTAGAGAGGCATGGAAGCCACAAAGCCACAAAAGAGCATCTTAATAACCCTGGCTCCTGAAAGGCTGTCATGGGGGCAGCTGCCCTTGCAGGACTACTGACTCAGAGAAATAAAGAGTAGAGGGATTTACACAGCTCACACACACAGCTGTCAGAGACAGGATGGTGGTTGGACTGGACCTCTGATCTGATCCCAGAAGGGATCCCTTTATGCCTGTGGCCACAATCTGATTTAGATTAGGGACAGCCGTGGCTCCTGTGGGTGAATGGTTTATTTCAGGCTTCTGGAAATAAATACAGTCACCACAAGGGAAATAAAAGTCTTCAAAGTAAAATTACTGGCCTGCTATGCTTTTCCTTAGCAAGCTGTCTTTTGGCTGGGCTGACCACTGGAATATGTGTTGCCCAGCATTTCCACAGCAGATTATTGGTGTTGTTTAATACATTCCACTTTCCCAAGACTAGCTATGTCTTCGAGTCAGACTGCATTTTAAGCACAGTACAATGTGTGGTGACTATCATTAGCTCTCCCAGTGTAACAACCTGGCAACTCCACTATCTCAACAATACAGGCCTGTCTGCAGTGCTCATTTGAAACTCATAAACTATGTTGGTGTGAAGCCACATTTTCTTTCTTTTCTTTAACAGTGAAGCATTACCTGGTGAAATGCCCCCAGAACAGGTAGGAGATTACACATCTCTTTACTCTAAACCAGTGTACCAGTTCTGGATTTGTTTTGCTATATGTATGCTGAAGAATAGGAGTAATGTTTTCAAAATGCTTGTGGGAACATAAATAGTATCAGATCCCTGACTCGTGAATGTGCCTGCTATGCATGGAAAGGGAGATCTACCTGGGCTGGCTGTAGGTCCTGCAGTTGTTCCAGTGACAAGCCTCTTCTTGATGCTCTGAATTGCTTTTTGAAGAAGCCTGCTTTCATTCTGTGTGGGTTTCTAGGGTTCCCCAACACCTCATGGGATAATGACTTAAACTGCCCATGCACATAGAACAAATCATAGTGTTACCCAGGGATTCCCACACCCAGGAATGGAGTGGGGTTCAAAAGCAGATTTTCAAGGCCCACAGTCTGTTCCCAGCTGAAGACTCCAAGTGATGGGAAGAATTCTGCTGCTGCTGCAGTATAAATCACTGTCCCTTTAAATACCATTATCTGCCAAAAGTTTTTTGATGGTGTGGCTATAAAACTGATTTCCATTGTATGATCTTCCTGATATGTATATTGGACTTGAACTGCAATAAAAATATATGACAAATATTTTACAAACAAAAAAAGATGAAAGAGGGTTGCCTCTTAACAACACAGAAGCACAGCTGTTACCCAGTTCTCAATGACAGAAACCATGTGGTTCTAGCCTTGCAGTTTAAATCCAACCTCTTGGTATCACATGCTATTTCTCATAGTCTCTTTAGACACTATGGGATTCAATGCCAAGTATAGCACACCCTAGATTCTCCAACAGTGTGATTTTTAGTGCATTCTCATGTGATTATCGTGGTATTTAATCTAACTGGCGCTCAGATGAAGTGAAATCAAAACAAAGCAGCACAGTGTTCAGGAGAGACCAATACAACCTAAAACTTTCATGTTATTCATGGACAGATCTTTGTTCTTTGACTTTGACCAGCCAGTGCACCACCCAAAAATGTAGAGACAGCTCAGTAATTCAGTAATTTTCATTTTTTCTGGATGTTTTTGCTTTCCCCCTTCTTTATTAACTGCTGGGACAAAGTTGGAATTACAACAAACAAACAAACAAACAAAAAAAAAAGAATGAGAAAGGGGAGGAAATTAGAGTGTATTGGTAGGGAACATAAAAAGAGAAGAAAAATGAAGCCTATATGAAAAAATGAAGCGTGGCAGTTAGATAAAAACTCATACTACAAACTCTGACTCTGTGGAAATAGAGGATAGCAGTGATACTGCTGCAAACACTGAACTTAGGAGGCTGAAAAGAGGGGAGAAAACAAGCAAATGTGATTTCGTCACCATAAAACATTCTCTAGAAGTGAAAGAAATGCATGACTCTTTATGGATAAAAACACAGTTTCATGTATTTCAGTGTGACAAGTTATGCTAATGAAATCCTCAATCACACAAATGCTTACCTAAAGTGCATTGACTTTGGGGCTTTAAAATTAAATAGCTATGAAAGTGCTACCAGCATCATAATTGTTATCTTTCACACTTGATACCATTTATTTTCCACCCTCTGCTCAAAACACAAACCATCACTTCCTTTGAACTGATTGCTCTTCACCTGCAAATTCCTGTCTTGGAACTTAATTCAACACATTTAGACCCAAAACCTACTGTCTAAATATCCATTAGGCCAAACTGATTAACTAATTTGCATGAGATTCTTGCCATTTAAAATTACTGCTGTGCAAAATTCAGCCTTCATTAGAGAAGCTCAACTCCAGCTCCCTTAGTGATATTTCAAACTCAGAGTAGATTCCAGTTTCAAAATTACATTAATAGTCTAGTGTCTAAGAAATGTCTGTATTCCCACTGCAGTAATACCTAAGCATCTTAAAATATTTTATGTCTTGACATCAGAATGATGTTTTTACTTTTAATTGGAATCTAAAGCACAATGGGCTAAGTGATTTGCCCCAGGTCTCACAAAATGGCTGTGGTAGAAAAGAAAATTAAATCCAGATTTTCTGAGTGTAACAAAGCAAATGTTTAGATTTTGGTTTGCTACTTGACCAATAACGAATTAAGGGGAAAAAAAAACGAGTTGACCAAAACCCATTTCTTTACCACATTTTAAAAATAACTACCTAAATAAAATAGTACAGTTATTTTTAGTTTTCCAAACCACCTAATTCCATTTTCTGGTGTTTTCTTTTCTTTAAATAACCTTCCTCATATTATTTTTCTTGTTATTGGATCATTTTGCCAGTTTTCAGATCCAGAAACCCCCAGGAGAGGAAGCTTTGAAAACAGGAACAATTTTTTCTGTCTTTTATATTTGTGTTGGCCTGAACTCTCTAGTCCTTCAGTGACTGTTCTTCTGGAGATAAGCAATTGGAAGTAAATAAAGTGTTTGCCTCAGAAAGCTGTCCATCTTGACACCTTGGTTCCCCAGTGCCAATCTCACATTACAGTATCAAATTCTGCCATACAGAACCAGAAACAAGAATCTGGCTGGCACCTTTTCACACAGCTCTCCTATCTGGAAAATACCCAAGTAACTCCCACTTCACTCAGGTGAATTTTTTGTCACCCCCCTGTGGACATTTGACAACAGAAAATAGCTGACTTAGATGGCAACAGGAAAAGTTCCACATCCTAGACTCTAATAAGGATAGCAAAGCCAGAATTCTAGTCATTTCCCAGGTCTTGCAGCAGCCATGACCTCCAGGGAAACTGATGCCAGTTCCATGATTATTGCACACCTTCCACAGGTGACTTCCCCTAACCCCTGTATTCTTCTTGCTCTCTAAAAACTCATCAGATCCTTCAAGAAACAAACAGTGTGACTCTGTTGCAATAGAAGCCAGGGGGCTGAAGAAGGAGATGGAGATAAAAAACTAACTTTCTTTTTAGACATAGAACGAGACAAGCTCACAAAGAAGCAGTGTTTCAGAGCCAAGGAGTCTTTTCTGAGCCTCCTTGTTTGGTTTGAGGAGCTCAGTTCTAAGACAGCAAGTATAGTTATTGTATCTCCCCGAATTAGTTAACCCTGTGTGGCCCTGGCATTTAAAAGAAACCTGCAAGTCTCAAATACATTTCTGTGTAGCTTCCCTTTTCCTGGCAAAGCAGGAATAATAACTAATGCAATGAATTGACACTAAGCCTTTTCATATATTGTGCTTAAAGAAGCTGTATTGGAACAACAGCATCTTCAAGCTACACATCTGCCTTTATAACCTTGGATTATTAAACCTAAAAAAAAATTTAAAAATCATTCTCATCTCCTTTTTGGTAGTCTTTCTTCTTGGTAGTGTGCTGTTTGTATAAAGAAGCCAGGCAGAAGAGTTTCATTTTCTGCTGGTTTTTAACAAGTTCATCTTGATTTTAGTATAGAGACAAGTGGTTGTTTTGGGATAGGTTCATTATAGAGCAGGCAGACTTAGAAATTGTTTCAATCCAATCCTCAGTTTACATAATATGTGATTTATTTGTAAATCATGAACATATTTTTTATTTTTTAAACACTTTTTAGAAAGTTTGGCAACAAACCTATGTTTTTGAATGAGTACATGAAACAGAACTCAGGAAAACCAGCAAACCAGAGTTTTTTTGTACACAATCCACACATGTGTAAATCCAGAGTGATTTTACCAATGGTAGTGACATTCATTTGGATTTACAGCTATATAAAACGGTAATGTCTGTAATTTTGTTGTTCTTGTGTGGGCAGTAGCTGTGACATCTTAACTTTCATTAAGTATTTGGCCCAGTCTGAATATTTTATTCTATTAATATAAAGAGAATGTTTCATTATGCGAAAGAATCTGGAGAGGAGTAGGAGCTTGGGACAGATGATTTAAAATTCAGTGAAATAAGTGTTGACTCTGGAGACCCTGGTTGTGTTCCATGATGTGGTGGAGCTCACAGCACAGAAGAGAAACCACAACCACCTGCCCCAGCCTTCCCCAGGGTGAGCCCAGGGGCAGACACAGCTGAGCAGTGACTGCTTACCAAGCCACCTCCATCACTGCAGCCATCAGAACTAAACGGTTCACACTCTCCCCCCAGCCCAGCTGTAAGTTAAGATTCCTTTCATTCCCACTTAAGCCAGTACAATTTTATTCCCCTGTAGTGACAAGCAGGGAGCCCTTGCAGATCAGTTCCCACAGCTCAGCTGACCTGCAGTGACAATCCCTGCAACCTCACTGCTTATCTGAGCCCTGAATATTCAAAGTAGGATTTTTGCAGCCTTAAAGGACATTACACTCTAGTAGGCCAAAAACAGAAGCTCTCTTGAACTGGAGTCTGTTTACAGCATAACTTGTATTATTCCCTCATAGCCAAGAGCACCTTTTCAGCACAGATGTACTGGAGAATGCCTGAGTTAGAGAGTGGAGCACAGCTTCTTGTTGTGTATTCTCTGGGCACACTGGCCCCCTTGAAGAAGCCAGATTTTGCAGCTGTGGGTTTGTGAGCTGCCTGAAGACATGCTGCATGCTCTCCTAGTCTCTCAACCAGTCTTAGCCCAGAATCTGCATTGAAGATTTTGCTTTTCCATACACTTCCTATGGAAGCTTATGCAACTATTGTAATCTGTCTGAGCCTCTGACCCTCGAGGGCAGGTGGGCAGAAGTTCATCCTGGGTGCAGCAGTGGGGTCATACATGCTTCTAAGGAATAGGTGCTGTGAAATGGGTCTCATTTAAACCTGACAGTTTGCATTTTCTATGCCAGGATGATTGAGACTCATTGAGTTTCTCAGCTATACTATATGGCTGAAAAAAATGCAAACCCCAGAGCATTTCTAACCCCCTATAAGTTTTTTCCAACCTAAGAGGTTTCACATTATATACCCAGATCACAATGCAGGTTGTTTGGCACAGACAGGTGGAAGGTGATGTCTTTGCATGAACTCACAGGGACAAACTTTCTTTCCCTCCATTGCCTTCATTTTCCCCTCACTTTTGGGTTTGTGCTTTGCAGCTCTGGGGAGACAGTTACCAGTGTGACCAGCATATCTCCTCTACAGCCTAAGAAGGTAAAGAAAAAGAAAGAGAAGGAGAAACTGGAGCAGCCACCAGCCATCCCAGCAAAAGGTATGAAAACAGAGGCACAGAGGTATTTCAGATCCTGAGCACAGCCATGGAGGGACAGCAGAGCATAGGATATCAGGAATCCTGTACTTTGCCTCTGTCTCTCCTGTGAGATGGTCTGTTCTTGCTCCCATCTGTGGGGGAATAAATGCCCTGTACCTGCTGCTGGGACAGGCTGTCCCCTCCCTGCAGCTTTAGCCATTCTGAGATGCTACTCAGTGAGTCCAAGCAGGAGATCTCAGCTCCCACTAACTGAGGAAAGAGAGGAGCCTCTGCAGCAATATTCACTCTTCTCAAAGAGAAGATTAAAGTTAGGCAAATTGAAATTACCTATTGGGGGTATTCTAAGGGAAGCCAGCACATTGCACCCTTTAAAACTTCTTGTGCACTTGGGAAGTGAAGTAAACTGAGCAGATAAAGACCAGCCTCTTGGGGACTTCATTTTCCTGGAGGATTTGCACCTCCGGGTCACTCTCACAAACTCCTGGGTGAACTTTCTGAGCAATGCTGCCAGTGCTGTGCCAGTGAGAAAGAGGAGGGAAAGGACCTGGAGTTTTACTGTGGGTTAGGTGACAAATGATGAATTCTCAGGGGGTATTCTTGCTCTAGCATTTGCATACAAACAGCATTTCTTGCATATCAGATTCTTTAATCTTACGAATTTTTCTAATTCAAAACCTTCATTATGTTTCTTCATAAAATACCTGAAATATGATTAAATTCAGATATATAAGTACATGCATTTGCTTCTAATTTGCTATTAGTATGTAATTTATAAATTGCTAATACATAAACTAAAAGTGGATGATGATAATATGGAATGATCCCTTAATATTTATTTTTGTAGCTCCAATTGCCAATAATTTTCCGAAGCCCAAGCTCTTGAAACCTCAAAGAAAATTGATCCTGGTGAGTAATTTTCTATGACATAATTTTCTGCATATTCTTCTCTCTCAATACAAATGCTGTAATGTTGCCAGAACTCTAGGTTCAGATATTATAAAGTGCCTTAAAAAATCATACAGGTTCTTTTTTTGTTTTAAAGTAATAATTTTTCAAGTGATGAATTATCTTGGTTCTTTTCATTTTGAGCATTACAGTCCATTGTTACACCGGCTTATGTTTTCCAGCTTTCTAACAGTTGTCATGTCTACAAACTTGGCCTGTCCTTAAATGAAACCTGGTGTTCATTCTCACGTGCACCTGGCAGCTGGTATTTTGGAAAAAAATACCAATTATTGACAGAATCATAACTGTACTGTTCACACTTCTTTTGGACTTTTCAAATGAGAAATGGGGAGCCTTATTCTGCACTTCACTGGTGTAAGTCAGAAATGCCTTGAATTGCAGGAATAAGATGCATATATATAGTTCATACTAAGGAAAAAACCCTTCATATAACAGTTTCCCTTGGGAATGAGTTTCTGTTTGAAAAATACCCTTGCAGATACATGCCAGACAAATCAGATGGATGGTGAGATATTTCTCTGCTTTTGTAACAAAGCAGTGCCTGGACAAGACATCCAGTGGTGATAGAGTGACAAGAGTTTTATACCAGCTCACTTCAGATGCCTGTAGCTGCAGTGGTCTGCTATGCTCCCTGTGTAGGCAATAGAAAAAGTGATGAGTTAGACCCTGATGCTCCTGGTAATTCAGACTACTGCTCTGAGCTACCTTTTGGGAATCCTTTCTTCCTTCTCTGGCAATAGAGATCCCAGAGAGACCAACTTGCTGTATTAGGTGAAGGTGGGTGCCTAAAATTATGCCACTGGAATAACTCAAATGCCATGAGATGGTTTCACTTTCAGATGAGGCTTAGAATTGGGAGTCTTCCCACCAATTGACAGTAAATAACCCCTACTTTTTACAACCCTGACTACCTGGGCATAATGCCAGGTGACTTGAGAACAGTTCAGCTAAAATCTCAGGCAATTTTACTGCTTGGATATGGAGCTCATCATTCCTCTGCTGGTCCTGCTGGGACTGCCCCTTGGCCAGACTCTGCTCATAGAGGTCAGGCTTTGGTAGAGGAAGAGGCAGAGTTTTAAAACTCCATGTAAAAGGCCTTATGTTGACATAGGCAGGCCAAAGCTATGCAAAGAGGACAAGGACACAGATGAGAGCATTTGGCACCAGGGGTAACAGCCATCCTTTGCTGTGCACAGGGTGTAAATCAGTAATCAGGCAGTCTTCAGCCCTCTTAGGAAAAGCTCTCACCAGTTAAAGCACTCAGACTCTTCCTGCAGGTCAATAAAGCACATCAACACATGCTGAAGTGAAGGAAATCTGTTTCCAGATACTTTTTCTTTCTGGAATAATTCCAAGGATAGCCCTCAAATAGCTGTTGGCTCTTCCCTTCCTGCTACCCAACACCAGTCAAGGTCTAAATACCAGAGGTGAGCAGGAATAAAGCCTTTTCAAACAACAAAATCATCTTTGGCTCCTCTAGCACAGCTGAGAATCCACATGCTGCATGCAGACTGCAAACTCTGTTTTAATGCCTTACTGTTGGACTTGAATCTGGCAGCTGCTTCCATATGTTGCTCTCTTCCCTTTCCTATTTCACCTCAGAGTGCACCTGGAGAGATGTACCAGCCCACAGAAAGTACACAATCTATGGACATGAGTTAGTTTTAAGTTAAAAAGTGATCCAACAAATATGGACTCACCTAGCAATAAAGTGCATTAAGGGACAAAGTAAACTAAACCAAGGTCAGTTTATAAGGCACATTCAGAAGCTGAGTAGGGCACTTCCCAGACCAGTTTCCCAATTCTGTTCTTCTTGCCTCCTTTTACAACACAGTTGTCTTATGTTTTTGTATTCTCAGAAAAAAATATAACATACTTTTTGCTTTTAAACTACTTTTTTTTTTTTTTCAGTGAGGAAAATTAAACTAATTGAAGTTAAAAAAATGTAAAGAAAGATAAAAAATGCAGAAAATCAGAGAAAAAGACATATCAAATACAACTAAATGAAACTTTTTTCTATTTGTAGCAAACTTGTCTCCCCATTTTAATTCACAAAAAATTCTCAGATTTTAAATTTTCCATCTGCTTTGGGGCAAAAAAAATTACCAGCATCCTGCCAAATCTCTGCAGGATAAAATAACCTTTTCTTTCCAATGATAATGATTGCACAGCTGGTGTCTATACTAGGTCTTTTTTCACTGATGGCACACACTTAACCACTAATCACTACTGCAAAGACAGACACAAATTGCTGAGTTTCTGGGCTACTCCTGCAGCTTCCCTGTGCAACCCAAGGAAGGGACTATGTTGGGGCACCAGGAGAATATTCTAGAAAACCTAAGCTAACAAGCTAGATTGTAAAGGAACATTACAAAATGATTCCAGTGTTTTGGGAAATTTTTTTGTAATAGCCTAAATACCAGCAAAATTATTTCCAGAGGACATATGCTTTTGGTTTCTTGAAAGATGTTTATAATAAGCTAGAGAATTTCTTTTGTTGTTAACGTGCTAGAGTGGGTTGCAGTATAATTTTAAAAGAACACAATAACCTGGATAAAATATGGACATAATCTCAATGAAAATTAAGAAAAGAGAGTGAGAGAAAGCCTAATACCAAGTTCAATTGCACAGCTTTGAGTAAAGCCTTTTAAATACTCTGCCTAAGTCATATTGCTTTTGCTTTAGCCAGAATAACAGTTCTATGCTCCCCCTGTTGCAAAAATATTCCCCATCAGTGTCATTCTCTATTAGTATCAATGAGGAATGTGTACAGATCAAAGGAAATAGAGATGCTGAAATGCAGAAAGGGATGTTTTTTATAGCATGCAAGAAGCACAGAGAGTCATTACGAAGAAGAAAATTCTGGGGGCCCACAAACTCTTCTCTCTATGGGCTGTTCTGTTCTTGCCTTAAGTATTTAGCCCTTTGAGTTGGTAGAAATAAATCTTCTGCTTCCTCAACCAAATTTTCTGGCAAGCTTTTCATTGCCTCCTAGAGATTAGCTGTCATAGCCCAAGAGTGTCAGTTACAGAACATCATCTAAATGAAAAGGCTTTACTGTCTTTTCATGAAGGTTTCAACCATCAATCTTAGGAGCTCCTATGTGATTCACTACAACCAATGGAAAGGATATGACTTCAGGTTGGATGAAACCTTCAAATCTTTACTTATGCAAAATTTTTGTTGACTTCATAATTTTCGCGCTTCATTTTAAGGGGAGGAATACCTGCCCAGATAATACAGGCTTATAGGGAACCTTGTGATTCTGCCACTGGCATGTGCCCTCTGCTATATCATATAAATATCACGCTTTGAAATCAGGTAAATATCTCCTGTATTCAAAATTACCCCTTGGGCTTAGTTCTTCAAACACACCCACATAATGTTCACAGTCCACAAGAGCTGGCTGCTGCTGTTCCTACACTGACTAACCTCTTGAATAACCTCTACTGAATAGAGTATATTTATCTCCTCTTGTTCCTGTGGGACTTCTGGAGCAGAGTCCTCTCAGGGACCATAGTACTGAGCTATTTAAGGGAAGCATCCTTCTGCCTTCAGCTCATACAGTGTAGAGCTGAATAAACAGCATTGTTTTTTCAGCATGGATTGGATCACCAGTGGCTCAGTGATACATGGTTACTGAGATCTGCTTTTGATGATGATGATGTAAAAGTTACTTGAGAAACAGGAAGGGATTATGGTTATCTAAGGCAGAGGGAAATTTCTAGCAGTCAGTGTTTTGCATAACTAGCAGGATTCCTCAGTAGTCTTAACTGTAGGTACCATTGGCCCTTTCCTTGAGAAAGAAAAAGGAAGTGAAGTACATCTGCTCAGTAATTTGTGAATTCTGAAGCTGGGAGCAATCAGGTCTTCCCTTCTGTTGGATGACTTTAAATTAAAAGCTGTGCCACCTTCTGTTAGAAGAGTTGCTTCCTCCACAGCATGTAACAATGAGCGATGTTTTAAACTCCCAATTTCTTAATTATTGATTGGCATCATTGATCTCCACAGACTTCCAGTAAGACCATGCATATGATATGCAAAGGAGTGGTGAACAGTTTTTCCCTTGACTCCCTGTTACTCTTTAATATTTCCATTTAGTCCTCATAATTCCTCTCTCAGTAAGATGAATAGTCCTTTTTTTCTTTCAGTTTCTCCATAGGATGTGAGATGTCCATAGGACGTGAGATGTCCATAGGACATGAATATCATTTGCACATTCAGGTTGACACTTGGAATTCAACATGCTCAAAGCTACTGAGTTTTATGCTTGCTTCCCCATTCAAATTGCAGTTGCTATCTTTACCCCCAAGAAGGAATAATTTATATAAATACATAAAATTTCTCGTTGGGTCTAGGTCAAGATTTGTGTATTTACAGAATCCCACAGTAGAGATGATTTTTATGTGATGACACATTTGGAGTTACAAAAGTGTCACCAATGAATTGAAAACTTTTAGTTACTTTGTTGGCTTTTTTTGAGTGATAAGAAGGAATCAGCCTGATTTCCAGCAATGCTGGTTTACAATCTAGGAATAACTTCAACTGTAAAAGCAATAGAGCATTAGCAGAGGTGAGGATGCTCTTCCCCCAAAACTCATTCAGTGGGACTTATCAAACTATCTTAGTCCATGACTCTGTAATTATAACTTCTGTGGGATTCAATAACCAAATTTAGATGCAGTGGTGTGAAAGAGTCTTCATAAATTGTTGTAGATATTGTTCTCAGAGAGTATCGGAACCATTTTATGCTATAGGGAGTAAAAAATAGGCATTTTAATGGGAAAATACTTCCCAATTTTAACTGATAATGCCACTAAAAGACATAATTACTACTTTCCATATTTTCCAATGTCATATTTCTTAGTTTTGGCACTGAATGTCTCTCTTGATACTTCAGCACTCTTACTGGCCAGCAGATGGATTTCTAGAGGATAAGTAATTTTGTGAGTCTTGCTTCAGAACTTCTGCAGAAGTAATTTCTGAAGCTCCTCTGTTCCAGGAGAATCTCTGGCTTTCTGCTAGCAATCAAATCACTGACATTGATAAACACTTGAAGCTCTTAAAAAATAACTTTTTTCTGATTTCTGAGTTGTGGTACAGTCTTAATAAGGGAGTCATCTCACTGAAGTTCATAGGGTTTGAGCATTAAGTTTATCTGTGGCCCCCAGGAACACTACTGATTTCAGCACATATTATAAAGGGAGGGATTTTCCAATGTAGATTTAAAAACAGGACTGTCAAAGTTTAATCCTTTTCTCTCTGAAGCTACAGTGAGTTTTCTCCTGTCTGACCTCACTGCTAGCGTGTGCTTTCTCCAATGTCCCTGACAAAGGAGTTGCAGCCCTTCCACCAAACATGCTGGATCTTTGCTTCAGCCCATCCTCAATTTCACTTCCATCACTGATCCTTCAGTGATGGTCAGGCTGCAGCCATATCCCATCCCCTCCACACTGTAAAAACCAGGTGCTTTGAAAAGGAGGTATGCAGAGGAGATGATGGGCTACCCCCTTTCCCTTAGGCTGCACTCAGGGTGCAGTTTCCACCCTTCTGGGCATGCATGCAGAGCCAGCCAACAAGCTCTTTCTGTGGTAACACAGCCCAGCCAGCTGGCCTGGGGAGCCCTGTCTGGACACTTTCTGATGGAGTGTGCTCAGCAGTGACACTGGGTGCTCCTGGGCTGTGCCATCTGGACAGTATCTGCATTTTTTCTGTGGAGCTTTTTACCAACTGTGAATACAAAACAGGATGTTTCTCAAACATTAAAGGAAAAAGGCCAAAGAGTCAAGTTTGGCTTTTGGAAGAGAAAAGGAGAGAAAAAAAAGTGGTAGTTCCAGAGTGTGCTTGCTAAGAGCTCCTTCATGGCAGTGGGGCAAGGCTGCTGCTGGGTGCTGTGGAGTGACCTGGTGGGAAATGCGGTTCCTAGAGACTGGAGCAAACAAACATCAGCAGCACTCTTGGCTCTGTCCCTTTCCCATCTGCACTTCTGAAGCATCCCTGGGCACCACATGTCCACCCAACAGCAGGCAAGGCTGGGCCACAGGTGGCAGTTTGTCACACCAGCAAACATCTGTAGAATTGGCAGGGTTTTATCCTCGCTGACCTAATCCATTCACCCATGAGTGCAGGGCATGCCAGTCAGGGTGGAGTTTCATTTTCAAGTGTTCCTACAGGAAACCAGAGTTACTAAAAATACTGTGAAGCTCTGACTGGAATTTCATAATTTCAGAATCATAGAATGGCTTTAGAAGGGACCTTAAAGATCATTTAGTTCCAACCCCACTACCCTGTGCACAATTTGGGACATACACTTGTTAAATCCAGAAAACTCACAGCCAAAAATTCAATTTCATCTATAGGTTTTTTTCCCCTGTGTAAAAGTCTTTCTGTATCCTATCTCAAACAAAAACTACATTACACGTGATTACCTAGACACTGAATTCAAAGGAGCAATAGTCTCTAAAATACTGAAGACTGAAATGAACTGGAATGTCAGGCCTTTTCTGCTCATTTTTGATAGTAAACTAAAAATTCACATTGGGTTGTCATCTTCATGATAACATGTGTGGTCATGGAACAGGGAGATTGCAGCAATCTCTAAGTGCAAGTTGGCATCAGTTGTTTTTCCAGAGAAGTTAAATTTATGAGATTATCATTTGCTTGTTTTCTTCATACCTAATTACAAATTTGGATAAGAGTTTTAGTTAAAAGTTCAAAAACTTTCAAGTCTGACATTGCTCACAGTAAACATCCTTGAGGCTGCCAAGAATCAAACAAACTAGCTAAGCCTGGCAGGAGCAAAATGGATATTCCTGGTAATTATGAAATAAAATTCAGAATAATTTTGATTAAAACCCCAACCCTTCTAGTTAATTTCTAACACATTTATATACTAGACAAACCAAATAAAAACACAACTTTATATACACATACTTTAGTTTCTTTTACATATTCACATGATAGACCTTGCAGGTTGCTTAGTAAGAAAAATGTTCCTATAAGTGAACTCTTTTGAATAGTTGCCAATGGGAAGTCCTGTGACTGGAAGAAACTAAAATTAAACTGGAAGAAACCTGGAGGAGGAATCATCTTGTATTTGCCAGAAGATACACTGGAAAATCGTAACTCTTTCTAATTTATATTTTGGCAAAGTAAATGATCCCAAGATGAGAAACAGACATACAAGATAAATACTGTATCTAGGAATGCCACACTGGAATAGAATCCTACTGGAAGAATTAATTTCAATATTATTTTAGAACAATGATGCAATTTTTTAAAAAAAGGATGTTGCAGCCCTAGAGAGCCCAATGACCTCCTAGAGGAAGAGCCAGAACAGAAAGAGAGGGGTGAGTGGCCAGTCATTCATTGTCTCTTCCTCTTCTGCCCTACCCTCCATCCCACCTATAACATCAGTTATTAAAGTCACACAATTGTTCCAGAAAGGAGGTGGTGGCAGGGTTCCAGGTTGACACTGCCAAGACAATATCCAATCCTAATGAGAGATGAAATCGTGGAATTAGGGTTTTTTTTTGCCCTGTCTGCTCAAAAAAGTTGGATTTGGACAAACGAACCAGCAAAATTAAATTAAACATGTGGTTGATAAATGAAGTGCAGACGAGTGCATGGAATAAAAACCTGGCTATCACAGGTACTTAAAGTACTGTTGGCTCCTATGCACTGTTATTACACATCTTTTGCTGAAAACTGTATACCTTTCACAATTTTGAACCTCTTGTGTGTTTCCTCATATTTTCAATCAAATTATTACATACTAGAAATATGCATAAGGGAAATTATTCTACACATTTTATGGTGTGCTGTTGCTTGTAGCAGTAATTGAAGTACCTTTTCCACTTATGAAAGTACTAATTTTATTTGGTTTTATTGCTTTTCTAGATGCAATTATTTATTTAGTGTGTTTTGGCTTTATTAAATTATGTTTACTATAGGAACATCATAAAAATGTATGAAAGCAGCACATCAGCCACTACTGCCCAATGACTTATTTTGGGGAATCTAGTGTTATTTTTCATATCCAAACATAATAGAATAAGGTAAGAATAAAGAGATAATCTACACTGGAAAACAATGCAATTTTGAGATAATATAATAAAACACCTGGACAATATGATTTCATAAATCTTACTCCTAAAATTTACATGAGCTGGGCATTAGGGTGGCTATTTTAGGACATGCGGCATTTTCTAAATGGAAACAAAACAAGAAATATGATTAAACAATAAAAGGGAAAACATACACAGATTTAGCTTCTTCTCAACAACTGGTTCCTACAGAACAATGAAAATATTTCTACCTCAACAGATATACTGCATCAGACTTAGGAAATGTAGAGTTTTACTCTGGCAATGACCAACAGCTTTGTTTCAAAAGTTTTATCAGATTTATTTTTAGGAGGCTTTTCATGTGCAGTGTATCATTATGCATTGAAGGTCTGATGTTACACTAAAGCTGGCAGCAAAATTCCCAATACCTTCAAACAGAGACTGAATATGCTGTCATACACTAAAATAAAATCTTCAGTGTTTGTTGGTGTTCCTGTGGTGTCCACCCTCAATGTAACTCCTGTATTTAGCTTCTGTACTACATAACTGAATAGACAGGCACATATCATTTGAAATCTCAGAAGGAATCTTTAACTTAAAAGCAGAAAACAACTGAAGTACCCAGAAACTGAAGTTAATACTTTCAGGATAGAAAGAAAAGGGCAGTAAAAAAATTGTTTAGGCATCACAGCAGTTGACCCAGAGTTTTTTCTAAGTCTTTAAGCCAAGGCCAGGATATGAGAGATGTCTTTCTAAACACTGTGGTTCAGTTCAGTCCTAATATATTAACAAAGAAAATATATGTTTGATTTCTCTTACAGTCTGGATCCACAGGAATTCCTTTTTTTCATTACACCAGAGGATTCAGGGAAAGCAGGAAATTTTCTGTGTTGTCAACAGCAGAGCAGTTGATGGTGAATGAGGACCAGAAGTTGAGATCAAATAGGACAGCATGTGGAAGTGGGGGAGGGAGGGAGGAAAGACAGAACAGTGAAATGCAAAGGTGCCAATCCTGCAGGCAGTGCCCTGCAAAGGGCTGGCACTCACATTGCACACATCAGCTGACTTCAGCAGCACCACTTGCAGCAGCAGCTACACAAATTCTCGAGGATTTAATCTGCAGGGAAGAAATAAAATCCAATTAATGCTGGCAAAGTGTAAATATTTTCACCCTGATGGAAACAACCTGAAATGCTGAGTGTAAGAAACTGTCAAGGCAAAAGGAGAGAATTCCAGAGCAGTGCAAAGGGCAGGAAGCAGGGGAGCAGAGGGACTGATTTCAGAGATGCTTATCTTTTCAGGCAGAAGACAATACAATAATTATTCAAACACATCTCAAGGAAACAGGAATAATTTGTGTTAAGTCAGAAATAAATAAGCAATAAATAAAATGTGAAACTTTTGGCCTTGGCAGATATTTGAAATTTCTTCCTAACATTTAAGGAGTGTGTGGAAAACCTTGATTTATGAACTTAGAGCCAGTTTTAAGTTTACAACTACCAAAGCATTTCCTAGTCTGAGAGATGCAACATTTTCATGGTTACTTGTTGTGACTGCAAAAATTAAATTTGAATGGCTGAAATGTTTTGGTTTTTTAATTGTCTTCTGCACTTCAACTTGAGGACAGCAGTTGTTCAGATAGAACAGAGTACTCAAGAAGATAAAGAACAAATTCTCCAGTTCTTCACTTGCCTAGGGCTGTAGAACTTCACCCATTTTTCAGGGAGCACAGACCTCAATCTTTCTACAGGTGAACTGAAATCCATTTCAAATACTGAGAGTCTCACATGCAATTCCACAGCAACTCTCTTATTTGTTGCTACATTTTCTGAGGTGAATTAGACATGAACAACCCACTCTCAACTGTGAGCAAAACACACACAGGAGCACAATACAAGATTTTCCTCCTCTGAGGCACTTGAGTCTGGAAGAAGCTGCCAGTATCAGTAGGCAGCTTCTGCCACACATGAGAAATTTGTTCGGTAATATTATTGACCATCTCCCTTAGCTAAATTTTATAGTTGTCAAATTCAATCACTGTAATACAGCAGACAGCTTTGGTGGTATGGCCTCTATTCTAACTCAACTCATCTATTGCTTGGCAAACGTGGTGAAATTCCACTGGAATGGCAGTAATTCTATCCATTTTTTTTTCTTCTTTCTGTGTATTTTTAACATTTTTTGGTTCTATTAAGAAATATACTGAGAAGCTCTGTGAGTGGCTGTGATTAGAGATGTAACTGGTCCAAGGTTTACAGCTGGAAAGCAAATCTGGCATATATATTTCAAATTATGAAATCTGCAATAAATAAAATTGGGAATTTAGTATTAAGGAGGCTGAACATTTTGCTAACATACATCTTTCAAATCTGTAATATTTGAACTGTGAAAATGTTCTGTGTTTGTGAAATTAGAAGCAAACCTGAAATTCCTACTTAGCCCTGTTTCCTATTTTTAATATAATTTTTATTTCATCTTCTATAAACTAGCTCTAATGCAGAGTAAAGTGATTAACAACATTAGAATGAGTGGGAGAAGAACTATACCCAATGTTATAAAATATCTACGTTCAGTGGTAATGACATTATAATGAATTTGTTGGTTCTGTTTTGCAGCCAAAAATCGCAGAGGAGAATTTAACATATGCTGAACTTGAACTGATGAAGCCAATCCAGGAAGCCAAAGGCATTTCCAGTATGACAGTCTATGCACAGATACTCTTTGAGGAGAACAAGCTGTAATAGTTCATGCCTGTATAAATGTCCTTTGTCTGTGTTCTATTTAATTCTTGCTGCGCTGTTTATTTATAAAAATCATACAAATGTCCTTATTTTTTTATTTCCGTTCATGCACTTCTATTTTTCTATGAGACTTTTAAACATGATGTAGTTGAAAGTAATCATAGAAAAAGCAACTGGTCAACAGGTGACATTCCAGAGATATCCTTTGTAGTGTTCTGTACCCCTGCTGGAAATGGACTCAAGTTCCATCTGGGACATTTCTAACACTAAATATTGTTCCTTCTTTAATGTTAATGTGATGAGTCCAACTGCAAAGATCAGAATCTTAGCAAGCCTCAGGAGGACTAACAGCAGGATTCCTGCCCATCAACCTGGTACTGAAGGAGAGGACCACTGACCAGGAAAATGGCCCATCAGAAAAGTATTAACCCAGTAAAGCTGAGACTTTTTTCTACAGCCAAGGAAAAGCTAAAATTACTTTCTCTACTTCTTTCCCCCTTCTCCAGAAATAGTTAAAAAGGTTTGGGCTCTGTGTTTTCAAATTCCCTTTCTAAATGACATGGTCTTAAAAAACTTAAGTTACTTTTAGTACGGTGTTTGAAATAAAATATTTCAAAATAATCCAAAGGAAACATTAATAGTTAACCCCCCATGATTTAGGGAAGAATATTCATAGCATAGGAGCATCTCCCAGGATTTGCTTTTTAAAATTATGATTGGGAATCGGAAAAACTTGATAATGAGTAAAAAACTGAGAGAACCAGGACACTGCTTTTGGTCTGGGTTTAGTTTGGTGTTTCCAAACCTGCAAAATTCCTCCTGTAGCCTGCACTAATGAGCTGCTGATCTAGAGGAAAAAATACACAGCTTCTCCTTCAGTGTGGAGCAGACTCTAAAGCCCTGCTGATTTAGGAGTTATTTCTTTGGAAAGACCAGGGCTCAAGAGATAGGGAAATGAGCCTAATGTGAGGACACAAAATCACATTCCTCTTTCTCTTGATAACTGAGAAGGCATTCTTCCTTTTCCTTTGATACATGTTCATGGAAAATGAGCTATTCTGTGCCGTCCCAGGCATTTCAGTCATGAAGAATAGCTGGGCTGATGTTCTTAAGCTCTTCAATATCTAAATTTCCCCAAAGCTCAGGGGGAGTTTGATACCCAGCATCTCTCCTGTCCTGAGAAGCTTTAACCCTTGAGTAGCTGTGCAGTTGATGGAGATGTAAAAGCATGGGCTCTTTAGGTCACCATCAGGTCATGGAGAGACAATACCTGGCACGTGCCAGGTCTTTTCCAGACCCAGGTGACAGGCTGCTCATTCAGCAGTATTAATGGGGATTTTGGAGTAGCACTCCTTGGGTTTTGGAGTCATGACTAAGATGGTCCAAGCTGGGTCTTCCTTTACAGGTGACACCTTTTTGGTGATGGAAACAGCTGCTCACCAGGGCTCAGAGCTGGGAATCATCACAGGAACACTCATGCCCTTGTTCCTGTTACTGCATGGGATTGCAGGAGAGGATGGGGGGGACAATCAAGGATGGGGACACACATCCAAGGGCAGCCATGTGACAGAGCACATCACTGCCTTTTGGAAGGGTTCACCAGCAAAAAGCAAGTTTGTATAAACTGCTTTTTAACTTTTTTGAACAGTGGTGGAGATTAGGCAGCACACATAACCTGTTACTGTCTAGCCAGGATCTGTAAATATAAAATGCAGTCATCTTCTTCCACATTGGATAAAAATCACTTCTCTAAAAGGAATTTAAGAAAAGCTTACTAGGATGACCATTGTGTACAGTACTAATTCAAATTCTATTCCTTCATCAAAACTTTCCAAACTAAGGCCAGCATTCATCAATACATTTGCTAGTAATAATTTGCATTTTTAATGTTTGTGTTTGTGAACTGTCAAAAAAGATGTTTGTTTCACCTTTGCATTATCCCAGGATTTAATCACCCACCAAAAGGGCATGGTATATTTCCTTGTTCTCTGATCAGGTGTTGGATTTTCAGTGACAACAGCAATCAACTCATTGACCAAAACCAAATTGGTGCTAATGAGTGACTCAACATTCAGGGATCAGTTTTGGAACAGCCAGTTTAACTGACTATTCAGAGAGGACATCTGTAATGCAGACAGCTGTTCAAAAGGCCTTAGAAAAATACAGAATTTATTAGTTGCTACTTTGTAATTTTAAATCCTAACATATTAATGATTTGACCACTTAGGTGTGAAAACTTTCAGGTTTAGTTACAAACATTTCTTTTGCATAGAACTGGCCATTGTGCCCACTGTTCAGAAGAATCCTCTACTGTATATTTATGCCCAGCATGCTAATGAATACCATTATCTATGTATTAATATCCTGTATATTCTTATGTTTGATATCTAATTCCCCAAAATAATAGTTAATTGAACTGAATAAATTACCCTTTTTTGTAAGACCTGTTGTCTTAGTCTCTGTAGGATTTATTGCTTCCTAGAGAAGGATGTTGCTTCCGAGATTGAAGGACATGTTTACCTCTTACACAGCATTTAGAAAGTATCACAGTATTTGGAATGGAATTCTTCATTTTGCAGAAAATTCCAGGCTTTTCAAATGTTTTCTATTTGGAACTTACTTCAAATGGCAGCAGAATCCTGAAAGGCAGCAGACCAGCTGCATGGAACAAGGCCAGAAATATTACTCTGGAGAACACCCATCTTCCCAAGCAGACATCTTTTCTTATGCAATGTCCACCTAGATTTAATAATGTCAGATCATATCCCTGGGGAAAGGAAAACATCATCTTGTAATTAATTGCACATCTGTAAGTGTCAAAGCAACTCACCAAAAGACTAAAGAGAAGAGAAATTCCTTGAGTGTAATTCCTTTTAGTGTGAGAAATGCAGAATAAATGGATTTAGCTCCTTTTAGGAGGAATTGCAAGGCCAAATTAATCACTGGCCTAACTCTCTCTAGCTTTAGCAGAACAGCAGCAGAGCTGACGCTGGCCCACAGTTCTTTTATGACAGGAGTTCCCATGAAGACTCTTAGTACCTTATTAAGTTGGTACTCTTATTAAGGTACCCTTATAAGTACCTTAGTAAGTACCTTATTAAGTTGGAGTCTACTGAGTCACACTATTTTGGATACTCCTTCTGTTGTCATTGGTAAAACATGGCTTTGTGCTGAAATCTTAACAAAACAGCTCTGTTAGTTCCACACCAATTTAATATCAGATTGTTAAATGTTAATGTACTGCACCCTATAGCTTTAAATAGAATTAGATATGTTTGCAGCTTTGGTTAAATGCACCTTGTTCCTCCACATTAAATTTTATTACTGGAATCCTCCATCAGCAAATAGGAGTAAATCATATTAGTGTCGCAGGATGTGTGGGGGTTGAATCTGCAGCCCAAGGAAAAGGTATTTTATTACTCTTTATTAAAACTTTCTAATTGGTAGGTGTGGTCAGCATGTCATTATCTCTGCAATTGCAAGCAAATTATTTGTTTTAGTATAACTGTAACGTAATTGTGGGGTTCTCTTCATTAAAAAGTTCAATAAACCTGTGTCCTTAGCCAGGGTTTGGCCAGCTGCTGCTGGCAAAGAAGGACTCAGAGCAGAAAAGATTGCATTTAAAGTTTAATATGTAGGTTAAGTGCTGCTTTTAGAGGGCTTCTCCAAAACATCTCTGGTGAGTGGCATCCAGGTGCAAAAATCCTTTTTGGCTTCAGTTTAACCTGCTAGGATAAAAGATAAAATTCCTAAATTTTACTGCATAATAAATGGTCATCTGAGTTTTCTGCACTGATGGAAATGTGCTCATTCCATGTGCTTTGCTCCACCAGCAGGTTTGATTCATTTTACTGCCTTGGTTGGGCAGATCAAAAGACTGCATGTCAATGGAATACTCCTGCATAGCAATAGGTATTTCAGGAATCCTCCCCTTCTTGGCACTTTGTGTCTCTCTTGCTCCTTACCAGCATTGCTGGGCTGTTTCCAAACCCCACAAAAAGCTTTTCAGTCTTCCACCACTATGGCCAGAAATGTTCTGGCAGCCCTTTGTGAGCCTCCTGCTTAGACCTGCTCAGCTTTTCATTTTAGTACATAATCCCAATCACTTGGGTTGTGGTCATGGCTGGGGAAGAACTCAGGGGAAAGGGTCTGGTTTGGTCAAACACAAGGTTTCCCTCATGGACTTAATTTGAGTTAAGCCTTGTTAAAATCCTGTCTATTTGTCTGTAGTGATATTTTGCCATAAGGAAGTGAATTAAATTTTCAGCAAGAGTGCTTTAGGGCTTTGTACATGGATCTGTGACAAGACAAGATCACCTTTGGGGCTTTTGCCTTCCTGTTCCAGGCTGGCATCATCTTGGGCACAACTAACAGCAGTACATAACTACCCACAACCCCACATCTTTCCTTGAGAAATTAGCCATTGATACTTTTGGATTATCTTGAGGAATGTAGAGGCCTGCAGGAACTTCTCTGACTGCTAAGACAAACTCTCTCCTGACACTGGGGAGGGTGGAGGAGCCCAGCACAGAGTAAAGACATCACATAAAATATACAGGGCAAAAAAACACATGAGGATGGGCAACAGCCATCACTTTCAAACAGTAACTGGATGCATGTTCTCCCCTTGCCGTGAAGGCAAGTAAAAGTCACTGAATACTGCTCAGTGGTGCTGCACCATTCCTCCACCTCTGATTCTGCCTGCTGTGCACAGGAACTAGAAAACTGCTCAGCACTGTCTGTGAAGGGATTTTTCAGGCAGCCAGTTAAGCAGCTTTACACATCTCTTTCCCCTGAACTACTCCTGTGGGGCTGAAGCCAGAGAGTTAGGCCAGGGATTAATTTGGTCTTGCAGTTGCTCTTAAAAGGAGCTAAATCCATTTGTTCTGCATTTCTCACACTTAAAGCATATTATACTCGGTGAAAATTTCTTCTCTATAGTCTTTCAGTGGGTTGCTTTGATACTTAGAGATATGTAATTAATTACAAAATGATGTTTTTCTTTCTCCAGTGATGTGATCTGACATTATTAAATCTAGGTGGACATTGCATAAGAAAAGAATCATGGCCTAAGTACTCAGGTCAGAGGAAGGTTAACAATTTTGCTATTCAGCTGTTATTTTCTACATGGCACCTCTTCATCTTAAATGAAGTTGCTTTGCAACTGTACTCTGCTCTCAGAGGAAAGTATGCCCTTTAAATCACCCAGGCAAACATAGCTGTGCTCACTTCTACCTCTACTTCTTCCTTGCTTGCTCTCAAAGAGCAACCAGAGGATAGAAGAGGAACTAACACAAAAGCCAAAATTAGTAAATCACCTTGCACATGATTACAGCAAATGGCAAAGGCCACTCCTATGTATCACTATAAAAAATAACACTAATTGGGATGCTTTGCAATTTCCTGTACAACCCATAATTAGGTTAGATAAGAAACTAGCAGTGTCTAAGTGCTATAAATGTCTAAATTAAGTTATTTTGAAAGTGCTTGGCACTTTGACATTTGAGAGTTCAGAGTAATTGGGGTATTGAAATAAAATTGCTTCTGTTATTTAAAAGGTCATTATCTTCTTTGGGTAGATAGATAAGGACTATTTTCTACTCTACTGAGCTGGTCTATTTGGTTCAATTAGAGCTGCTTCAGTAGATTTCTAGTGGGCCTCCTCCCACTTATCACAGCCCCAGCAGTGGCACAGAGAAGGGCCTGTAAATATACAGCCCAGATATGGAGTATATATTCAGCTCATAACCAGGCTCCGAAGAGCTTCCCCCATGAGCACCACAGGCTGCTGTACAGCAAGGTGGCAAATGAGTCCTTACACAACAAAAGCCAACAAATGCTGGCTGAAGCCAGCCTGCCAGGCAGACAAAGGCTTTGGAGCAAATCAGGATTTCACCTTCCCGACCAAACAATCTCACAGTCTGGCAGCCACTCTGGGTATTTCCATAACTATTGGAATTCCTTGTTTACAACATCTGCAGTCCCAATGTCACACAAAGATATGCCTTCCTGCTTTACTAGATCTGGTACTCTGCACCTGTGTCAGCCAAAGGTGGGAATTTAAATGACTGCACCATGACTGCATTTAATTTTGGTCAGTCCAGCAGTATCAGTAAAATAAGGAGTATAAAGACATGGACATTGGCCAAAGAGACTTACCTTACTCCCACTTGTCCAGTGGAGATGCCACAGCCAGGAGATGGCAGGGAATGGACTGAGCACTGGAGGGGCTGAAGAGCTCTCACTATTTGCTTCTGTGGCTTACTTCATGTGCTCCCCTCAGGAGAGCAGAGCATCCCATCAAAACTGGAGTAGATATGGGAACATGAGGTTTTGTTGTCTCTCTTGGCCAGAGAACATACGTGCAAGGGAGAAACAAAGTCCTGAGAGCTTTGTGTCCAAACTGAACAAGGAGACAATTTCTGACCTGAAGCAAGGAGCATTCCCATGCTGCTGTTGCCCCCATGACTGCTCTACACCAAAGTCTTCACATGCATAGAATTGCAACACCTGAATATGGAACACACCAAGTGATTGCTGAAGAGAGGCACCACTGTCCCCATCAAAAGGGCTACATTTGCTCAGTACTCATTACAGCAAATATTGTTTGTGGTCACTAATATTCCAGTGTATTGCTGAAGGCTGCTGGTTCCGGGTACCACATTTCTGTAAGACGTTTAGCCCTAGTGCAGGGAATAAGGGTGAGCCCTTTCAGATGAGCCCTTTAAAAAAATTTAATGTGGCAAATTTTCATGAGGCTTCTGATGCTTGGGAAAAGCTGTGATGACAAACTGTCAGGAAAAAAGTATAGAGAGGGTTGGCATTCCTCCACAGGAATTACACCAGCCTGTACCCTCTCACACCCCCCATCAGCCTGGCTGACTTCAGTGACAATAATTGGCATGCACACATCTGAGCATAACTCTAATAATGCAGCAACTGATCCTTGAGTTGAGAAGAGTAGCACATAGTGACAAGCACAGGGAAAATTTTCCTATGGGAATTCCAGATTGCCTTGCATAGCTTTCTCAAAGAAGGTTCAAGTAAGTTCTCTTTTTTGGGGATGCAAAGGCCTTGCTGTACACAGGCAAATATTGCTTCATGAGTGTTAATTAGCCTGCAGAATGCTAGAGATCAGACTCTACTTTATGCTTTTGTAAGACTTGCTGAACAAGGAAGCAAGATAGCCTTTGTAAAGGCAAATAAGTGTAATTAAGGCATTTTAGGGTTTATGGTACTCAATTAGTTTAAACTGTTTTTTAAAGTCACAAAGGATTGGTTATTCCACATATCTCTTCTTCATTTCCCTATAGGGCAGAGCTAAAACTTATTTTTGCATTTCTTATCCTAATGGCATTGGATTTCTTTTAAGGATAATTTTCACCCTGAGCAAAAGTTTGGTCTGAGATAATTATAACACTCTGTTGATGTTCACACTGTTCCACTGACAGAAACAATGGAGTTGTGCTAAAAATATTTTCCATGGAATAGCTTTAATTAATTTTCCAGGCATATGCTAGATCTGCTACCCCTATATCCAAGCATGTGTCATATCAGGATACTCACAATCCACACCACTAGTGCCCCTGACCTAGCACCTAGTCTTATCTATGTATCAGTCAAAGCCACCTCCACATCCAGAGCTGATGGAACTTCCTGGACATTTTCATGGACATTCACAATTTACCAGATATGCAGGAGAACAAATCAAGTATTAAAACAGGTGATAGGGGGTTGGTTGGTTGAGGATCCTTCAAGCACTTATTACAAATTTGGAGCAAAAACTTCCTGTCCCAGAGACTTAGCTGTAGAAAAATGACCTGGTAGCACTGTACCCCTGTCACACTCACTGGCTATATCAGGCCTAGAAAATTTGATGACTGCAGCATGCTGACATTTGTGTCTTAACTCTGCAGTCTGAGTCATGTTTTTGGTACTCACAGTGTGTGTTTATTCCCATGATTTATGTCATTTGGGAAAAATTCTCTGGAGCTAGAGAAGAACCCAGAATTTTCTCATCCAAGCATTGTTGTACAGCAAATCATTCCTAATGAGAACTTTTACCAGGATGAAATTGCAACCCACTTCTATTCATCTGCCTTTTATATTCTCTCAAATTACAGCTCCTTGAAGATGAGGAGAAGCTTGACTTGGGAAAACATTTAATGTGCTGACTTCCATTCACACATGCACACTCTAGACTTGTTCTCTGTGGTTGCTGTTGAAGATTTAAGAGAACTGATGTTAGGCACAAGGAGATGAGCCTGTCAGACCCATGCATGGCCAGCCTACAGCTGGCCTCTTGTGCCAAACACAGCCAGGCTGATGTCTGGAGTGTTGGAGCATTAGTGCAGCTGCCCAGGCTGCCCAGTGAGTGCCACTGCCAGAACAGGGAACATCTGCTCTTGGCAGACAGGCTGCATGAAAAGGCTGAAAGAGGAGGCAATTTGCAAGCTATTCAAGATTACCAGGTAAATGGAAACACAGGTAGTGACCTTCTTTCACAGCTCTTAATCACCTTTACCATGGTTCAGTAAAGCTGTATTTGCAGTCGACAGGAACCCAAATCTTGCTGTTCACCTATCCAAATCACAGCTTATTTCTAAGGAGTGTGCAGAGGGAAGAGGAAGGAATTGTCACTTTTGTTGACAATTAACGTTTCCCTAGTCCTCAGGAAAAATAAAGATAGGCCCAGTTCACCTTTGCTCCACATTTTGATTTGAATATTGGTGTGTCTAAGCCTGTTTTCAGTGTATGTTTCCCTGAGCACAGAAATATTAGTATTTGACTCATCAAGTCCTGCACTTGGAGGTCAGAAAGGAAGACCAGGCAGGTCATCTGTGTAGACATAATCCAGACTTCCTTGTATGCCTGCATCATGAGCTTACATCTAATTACTGCATTTTCCACAGGCAATTACCTCACTCACTATGGAGATCAGGCTGAACCATGAGGAGGTTGTGTGGGGACATGTCTCAGCACTCTGCAGAGAAGGAGGCTGTTTGCTACAGGAAGATTTGCTCACTCAGCAATGTAATTCAAAAGAAGAGTCATTAGCTAAGCAGTGCCCTATAGGAAGAAGAAAGTTGATCATATAATAAAAAGAAGACTGGTAAAAACCTGTGTTCTACTCCAGATTCTTCCTAATGATGCTAGCAAGTCTCTAGCACCAAGATTTTGGCATACAGCAGCTCCTCATGTGCAGCACACATGGGGCCTCCCTCCTGCAGTGCTATCCAGTCCCAGTGCACTGGAAATCAGGGAACTGTCTGCTCAAGGATGTGCTTGGTGGTTTGGAAAAAAGAGCCTTCATGCCCACAATGTTCTTCATGTTCTTCCTGGCACATCTCTGACCCAGGCTCTGTGTTCAGGATGCTGCTCTGCCCATGTGGCTGCTCAGCCTTTCTGTATGTGAAGTAAGATATTCAATCTCTTCACCAGGTCAAGGAGGAGCAGAAGGGAGAGGGAGTTATCAATTTAGTTCCTTTCAATTATGCTAAAATGTTAAAGAGGCTGATTTTTCACAGTTTTTCTATCCCCACTAGGGACACAAATGGCACTTGAATTCATTACACTATAGTCTCAGCCTTCATTTACTACAAACACTCACTTTTACCATAAAGGGAGATTGTGGAGGTAAATCCTGAAGTATGTCTAATATACTGAACTTCCAGAGAGTATAAGGACAAGGTCAGAAAAAAGACAGAATAGAAGGAAAATGAATTAATATGTTGACCAGCCGTGTCAGATCTTTCTCCTAACCTATTCCATCATTTTGCCTGCCTAACTATTAAGAAAAAAAAAAAAAAGTCAGAGATAAGAAACATTGCACCACAATATGTGTTCACAGCGGGGCTGGATAAAGGCACCAGCATTAGGTTAGGAAATCCAAACTTCACTTGGCAAACCAAATAGCTTTTCAAAAGGCTTGCATACATTCTTATGCAGATTCAGGGAGGAGGGCAGAGTAAAGAATGGAGATGTTAATATTCCTGCATGTCAGTGAAGAACAAAAAGTACTGGAACATACTCACCTCTTTGAAGCCTGAGTATTTTTTATCTCACGATATTAAAAATACAATATATTATTATTAAGCTATGCTGCTTTTTGGCATAATCAAGGCAGTTTTATTTGCTAAATAATATTGTGAAATACAAAGTATTATGTCAAATTCAGTATCTAAAATAACATTTTAAATACAAAAGTTTCCCCCAGACAAATACTACAAAAATCTCATTGTCTATGTGCATATCTGTCAGTTTCTCTCACAGCTTTGGGGTCCAGTGTCTGATTTAAATTATGGTTGACTGCAGGGTCAGTCCAACAACTCCCTTAAGATTCAGTCCCCAACCAGAGGCTTCCCGTTTCTCTGATTCTGTCATGCTGTGAAGGGTAAATTTTCTCTCCATCCAAAAAGTTGAAAAAACAAGAAATCTTGGCTATTTCTTCCTACCCATCCACAGACCAGCAGCAGAGTCTTCCCCAGTCATCACCAACTAGGAGCTTGGAGGAATTTCTTGAGAAGGAAAGAAAAAGACAAAGAAAACCATGTTTAAGAAGACAAAAAAATAGGATCAAGGCTTTTTCTGTATGTGCAGCAATTAGGAGGATGCAATATTCAGGGGCATACATTATCTTTAAACTTAACGTTGAAAACCCATGTTAGAGAATATTCAGTTTGATATTTCAAAGACTGAGCTTCGAAATGGGTCCAAAATTTCCTGGAGTTCAGTGGGTCAGTTGGGGACAACTTAACTGATCAGAAGCTCTTACACTTCTCTAAGATTCTATGGATGTTAAATTAAATAATCTGCTGTCCAGATTCAGAATTCAGACTTGTTAGCACGATGTCTTGGCTTCAGCCAATGAAATCTCTTCTGCATGCAGTGCCACCAGCACTAATGAAAATAACCCTCACCCCAAATGTTCTCCCTTTCAATGCACATCAGCATCACAAACTGCTGTAAAGCTGAGCACGCAGAATGCAGGAACATTTTACCCACTGTCAACATTTCAACGCTTTTGGAGAAAGAGCCAGTAACAGTTTTATAGGACATCATAACATCCTGGAGTAGGAGATAGCAACAAATATTACAGCCAGGTGATGGCAGGAGGGGCTTGAGTAAACTAAAATACTGCTGGCTGTGCAAACTGAGAGGAGTTGAACAACAAGGCTGTCCTTTGGCCAAAAACTTCCTGTTCATGTTTTAAGGAGGTAGTATCTCCAGCAGCTGCTAAGATAGGAGTCATTTCTGTGTTGCAGAGATGGTGTAGCAGCTGCTGAGTTCTATTCTGGCCAAAACTTGCTATGGCTCCTGGCTTGTTTCCTTCCTTTCCAAGGACTCCCCCAGCATCCTTCATTAATGCAGCTAGCCAGGCCAGCTCCTCGAGGGGCTGCTTTTGGTACAAGAGGTCAGACTGAGCTCTCAGAAGCCCAGACTGAAGGAAGAGCCTGAGCCCAGCCCAGCCCAGCCCAGCCCAGCCCAGCCCAGCCCAGCCCCACCTGGACACGGCCAGCGCCGTCACCGCTGGCTCGTCCTGCTCGCCTTGCCAGCCAGCGCCGCGCCGGGACTCAGCTCCCGACACACAACCAGGTGTTTGCCACTCTTGTTACCTGCTGTGTGGTTTAAAAATAAATATTTAGAAAGCGTCTAGGGGGCAGCATGGATGGGATTGTTATTATTTACGGTCAGCAAGTTGTTAAGTTGAGAACAAATATATTTAATCTTGGCCCGTGCTGTTGCAAAATAGGCCCATCCCAATTTAATTTGTGGCTATGATAGTTACATGTGCTGACGTGCGGCTGTATCAATTGTGTGCTAAATTGGATTTGTGTATTATTGCTTTCTAAATTGCATGCCTAGTTCAGCAAAATTGTTCATCAGTTTTCACTGGCTCTGTGCTTAATAAGATGCCCCACAATACTTTGCTGCCAGGATATAATACAGCCCATAATTGCCTAGTAAAAAGAAATTACATAAAGCCCTGGTATTATCAACTTATCTAAATCTGCTCATAACAGAACCAATAATTAAATGCTGTGGACATTTCACATACACACATACATACACACACACACATCTAACAACATAACTCAATCACAGTTACTCTAGTCTTTTTAATGACTGTGTTTTGTATTAATCTTATTTTCTTTAATGCACAGAATGAGATGTGGGAATATTTGGTCATTTAAAATAATTCTGAAGTCATCTGAATAGGTTAAGGGAATATGACCCTGCTTTGAGTACACCTCTCAGCTCTTTATTAAAGAATGCTGTTCCCATATCCATCTGAAAACATACAGCCTTATGTTCATGTGCAAACAGGTGTTGTCTCTACACATCACCAGATACCTGGGATGGGCACAAATCTTTTATGGTCCTCTTGGAAGAAAAACACAAGGTGTTCTGCTGTCCTCCCATGGATGGCTTTAAGTCCTCATTTAGAAAACTGCTTAAGATACACATTTTACAAATAGCTAAAATATCAGTCTGCTAAAAAACTTGCACATGCAATTATGCCTGGAAAGACTTGCCATGGGAATTTATAGACAAGAACTTTAGAAATGCTTAAATCAAAGGAGAATTTTCTATAGGTAAAGACAATCCACAAAATGACTACAGAATACCACAACAGTTTTGAGAGAATGTTAAGTCTTTTGCTTTGACTTATTGACAAAGCAATCTTTGATTAGAGATGAGAACAAAAACAAATGAAGTTACCACAGCCAGACTGTCTCACATATGGCATCTCAGGTGTTCTAACACCTTCCCTAGAAGCATCTGGCTCAGGCTATTCTGAGGCATGACAAAAGGTCTGCTAAACATCTGGTTAGGCCATTAAACATACAGAGGCATATTGAAAATATTTTCACATAGCAATCTAAGTAGTGTTGATGCCAAGTTCCATGAACAGCACTTCTGAAGATCTCTGTGGTAATGCCCAATTACTGTATAGTATCTTTTTCTTTTTGCAGATGTTACATCTATGGCTCTATATTTATGCAAATTGTGTGCCTAAAATTGAAGTAATAGAGAATGTCTGTAATGAGGACCACAGCAAATAAGTGGAGTAAATTATACATAATAACACCACAATTCCTTTCTCTTAGAGGAAGCGTTGGGAAAAGAAGAAAACTGTGCTATTTAGGATGTGCCTTTAAAGCTTTCTGACAGGTTTCAGCTCCTGTGTTTGTTAGAACAGGGAAGTGAGGTTGAGCTGTTTTTAGTACCAGTCAACACCATAGTCCCACAATCTTATTAACCTCAGCTCTGTGAGAACTCCATGGTATCAGCTTCAGCTGCACACAGCCTTGAATAAACAGCTCCACCCACTAGGGCCTGCTGCTGGCCTCCCAACAGTTTGAAGGGCCTCTGACTTCTTTTAGGGTGGCAAAGACAACAAACTTCTCTGTTCCATCCCAGAGCATGATCTGGCACTGCCCAGTCTGACCAGGATATTTTAGTACAGGCCATCAGCAGAGGTGCCAAGGCAGTGGACTTTGTGGAGCCAGGACTATTTCCAGCCATTGGTTTCACAGGTTCATGCAGAAAGGTGTTCTTCTGAGGCTGACAGAACCCCTGGGAGAGCCTGTGAGAAAGCCTTCAGCTTCACCCAGGTGTGCCATGAGATGGCTGCCTCAGGTGTGCTCTCTGTCCCCAAGGTGGGGCAGTTGCCACCCACCACTGTTGCTGGTCAGATCAGTTGCCCACACCATGTCCCCTTCACAGCACAGTGCTCACACCCCCTCCTCATCCTGAGAGCCAGGCAAGGCTTGCAGCCCTGGTGGCCCTGCAGCTCCCCCCTCCCTGTGGCCATACCTGCCATGCCCGGCTCTCCCACGGCGCCGCCCTGCGCTCTCAGCCCAGCACCTTGCTCTGGGGCACTGCTGTACTTCATCTTCCACAGCTGGGCCAGCCAGGGGACAAACATGGGAAAAACATGCATTGTAGCAATCAGAGAAAGATTCAGCGCCTGCTTCTCAGCAAGGGGTGGGAATTGGACTTTAACACCAGAACAGGATTTTGCACTGTCTCTCTCTGTCACTGTGCTGCAGGGTGTCACCCTGGAGGAATCTATGCAGGGAACTGCTGGGGTTGCAAGGCTGACACGCCATCAACAATCCCAGTAACCCAGGAAGTTCACCTGCCATACTGGAGACAGAATCAGCAGTGAATTCCTACTCATGAGAAAGTAGGACTTAATATAGCTGTGAACTTTCAGAAACCATATTCAAACATTTTTCTGAGGAGTGATAGAATTTTTGCTTTCAGAATCACCCCGAATGGGCAGCACATTTTCAAAATTGTCCCTGAATGGCAAAAAGTCCTTTTGTCAGGAGGATATAAGTTGATAGGAAGCAAATATTTTACTCTTTCATTTCCTGCTCTCTGCTGCACTGTTAAGAAAGTGGCATGGGCTTTTAGTAGCTCTGTCCTTTCATTTAGAATAAAAAAACTCTACCTCTGGTCTACAATGAATCAGGATTCCTCTTCCTCTCTCCCATCCACCTACCCTCACCACTCCATCTGTGCTTCCTGTGATGATGATGCTGCGAGTGTCCCAGTCCATCACTTCAGCAAAGCAGCAGCAAACGATGTGGCAGGAGGGGCTGCAGGCTGTGCTGGTGCTTGCAAGAAGCTGCCCATTGACTGTCCACAGGTACAGGTGGGACCCCGCACAGGAGAGGATGTCACCCTGCAACACAGCAAGAGGCAAAGTCTCCAAGTCCTACACTCATCCTCTTCAGAACTTTTAAATGCTGATTAGAGATTGCTGAATTGCTCTGATTTAAATTCTGACCATGGTTTTTCTTC
This sequence comes from Muscicapa striata striata, assembly GCA_030060385.1. NCBI lineage: Eukaryota > Metazoa > Chordata > Aves > Passeriformes > Muscicapidae > Muscicapa > Muscicapa striata. The sequence goes on from JAREIS010000134.1 coordinate 2,527,465, forward strand.
TGGGGAGATGATATAAACCAGACAAAGTAAAAATTACTTTTTTTTTTTTCCCTCATGAAAAATCTGACATTTTTACATTACAGAAACCTGAAACAACTGTCTCAGATTTAGCAAGATAATGCAGAAACAAGTTTTTGAGGTTTTTCCCCGACATTTTTAAGTGAAATTATTTAATGAAACATTCCTTTCTGTTTTCCATAAAATCCAGGTTTTTAGTGAAAAAGCAGACTGACCTAGCTACTGTCAGGGACAGGGGCTGTGCACAAGCAGTGCCTAGCACAGTTCTGGGCCAGGACTAGTGCTCCTATAAGTTTTACAAATTCTCTGAAACAAGGACGTGGTGTTCACCTACTAAGTTAGGAAGCCTTTGGTGATTTCACAATCCTCTTCTGCCCCTCACAGGGAGCTCACTGTCATCGCATTTCTGCACCGTGTTCTGCATTTGACCAATGACCAGCTCTGCATCCAGCGACCTGCACTTGTGATGCAGAAAACATCCTTTGCACAGCACCTCTCCCCTCCATTCCATGCAGGTGCAGCCTTACCAGAGACTGCTTATAAGGACAAATACACAGGTAAGTCCTTAGGGAAACACCCAGAGCCAAGAGCCAGTGCTGCAGCTGTAAATGATCTAATCAAAAGTGCATTTTGATCAAGTTTTCGATTGGAATTCTACATAACTTTTCTACTCTTGATCCACACTAAGAATTAGCTAAATAGAACCTCATCAGCAAAGTCATCTGATTCTGAGAAAGGACAGTGTGCCCTTAAATTAGCAGCATGTATCTGGTTTAAGTCAAGAAACACCTTACTTCACCCCTGCCTCATTTGGGGCCAGGGCTCTTCACACTGCTGTGCAGAATTCTGGAGATAAAAAATGATGGCATGTTCAAAACAGAGCTGCCAATAATTCAAGAGATTCAATTTCAGCTACCTTATCTGCATGAGAGTACATGATGTCCAGGAATTTGGCAGTGATCTACAGTGCTTTACAGGTCTGGATCAGGGATTTAAAGCTAACTTAAATGATTAGTTACAGCAAGCTTTTACAATTCTCCTTAGCTTATGAACTTTTTGGGACAGTTCTTATCTTGTGTCTAAGCCACACAAATACCATGAGGTTTGGATCTATAGATGGAACTTCTAGATGCTCAAGCAACTTCAACAATCACATAATGAAGAGCTGTATAGGGTTCTTATTTCACAGAATTTTTTTTTTGTTCAAAACTTTGCTTTGAACCATTCTGATTTTTCAGGAAAAAATCCTTGCTACCAATCATGCAATTTTGTGTCAATCAAAATACTGTAGCACAAGGGAAAAATTTTGTTTCAATTTTCATGCAGCTTTATGTAAATATATAGAGAAGAATTAAACAGAAATTACAATTCAGAATTAAGTGTTCTGTTTTGCTAATATCAAAAATAATTTTTTTATCCACAAGAGATTGAACTTTTTTCTTTCCTTGAAGCTTCAGTCATACTTTTCTAAGGTTTTTCCTCTATTAAATGAACCTTTTGACATACTATTATCCAAACAGCTTAACCATTTGCACTCCAATAAAGTGGAGACCTGTCATATGGATCAGTGACCAGACTGTTCCTGGCACAGACTGTCTCATTTTTGGACAGCTCCAGGAGAGCAGATACCAAGTGAAAAGGCTGCTGTACTGGCTGGTACAGAATGGAGAGAATTCTGTCCCCTTAGGATCTTGAGCAGCTCTGTGACAGCCCACCCCTCACTTCTGAATGCTTGGCACTGCTTCAGCTCACTTCATAAGGGACCACCAAGATATCCTGAACTGGCCTGCTGAGGCCACTGGCCACTTTACACTAACCAGGACTGCTAGGACTGGGGGCTGAGCTGGCACTGAACAGACAACTTAATTCCCACCCTCAAATTGCTAGCCATCAGACTGCATGGTTAATAAAGCTCTGATACAAGATGACTGTTTTGGCACACACTAAATACAGAATATCTGTCTGGTTTCTTACTGCTATGAACTCAATTTTGCTTCTGTACAATACACAGGACTGGATTCAACCTTGAATTGTCTGAGCATCTGAAACCCTGTTTTAGTATATTAGCATGGACAGAAAAAAACAAATATGAAAGCAACATTTTTGGGACTTAAAAGGTTGGGAGAAAAAAAAAGTTATCCAGAGTGTTTATAGTAGAAACCAATACAGAATATGTTCCTATCAACATGCATGCAATTCTGGCCAGGCACAGCCCCCAACAGATTTATATCCATGGCTATCAGTAGCTCTCCCCACACCTGGGAGTAGAAAGGAAAGGAAAAAGCCAGCATTATCAGTACAGAGGTGTAAGGCAGTTGTCAGCTGAGCTGGCAGACTGCAGTCTGACATGTCTCAGCTGCATGAATGTGCAGCTCACATGTGGCTCTGCTGCATGAATGTCGGAAGAAATTAATGAAATAACAGGGCAACAAGGTTATAGGTGAGCCAAATCCAGGAGGTACCAGGGTAATACTTCATGCTCCACAAACTAAAAGTTGTTTAATCCTGCTATCTATCTATCCACAGATGCTTCTACTTAGCTACTCAGTCTAAGATGTTGCTTTTAGTGCTCTCCTCTCATCATTAAAAACACTATTAGCAATCTCTCTAGAAAGAAAAAAAAAATCAATGTATCAGACTCTCAGGATGTTTTTATGTTGGGAAAAGCACCCATTACATTATCATGAAATGTTCATGGGTGCATCAGAAGAAAGATGATAAATGAAGATCTTACTGTTGAATTGTTGATGGCAACAGCACGGAGGCTTTCCTCGTGGGCAGGAAGCTGGTTTATGAACCTCAGCTGGCTCAGGTCCCAGATGATGCAGGTTCTGTCCTCGGAGCCACTCACAAAGATGCTGTAGGTTACAGATGCAGCAAGGCAGGTCACTGCCTGAGTGTGTCCATACAAAGCCTGGTGGGGAAAAACCAACCAATAAACCACAGCAGATGGTGGGTGATTTACTAGGGAACCACAGTCCTACCTCTTTTGCTTCATAAGAGCAAATAACCTAGTCATTCTTTGGAGAACTGAAGAGGGAATGAGGGGAAATACAAAAGGATATTACAGAGAAGCATCCTTGTCCTCAACTCACAGTTGAAGAAAACTGAAGGTCCAAGAGATTATATGACTTGCCCAAATTACACAGTAATTCAGGGCCCTTGACCTACTCTTCAGACTCTAAGACAGTGCTTTGTGCTCAGAAAGAAAAAAAAAAAAAAAATTCACTTCAGTCCATGCAGTTTCAACTAAAATTTATGGTTGGAAATTTCTCAATACTTAAAAAACTTTTTGAAATACAACTTATCAAGATGTATTTCAGTAACCTTCTCAGTTTTATTTTTCTGTGTATCTGAACAAGTACTAATACATGTTTAACACTGGTTAAGAAGAGAAACAGCATTTATGGAAAATTCTTGCTTTAAAGCCATGTAGGAATTCCTTTCTCTTTCATCATTACACAGCATTCTTTTGTTGTTGTTTTATAGGTTCAGAGACATAAGGAATGCCCAATTAAACTTAGCCTTATTTAAACAGTTACTTTAAAAAAGAAACATGCTTTAGGCAATTTAACAGCACAGACAGAAGGCATGGATTGAAGTATGCTGCTAACAATTGGTTTATGCAGCATTCTCAAGTGTACACTTCTGCTACATAACCACAGTAAATGACAGTGAAACCTGTAGGGCAACAGAGAAAAACTCCTTCACAGCTTTCCAAAAAACCCTTTCAGGGCTCATTTTTTAGCTGTCTTACTGTGAAAAATTTGACCCACTAGTTTGATTTTTTGGTTTTCAAAGGAAATGCATATTGCTTGCTGGCTTTCTTTCCATGACATTATTAGCACATTTCTAGGTTCTATCTCAGTTCAGCTTGGAGCAGGGGAGCCACATTTCCAGAAGGCTTTTGTGGACACACCTCATCCCCTTTTCCAGCATGTGACTGTGATACTGAACTTTTGCTGGCTAACATGCCCTGCCACTTGCCAAGGTCAGCAAGACAGCAGCAATCAAACATGAATCCACTGGTGAAGAAGCTGAGCTGCAGCAGGCTCTGTATTACTGAAGGGGACCCACAACTGCGAGGGGTGACTTTCAGCCTGGGACTTACTCCACTCACAAGAACTGTCAACTATAAATACTGGCACAAAATAAGGGCTCTAACTGTGGTTTTCAGAAGTCAGAAACACTGTCCCCTAATCATGGAAAAGAAGGCTCAGTGATAGCTTTGGACTGGCTGTAGAACATTGTTTTTACAAAGGACTGGGCAAAATCAAGTGCCCATAATTGAGAGCTGTGCAAGACTGCTGCAAAAAAAGCTGGGACAAGGCAGGGTCATGGGCTCAAAATTTCCTCTCCTTTCTCCAGAGCATAAAAGAAAACATACCCAGTGTGAAAGCATCCAACTGCCAAATCAAGCCAAGCTAAGCTCCTGCACAAGTTTCACTAAAATATTTTTTCTCTTTTATTTTAACCCATGAAGATTTAAATAGAAGCTGAGTGCAGAAGAGAGGGATAGACCTGCACACAATTACAGTATCAGCTTCAACCCAGCACTCTCAATGCACATTCATGAAAAAACATCTCATGCTTTTGGCTCCCTACATCTTTTCTTTATCACTCTGCAAAGACTGACAGATTTTTCCTTAATGAGAAATATCCTGCAGCAAATTTGCATAAAGATCTCGAGGCTTATTTCTAAGGTATTTTAAATATCAAAATACATAAAAGAAGCTCAGCCCCACTGCAGGAATGTTTAGTCCATGAAAACTTAAATCAAGTTTGACCATTCAACTGAATTGGCTGACGAGGACACAGGAACTTTACACATAGGCTCCACACCTTCCTGAGAGGTCTGGGAGGCAGAGAGCACACCTTGTTCAAGTGTTTCATTTAGCCCAGAAATTGTGGTGACTGGGTTGCACAGATCCCTCTGCCAGTAAATTGCATGGATCAATGCACTCAGTCTTTAGTGTTCCACAAAACTGTGGAAGCAGATCCTGCTAGAAAGGCAAAAGCTCCTTTTTCTGCAGAAATACAGTTTCTGTACTTTGCTACATTCCAAACCAGAATGTGTCGGTCCCCTGAGGCAGCTGGTAAGTGAATAGCATCCACTTTATAGCACATAAGCTGTTCTTAAGCAAAGCTCACTCTCTCAGGAAATTTTTTTGTTCAGCAGAAAAAGCAGCCACCATGAAATAGTGAATTACATGAAAGCAGAAAGTAATTCACTGGAAGACATTTAGAACCATAGTTTAAGTTTACATCCAGTCCAGACAGTCATAAAAATAACGAAAAATCCTCTGCTAGCAAAGTAAAGGAAAAATACAGAATTTGTTATTGCATGATCTCATACCACTTTGTGGATTTTGGGTAATACCAAATTAATCACAGTGGAACACATCAGCAAAGCTGATTTTAGATTGTTAAAGACATTATAATGCAGATAAAAGACAGCCTCTTTGGTTGCCTGAAACTCAGACTGACCCCTGACTGGTATCATTTAGATGCTGATGAAAATTATTGTTTATGCTTTCCTCTACTGCTAGTTCTTCCATTTCCATGTTCATGTTCTCCTTTGGAATAATAACTGGCTGGATTAAAAGGTCATCAGATCTTGTCTCATATTTCTGTCTTCTACAGCATTAAACATCATAAACCTCAAAAGAGAGGCTGCTCTGAAACAGTTTGCCCTGCTAATTTCAACACAAATTCCTACAAGGGCTTTGCATCATAAGGACTAAAACTATATGCATCTTATTGGATGCATCCTCCCTCAGAGAGTGACACATAAACCTTTTATGTTCTGAATTCAGGCTGAGTAAAAAGAACCAAGAACTTTGCCTGGCTGAGCCTTCATCTCAACCTAAGTTCAATCTCAAGCTAAGTTTGCAGGGTGTTTTAAATATCCTGCCCACTGCTGTGGCAGCCCAGAACAAATTACAAGCATCTCTAGGTGATACTTGTTTTTTGAAAATAACCCAAGGGCTGCACTTCAAGAGAGGAGAATATGCCTTATCTTCATTATTTCTTTTATCATGATGAACTTTGAAAATGCTACTAAAGGGAAAAAATCCACCAAGTGGCACTCATGGCTATGAGGTGTTGGTACAAGGCATATTATCAGCTCCTGCCCTGATACAGACTGACACATGATACTGCTTATTACTGCTTTTATCCTGCCTTCTTATTTAACAAACGTGTTTCTGATAATCATCTGAGAGATAAAAACCTTATATTCTGAGTTTCAGTAAGTTTCCATAGCTGAAGAGCCACAGTACTTACCTGTCTCAGGTTTAGACATTTCACTTTGTCCTTGGCCAGGGAGAATTCCCAGACACACACAACTGAGCTTGTTCCAGATGTGATTATGGTAGTTGCTGAAGGACACACTGCACAGAGGCACTTTCCCCAGTCTGCCATGCACTCAAATGTAGTCACATTCTGTACAAGAAAGCACCTCTAAATCAAATGCTCATCTGGTGATACCATGTATTTACTATTACCAAATGACAGATTCAATTTTCAAAGCTGACCCTCCATATTTTAAATCTAAGAAAGAAAAGCTTATCATAACCAGGCTCTATGTGAGCACAGCTGTGAACATATGGACATGCACAGGCTGTGGCTGCATGCAGCTGTGCCATCTTCCAGGGGCCAAACAGGAATGCTGAACAAAGTTCAATATCTTATATGTCTTAGGAGATCTGGGTCCTGATTCCTCCTGTGCCACACTTCCTACACAACTTCAGGAAAGCTCATTCTGCCATCATATTGTAACAGAAGGCAAACATTCCATGTAGATTAAAAAGAAGTCTCAGGTTGTGATGGCCATTGCTAACAGAGTTACTGCCAGGCCCTGCTACCCTGCCTTATTTGGATTGGATCCCTTTGGAAAAGCCAAAAGACAAAGCTCTAAATTCCATTCTGTGCTCTGTTAGCAGCACCCAAATCAGTCTAAAGCAGTGTCAGGTCTATTATACACTGCTACAATTACAGCACAAGCATCCTCCTGCACCTTCTGCTTTAGCTCTCCCCACACACCCGGGACAACACCCTGGTGCCAGTGATTCCAGTGGAGCTGGATGGCATAGCTACAAAACCCCTACCACAGACAGAACAAATATTTACCTTCTTACAACAAGGACTAAAGTTTCTGATAATCTCATGTCCACTAGCACTGTTGATCCAGAGAAAATTCAAGTTGGACTTAACTCTTACTCATAATGACTGTGTAATCAACACACACTCTGCTCAGCATCACCCTGATTTTTGAAAAGACAAACTGAATAACTGATGCCTGCAGCAACACTGTGAACTGCTAAGCACTGATTTTATTAGACAGGGAGCAGAAATTAAAATACATCTCATAGCTTTTCATTTATATTGACTTTGGGTATGTCTGTAAAAACATAATGAATGCCCCTTGCACAAATATCTAAGTCAGTATCTTGCTGAATTACACGTTATACTATTCTGGTACCTAAGCTAACTCAGAATTCTTCGCATAACATTGCCCCAAACACATCCAAAAATCAGTGCATTTGTGACAGAGGAAGAAACTAGATCTGTCAAGTGCCCTAACAAGCAGTGTGATGATATAGACCATTTATTTTTTGCAGCAAAGAAGTAAGAGTATTAACTTCATTATTTTGAATGAATGCACTGGGCTATACTGGAGCCAGAGGGGAATTGACAGATGGTTCTGTCTTAATTCCAGCAGAAATTTCTGCACAATGAAATTTCTAATCAGTAACTAGGAGACCTTGTGATGTCCTTATGACCTATGGACAACACCATCACTGGGTGGAAAACTTGAGATAATTTTTTGATTTTGAGCATTTTACACTGTCTTGAATATTCAACTTGAGATTCCTTAAGAAGCATGACTGTGAGAAAGTCCTGTACAGCATCCTCTGAAATCAGCTCTCCAACAGCCTCTGAAATGGGTACCCAAACAAGTCAAAGACCACAGCATATAATTAATTTCTTAAAGTCTTAGTTTTTCTTATTTACCTTCTCAGATCCATAGTTGCCAAAGCAGCAGGTGAAATCCTCAAATCCCCAGCAGAATGTTTTGTTCCAAAGAGGAGGAATCAAAATTTTATTTTTTTCAACGGCCAGAATGCCTTTCTCTGTATGAACAATGTGCCCAATAGCTCCCTTGGGGTAGTCTGGCAAGACAGAGAAAATATTTAATTCTGTTGGGTTTAGAGCAGTGATGTTAACTTTTCTCCTTGCACAGCCCGTGTGGTGAGGCTGGTGAGTCTCACATCTGGGCTCAGTGCTGTGGCCACCCCACAGACAGAAATCCCCTCTGAAACTGAGATTCCACACACAGCAGTGGAAACACTCCTCTCCAGTGGACTGCATAAATCCATGCATTTTCCATAAAGAAAAATCTGTTCCAAACTCTGCAATAGAAGTTTGAAGGAGTTTTCAGTGCCCACTCCTAATACAAAGATACAAAAATCACAATTGGCAGAAGGGATCTTGATTGAACCAACTTGTACAAAGCTGTGTGACTACTTTTGTGATCTTGAAAATCCAGATTCATCCTATCCAACAACTGTGTACTTGTTAGCTCAGAAAATGGAACACAGCCCCTGCAGCACCTTTTATGATAACTGGTGAGAACTTCAGATTTTGCAGACTGCTCACAAAAGGAGGAATAATTCCACTGGAGTGAAGGAACAGCCCAGTCTCTCTTCCTGCTGAACTTTTTCCTTGAGCATTCCTAGATGGATGTGGTTTCGTGAAGAGCTAGAACAAAGGAATGTAATTGAAAAATAAATCTCTATTTGTAAGACCATGCAGGAGAAACACCTGTTTAAATCATTAATCACAGACTCCAGGACTGCCATATGTGACCCTCTTAATTAAAATAAAAACTTATGCATACTAGGTTTTCATCAGACTACATCCCTCCCTCAGAGAGGGACAGAAAACTAACCCCAGCAATTCTGGACAAGAAGGAAAAGCTCAGGTGAGACTTTGAGCTGAGTTTCAGTTGATCAGACCCATTCCCAGACTAGTGATCACTTGTGTGACTGTACTGAAAGAGCAGAACCCAGATCTGATGCTCTGGGTATGGCACACAACAGGAGCAGCATGGTTAGGAAGTGGGGGTGCATACTGATGTAATACACAATATGGAAAAGCCTATAGCTCTTCTTTCAGCAGATTTAAATCAGAAGATGTTTCTGATTTAAGTCACTATTACTGGCTTCCAGTCAAAATACTGTAAGATCAAGACAGACTATGTTCTCTACTCTCATATAAAGTGGTACCTGCTTTGGTATCTGTCCAAAGTTGCTGATAAATCCCAGGATAGTGCTCTTAATCAGAGGATCTTTGACATTGTTGAGGTCTGTCTTATCTCCATAGAAGTAAGGGTGGTAGGTGTTCACTGCCTCCACTGCAGCTGAGCCATGCTGCTTGTGGCCAAAAATAAGGTCTATCCAGCGATGAAGGTGTGCACTGACATAGTCACTTTCCAGTGCCTGAAACCAAACCAAAATTACTTAATTCACCAGACTGTATCCATTACAAATGCATTCCTGCTTTCCTTGCTGGAGACAAATTCTCTGCAAGACAATCATCACACTTTCAGTTCCTCCAGTACCACCATTCTCAGCACATCCTTATGAAACACTGGAAGAGACTAAATTGGACCCTCACAGGAAAGAGGAGGACAGAGAGTCACGTTTGACTTAAGAGACACCAGGAGAAATATCCTCGGTGACGACACAGGTGGGTTCTCAAAAAGTAAAATGAAAGCATTCCGTAGATCTTAGCACCCACAGTGATTGGCACATGGATTAATAGGAGAGAATGACCAATTACTACTGGAGAAGACTGGAAGAGATGCTACATGGTAATATACCCACCTAAATTTGGGCTCTGTAGAAAGCTCAATGTAATCACAGAGGAAACCTTGTGCTTGGAAGACCCAAACAGCAAGTTCAAAAGCAGGTGACACAAGTTCAAGCTGAACATGTGCCCACCAAGTTATCCAGTCTTCCCTGTGAGGCTTCACTAAATACTCCTGCTCCTGCCATCACCTGCCTCACCAAATTTCTGTGTTCCCAAAAAGCCTTGCCCAATGATTCAAGCAGCAGTGTCAAGCATTATTAAAAGCACTTTCCTATCTCTGAATCATTTCACTGAGTAATCCCTGATGTTCAGTGAAAGGTCTTCCAAGCAGACCAGCCCACCCAAAGCACTGCAGAAATAAACAAACTAATGGGATCCAGAACAATGGCTCATTTCACAGAGCAGACAGTTGCCCAGTGCAGCTGGTGTAAATGACCCTGCCCACAGCTATAATGATCACAGGGCAGCTCACACAACAAGCACAGTGTACAATCTGTCCCTGAACAGACTCAGAACTCATTCTTATTAATAAAAGCACTTAGTCCATGAATTACAAACTGTAAATTTTGACTGGCATTCCTGCCAAAGCAAAACAAAGCAACTAACAGAGCTGTAACTGTGCAGCCTCTCAGTATTTCACTGAGCACTATGGCAAGCACAGCCAGGGAGGGAGAACTTGTGCTTTAGGGAGGAAGTAAATACATTTATTTAGTGGACTAGATTCCTAACTTACTAAGCATGAAACAGGAAGCTGTTCAGAATTTTACATCAAGAACAATTATTTGCTCTCATATTGTTGAAAGCAATAGTCAAACCTCAGAACAGTGTCAACCTCAATCTGTTTTATGCACCAAACTCATTGTGAAGCCTCCTGAAAATGGCCACAATACCAGTAATTAGTACCTCCAGCCTTGTGGATGATTTCAGAGGAGACAGAAACCTTCATATTTTAGAATTCAAAATCTCTGACTCTTCACTTCTGGGTTAGACAAAGTCTCCCAGGCAGGTTAATTAAGATGTCTTGCACTCCCCTGTGTAGTATCTAGTATCAGCTATGGTTGAAGAGAAAATACTGCACTGACTGTAAGGAAATCTGATCAGGTCTGGAAAATTATTAAGAAGACAAGTCCATAAACATGATCTCTCATTTGCTAAGCTATTTCTATTTGAGGTTGAAATTAATTTATCAGCTGTGCCAATGTTATTAAATACTGCAGCCCAGTGGAAGTGGTTGTGTAGACAAATGGTAGAGAGCACCCTGTATCCACATTAAATGCACTCTGGGGGCTTTACTTCCAGGTAAATCCATACTGCTCATGCAGGCTGAATGCTACCAGCATCTGGAGCACATAACTTTTCTTTTCAGAGAAAAGAGTGTGGCTTCAGGAGTGCAGTTTTTCTTTCATTCCGTCCAAACAAATCTAGTTCACACAATCTGAGATCATTCTACAGTGACAGCAAACCCATGCTAAGCAGGGATGACTGTAGTTTCATTTCCAAATGCACCATTACTCTAAAGCACAAGGTAAAAGCAGATTTGTCCATTGTATCCAAGAGCCTTTAGAGTGTTCACCATTGCACAAGCACTAAGGAGCTCAGTAATTTACATTCCAAACAAACCACAACAGAATGGAGAGGATGTCTCCCTACATCTCTCTTCGAAAGGCATCAGTGTAAAATTGAAGCACCTTTCAGTCATCCATGGCTTTTTGTCTGCAGCACAGCTGGTAAGGAAGGACAATGCTGCCTTTCCCGTATTTGGGGAACTGGAAAACAGAGATTGAACACCTTGCAAAAACCACAAGACAGAGCAGTGAAAGAAACCAGACAGCCCCAAAACCTCCATACCTTCCATGGAGCCACTGAGGAATATGAGGGAGCTTGCATATTTGACCTCAATGGCCAAAACCAATTTGCAGTATGTAGGAGACAGGGCATTCACTGGACTCAACTCTTCATTTTAGCAAGGACTGTACTTCCAGCAGCAAGTCTACAGTGCGCACAAAACATAGAAAAGGATCTCCTTCCTCCTAATAACTATATCATCATGTGGTTATGGGCACTGACAAAAACTCAGATCTCTCTTCAATTCCACCACCTTTCAGTGTGAACAGAACTCTGAGCCTCTAAGTTCCTCTCTACACAGCTTTAGAGATGTGTGTCTCAGTAATACCTATTATTGTGTATGCACAGGAAATAAAGTATTCTGAACATGACTTTTAATCCTCATTTCAGTTCTTTGGCAAAAAAAAAAAAAAAAACAAACCCTGGTAGATAACTGCATTTTCAGAATTATTGAAGACAAAAATTTTAGTAGGTTATCTATAACAAGAGTTATCCATTTCAAATTAGGTAAAGCAGCAAGATAGAAATTTAACTTCCTTTAAATATTTTTTGCATTATTGTTCTGACACAGACTTAAAGTGAAGTGTTCAGGCCATAAATTCAAAATAGAAACTAAAGAGAGCCTCTTAATCTCTTAAATGAAAAGATGAAATATCTCACTGTATAATCAACAGTCATAAAATAACCAAAACCAAACAAGGAAGGATTATTGCACAAAAAAAAGTAGGCAAGCACAGGCTCAGATAATTTCCATGTTCACTGACAGGAGTAACCTGAGCACGTGTGAATGAAACTAGAGTTGAACTGACTCTCTCATACTCAGTCATTCACAAGCCAATGAGTTTGCAGCATCAGGAACCTTCCAGTACCTAAGGAGAGGCCTACAATAAAGCCAGAGAGGAACTTTTTACAAAGGATTGTAGTGAAAGGAGAAAGGGGAATGGCTTTAAACAGAGAGGGTAGATTTACATTAGATATTAGGAAGGAATTGTCCACTGTGAAGATGCTTAGAATTTAGAACAGGTTGCCCAGAGAAAATTGTGGATGCCCCATTCCTGAAAATATTCAAGGTCAGCTTGGATAGGGCTTTGAGCAACCTGGTCTAGTGAAAGGTGTCCTTGCCCATGGCAGAGGGGTTGGAACTAGGAACTTTAAGGTCCCTTTCAACCCAAACCATTTTATAATTCTATGAAAGTAATGGTAACTTAGTGGAACATTGTGGTTGCTGTTAATAGTTCAGAGAACAGTGAAGAGAAGTATTTATAAGAGTATGACCCTGGTTTTGTTCAAAAGAAGAAGAAGTTAGGGTAGTATGGAGGTCAGAGGATTTAAGCCAGCAATTGGAGAGGTCAGCTGAGGAGAGGCTTATTTGGAGATACTAAAAGAGAAAAGATGGTTGTATCCACAGCCTACAAAGTGATTACTGAAAGTTGAAATCCCAAGGGCAGGACCTGCAGAGCAGAGGTGAGAAGAACCCACTGAGGCAAAAACTGAAGCAAACATGACAAACCTGGATTATGTAATGCCTTGAAAAAATCATGGGCTGTTAGTTTAGTCCCACCAATGGTAACACATACATTCATCACAGCTGTACACAGCAACAGTCGGTGTGCACTCACACAAGCAGCTCACCCAAAGAAATCTGATGGGATCATGCAGGAGCACTAGAGAGACCTGCACTGAGATACTGTGCTGCAAAGCCTGAGTTCAATGCAACAATCTTCATACAGAATTGCTCTTGCATTCACTTTTGTGTAGCAGATGACATCACATGGAACACTTTCTAACTATTAATAGACAGCACTAATTGCAGTAAGTCTCAGGACTTTAGAGCTATTTGCTTTCAAATTGCCAAGGTTGACTCCATCAAGGGCAGAGAATTACATTAGGTTTCCCCCATCCCAACCCCTCAAAAAAAACCCCTTTAGTTCTGGCATGACTCAGAGATGGAAATAAATAATTTAAATAAACACAAAGATTGTTAGCAACAACAGGGACTTGTATGCTTATAAATTCCTGTGCATTATATTATGTTCTCTTACACTTGTGGGCTGAGATATGTTTATGCCACAAACCTCCATATAATCCACATCTGGTCTGGAAAGTTTGCCTCGATTCAAGGAGAATTGTCAGGCAGAGAAATAGACATGCAAAGTCCAGAACAGATACAAACTTCACAGGCAGGATTCATTTGGATCCAACATTTTCATTTCTGACTCTGGCCTTCAGAGCTTCATTTTCAGTGGGACCCAGGTAGGATTTTATTACAAATATTTATATTCACTGACCTGTCTGTGCAGGAGAATGAATTTATGGGGGTCCCCATCTGCCCAAGGAGGAAGCTGCACATCTCCCAGCACTGTTCCATCCTGCATGCAGCCTGCAGGAATTACAAAGGGAGAACCCAAAGCAAGAATCAGACACACTGAAAAGAGGAACAACTTTACTAAAACACTGAAGTCCAAGGAAATTGAGGTGAGTTTCCCACATGCAGTTTCAGGTTCATCAAATTTAGAGCCATAGAAGACTGAAGAACCAGTGTTCTACGATTTCTGATCCAGTAATAAAGCAGTGAGAAGATGTTCTAGCAATTGTCACTAACACAGTAAAAACATGCATGTCCTCAGCACAAACCACTTTAGTACAGAATGCAAATGCAGACAAGATAAATGTGTTTGCTCAACTTTCTTTTTATACATAATCCTGGGGGCCTAACTGCCAAATATTCCTACCAAAGCAGCCACTGAGAGGGATTTTGTTCTCAAGTCCTTTGCAACCTGATTCCTTTCAGAAGGTGAGCATATGTTCCTAATTCAGAGCACAGTGTTGTGCAACTAGATGAATTCAAATCTAAATTGAGGTCAAGTTTCTCTACAATTTAGCAGTGAACAGTTTCAGGTTCTTGACTTTATCTATTTTAAAATCTGCTTGTATATTTGCTCCATACAGGCAAGATTTTAGTGCCATTTGGGTCCCTCCACTCAATTCCACTCAGGTCAGTCTCTGTAAGTTGATTTTAGCCAGGTTTTGTTTCTTGGCCTCCTCTCAGGAGGAAACTACCCTAATTCTTTCTTATCTTTTAACAAACTTCTAACAGATTTTTTTCTTATTCTTATATATAAATATACAAATATAAACTTTACTATATTTTAGCATGCCTCATTTCACTGATACCTTAAATACAATTATAGCTAGATTTCAATGGGTTAAGTTGCCTTTGCTGTCACAAATTCAGGATGATGCTTTAGGTATTTTTCCTCTGCCTTATTTGTTAACCAACCAGTGTCTATTAAAGAGAGCAGTTTTGCATTTCAGATGGTGTGAAAGTCCTGTAAAGTGAAGTGAATCTCACGCTTATTTCTGAATAGTGTTTTTCCTGGATTCTCTCTGAGCCTTCATAATGGATGCAGAAAAGTCTAGAGATAGTGTAAATTCAGAGGGGATTGTGATCTGCTTGAGAACAGGGAAAATATATCAAGCTCATGTGAGTTGTGCAGAACCTTTGAAGACCAGAGTCAGAACATTTGGATACTAATCACCTTGTGATCTCACGCAGATTAAAAAAAAACAAAAACAAAACCGCCTATCACCAACACCATTTAACAATTGACACATCTTCAAAAGAATAATACATTTTTCAATAGTTACACAGATGTGATAATACAGGCCAAACTTTCAAAAGCAGCCAACTAGATTGGTTATATATAACTCCACTTTTGTGTGACTAAATGTGTAATTCTTTTGCCCAGAAATTAATAGGAACTACTTGCTTCTTCCTGGGCTGGAAACTTGGTTCTTCTGACATAATTCAGTTTTCAGAAGTCTGTATTTTTGTAGTGTTATTTGAATAAAAATTCATCTCATCGTTAGACTCAGCCACACAGTCCAGAGACCAACTCTAAAAATATGATCTGGATCTTTCCTTTTGGTAGGATGCTGGAAGGAACACTTATGTCCCTCCTAGAACTTACCAAGTTCAAAGTGATTAGCATTGGTTAGGAACTCTGGCAAGTAAAAGAATTCAGGGGTGAGCTCCCTGACATCACTCATGTTGTCCCTCGATGCTGATTCCCATGTGCTCTTGACACTGTGAAACATCCGGTCTGCAACATCAAAACTCCCACCCTGTGAAATGGAGACACACAAAAAGACTTCAGGGGGAGTATTCTGTTAAATTAAAAACCTCTCAGCCAATTTTACAATGCCCTTTATCACATGACTGATAAGGGGATGCCTCAAGATCTGTCCCAGCTCCATATACTGTGGTCTTGTTAGGAGCTATCAGTCCTGATTTGTAGATAAAAAGTTTGGAGTCTTAGCACAGCCTGCAATAACAGAGGCAAGCAGGAGCCAACCTGGGCAGCTTGAGAATCTCCTCATGCTTCTGAAAGCAATTAATTTCATCCCAGAGTGATTTGCAAGCAATGGACTACTTCACTTGTGACCCAAACAGTTGTGAACAATCTTATGTGTAATTCTTCTGTGAAAAAAATCTTTGGAGAAGGGGAGGTTACCACTGAAGTGACATTAATTAGATCCAAGAAAACAGGAAAAACCCAGTGCACAGGAGTGTGCAGGGACTGGTCATTCTGTATGGGAAGGAAGAACAACATAAAGAGGGGAGAAAAAATGAATTTCTGGGACCTGAGCTCAACTGGTAAGTATTGAAGGAGGCAAAAAAACTACCTCACATCTTGAGAATATTTGAACAACTTTAGATTAATGAGAGTCAAACATTAGACAAAAGTGGCCTTAGTATCCCAGGACATCATTCTGAACTAAGGCCTCAAGAGGAAATTTTTTAAAAAGTCACTTACTGAATGAAGGATATATGCCTTTTAAATGAAACCATTTTTCCTACACAATTTCCCAATGGGATTTCAGATACTGTATGCATTTGTGAAAATTCAGGCTTACCTTTACTTATAGAACCCTACATGGAATATGGAAGAATTTAATGTAACATAAAATTTCTGTAATAATGGAAATAACCAAATAAAAAACAGGTTTTGGATATCATCTAATGAGTTTGTCAGAAACACCAAACGATTTTAGAGAAAAACTGACTTCTTAACTGTATTAAAGTGACAGAACTGAATTGTTTCTCAATACCTAGTTCAGGTGCTGGCAGCAGCTCTCCCAGGCTAATATAGATATTTCTCATTGGGGTTAATTAATTTGGATCATATGTCATGGGACATAACTCTAAGCCCACTGCCAGGGCTCAGGAGAGATTGTCAGAGATAGAATGAGTACCTTTAAATAGTTCTGCAGTACAGTGAACATGTATGAATGATTGCTCACCCTCAACAATTCAATCCTCAGAGCTGCTTCTCTAGGCAAAAAGAATAAACCAGTGGGGTTGTATAATGAAGACACTAAAACACAGATGAGGTGCAAGAGTCAATCTGTTAAAGATGTGAGATGCTGTCAGGTTCTGCCTATGGCTGGCCTCTTGGAAAACAAAACCTTCAGTTAGTTTATTCTCTGCCTTTAGACTATTGCATGTGCCAGATGAGGAGGATGTTGTATTTCTGCACAGTAACAATCAGCTGAAGTTTTGACTTGCAATCTTTCATATAGGCAAACAACATTTAAGCACTCATGATGTGAGGATGGGATCCCATTCCCATGGATCAGATTAAGCCAGCAGCAGTTCCCACATGGGTTTCTGATGCTAACAACCACTGCCCTTGTGCTCCCCTTGAGTTCCTACACATCTAGGTTGCAATTCCTTTAGATCTGCTCTGCTCAGGCTGGCAACTGCAAGTCAAGAGTAATTTTGGCCAGATCCTTTGTTAGGGAGAAAATACCTTCATGGATAAGTTATCAGAAGACAGTAGTCAATAAACTCCAAGTGCTGAAGCTCCATTCTTTTTTTGTCTTTTGAGACAGACTCATACCAAAACTTAACATAAATTCCAGATTGAAAGATCCCACCCCTTCTTCCCCTAAGGAGAATTCTGGTCAGGCTTCTGGTCCAGCCTCATCTCTAAATGACAGCATAGTTCTGCTCTAGCTGCTTGTCCTTCTTCCTTATACCAGTGGCAATTGTGAAGCCTTCCCACACCCATTCAAGGGACAGAGTGAAAAAGTGGCTAATCACATGAGCAAGCCTATCTGGAGTTAATCTGATGCACAAGGTCATCTTGCTCTTGATCATTATTAGGCAGGGACCCTTGAAGTCAAATTCAAATTGAAATTAAAACAGAGTAGAAGGAGGACTATAAATAAATCAACAGCTAACAAGTATCTCATTGAAGCATATTAAAGGGCTTTGTATATTTAATCTGCACACAGTGTGCTGTGTCTGGTGGTGATTGATGCTTTTTCATCTTTTTTTGCAGCTTTTATGAGAGCTGGTGGTAATCTCCTGAGAAACAATATGATTTGTAATAAAAAGATTACCTGTATTAAATAAAAATAATATATACATAGGAAATGCTGTTAGCGCGACAAATCTGGTTAAAGATATTACCACCACGAAAAAATGTGATTTTTTCCCTGGCTGTCTAATTCATTTTAGGGAAAAGTAATATCTTTAAAACTTAAGCCTGTATTATTTATAAAGGAAGCAATAACTGATTTTCCCATTTCCTATATTAATAAATTTATTTGCATATATTTATATCAGAATTAATGAGTTTTCTCTCTCTATGAATGCAAAAACTGCACTGAAAGGGAAAAAGAGAATCAGGAATTGCTTTATGCTTTTAGATTGCAAGACAACGAACTCTTATGACTTTTCTACAGCTAGACACAGTAGTTCTCTGTTTTCTTTCCTTTCAGTAGAGGCCTTACTGTCATCAAAAACACTGGGAAAACATGCTTTTTAAAACTACAGTCCAGCAGGGTATATGCAAAGCAAGTAGGCAAAATGATCTTTAGAGAGAAATCAGAACTTCCCAGATTTGTAACCCTAAGCATAACCTCAGTGGTGCTCTAGACCCAAAGACCTCAGTGTATCTAAGAGTTGCTTATGAAAGTGCAAAGACTCACAACATGCCCAGAGATGCTGAGAAGTTGTTACCTGCTGGTAGTGCTCAAATGACTGCTCCAGGGTCAGTAACACCATGAAGAGTAAAGACCCTGCTCTCTCTAAGTACTTTTGAGAGGGAAATGTCAGGAAAAGTCAACCTGATAGTTGAAATGCAAGAGTGGGATCAGAATAAAAGGGGATAAAAAAGCTGAGTTGACCAAAAGTAAATCTCAGTACCGAGGGCAGGAAGACCTAGAATGCTTTTCCAATAAAGACTCCAAACATGGAAACCTTTGCTGCTCTTTTGTGGTGCTGAGACCAGTTCTCGAGAGAATCCCAGGAGGTACTTGACCAAGGTAAAGTGGAAGGTACCAACCAATACCTGTTTGATAAAACAATTCTCCCTGCATTCCAGTACAATAGACACAGCACATACAAACTTTTATTCAGAGTCAGATTTCAATACACTCAAAAAAAAAAGTGAAAACTGTACAGTCCCATTACTGAAGGCAATGCTTCCTCACTCCTGCCTTCTGTGTCAGGTGCAAATCAACTGTTTGACTTGAGAGACAAGATGGTATGCCAAAATAATTTTTTCACAGAGTGCACTCAAATTGTTGCATGTCCTTGTCATGTATTGACTGTCCATTTGCAGATATAAAGGTAGTTTTTTCACTTTTTAAGATGCTGAGAAGCTTTCAAAGCTCCCAAAGGCAGCAGCACCCTTCCAAGAGCTTATGTGTGGGAGTTCTCTTTTTGTAACCTGACATTGACTTGATCATACAGTTCTCAGGTCTGCTGTTTTCTAACAGCATCTCACAGTTAGCAATTTCTAAGCTACCACAGGACCTGGGGGAAATGACAACAATGAGCTCAGCTGAATATGCACCAACATAAAAGCAAAAGAATAAGAACAGATGGAGTTAAATAGTTTCTTTTAGTGGATCCACACCCCAAAAAAATGTTTGTGTTTCAGATCGCTGTAGCCTTTGAAGAGAAATACCCTCACAAAACTGCTGGCTACCTGCTACTCACACAAACACAGCCACAAAGCATTCACTCAGACTGTGAACTCATTATGCATGAAAAGTGTGCCAGGGAGATCCAGCAGCCTTTGTTGTTTACAACAAGAAATAACTGCTCCACAGTCATTCATGACTGCAGCTAACATATGGCTCACAGAGTGTGATGGCAACCATTGCCTCAGGTGGTTCACTAACCCATCAGCTACTGCTGGTAACAGCCAATATCACAGGGCTTATTACTTAATTAACACAGCACTTTATTTGTATTACTTCACTGAAAAAAACCCAAACCAAAACAGCAAAGCATTTGGAAAGCTGCAGGAGACACGGCCATCCCTCACTATGAATACAGCAGTCTCCAAGTGTGAAATATTCTGGCCAAACTATCTTCCTGTATTTCTTCACAAGAATAGGTAGATTTCAGCAAGATACTCCTTAAAAATACACCTTGGAGGATCAGTCCTCCTGGCAGATCCCATTATAACAAACACATTACAGAAAACAGGGCAACAACTCTCTGCTACAGCCCAAGTGTATTTGCTTGAGCATTACCAACTGCCTATGAAAAGGGGCAATCAGGAAATTTG
Organism: Muscicapa striata striata; assembly: GCA_030060385.1. Lineage (NCBI taxonomy): Eukaryota > Metazoa > Chordata > Aves > Passeriformes > Muscicapidae > Muscicapa > Muscicapa striata. The sequence goes on from JAREIS010000134.1 coordinate 2,547,795, forward strand.
GTGCCCCTGTATGCTGGGCAGATGGGAAGGGTACACACAACATTCAATTTCCATAAATTCAATTCCATGGTGAGAGCCAGCTTGGCACTGTATAAACAGTAACAAGTTCAGAACAAGATTACACAAAATATTCCTTCTGCAGCATTGGATGTAATCTCATCCCACTTCTTCAGGAAGTTGTCCTCATGATCCCTATCATTTCACACCTACCAGAACCTGTATGTCCTCACCTGGCCCAGGAATGCTCTTTTTGCCACCACAGCAAGCTCCAAGTACTTGCCAGTAGTCATATGACTGTACTTGGGCTTGGAAGACCTGCCATTTTATAGAATATCATACCAAGTCTCATCTGCCCCAAAGTCAGAAGTTTATGGTCAGACAGGCAATAAAACATTATCTATTTGTTTACATGCTTCAGCTCTCATAAAGCTAAATAATCCTTCTCCCTCACATCAGTCATGGTCCCCTCAAGATGTTTTCACTGTTTCATTGTTAAGATGTTTTCATTCATGGCATAAATGTTGCCCCAAGGAAGCCCCAAGTCCACATATAGAGTACATTAGATGTCAGAAGAACTAATCCCCCTTCATCACACAGCCACAGTAATGCACTACATGGCTCATAACAAGGAGTGGGAGGGATGTTATCCTGCCCCCTTACCTGCAGAGAACAGAAGGTCTGGGTAAATGGCTCCATTCGGACCAGGTAAGATGCCACTATAATTGCTGATGAGTAGTGAGTACAGTAATGGCACTGGGCTGGCAGGTCTCCTGGAAATTGCACACAAATCAGATTCCAGTACAAAATCCCACCATTCTAAGCCCATATCATCCAATTACCACAATACAACTAAATAGAGAACAGATATTTTAAGCAGATGTGTTCAAAGACCTGTGAGCTACAGCACACCTTGCACTGAATATGTGCATTGAATGTGCACAGTTACTATGAACTACTGAACTATGTTCATTTTTGCCTTCCACATTTCATTTTCTGAAGAATAAGAAACTTTTATATCTTTTAACTTTCCAGACCATCCCTTTCTCTAGTAGCACCAAAAAATGTCTTGAGTTCCAGAGATCAACAGCCTCAATATTCTATTTCCTTTTCTTAAGGCAGCTGATAGTTAACCTGCGTGCAGCACTCTTCTCCATGTAGCTTAGCTTACAAATAAGACCAATGTGTGCAACTTTGCCAACAGTCTTTTCCAGGGAGCATTGCTTTTTGCTGTATTTTGTTTTTCTGTCCAAGGGAAGAGAACAGAATGCAGTAGTACAAGGCACATAAGGCAGCACTTGCAGGAGACATTTCTCTTTGAATTGTTAGTTTGTATACAGCAGTGAGAGGGGCTCTCCTTGGCATGGTGTTTCCCTTAGTCACAGCTCTGCAAAGTTTTTAGGTGCTCTGACAGGACTCAAGCCTCTGCTGTCTATTAGCCTCCTAAAACACTCACCCTCACTTTTTTCCACCTCATTGAAGCGCTGGATGAACTTTTGCTTCCTCTCCACAGTCTGTGCTCCCATGGGCTTTGACAGGTCTCGAAATGTGTGAGGATCAGTGAGGTTTAGAGTCTGAAAAGAAACCCAGGAGAGATGGAGATTTTAAGATTTTAGACATCATAACTATCCCAGTGACACTGGGAAGAGGCAAGGTTGTGTTCAAAGTTTCACTCATAACAAAAGGTCTACCCTCCTCTGTAACTTCACAAATAAAGGACCTGGCAGGTTGCAAATTGCTCTCAAGGCTTTTCTGTCCAAAACTCCTTCTCTGTGTTCACAGAAACCTGTCCATGCCTATCTGCTGAGCTGATGCAGCATGTCCTTAACTAGGTCTGTATTAAACAGGTGTTCATCCACAGAACATGATCCTCAGTATGCTGACTTGAAGATAAAGCAAATCTATATAGAATTAAACAGTTCAAACTAACTACTTCAAATTTTAAACCATTGATCTAGACCTCTCTGCTTCAATGGCATCATTCACCAATCCTTTGTGCAGTTGCCACCACAGCAAGTCCAGAATTCTCAGCCAGCACTGACCTCAGAGTGGTAGTCAGCAAGGACCCATGGAAACACAGGATACTGCATGTAATCATTGTAGCTGCGGCCAGCCAGAGTGTTCAGGTACATCAGGTAATCAAAGTTGCTGATCTCCCTCTTCTGCAGGAAAAGGAAACAAGCATTAAAATCTCCAGACTCTGCCCCTAAAAAACTCTGCAAAGGCATCCTCATAGACCTGTGGTTCCCAGGTCCACCAGGACAAGAGTTATTTGAATAGTCAAATCAATCATCCTTTGCCATTCAGATCAACACAATACCTCTTATACAACAATCTGTTCAATAGAACCTGTTTTCATTCTGTCTCTTCCTTGAATAGGCCACTTGCTTTTCTCTATAAACACACAGTGCTTTTATGCTGCATTTGCAAAACAGAGCATTTTTTCTTGATTTAGAAGAGCCAAATGCATGCAGCCTGGATATTGGAAAACCCTGGACAACTGCCTGTACAGAAAAGGCTGCACAAAGTGCTACATATAAGCAAGAAGATATGGATTTCTTCATTTGTCTTAAGTCACCAAGACCACAGTTACAGAAAGGTAAACATGTCTCCCATCAGAGCAAAATATCTGTGCATTGATTTAGATGTATAGATGATCTGTGAACAGGCATTCAACAGGTGGCTCTCTTTGGTCTCAGTTTAAAAATGTGCACAAAATCACACTTAATCTGCCAGACAGTAGCACCATATGTTTCATAGCAGGAGGAGCAAAAAGCAGATGTAAATACTGTGCTCCTCTTGCCAACAAGCTCACCTCCAGCAGTGAGAGAACAGCTTAGGCCTTGAGGTACAAATGGACACACACATATCTGTGTGGTGAAATTCTTAGCTTACCTGCCACTTCTGGAGCATTGTCTTTTCCCCTCCTGAGTGCTTCCTGCATGGAACAAACATTTAATTGAAACAGCTTACTTCAGAACAATGAGAGAAAGTCAACACATTAACATCTGTGCTCCCTCTGCCCCCTGCTATCACTGCACAGAAATGAGGGAACACCAACCATAGAAGGCCGAAGTTTCATCATTGACCAAATAATTCCAAAATCAGTGTCATTGATTAGGTTAGTGCTGTTCTGAGTTAAGCCACACTGCTCAGTCTGTACTCCCAGTCTCATGCCATTGTAAAGCTATAGATTGCCAAGGACAGGTACCATTAAGCCTATCTGCTTCTATTCTGAAGCCTTATTCTCAAATGCTCATGCTTTTCTGAAGCATTTAGAAAATCTGGCTTAAAAACAGAAGTCTCTCAATCTCCATATCAAAGACTGTTGTTGTACAAAGCACTTTGAAACTAACATAGTACTTAAAGAGTGGATTGTCATTTTGATATTTTCAAAAGTAATAAAAATGTATTTTCCACTTTTTTGTTCTCAAAATGTAACTTGTTATTAAAACTTTAAATAAAAAACCCAGATCAACTAAAATCAGGGCAATTCACTTGAAAATAAGAAAGAGTCAAAGGTTCTGAGAAAACTAAAGTTGCATTTCAGCTGCACTGAACCAGAATGTATGTTAGTATTTGAAGATCATGGACTTGCTCTTGTCAATATCTAGAGACCAAAGAGACAAGGGACAACTGGATTATCATGGTTTAACCCCAGCTGATAAATGAGCCCAACACAGTCACTTATGCACTCTCCCTGCATAGGGATGAAAGAATTGCAGGAGAAAAAGTGAGAAAACTTGTGGGTTAAGATAGTTTAACACGTAAAGCGTAGGATGTGCACGGAAGCAAAACAAAACAAGGAATTCACTCACTACTTCCCGTTGGCAGGCCAGTATTGAGCCATCTCCATGGCTCCATCACATGTAACCATGACTTATGAAAACAAACATCATCACTTGGAATGTCCCTGCCTCTGATTCCCCCAGCTTTATATTCTGAGTATGGTATGGTTTGCTGTGGAATCTTTGGCCAGTGGGGATCAGCTGTCCTGGCTGCATTTCCTCACTACTTTTTATGCACCTCAAGCCTCCTCATGGTCCTGGTAGGACAGATTGAGGGACAGAAAAGGCCTTGACCTTGTGTAAGCACTGCTCAGCAATAACTAGAATTATCTACATAGCTTCCAGCACAAATCCAAACACAATTTTCATCTACAATGAGGAAAAATTACTCTATCCCAGCCAAAACCAGTATACAGACCAAAGAAACTTTCCATCTGCCAAAGTGAACAGGCTTACTAGCATGATACAATGCTGGTGGCAAGAGAGGCTCTTCCCTTTAAGAGTAAAACAAATCCTAAGGTGCCAGCTCAGAGTCAGGACATTTCACCTCACGAAGTGTAAGGAAATCAGTTCAGCACAGATTATAAAATAACTAGGAATAACTAGCTGCTATTTTTCACTCCTGTGCTTTGTATTGGATCACACTAGAAATCCACAAAGCAAGGCTTAAATTAGCTGCAAAGAGCTAAATAAAACACCAGAATGGTCTATGATCATTACCATTTTATTGAATTTGCAGTAGTAAATTCTTGTCAACCACTTCTCATGCTTATGAATAATTGTTTTACTGCCTATTCAATCCTGGACCAGTTAATAATATACATAAAGGAAAAACACTGCAGTTTACACACTATTTTATTCCTTGCTTAGGACTCTCTTCACAGAAAACTGTGTGTCTGAGAGAAGGATTTGGAATGCATAACCATGAAAGACAGGATGAATTCTAGCACATGGTCTACAATTCCTAAGCTTTGCTTAGGTCTCCTGCTAAGCATATGAAACTTAATAATGATAGACTATGTTTCTGGAAACCAGTAAACACAAAGGTGTAGAGTTCACATCCAGTACAGAAAAATATGAGATTTTCTCTTTGTCCAAAAAAAGGATAGATTGTACTATTTAAACAGTGTAAATCAGAAGAAAATCTATTGACTAGAGTAGTTGTGTTGCACCCCCAGTTTGAGCAACACATGGCTCATGAATGTGGGAACTCCAAAGTACAAAAGAGGTATGATGAACACTTACCCTTTAAAATTAAGTCCTCTCACACTCTATGTACATTTCACAGAGCTTTGCCCCAGTGGCCTTTGTAAGGCCTCCAAGACACATTTGGAATTCAGAGAGGGTGTCTTAAAGGGATGTAACAGGATCAGGATTCCTGGCATTATTTGAAGTGTGGTTGGATTAGGTTGTTTGTTACAGAGCGATCGAGTTAGGTTCTTCTCTTTCCACACGGGCGTACTAAAACCACCCAGGTTTATTTTGGATTTCTGGCTGAGTTAGAAAGCAGGAGAGAGCATTATAAAATGCTTCACACAGGACTAAGCTGGGCCAGTCTAGTGTGTATGTTATGCAAATATACATATGTTGACTTGTGGGTGCCATGACTCCTTAGTGAAACACTTGCTCTGCTTCTCACAAGCCCTAAACAGCTAATAAGACCATACAAGGGTCAAAATAATTCTCTCTGCTGACTTTGGGAGCCACTACATAACTCAAAGAGGTTGACAAGTTCAGCATGTCATGAAAACAAGCAAGGCTAAATGTAGTCTGTCCCCTGTAAAAGCTGTCCTTCTGGGTCTCAGAGGATGTGCCTTCTAATTCCCCAGAGATCTGAGATTCTCCATTCTGCTTGGTTGACTCAGGGTCTCAAAATAAGAATTGCATTACAGGCAGCTCAAGCCTCTTCCTACCTTCTCCTTGATAATCAATTAGCATTTTTCCAGCCAACACCTCTCTAGACAGCACAGCAAAAGCTCAGTGTAGATGAAGGTCAGATATCCAACTGCAGTAAGTGCTTTTATAAATAAATAAATAAATAATCAAAGGCTGGTATGTAAAAGAAACTGAAGTGCTTTATAAATATAAATAAAGTTCCAGAGGGAGCGAAATTATACAAACTCAAGAGAAGTACCTACAGATCTATCCATGTCTTAATTTATAAGGTATTTGTAGGGCACTAGTCATGGCAGAATGTAAACACCATGTGTACTAATGATGATCCACCTTCAGCTACACTATCCATAAGTGATTTATGAATCCCTCTTCCATTAACATCAGACTATGATCTCACCCTTGTGATAGCCAGTGTGCCATTTCCTAAAGACAGGTGGACCTCAACCCATTTGGAGATTCATTGCAGATGAGATAATCTCAAAGGATAAGATTTTGCCCTCAGCAAAAATACTAATTTTTAATTTTTAATACTAAAATTTCAATAAACTTAATAGATTCTCAGATTTCACAAAACTGCTTTAATTTTATTTTTTTTTCCTTCCATCCATGAGACTACAGTCTAAAAAATTGTGTCGAGGTTCTCCTAAACAAACTTTTCTTTAAGAATCTTTGCAATTGCCAGAGATATGGTAAGGAAAATCTCCTTTTTGGTAAGACACAACTTAGGTCCAAGTCGTACTATTAACAGAGGAAAAAAGATATTAACAGACTTCAAAAGAAATACCTTGTGAAACAATAAAGTCTCTCTCAAACTTAGAAAAGTGTTAGGTTAGATTACTTTATTCTAAAGGTACAGTGTCTTCCTTGTTTGACTGTATCAGTCCACCCTCTTGTCATGCTTAACCTGTGCTAAAGAATTGAGATGTAAATCAAAATAAAAAATAAATGCCATATTCAAGTAAGGCTCCTTGAAGGGGCTGTGGGGAGGAGAAAGGAATTTCCCTCATTTATGGAACACTGCTTGCACCATGTGCATTCACAGTGGTTAAACCAAAGAGATAACCTTTCCACTGTGGAAAGCTGCACTCAGGCATGCTTCAGGTCATGAAGAAACACATCAAGTAAATCCAGTTAATTTGTTTAGGTGAGCAGAATGCAATCTCCAACCCTGGAATCAGACAAGTGCATTGACATCATCAGCTTTATGCCAATAGTATCTTGGACCTGTTATCAGCAGAGGGGCCTCAATGCTGCATCTTCTGTGAATATCACCTAAACAAACCACTCAGCTTCTTCTCTTCCATAGTGGGATATCTTTCAGATATTATTTTGAAATTATTGTGATCAGTTACTAAAAGCTTGAGCGTGGTAACCTCAGTCATAGGGACAAATTTTAATAAATTCACACGCTCCAGAGGGAAATCATTATACCAAGTGCACTTTTGAAGGGTCACTGATAGATATTGCACAAAGATGAGACAGATAGATACATATGCACAGACAGATAAATTGCAGCTCATATACTCTTTGCTGCACCATTGAATGAACCTTCCCTGCTGTGTCCACATCTATCCCACTTGGCATGTGCTAAGGATGGTATCACAAATGTGAGTTTGAACACACACAGACAAGTATCTCTAACTCTGCTACAGCCAAGTAAAATGAAAAAGTCAAGTGACTAAAATGGACAGTTAAGGCAATGTTGGAAGCAGACTAACAGCATCTAATGAGTTCCAGATGCTTTTTCTTTTGTCATAATTTGAAATGCAACAATTCCAGGCACTGCATGCCATTCAGTTCTTTTCCTTCCAGCTCGATCTTCCATTCTGGAGCCAACCATTATGCTAATGATCTCAAGGGAGTAGCACTCCTGTTGCTTAGAAACACAAGTTTCATAAGCTTCATAATGCAGAGGGAGCATAGAGGAGCAGGACCCTAGAGCTGGGGAAGACCTTTTGCCACTTGTCACCGTGGCACACTCACACAAGCTTCTTGAAGAGCTGCCATTTCCATCAAGGAGGTACAACTGAGAATTCATGGGACTGTGGGAAGGAAACTGTCGTGTTTTGTACTCATGGGTTTATTTACAGAATGAAAGAATAATTCATCATTCAAAGAAGAGAAGACAGGGGAACAAGTGCACAGTAACAAACTATGAATGCTCAGCCCACACTCCTGAGAAAACCTGAGCAGTTTGTGACATCTGCAGCTCGCCCTCTCAGCCTTTGGAGCTACTTAGCCGGTAAGATCAGATGCAGGGGGGCAACCTGGCAGAATTGTTAAAATCAAACTTATTCTTGGTAGGCCTTGGTTTTGCAAGTGACTTTGCACTGTGTGATAGCACAGTGGCCCTGAAGTCACCTGGAAAAGTAGGAATATTAAGAAAGGAATCTTTTATCAAACTACGAGCTCATGGTGGAATTTAGTTTTAAATCTGCCTGTTAGCAAGAGACTGCATTTAAGACAGTCAATGAATGAATCTCTTCCACAACAGATCATATCCAACAAGAAATCATAACAGGTTTGTAAGCAGGGAAGTGGAACTGCTTGTTTTCATGCAGAATCATTTGCTGTACCAATGCTGGTTTTAAACTCTGCATGCAAATATTTCACTGTAGATGAGAGCATCACCTGTTCCATGGGTGAATTAGTACACGCCATCCCATGGCCTTCCTGCCACCAGAGAGGTGCAGGGAGCTCTCCTGGGCTTGCCAAGCCTGCTCTGCAGCAGGCTCTGTTCCAAGAGCAGAGACAGGAGATTTCTCACAGAGTAGCTCAAGATGGTTGTGTGCAGCTTTGGGTGCTGCAGTGAATTAGGAGGCACCAACCCTAGAAAAAATAATAGGCAGAACCTTGGAGAAGGAGGTCCTGAAGCACCAAGCGGTGCTAGGGGCAGAAGGCCAGTTCTTCTCCTGCCTGGGCCAGGAAAGGAAAAAGAAATGCTTAGGCTCCAAATATGCAGTCTTTTAGGACCAGATCTTCTTCTTAGGGCAGGCTTAAGATAAAATGGGTCATGACTAACCCCTTTGCAAGTGCTTAAATGCATATAAGGAATAATCCCCAATCCTTCCTTGCCTCAGAGAGACACTGGCAGTCTTAGTAGTGATGCTCAGGTTTGTTCCATCCCTGCAGCTCCCAGCACCACTGACAGCATGACGTCCTTGACACACATTTTCTATTAATTTCTGTATTGGATCAACCTCTAAACTCTGAGCCTGTTAAACACTCCTAAAGCTCTGAGCTTCCAAAAGCCCATCCAAGCCAAAGATTCTAACAAGTGTGGATAGAAGGGGAAAGGGTTTTATAGTCAAGATCCATTTTAGTAAGACCTTATCACAGAAATACAGCACTCTCCATCCCAGGAAAAGGCTTGCTAACAACTCAGGGGGTGAAGCTGGCAGTGGGGTGCAGGTTTAGAGAAAACAGGTGGAAAGTCTCATCATCATTTCTCAGGTGGCAGGGTAGCACACATACCTCTCTCTCTGCCATTCCAGGAGATGCACTGTAAGATTGAACAGGCATAATTAACATTTAAGCAAGGAGGATTCCTGTGATTCCTGAATTTTTAGTATCAGTGGCTACAGAACTGAGACCCTCTTACACAGAGCTAAAGACAATGAGACATGGCTAAGTAAGCTCCATTATCTCCAGCTACAGCTCTGAAAAACACTCATAATTAGTTTACAAGTATGCAGAGGCAGGAGAGCTGTTCATCCCCTTCAAGCTGTCAAGCACACTAAAATGTTTCTGCAGTCCTGTAGTACTAATCCCTATTTTGGAACTGCAAATTATATTTTTCTAAGTTTGAAATGTGGTTCCAACTATTAACCTAAACTAAACAGCATTTGGAGTGAGTACTCCCTAGGGATTTGACCAGTGCATCTGAGAGGTTCACAGCTGGATTTTAAAAAAATCTGACTAATGAAGGCTGTGTGATGCAACTCTTTGGAGTCTGGACATTATGCAGGGCATCAAAGGGATCTGCCTCGAGAAAAACCACACTGATCTGTTTGTTTGGACTTCATAAAAGCCTGAAAGGTCCAGGTTCAAACTCTGTAACAGCATGGAAAGGGTTATTGATAGAGAAATACTCCAGCCCAGCAGGCTGACCTGCAGCACTGGTCCTGCCAAGCCTGCAGCACTCAGCCTCGTACGCCAGGCTCCCTCTAGTGCTGCCAGGCATGCACAGGTACCAGCACCAGGCACAACTCAGTGACTCTTTGCTAGGTGGTATTTTTAAAAACAGGAAAGGAAACTATTTTGGCTCAATGTTTTCTTATTGGATTTTAAATGGAAAGTAACAGAAAAAAAAAGGAATGAAATACAATGTTTTCTGAGATTTTAAACATGTTTTTAAAAAGCATTTTAAAAGAAATTATATTTTTGAAATCAGGGAAAAAATTACATGTTTTTCCTTGAGGCTCCCATTCCTTTTTTAAAGGCATACTTGTTTGAGAAGCTTCACTTATCAAAAAGCACTGAATGTCTTGGTCAACTCGTCCAACACAAAATTCAAACAAAGAAAGTCGGACCCAAAGGGCACCTGACTCATGTCAATTACAGGAAACAGAAAGTCTCTTTCCATTCCATTTCTAACACATAAGAAAGCTCCCTGATAGATCTTTTTCTGAAGCATGGTAGCCACCATGCACCAGAAAGGACTCAGGGTATCTTGTACCAGCAGTAGGGCGCTGGCATTCCCCACACTGCTCAACTTTATCTCCACAGAATTTCCAACAAGAATATTGCATAAAATCCTTAAAATGAGTGAGCTGTGATTAGAAAACCCTGCTACTTTGATCTCCAGAACTTTCTACTCACTCCTGGGGAAACTTTTTACACTAACATCAACAAAGATGGAAAGAATACTTATTTACACTGTAGAGTACTTTACTTTGTTACCAGTCAAAATATAGCTAGAATAGCATTGACATTGCCCCTTGGTAATATGGTCCTTTAAGTACTCATGAGAGACAGAAACATGGGAGTGACACACAGAAACATTTAACTGTATTTAAATATTTTCATATAAAATAACACAAAACCTATTTTGGAACACACCCTCAGGGCAAGACTGAATCCACTGCACAGCTTCCAGTATTTTCTGAAGCATCTGCCTCATTACAGAGCTCTTGGGAGAGTGGGTGGTAGCTGGGTTAATGCTTTTGCATTATTTTGGGCTATGGCATGTAATTGAAAAGAAGCTGAAATGCCTTAGTTGTAGCTTGAGCTTCCCCTTCATGTATTCACACATGATTAATGAGTAGCCAAAAAGCCTGAAGGGTTTGTAGTGAAGTCTTTCTAATAGGGACATGTATTGTCGACAAATCCATATTTTGTCCTAAACAATCATTCATCAAAGCTGCAATTTGACTCTTCAAAATTAAATGCCAGAGCACCCAGACCTAAGATTACTCAGCTGTAACCTGTGCTCCTCTCTAAACTCTCACTGGGAGGCACATTGTCATCCATTTTCAAGGAATCAGCCTATTTCCTTGGCCACTAGCCATAATTAGCAGCTGTATTTGATGACCTTTGATTAGAAAGAGTTCACCAAACATGAGAGTAAGTGGACTATACTCTCAGAGGCCTCATTCCAGGAAGCACATCACACATGCTGAGCATCAGTATGAGTCAAAAGTCTGACTACTACACCTACATGCATTTTCGTGAGGGCAGGGCACCTTTGCAGTGGGAGACCCTCCATCCCACTAGCATGAACAAAAGAGCAAGGTTAGAGTATCCAGAGGAGGAGACACTTAGCAAGGCCTGGTTTAACTTGGCTTTAAGCAGCAAGGACATCAATCCCTGCTGCAGTTTACCCTGTAGGTGATGTATGAATTGCCAACAGTTCTGGCAAGCCTGGGAGCCCGCCATGTTCCCCAGTCCTGCTCAAAACAAAATTCTTAGTAATTTCCTTTAAACTTTTAATCTTTCAATAACAACCAGAGCCCAAATCTTAAGTCCATTACACAAGAAATTTAACCAACCTGTTAGCAGGCCTGTAAATATGGCATCTGCCCATCTATGGTAGAATGAGACAATTTTGGATAGCTTCTTTTAATGCAGTCTCTAAGGACTGTGTTGAGACCCACAATATTTTTTTCTCCAGTCCTCAACTGGCTGATGGATAATAACATATTTCATTTGGTTTCATTATATCTAAGCTCAAACCAGTATTTAGGAATGAAAGACAGCAAAAGTCTCCCACTTTTAATTTCACCCTGTAATGTAATGTAGATGTTACATAATATTGTAAATTATTAGAATTTCACCTACTGAAAATACTTTCAGGAAGAATTTCCAGAGTTGCAGATTAGCGGTTGAAAAATTCTGACCTCACAAAAACAAAACAAAACAAAACCAACAAAACAAAACAAAACAAAAACAAAACAAAACAAAAAAAACCCCCCAAAAAAATGCAACAAAACAATTTCTGAAAAGTTTTGCAGTAATATTAACATATAACCGTGTGATTAATGGCTGTGGCTTTCTAAGGCTTTATTAGAGTTCTCACATTTTATCCACAGAGTCTGGTGTGTCTGTCTGTCACCAGAGAGATGCCACCCAAGGGAAAAGGTCCACAAGGGAAAAGGATCACCTTGAAAATGGCCAAAAATGCAGTCCGGGTACTTTTTAATGGAAGGCGCCGTCTTGAGTTAAGCAAAATGGGCATTACCACCTTCCCCAAGTGCCTTCTGGAGCTGGCTGATGTGGAGGAAATTGATTTGAGCAGAAACATGCTAAGAAAGATTCCAAATATCATCGAGAAGTTCCAGAATCTGGTGTGGCTGGACCTGCATAGTAATCAGATTGATGAGCTGCCACCAGAAATAGGCACACTTAAGAACCTTACTTTCCTGAATTTATGCAACAACAAGTTGACCACAAAAGGTCTACCAGACGAGCTGACCCAACTCCGGAACCTGCGTACTCTCAACCTTGGCTTGAACTGCCTTGAGACTCTTCCCACCACTCTTGGCTCTCTGAAGGAACTTATTGAGCTAGGTCTCTTTGACAACTCCTTGACCATCATCCCGAAGAGTGTGAAAAAGCTCCCCAAGATTGAGAGAATGAATGTGAAAAGAAACCCTTTACCAGAATTTGCAAAGGAAGAGGAGCCAATTGACACCGTGAAACGCATAGAATCGCTTTACTTGGTAGAAAAGAAAGACCTGTGCAACATCTGCCTGCAGACGTGTAAGGGTGAGAGGGATGAGCTGCACAGGTTAGAGGACATGACACCTGGTCCCTCAGATAAGCCAAGTTTCCCTTTGCTCACTACACCCAATTCCACTGCAAGGGATAACCAGGAAGAATGGAGAATGAAAGAAGAAAAAGAAGAAGAAGAGGCAGCAGAAGAAGAAGAAGAAGAAGAAAAAGAAAAAGAAGATGGCAATCTTTGAAATATACCAAGGCACTCTACAGACCATGCTCCATGAAGTCCAGCCCAAGCAAATAAAAAGCTGACCTCCCTAGTCCTCTGTTTTCCTGCAGTTCTGCTTCTTTAAAGATCAGCTTCGTTCTAGAAGCAGATCTCTGTGGTCTCTAAAAGGAAAACCAGAACAACTAAACCAGATACGTGTTTGGAAAAGACTATTTACATCTGGGCCTGTCCCTACAACATGTGCTCAATTTTTGGGCTTTTTAGGATCTTTTGTGTGTGCAGTGTCCAGTGAAGGGATCTTTAAAAAAATAGCTTTTTCTAGTAAATCCATTCCCGCCACTAAGCCCCAAATATTATTTCTGTTCATTTTCATAGGGTGAGATACAGTTGAACTACTTTCAGGAATTACAGCTGGTGGCTGCCACCAAGCTCTCAGTCTCAAATAGGCACTGGCAGTGTAGGAACTTTGAGCCTGTTCCAATTCAGCAGAGGCAGAAAACAAGTGCTAAGCTCAGGGGTAACTAAGCAGTGCAAACACAAAGCTTAGAGATAGACAACCAGTGATCCTGGTTGCCATCAGGGGGCCAGATTCTGCAAATTCTTTGGGATTTTGATTGCTATACCTAGGTGCAGCAATCTCCAAGTTGCACAACACAAGCAGCACAACCGCCCATACTCATAGCATTTTGTCAGCCTCTGAGTGTCTCTCCAAGGAAGAGGAAAAAGGGGTAGGAAAAATATATCTCTTTTTAAGGATCCCAGGCTTATCACTTAAGAAGTGACTAAAGTGATTAAGAGAAGAAGTCACTGTCTTCCATGATCCAAGAGTTAGCTTCTGAATTGACAAAGTCAGGATTGGTATCCCCACAGCACATTTAGCTTTCTGTTGACATGTATGTATGCACATGTGCACCTGAGCACACACATTCACTTACTGAAATCACATCCTTAGGGCAGAGAGGGCTGACATCCTGCAAACAGCAATATACAGGGACAAGCAATGAGCAGATTATAAAGGCACTCAGGCATGACATGAGAAGGGCTGGCAGTGGCCATAATAACCTATGGTGACAGCAAACATTTAAGTATATTTGAATGAAGAATAAAGTGCCAGGAGCACTTTATTTTTTAAATGACTGTAGTAGAGCCTGGGAATCAGAACCCCTGTGTATCACCTATGGACTAGCTGAAAAAATGGATAAGGGATTTCCTAGAAATTCTATTACCTCAATGTCATATGATGCATCAAACTAGTAATTTCTCCTTTCCATGCTTCCCAAATTCTTTCCATTGCACATGCTTCCCATTTGCAATTATTAATAGTGTGTCTGGGCAAAGAATTTAGTCTGGCCTGCCCCCTTGTCTCAGGTATGGCAGGAAAAGCTGGAAAGCTGTGGAAGTTGGTCATTTTCCCCCTGGATGGAATAGGAGCCCCAGGTGCTGCTTTTGAATTTTTCTAACTCTGAAACAGCTCCACAATTCAAACAAGGGAAAAGTAAACTCATCAAGTCCTCAGTCTGTTAGTTCTGACTGGTGAAGGGAAGCACACCTGCTGAGATTATTTCCTCTAACTTTCCACTTAAACATAACTTTTCTGGCTTCAATACTTTAGCAGTGATTATAATAAATGCTTATTTTATTTCAGTTCATGCTCAAATATGGTCAAAGCTATGCCAAATGCCCTTTAGTTCTCAGAATTAATAAGTTGCATAGAGGCTTCTTGCAGCCATTGGAGAAAAACTGAAGGCAGAGCCTTACTGGGATTCAGGACAGACTACTTTAGACCTAGGCATGCAGCCTGTCTCAAATTCTGAGATTAACCATGAGTCAGGTGTTTCTTGTAAATGTAACCAGCCCAGTTAATGCTCAGATTTCTTGATGCTCTAATGCATCTTCTCTCAAGACATTAACACCTCTTGAGCTCCCAGCAAGCAGGGGGAAAGGAAATCCTAGAGTGAATTACTGTTTACACAGAATAGATATCACCTCTGGCAGAGCTTAGGCTCTGGCTGGGGCTGGTTCCATACTGCACTGATACTTTTAGACAGCTGATGACTGGAGCTCAGGGGTTAAAATGCTCTTACAAGATAGGTAATGATCTGCAACAGGGAGGCTGAAAATTAAAATGGGTATAGCTAACTCAGGCTACAACAACTCAGGGGCAATGTGCACCTCAGGTCTCAACACAATTTAGAGGACACCAGTTAGGCACTTAGGGTTTTGTTCCCCAGATACCAAAATTGAGAAAAGTTACATTAGCTCATGGCATGCATGAAACATTCTCTCAAGCACCTTCCACTAGAAGAAAACTTTTTTCCTGCCATGGTAAATCTGAGGGACAAGTTAGAATCTCAACTGTGCAGCTACTACAACATGCCAAAACATCCATGTGTACATCACTGTCTGCCCTAAGCATGCAGTGAAGAGGTCATGATGCAAAAGCATTATGGATTAGCTCTGTCCTCACTTCACTGTCTCTTCCCACAGTAACCATCTGTGTAGAATTTACCAATAAAATGATATTAAGGAACTAATAATTATTAATCACCTATGAACAATCAGCTTTTTGACACTTCATACTGTGATGAAGTATGCTAGAATGCTTTTTGAAGTTCTGGAAACGCCTTTGAATCTTTAAAAGGAAGGACACAAACATTTCTATATGCTGCTTTTAAGGTGCAACATATTCACATGATTACACTTACTACAGTTATCCAATGTTTCCTATGTTTTACCTTATATTTAGGGATTCTTCTGTTATCCCCTTCGACTTCAAAGCTGGTTGGATAGAGCAAAATCTAGAGGAGATATGAAAGGTCATGTTATAGTTATGCAAATGGTTATTAGGACACACTACATCTATATATCTGTATCTATATAACTTCTATGTCCTCACAACTTTCTTCAGGAAGCCACAGCATTGCCCTGAGACTCTAACCTAGGACAAAGCTGCAAGACAACAGGCAAAAGCATGCATCTAATATTAAAGATAAAAGGGCTGGATAAAAACAGTTTCTTTCCCCAACAGGACTTTGAATTTACATACAGGGTTATGGACTTTTTGGTTTAAGGTGCTATTAAAGTCACAGAATAAGAACCCACTCAGACATTTATTTAGCAAAAATGGTAGAAAAAGCACTACCCTCATCTCAATCATTCAAAATTACATTTGCTGTGGGTTTACGATATCAGACAAATTATACCCTTGAAATACAGAGTTTTGGTGATCTTTAGTTGAGGATTAAAACCTTGTCTTGAATTGCCTTTGAAAAATTCCCCCAAGAGATACTTGTCAGAACTCAAAGACAGCAAAGATAAGGGCTGGCTCTGGGGCAGATCCTGGTGATTCTTAGTAGCCACACTATGCAGCCTTTTTGGACAGGATAAACAGATAAATCTGCACTTTTTAATGCTGTACTGCAACAGAGATTGTTAAGAGATTTCAGGAGCAGAAGGGATTGCTATGATTCTTTAGAAATTAACAGTACCAGTGCTCAGTTCAGGCTGCAGAATTTAGTAGAGGAAGCACTAGTACTGAAGTGGATTTTCCTGTGCAAAGGCCAGTGAATGCAACTGATATTATGGCCAGAACTGCAGTAGACAATAACATGCAAGAAAACAAAGTGCAAATTAATCACTTTGTAGTCTTACATTCAAGTTCCATTTAACAAGACAAGCACATAAGGGTATCATCTACACATAAGGATATTTTTTTTTTAGAAAATGCCATTGTTAAAAGTTAAATCTAGAAAGATAAAGTCGGAGAGACAAAAATATGTTATTCCTAAAGAATCTAGAAATACCATGAGGGTTGGAAGAAAGCAGGAAGAAACCTTCAACCCAGTACTGTGAGGTGAGGTGAGGTGAGGTGGAGGTGGAAGGAAGGGAAACAGCTACAGTCATAATTTCCTGGACTGCAAGGACACAGGACACCACTGGGTGCTAGAAAAGTGCTACACATTAGATCCCTTGATAAGTCAATGGCTGTATAATGCTCCAAGGAGTTCACAAGTCAGCAAAAGGAAAATTTCACAGCTAAAGTGTAAATTAACCCATTAAACCCATTAAACCTTATGGAAAAAAAAAAAAGGAAAATAAAGCTCCTGCAGCAACACAACACAGACACCAGACACCTGACACCAGGATAAATAAGGGTGGTATAGCAGGAGCATCACCAGGAGCATTCCCACGTTATTGTGAGCTAGTCATTACCTTTTAAATATCTTATTTCTGTCACTGTCATGGAAGACAAGAAATCTGGAGTAACCATTTTTGAAGAATATTTCCAAGGCGATCTCCTGGGAAGGTAAATATTTTACAGTGTGAAGAGCTGCACAGTAAAGCCTAGTGCTGCAAAGGGTCCATGATTGCCTGTCCAAATCCTCAGGGCTTTAAAAAAAAGACCTCAACTTTTTTGACAAACATGCAGAACTAAAGCAAAATAGTCTAAATTTCGTCAAATACTTATTTGAAGCAAAACCAAACACCAGATATTGGTTCCATCACTCACCTTTTCCTGCTGCTTCTGAAACATTTTTATTGTGAAATCTCAGTGTGATTAATAAGACAATAGTAGCATTAATTTCCAAATAGGTGATAAAGATAACACAAAGAGGGGATTCTAAATAAGAGGTTCTTTTCGAAAGCAACCATACTGCTTTCTAAATTAAGACAGAGCTCAACAGAACTGCCAAATAATTTTTCCTGACTAGAAGCATCGAAGGAAGAAGGGGAGTTTATGATATTTCACACCAAAACTTTGATGAATTAAAGCTGAAAGAAAACTTCTCTCCCTTTTCCCCCTCTGCAAAGTGTCTTCATACATCGCTTTGCTGGACATTTGAATATAATCCTATTATTTACTTAGTGAGAGGTCCTATTTTCCTCCAAATCATTCAAGTAAAACTATAAATAACAGAAAGGTAACATGAGAGCAGCTATGACAATAAACAGCTTGCAGCATTTGCTCTGAAGCTCAACTTTCCAATGAGGTCTGCTCAAGTGTTGCCATTACAGAATTGGGCCAGGCTTTGCTCTGGGCTGGGCTATGTGCATGGACAAGAGGAAACCAGCTGAGGCAGAGTCACTGCCTGAACAGCTGATCTACCTGTCCTGCAGGGAAAACACAGCCAATCAGCCTTCCTCTTTTTCCACAATATTTTTTCAAAGAAGTTTGTGGCATAGAGTCCTAGCACAAGGATACAGATACCTGAGTTTTCAGTTCATTAACTGAACAGAACAACCCTGGAACAACAAATAACCTGGAACAACAACAAAAAACCCCCAACCACAAAACCCCTCAAATCAACAAGCTCAGCCTTTGCCCCAGACCCATTCAAAGACTTTTTTCTCATCTCCACTTTTCACTTTGGGTCACACCAAAAATTTTTATTTTGCATGTTTAAAAAAAACCACACATACACAAATGTGAATATATGAGTAGTTGGAAGTCTTCTGCTGGCAACTTTGATGCTATCCCCCCCAAAAAAAGAGGTGACAGCTCTGCTCAGGCTAATCAGCACTGGTCTTAGTAAGCTTCATACAGTTCCTCAGAACATGACTGCACATGCTTGGTAAGTGACCTAACCACTGCAATATACTGTATCCAGAAGCAAGTGTCACCTACCAGAATTTCCCAGTTTGCATACATAATTAAATATAAAATAAAACAGGGCTGATTCATGGATGAGTACCATACTACATGACACAAGACAATTATCAGTCCCATTTTCTCCAGCTTCTGAATTTTCTGAATGATTTTGTAATTCCCAGCTGAATCTCAACATCCCAAAAATGGATTCAAAATAACAAGTACAAGTTAGAGCTCCTTCAAAATTTCATATTTTGGTCAAATCTGTGAATTACTCCTTAGACTGTACCAAAACCCTCTAAAGCAAGTACAGGCAAGAAGTTCTAGTTAGAACTCTTCTGTGATTCTTCTCACAGATTCACCTAAATGAGACAAAACTGAAAGGGTACCAAGGCCCCTGGTGATGAGTAGCTCCTGGTATTACAGCTACAGGCACACAATCCTCTTCTTTGGCTTATGGCTCTTTTACTGAACCACATGCACGACTTGAAAGTTATTCCAAGGGGCCCAGGGTAAGTGTGTTAGTAATCCATTGCACACTGATGCCATGGCTACTGAAGTCTCTGGGAGCTGAATATTACTGGAAATCAGCAGCTTACTGGTAGCTTCCACAAAAATAAAGAACATTAATTTCAAGTCTAATTTTCAAATGCATTGTGGGAACAACACTGTTAGTCCAACAATTAATAAGCCAACCCCTCCATTCAGTGTGTTTAAACACTGTGGTGAGTATAGAAAGGAGTTTGTATTAGAAAGGGCTAATGAAGCAATGATGGGACCAAAGGCATTTGGATACTTAAGAAAAAAATATCAGCAATCTTTGTGAAAAATGAGCAAGCAATTTTCAGTCATATGTCATTGCTGCTGCAGCTTTCCCTCAAATGACTGAGCATGTCAATTCCTACCTGCAGGAGAAAGCGCATCAGATGAATCTCTTTGATCTCATGATACGAATAACGGGAACACATCTGGTCTCCCACAGCATGATCTTTATGACATAAGTTGAAAATAAATGGATCACTGATTCTGGAGGAGAAAAATGAATTTTAAAAAATTAGTTTGAAACAAAAAAAGATCTGGAGAGCCCTCTTGCACATTCAAGTCCTCCCATAAAGAAAAATAACAATACCAAGAGATATCAAGATCAACTGGGGCATACATAAAATGAAAATAAAGCTAAATAATTAAAGTTAAATATTAAAGGCAGATTTTATACTAGTTACCTGAATAAAGAGCCTGTGGAGGCTAAGGGTAGCTTTGGAGTTATTTTAGTACATGAAGATAGGCAGACAGCAATGTTTTGCACAAATTGAAGTCTGATAGTCAGCAAGGGAAGAAACTTGTTGGGAGAACATGAAAGCCCAAGTCGAGGGTAAGCATCATATGGACACACAGCTGTTGTAAACAGCAATTACTTGGAATAAATAATTAAGCAATTAATTATTTAGTTGTATGTATGTATTAGAATTGCAATCAACAGTCTAGCCCACAGAAAATCCCTTAGAAAAACAACCTAAGCTTTTATCAGATCCAGCCCAATCGATCCTTAAGTCACCTGATCAGATTGACTGATATTAGACTTCATAAAATTCGGATGCAGAGCAGACAGTCAGGCAGTAAAAATGCTGAGCTACTCACTGTCCCACTGGGCTTTGCACATGAGCCCACAGTAGGCACAAAGAGCTTGGTCTAACAGACTTATTTTCAATATTGATCACTTTCAATAAATCATGAGTCAAGAGATGATAGCAGTGTGCCAAATATTAATTACGATTCCGTCTTGGAGAAACAAACAAAAACTTAAGAGACAATGAAGCTAAAGGCTCTTGTACTAACTGTTCCATATGAATAAAAGATGTGAGTTACTCAGGAAGAAACTTTAACAACAGTATAACATGAAAACCAGCTATGTACATGTGACACTATCCACCATCTCCATCTCTTGCAGATGGGTGTTCTCATGGCACCTCCAAAGCCTGTGAGAAAGCACCCATGTTAGTTATGTTAAACAGTTTTTTAACAAATGGAAAGGATAGCAAACTTCTTGCTGGGCTATTATTCTGCTTGAAATCCCCACAAAATCTGTGCAAACTCAAGGATCCATGTGCCAGTTCTGAAGCTGACCAAGTAGATGTCTGGAAGGAAGGAATGACTCACCTGGACAAGCAGTGACGAGTACAGTAGACTTCCTGCAGAGGGGACAGCACAAAGCACTCGCAGATGTAAAAGTGCTCTTTGCCAAAGAGCAGCACCCCTTCCAGTGCTGTATGACCCTGCACAACTGCCACGGAGCACTTGAACGTCACCTAGAATGGAGGTGGCACAATAAGGCCAGGAGCTGGTAACACAGGAGCCAGAGCAGCAGGGAGCCAGAGCCAATGATGCAGAAGAACAGATGTTTGTACCAAAAAAACCTGCCATGTTGATCAGTGGGTTCATGGGGACAAAGTCACAAAAGTCTAATCAGAATATATAAATCTATCAGTTGTCTTAAAGATTTAAATAAACATCCTATATGTTTATTCTATTTTAAAAATTTCCCTGGACATGCTAAGACTCAATTTCTTGTTTTTACTCCCAAGTAAACTGACTTGGCCCTTAAATTAGAGGAATTTCTAAAACAAAATTTTAAAACATAGGGAATTTTTAAGCGAAGTATTTTGTTTATCATATATGCCAATTCATATAAAGTGTTCTGGGGAATTGACCAGTTTTGATAAAGAAATAAAGCCTTTTTTCTGGAACATTTTCTATGGCTGAGAGATGGTGCAGAAAGTAAACAAACCAATTTAGAGGAAAATGGTGTGGCTTGCAGAAAATGTAAAAGTTGTGATTTCAAATCAAGCAGTAGTTCATTGCAAAGAACTACTTACATTTAGAAGCATGGACTTCCTTATTTTTGTCTGATCGTAAATTATTCCATATATACTCAGCTCCAAAAGCTAAGTCCACTGGTTAGTACAGTCGACTGAGATGATCAAAGTCAACTCAGTGTTTTGCCCAGTTTCAACCAGAGCTGCCCACCAGTACCTCCTCTGTTCCAGGAAGGGAGCAGTAGCTAATCATCTATTAGCCCAACCTCAACAATATTGCTCCCAAAATCTTAAAAAACTACTACTACCTTACATACTAAGAAAACTGCTCACTGCTGAGCTCTTCCTGTAAATTAGCACAATCCTGAACTGCATAGAATCTAGAAATAAGTGAAAAAATTTTGCAGGCTGCAAGGACCAGAGGGCTACGTACAAAGGGATTAGAGAGGTATTTATATAACAGGAGAACTTTCCTGGTTCAGAAATGCAGTGCAATGTTCTTAAGAGAATAGACTGACAAGTATGAGAGGTAGCACAAAATCTGTTTTTCTTGTAAGATCCCAATGATCTTATCTCTACCATTTTTGTAAGAACTAGGGAGCTGTATTATTTATGGGACATACAAAATTGTTCTCCTTTGCTCTTTGCCTTTGTTCCTAACCTCACTATTTCTGGAGTCAAATCTACAACCCTCCTTGCCACCCCAAACTACACAGGGTCTAGCTAAGGTCAGCTGGAACAGACCCACACTGCTTCACTAAAGCTTTTAGTCTTTGATGTTAGAATAACATAAACATTAAATTCATAAGTAAATGAAATAAAATCTTGTTTCTACACTTAAATACTTTACTGAAAAGCAATTATTTTACCAACAAATGGGTCGCTAAGTGATTTTGAAATCACTTAGTGGGCACAGAAAGGTGTTTTCTTCATTCTAGATTTGAGGGAAAAAACCCTCCCTGGGAGATTTCTGTGGGTAATTTTTCATGAAAATCTCTTCAATCTCTTTCCCTTCTAAGAGGAAGGTGGCATTTTTCCATCACCTCTCCCACAGGAATGCCTGTCTCTGCAGGGATATGCCAACCACAGAGCTCTAGACTGGAGTGCCTGCCATTACGTGGTTAGAGACGTGTATGCTTGCACTGAGAATACTGGGGAATTCTGCTCACATTAGCAAACCACATGGTTTCCTGAAGTAATTAAATAGGAAAAAGATTGCTTCTTCCCAAAAGAAAGGTAACTGAATATTGAAGCATCAGGCAGTTGCATAAAGCAGCTCCACAGACACAAAGCTGAAATCCAGACTTTTAAGAAATCCACCTCATCAAGCCCAGAGATCGTGTGCGTGGGTATAGGAGGCACGTGGATCCTGAAGGAGGCCTGCTTAGGATCAAATATGGTCTGGCACAAATAAACACTTTGCTATTCTGCCTAAGGCAGAGCCAGGGAATGTTAGTAGACCTTGTTGAGGGGGAAGAGCATATATCTCTCTTTCACAAACCTTAAACTCTAAGCCCAAGTATTCTGTACTATCCAACCAGAAACAGTCAATGGTGTCAATCCCTTTCTTCAATTTTATATTATTTCTTCAAATTGTTATTATTATTAAATAATATGCATTATTTAAATACAAGAGCCCTTGGGCTGAGTAATTTTTTTTTTTCATTTGGGGAATGTGATTTATACGATTGCTGATGAGCAACAAAGATCTGACTGAGGTCTACTGCAGAATCTCCACCAGGACAGTGCTGTACCTGCAAGTCTTGTATCTTCAGTCTTGCAGTGAAACACCAAGCAGCTTGAAATTACCACAAATTTAACAAAAACTTCCATTTTCTGTCAAAACAGATCAAAACCCAGTTCACAAGCTACTAGAATCATTAATCAATGAAGCAAACATGACATAAAATAATTGAATAATTACCTTCTAAGGTATTGCCCAAAGCCCTGCATCTCTTGATTGCTCTGTTCATTCAGATGTGCAAGGGAACACATTCACTCAAACTCACACACACTCAATGACTTTTGTGAGCAGTGCAGGAAATAAACTGGCTCCAATTGCCTGATTAAAGTGCAAAGAGCTCAGGAGGCAGCCACTGACAAGGCAGGACCGCGGTGCACTAAGTGAGCACAGGACAGCTAATGTCACCCCCTGCTGCTTTTGTTAATGCTCCTGTCAGCTCGGCGAGGCAGTGACTGCTGCTGGATGAAAACATGCCTGGCATTTCTGATGGCTTCCTGCAGAGTTACATGGAGAAGAGACAGACAGCCTGGAGGCTCAAAATGAGATCAGCGCATGGAAATCACGCCTCGCATTTTCATGCCCATCTCCTTGTGCTGGGGAGAAGTGTGGGGAGGAAGGGGCAAAAGGAGCAGAGAAATGAATTCTGTAACAGACACAGAGAGCACCAAGAACTCTGAGAAAGTCATATTAGAGAGCACAAGTGTGACTCCTTAGCCACAGGCAAAGCATCAGGAAAACCTGGTGATTGTATTGAGATATTATCATAAAACAGCTAGCTCTATATCTATGTGCAACTATCACAGACTGTGATGTCTGAGTTTAAATACTACAAGTATTTGGCTTCACTATGGGATGCCATTGAAATGAGGGAATGATGCCACTGAAAAAAACAGGTACACTGCAAAAGATCAGGAAATGAAGCGAGGTTATCAATTTCATTGAAGTTGTCTCAATTAAATTGACAACATCAAAGTTACCATCTTCCTAAGAGACACCCTTATTTATTCCACAACTAATCTCCTCCCCCAGTGTTCTTGAACCTTAAGCCTCTTCCTTATATTGGGAAGAAATCTTGGTGAAGGGCATCCAGTCCAGTACAAGAGCAGAGAAGGAACAGAAATGTATTGAGCAGGTAACACATGATGGAAGCATCAAAGAGGAAGCATGGAAAGTTTCTATGGCCTTAGAGGGAAGAATCTGTCCAGTATTCATGGGGAGGCAGAAAGAAAGACATGTGAAAGGAAGAAGGCAACATTTTCTGGTATTCTTCAGGAAGACATGCAAACACCATTGAACTAGCAACCTATACAAAACTGGCATACTGTTCCAGAGGCTATAAATAAATTTAGTGTAGGCACTGCTCTGAGAACGAGTAAAGGTTCTAGAGCAGCACAGGAATTCTCAGAGCCTAAGAATTTGCCATGTCTTAGGCAAATTTAGACAGTGTCTCAAGAGAAATCTTGCTTGCCATGACCAAATTTTTTTCTCTTACTGCAAGGAATTAAAGTTAATTGCTCTTCAAGAAAAGTCTGTACAGGAGTTCATACAGAGGCTGGAAAATGGTATTTGCTCTAAGAAAACAGAGAGCAATGATGTCTATAATCTGAATCTACCTGAGCCCCAAACTGAAAGGAACAGATAGGCCTCCATATCCAGTTCACCCTCTAAAATGCCATGTCCCCAGAGAAAACTTTCTAGTTCACCTTTCCTACCTTTTCATTCTCTACAAATTCCTGCAATATAATTTGTCTCTCCACGCACAGTTCCAAGAAGTCTTCTGAATGGAAACTTTCATGTAGAGCTGGGAAGAATGTGAGCTGGTTACAATCCAATCCCTTCTGATCCATCTCCCTCTCTGCTTCATTTAACATCAGCTCTCCTATATCAATATAAAAGAGATTGCAGTTTTAGTGGCAGCCGGATGACACCAAAACCATTTGCAATTTAGTCTTTCACTCAATCTATTCTACCTTGGGAAATAGCATCATTTATCTGCAAAAAAACCAGGCAAGAGGATTAAAATCTGTGACTGCTGAAGAAGGATGCTTATTTCAAGGAAGAACCTAAGACAGAACATGCTGTCAGTCATAATTCAAACAAAATCCCTATAATCACAGAGGATTAGGAAATTAGGAAAAATTTTAAATGGTAGTCATTTAGGGATGTGGGCTGAGCGGGATCTTAAGAAAACCCAGAGAGACAACCCACTTAGATCTTGCCCAAGCTGTGCCCCAAGTTTTGCAAATTCATGCAATGCATGCAGATAGTGAAGGCCTTCTTGTTGAGGCTGGCTGTAACCACTTCATGCAGAAGCCACATAGTGCTTCCATCTTGTTTGGAGATTAAAACAATGAGCTCCACTCATGTGTTTGCTAGGTTCTATCACAGAATAAAGTATACAATACTGCATATTTCCAACTGCACTTCTTCCAAGTTTAAGCAATTAGGAACTTTCCAAGTGCCCAAAAGTGCCCAAAGCTTGCACTTCAAAATAGCTTTTTTGCTTTAGACCTTTCTGGTGGAAACAAGAGAGCAGAAAATTCTGAAGACAGTTGATATATCACCTATGAAATTTGCATCAGTTTTGTCAGAGATGTTACAGTGACATTTTAGCCCAGAGCACCAACAGTAAAATTATTTTGGTTTTTTCTGGATTAAATTGTGACCTAGAAATCCATACCTTAATTCCAATTATCTTTGACTGTTTATGTTCACTGTCTTGATGATGCAATTTAGCCCTAAAAGGTTACCTGGATTCACTTCAGTAGGGGAAGTTGTTTCCTTCATGTTTGATAGGAGAACCTGAAAACAGACTAGATGTGACTAGAGTGGAACATGCAGATAGGTAAACATAACTCAGAACCTTGTGGCAGAGAAAAACACAGATTTAGAACTATGTTGCAAATAAATGCCTTGGAAATTCAAATAAACTCATTGGAAAGGAACAAATAAACGTCACTGGAAAGGAATCCAAAGGAGCACATATCAATAATTAAGCAAGAGACTATTATCTTTCCAAGGAAGATCATGCATGAGGCCAGTTATAGGATCAAAATCATACTATTCAGTATACAGAAAACTGCCAGAATTCAAGCAGCACAAAAACTGCCTTAGATATGGGAACCTTATATTTAAGTCCTTCAGCCTTCCATAGATAGGATTTGGCATTTTGACATTAGACAGATGGTTGTAAATACCCCATATTCACAGTTCAATCTTAGCTTAAACCACCTTATTTCCCCTTTTGGCCATTCACTACTTTTAGAAGCAGCAGTAAGCAAATGACTGACAGGACAGTGCAGCCTTCTAACTGGACTCTGCTGCACACATTGGTAAGCACTACATTGTTGAGATACTACCAGCAGAAAAGTATGGACAGCTTATACTGTCACCTGTCTGGGGAGATTTTATACAGGGAAAGAGGAAAAATCATTCTGTTGCTGTTAAATACATTGCAGCCTTTCTTATGCCCCAAAACCAGATCCCTTCATTGGGTTCTCTGTACATGGACCAGCATATTCAGGAGTCAGGGGATGAGAACCAGAGGAAAGAGATGCACTTATTTGTCAAAGGTTGGACTCTGTGCTTTTGAAGGTCTTTTCAAACCTTAACATTTCTCTATTCTATAAAGCCAGCAGCAATTGTTACAGACATTGTACAGACATCTCCTGCAAACCTTTCTAAAGCTTTATACCTCACTCTTGGTTCGCGTCGTTGCCGCTGGGGTGTTCATGTGCTGGATCCTCCTCCTCATCCGCGAGGGCCCCTCGTAGCAATCAAGGATCCATCGTGGCTCTGATGATCCTGAAGCACCTCTCCATGGGCCCCCTCTGCAGAAAAGCTGCTCCTCAAGTCTCATCCAGTCCTTGGCTGCTTTGCTGTAGGCACACTGCTGCATCTGTGGGACAGAACCACTTTGTGCTGGCTTCTGGATACTTCTGTCCTCTGAGCCACCAGTGGCACCGCCCCAGAGATTCACAGGGATCCACCAAACCCACCAGATGGGACCACTGCAGAGGGAGAGCTACAGACCTAACCAACACAAGTTCAACTGACCACTGGAAGTGTTCTGCAGGAGATGGCACTACTGATGAAATAGGGATAGTCTGAGTAGGTGATACAGTAATAAATGTCATAAACTTGGACATGGCTGCTATTATTAAATTTCCAACTCAAAAGCAGTGAGCCAAGAGAACTGCATCACTGAGGTTTTTATTCACTGTGGGTTTTTTTTCTGGCCAGCATATGTGACAAATGGCAACAACTGAAAACAGCCTGAATGATTCAGTTGTAAGTGTACTACGCTCCCTCTGAGAAAGACATTTAAATTTAATTCTTTCTACTTAGGTGTTGTGTGCAAGGAGTTAGGGAGCACTAACATATCAATTTAAAGGAGAGAAGAGGTGAGAATTTCAAAGAGGCACAAGTTTTTTGGTCGCTGATGGCCAAACCTGAGACAGAAACATACCTGTAATGTTTTACTGTCTATGAGCTTGAGATCTATTTTAAAAGTTTTACTGGCTGCTAAAGAAAAAAAAAAAAAGGGAGAGGTCAAAGTTCCAAAGTTCTCACTTCACTGGAAGAGTGGAATAATTAATTTAAAATTTTGAAAGGAAAAAAAGGTCCTGAAAATAAAGTGGGGAGTCTGATTGCTGAGTGATGCTGTATCACACTTCAGCAGTAATGTCAGGAGAGGAGTGTTGACTCATCAGCTCTCAGCAATTCTTTAAGCACAATACTCATCTCACTTCTAAAATGCTCAGTTTCTCAGTGTAGTCCAAGAGTAACCTTTCAACACCAGAAAGCTGTTGCCCAATATTCCTGTCCTTTACCTGTAGGTGGTCCTTGTACAGAGAAGCATACAGCTCCTGCCCAACTCTTCGGTACCGTTCCATACACGACACAAACCCCTAGAAGAAACATCAGGACACATTATGCCAAGGTGCTGCAGGTGTAAATCCTGTGAGGGGCAGAATCAGTTAGTTGCTAGAATCAGTTGCTCTGTCTTTTACAAGAACAATTAAGGAATATGGCCTGTGCCTGCAAGTTTGGTGGCTCTGCAGGCAGTGTAGAGATGAGTCAATCACCTGAGAGCAGTTGCATGCTTACACCAGGAATATAAACATAGACATAATCTTAACAGGGGCCATTAGTAGAACTACTCAGAACTTTCTCAGAAGGAGAAAGCAAATACCAAATATGATTTAAGGCTCCTCTTTTTGTAGCTGGATTTGTACTGAAAATGGCATAAGTGACAATAATCTGTTGCAAAGACCCCAACTGAGGTAAGGATCTATAGTGAGATTATACAGGAGAGGTGAGTGCTCCCAGTGCCATATGGAGGCTGTCACATCCAGCTGAACTTCCTGGACAAATGTGAGATTGCTGTGAGTCACAGCATGAGGCTAAACTGTGAAACTGTGCAAGTCCCATCCTCTACTACCTAAAGCCATGGATCAGATAGGTAACTTTTAAATGCAGGGACTCTGTGCCACGCTGGCAGTGATCCCCCCAGCAAACTGCCTGGCTGCTGCTAGCACTGGGCTCTAATTAAGTTAACATACAAGGTCTGGGTGTTGTGCAGTTGCTGCTGGCTGCCAGCCAGGTCTGCAACCCTGCCGCGAAGTCACATTTATTGGTGTTTCCCTGCAGGAAGCTCCTGGTTTACACTGATGAAAGTCATTAAATTTTTGTTTGTTTAAAGCATCATTAAACCTGTAATCACAGTTGTGGCCTCACAAAACTATTCCATAATTCATATAAAACTCCCATAAAGGCTGACCTAGAAAGCAACAGCATCTCTGTGCTCTTAAACCAGTCCTGGTATAGGAGAAGAGCTGAGATCCTTGCCCTGTGTGGACTTGGAGCAAAATCATTCAGAGTAGAAAATAAATTCCTCCATTTTAGATGTTCACAGGCTATTCAAATCAAGTCAGTGCTCTACTGGAAGCTGTTTCCACGTTGCTCATTGTCTGTATTTCACTCATGGTCATCAGTGAGACCCCTAAGGTCAAAGTCCACATTGCAAAGATTCTCACTGACCCAGCTCCCAGCCCTTGAAGGGTCCTCAGAAGGAAAACTTCTGCTAGCCACATCTGGTCAACAAGACTAGGCAGCTTGGCTTCCAAATGAGCTATATCTAGCCAGCTTCAACCATGTCCCTGGTGATCTCACAGGAAAACCATCTGGATGTAAAGTGAAATGAACAGTTAACAATATTGGAGTTGACTGTGATTGGAAAAAAAAAAAAGCCACACAAGCCAAACCAACACACAAAAACAAAACCTGAAAAAGATAACTAATAAACATGGAGAATATAGACCAGGCCATTATTTACTAAGTGTTCTGTCAAAACAATTGTACTGTAGTGTCTAATGAATAACTAGTGCAAACAAGTTTCTAACAAATAAATAAATTCCATTACAAATTGTGGGTGCTTATCCACAGTAAAATCTATCTTAAACAAGAACATGCCAGCTTTGATAATTGCTAATGTAGCATAACATAAGGTTTGAGTTTCATATGCAGAAAAGCAGGTGTAAATATAACAACTGTAATGCACACTTTTGGGAAGGGCATACTAATGGCCTTACTGATCAATCCTTTCCTAAAAATCTGAGTAGGAAACCATGCTCTTCTTTATACAGATTTCTCTACTCTGAATCCTTAGGCAATTGTAAGTAGAATCAGATCATTTTGCTGCCACATATTCCCCAGCCAATATTTAGAGCCTGAAAAGGTGATAGAATTCACAAGTTATTTTCCTATTAAAAAACCAAAACAAATCACAGACTCAAAAATTGTTTCTTCTCTTGCTGCATGAAGCCCCTAAATAGGAGAGAAAATGATTAGCACTGAGGAAACCCAGGGTGTGAATTTTCTATAATTTCCTTCAAGTAAAGCAATTGAGAGAGTGTTTGTAATGAGAAACAGTTTAAAAGAAAAAAAAATTGAGATGTGATTTATAAGTTAACAAAACTCTACTGAGCTTTGGAACGCTCTATGCCTGATTTTTTAAAAAATATATATAGATCACTTAACACTCCTGCACCTCATAAATAGTCAGGCTTGCCATAATATATTCATACTGCTTGGTACAGACACCACACATACCACAGTTCTTTCCTAAAGAAACATTAGGTCACTGGGGCTCTGCACTTGGAGTCTTTCTTTGTATGTGTTGTGTTACAGAATACATATGCCCACAAAAGAGTGCCAAAACTTTTAATAAATGAAAATAAGCATCAAGACAAATTAATTTTGGACTTGTAAGAGACACAAGGAAAGCCCAAGAGTTCAAATCCCCCACTGTGCCAAGTGAGTTATCCCATGTATGATAGTGACAACAGCCACATACTAGTTTTGAAGCATGTGTTTTAAGGTATCTGTTGGTAAGGGCTAGAACTAGTGATATTAGTCTACTACTTTAGCTCTTCTGAGCAAAATAATTATTGTTAAGTATATAAACATACATAGTAAGAGCATTAATGTATCATCACAGCTATAAACCAGTACTTAGATATCTGTATGAAAGAAGGCAAAGTCTTTAGTTTACAGATGGGGAAACTGAGTTTCTGGAACATCACAGAATCATAGGTTTGGGTTGGACAGCATCTTAAAGATCACTCAGTTACATGGGCAGGAACATCTTCCACTAGACCAGGATACTCAGAGCCCCATCCAGAACAGCTCCAGGGATGGAGACTCCACAACCTCCTGTCATTAGGACATGGTTGCAGGGAAATGGGGTATATGATGGGGCAAACCCAACCTGAATTAGTTTGAAGCAGCCTGATAAGCCCACAAAGAAGATGCATATGGTGAAAGCATTCAGTAGTGGGAAGGGGGAACCTTTTTGATGAACCAGTTTGGAAGTCCCTTCTACTCTTATGTTCCCAGTGGCAGAAAGTGCTCTAACATAGCTGATGTACCAGACATTAGATCTCATATCCCAGGGAGAGTTCATGTACTTAATTCCTCTAACCTGGGCTTTCAAAATTCTACAAGGAAGGTTTTTTAATCTTATTATGACAATTCAAGCAGTCACTAGGTTTTTAGAAAGTATTTCATGGGCATAGAAAAACAGAACAGCAGGCAGTGAGCTCTTAGGGATGCCCGAAAGTGCATGTGAATAGCATGTGACAGCAGCAAAGACTTTGTGCATGGCAGAAACAGATCTGATTCAAGAAATCACTGTGTTTAGGGATGTGCTTAGGCATGCATTTCACAACTTTTGTGTTCAGGTCTGCTAGTGAAGGGCGGCAGCCTTGCCTTTAAACCAAGCATTAGAGATATCAACTCAGATAATATATATCTGCAGCACTAGAAATTCAAAAGTGACAATTAAAAATACTTAAGATCTCTATGAATCATAACTCCAAAAGAAGAAAATAGGAAATTAGCATCATTAGAATGAGAAAAATTACATTATACAGATGTGTTAAATTTCACATCTTGAATCAAACAGAAAAGGAGATTAAAAAAAGCAACCACTAAGGAAATGTCATTTTATAAAGACCAAATTGTTCCATTTTTCTTTAGCATATATGTCCCAGCAGCTCAACATTAAATGGCATCCACTTGTGGTGCAGCATTGCTCTTCTTGGCAGCCCCATATGCCACCTCTGTCTGCTGGACTGCATGCCCTAACCAGTGTGGATGAGGATGTGACCTAGTCAGGAAGGAGAGTGTTTCTTATAAAAGCAAATTATTCTTGCAGGCATCATCTACAGCCAGTAATTTTTTCATTGCACATTCCTGAACTGCTATGACTTAAACAGACAGATGGACAGATTGTGAGTAAAGTTTGGAGCTTAAACTCTTGGAGATATGGAAACTATCTTGTATTCATGGAAGTTCTCATGGTCTTTCTTTTTCCACACATCTACCCAGAATCTGCAATTAAAGCTCAATACTTCTGGTCCTTTCTTGCTAAATCAATCAATCCCTTCCTCATCAAGCTTGCTACAGAGAACAGGATTACAGCTACCATGGCAGCTTTAAGAGAAGCACCTGAGTGCTCTAGTAAACTACTAGAGCTGGGTGAAGTCTCCAGTGCACCAGCCCTGTTCTATTCAGATAGAGACAAAGGGTGTAACATCTCCAAATCTGCTCCTGCTCAATCTGGCACAGTGACCAGGTACACTGCTACCCTGTGCAAACAATAAACCAACCATCTTGAGACCAGATTGCTTTTCAAGTAAGTGACTATGCACCAAGCAGCAAACAGGTGCATTTCATGGGAGAAAAAATTGTTGCATTACTCCCCCAGTAACAATCATTAAGTTAAGGCAGATAATGTTTTCCTTAGCAGATTAAGGAGAGGTTTATCCTAGTCCTTCACATACACTCTCCACACTGAGGGTTGTTTGCAGGCTCTTTAGAATCACAAAATTGTTATTGCTGTGTGGATTTTATTGTTGCTTTGCCAAAATTCATTTAGCTTTTCAACAGACTGAGTTCCAGCAGTGAAGTGTTGCATGGAAGCGTCGTGCTCAGCCCGCTAGGAGGCTAATGCAGTGTGCCAACTGCTCCTAAGGATCATGGATGCATTCCTGGCATGGCCAGTTGGTTGGGGAATAGCAGACCTAATGAGAAAATCCTCCATATTTCAGTGCATCATAAATGTACCCACACACAGGGGTGGGTTTCAAAGGGTAAACCTGAAGTGTGGTGTGTACATGTGATGAGACCTCCACCCTGTATTTCTCAGCCCAGGCAGTGCAGAAGCCAGTCTACTTCTATAGCAACCATGTGTCTGTATGTGTGCATGCATGCACACAGCCCTTCTGCCACAGATGATACTGCTGAACAGATTATTTCCTGGGAGAACAGATAACTTGCCCCCTAACAGCAAAAACCCACAATGAGAGTCAAGGTATGTTTGTTCTTTAATCCTATATCTGACAATGGCTTTTGTGACTTTGGGATAATTCATTCAACCTCTTGAGGAATCAGTTTCCATTCTGTTACAGCAGAAGCATTAGGTTTTACCTCTGAAGTGAAAGGTGAAAGTCAGACTTTGGCATTATGGGGAATAGCAGGGGAGTCTCTTGCATTCACTAGTTCCTACTCACTGTTTTATTTCTGTTTAAAATGTGGAAGTCCTACAGGTGTGTGTAACTTCGGGCTTTATTACACACTATTATCTAAATGCCTATGTCCAGCAGTCTCATGAACTGTCATTTTCTGAGTACATTTGAATCACGGCTTTTATTTAAGAAAAATTTGCCCTTATAGTCCTTTAGCTGATGAAGGAATTCTGTAAACATCAGTATATGCTTAGAGGTCAGAGTACAGAAAAAAAGAAACATCTCTCTCCTGACTCATAAAAATAACTGTTTTCCTAAAATGACTTTAATTTAAAGCTGACAAGACTACTTCTGCAATTTTTTAATGCATGTAGTTCAAGATGCTCTTCAGCAGAAAGTGTAAATAGAGCACAGATAGACACAAGCAAACTTTAATTTGGCTAGCAAAGATGAGAGCAACAAGAAATGAATGCTCACAGACCTCTACAGAGTTACCAACCTCTACCTCACTTAGAAGAAACATTTAACTCAATCTTGCAGAGGTTTCTAGGACTTCACTTGATTTTCTGTTCTTTACTTTTCATTTTAAACTGACACTTTAGTCTTTTGAATTCAAACAATTTCTTTCTGAAATTATGATAAATAAAATGTTGAATCAAAAATCCAGAAGAAAACAGACATATTTGAAACAAGAAGTATGAAAATTACTTGTCTATGGGATGCCTTGGGTTTTAGCTTTTATATTTTTCAGATTCTCTGCTGCTTGGTATGTAACTCTGAAACTTCATATTAGGTGTTAGTAAGGTTTCTTCACAAGGCAGTTAGACAAAACAAATCTTTTCTAGCTGGAGAATCAAGGACAAGTGGTACCCAAAAGCACAAGCAATGGCAAGGAAATGGAGGCAAGCCAGGGGTCTGATACTTCATAGCCTGGGGCTGTGCTTGGATAATTGACCCCAATATATAGATGAACCAAAACTTACAAAAGTGTAAAAACTCCTGACCAGGATCCATCTTGGATTTGATTTGGGTGTAGCCCTGGCCAGGCTCTTGCACTGCCCAAGGTGTATCCTTTCAATAAATACATATTTTATTCCTTTTGTTCTGTCTGGTCTCTGTTCCAGGTCAGCCTTTCAAGGCATCATATTCAGCATCGTATTCAGTAAAGAAAATAATAATTTGTTTCAGTGGCCAGCACACATTTCTAGGGTTTTTCTGCAACCAAATGAAACTCCTCTTCCACCCATGTTAACACCATTCAACTCATTTGGCATCAGCTCTGATATGTGCAAATAAACCTCTGCAACCAGCACTCTTGCAAGATGAGACTTTGGTACCAACAGCTTTAAACATTAAATTGCACTTGCTGAAATCCTGTATCCAAAGCTTAAGCCTGACCCAAACACCATCTCTAGCTTGAAAGGCAAAAGTATATTTTAAAACAATATGCAGAAGAAATAACAGGCAACGTTTTCATACAATGTATAATTCAATGAAGGGACTTCACTCCCACAGAAGATCATTGAGTTTAAAAACACAGGAAAACTCCCTCTGAAGAGCTACCCACAAAAAATTTCTAAGTGATATCCCTTATGTTTCAGGTTTTAAGATGAAATGGGTGTCAATCAAGAAAGAAACAATTTTGCTAGGATAGGTTTTCTACTGTGCACTGCGCTATCACCATCTTCTGTAGCAGTCTCTATTAAATTTTTAGGGGACAGACAGAGGGGCCTGTGAATGGGAATCAGCCTAAAGACTTCTATGCATCATACAACATTTATATTCCAATTCTCAGCTAAATATTTGTCTTCAATGAATGGGGAAATGATTCCCACTTGTTTCAGAAAGTTCTGTGATTTGTATCACATAATATGAAGAAATATCTCTATATTTTATATTTTCATGCAATTCTTATCTAACACTGACCTGTTGAATTATTTCTTTATGCTCTTGTAAACAATTTGAAAATTATAAATGAGCAGTGTGTCAGATATGCATGTAAGAGGACATGAAAATTTCTTTGCTCAAAGTTAAAGAAACTTTTTCAGCTTGCTACAGCATGCTGTAATTTAGCTTTGAGCCAGTTATTAAACAAGACAATAATATTATAATGGAAATTGTTTAATATACATCATTAATAGTAAAGTGCCTGCTTTCATTGAAGTAAAAAAAAAATGTGTGCTATGAGCAGTTTTGAAATGAATATTTGATTCCAAAGTTCCCTTGTGCATTTAATGACATGCTAATTTACATTTTAATTACTTCCTAAGAAATCAAAGCATTTGTTGACAGAAGAACATAATGTCAACTTCACGGTGCACTGTTGGTGGATAGTTAATGAGCTTAATTAGATAATTAGTGATGTTAATTATCCTTCTATTATGAAGATAAACATGTTACACAAATGATGCTCTTTTCAAAGAAATATCATTAAATGTTTGCTTGTTTTAACTCAGTTAACTTGAAAAGCTGATAAAAGAACAACTGAGTGATCGGTAAGGAAAAGATTTAAGTAATGTTTCTGGCTTTGCAATTACAAGTTAGGAGGTCTCTTAACCTCTTCATTCTGAAGAACAGGATTAAAAATGGGATTTTAAAAGACCTTTTCTATTTCAAGTTATATGGGCTTGGGCATAGAGGAATGCAATTAATCAGCACAAACAATAGAGGACACAATCAGGCCTCCTGTAAGACTGAGAAGGCTCTGCATTTCTTGTCAAGGATAACAGCTATATCTACAGTTCTGAGGCTGTGTGTCTTACAGGAGAGAGAAGTATGTGCTTGTAACCTTGCTCAGGCACTCATCCTAAAGAATCTCAGGACAGGGCATGGAAAAGCTCTGACTGATTTACAGATGACTGAAATAAAATTGTTACAGTGGTCCTTTGCTGCTTTTGTAGCTTTTTTGAGATATCAAAACCAGTCCTAGTCATTGTTAACTTAAAAATTAAATACCTATACCAGATTTTGACAGCAAAAATGGGCAGGAGGGGGAAAGGAGGAAACAAAGCAAGAGATCAAAAGGCACACTTTGAAACAGAAAAGTCAATGATTTGAAACCTTTGGCACTTCCTGCTGGCAAATTTACCCAAGTCTGTTACCTGTAAACATCAAAAAAATCCAACTTTGTACAGTGCTGCTCATGCTCCTGCATGATTACTCAGACTTCCGAGGAAATACAATTACAGCAGAGCAGATCATTGCCATTCTACTACCAGAAATGCATTCATACTCTCTTTTCTAAAGGATCATCCTTCCCAGACAGAGCCATGAGCAAAGCATGAGATAGCACAGTGTATTCAGAAACATGCAGAAAACAGCTGCATTTGATGGCTGATTCTCAAACTTGCCACCAAAAGCAGGAAATTGGCTGTGCTGATGATGGAGAACATGAGCAAAAGCACAACAGAAACATGGGGCCTGATCTTTTGTTGGAGTGAATAGTTTGAAATTTGCTATTTTTTCCAGACTGAGTATTGGCTCAAAAGCACTCTTCCTATATTGTAAATAATCAAAGGGAAATATTTAAGAGGAGTATTTTGCTGCTTGTTTTTCGTTTGTTTTAATCTGCAGCAAATACTACTACTGCTTCAACACCTTTCTTTACTTTTCAGTTGATAAGGAATCAAGTTAATAAACCCAGTAAACAACCCATTTCTTCTTTCTTCTGGGCACACCTCTAAAATCCTGGGTGAATTTCTGCACTTTTCTCTGTAAGGAGCAAATATTTATATTTTACTATGGGATTTAAATTCTTTGTTTCTCACTGTGTAGTTCATACTGTTATTTTTCCTTTAATTTCCATGTTTCAACCAGGTACCTATTGGTGTAGGACATAAGTCCATGACTGGCAGAAGTGGAGATCATCAGTAATGATCATAGAAGTCATCAGACAGAAAATGATACAAAATTACATTACAGCACTTTTAAGAGTGATTACCAAAGTCATCAAAAATACAAGTTAAAAATCCAAATACTATTTAATGTAACTTTCTAAATGTAAGCAAGTGTATGAAGGAAGAGGGCTGTTGAGAGCCAACTCAACATTTTCTTCCTCTTAGATTTCACGTCTCTAAAAAGTGCATCAAACTCTGAAAGACATGCTGGAGGGAGAAAGGAAAAGAACATTTGGAACTGTAGCTTCATATCTCATTGAGAAGAACAATTTATCAGAGCTATGGAGCTGTCAGTACTTGACATGATAAGGAATAACACCAAGTGAGTAATGTTTCTTCCAAACCCAGCTCCTTTAATTACAAGCAGCTTCCTTGCAGAAGAGAGACACAAGATGTAGAAACACCAATTTCATGCACTTGTGCCTGAATAATGTCTCCGTGCTGCCTTTTCCAGATGGCAACTTTTTCACTGGAGGAACTAATGATGTGGGCATATTTAGGGAAAAACCAATAACAGAGTCTTTAACCTTCAACAGCAAAAAGCATGTTGTACAAAATGTTCCTTGGGATACATTTACAAATATCAATTACATTGCTCACTGAGGTGTAATCAGCTGTAATAATCAAAATTAATTTTAAAAAATAATTAAACAGACCCCAGGGCAAATAGTCAACACTCTTGTCGTATGACATCATAGTATACATATGTACCTGGGAAGAGCTTTCTCACTGTGTAAGCAGCAAAGTGATTTTAAGGAGTGACAAGGATTCTGTGGCACACTGAGAAACCCTTGCAGCTCAGTAAGGTACCAGACACATTGGCTGGGTGTCACAGTCTTCCTGGTCAACACACCTGGAAGTGAACCAGGCATCACCAGGCATAAAGCTGCAATCTCCTCTAGCTTGAGCTAGAGGGTTAAGGCTCCCTAAAGTGAGGCTAATAACAGACTCATTGTCTCCTCAGGAGGAAAAAAAAAAAGACCTTAATATTTTGAGCACCACAGTAACACAAGCTTGGTTTAAAGCTCTGAATATTCTGTCAATGCACTTCTGCCCTACCCTATACCTAATTACTCTACCCTTAGATGTTACTTTTAACATGTACATCTAGTGCTTTTTATGTCTATTTTTGACAATGCTAAGCAAAAACATGGAAATGGCCCTCTCTTTTAGCAAAGGAGGAGTTTAGGCATGAAAAGATAGTTCACATCTTCATTGCTGACAGTAGGAATTATGCATACCCTCCAAACCCAACCCTGGATTATATACTAAGACTTGTTTCCCTATATCTAGGGGCTAAACTAAAATTTGGACCTTTAATACTTCATATTGAGTAGAAAATGGAAGGACAATACTATGAGCCTTTCTACTAATTCAGTGCCTGAAGAACAAGGTTTACATAGGGGATGCAAGGCCACAGCAGCAGCAAAGCTGGCATCTCCTCACCTTGCTCCACCCCAGGCAGAGGCTGTAAGCACAAACATCTGGGCTGTTTAGGTTTTCCTAATTGGGCCCTATGCAGAAAGTATGCATTATTGGACTATATGAACAGGCTGCCAAGAGAAGTCCTTCAGGTCACTATTTCTTTGTGATTATTTCTAGCAGCCTAGAATAAGAACCTCAATTGCAATAGCTGTCTAGTTTATAATGGAAATGTCAGCCAACAGACACCCTCAGAAGCCTCCCAAATCCAGGAAAACTCTTCAGAGCTGTATAAAAGGCAGACAGTGACAGACCCAGAAAAGACAAAGAGCAAAATTTACCTCTGATTTGCATGACATTTCCTTTGTGTTTCGGCCAGGTATGAACCTAATAGCTGAAGAGAGGCTTTCACTCCAGGAATTGTGCTTGCTCTGAGATGTGCTTGGCCCTGCTTTATTCTGGAGAAGCTTCTTTTCAGATACTGCAAGGGAAAACATGAAAAAGCTTTTAAGACTTAAAGTTGAGCCTGTCAGAAAACAGAGGGGTTCTAGCCCCAATACACAAGACAAAACAACATGGCAGCAAGTCACTCCAGATGAATAATTCTCTATTTTATGAGAAGTGAATTAACACATACTTCTCAAGCTTTTATTTAAAAGCCTCACAGAGGTCTTCCATAGATCAGTTTCATTACACTGCAGCACTACACACAATGCAATGCACTTCTTCCAACCATATATCCTCCCTTTTAAATCTTCCTAGGGGTTACAACTATCTAAGGAGATTTCTCTTTCTTGCAGTACATCATGAGTCCTGTGAAATCACCAGGTGATCACAGAAGGGCTGGGTTATGACATAGAAAGCAATCACAGTCCAAAATGAGAGAAACTGAGAATCTGCTTTCTCAGCAGGTGAGGGAAGGTATAACCAAGGAACAGCAGCTTTCCACCAGGCACCCCATTCACCACAGAGCTTTTGCTTACTACAGTGAGTGTTCCATAAAAAAAACAGAGACCTAGCAAGTGCTGCCACGCTTTTGCCATAATTTCTTCCCATAAAGGAGTGATCTCTGTTATCTTCATGTCCCTTTCTTTGTCATTTCCTTTTACAGAAAGATCCATCTTGTAAGTGTCCTCCAGAGCCTGCCGCCTCTGAGAAATGAGCTGCTTCCAGATGATTTCTACTGCTCTCAGAATCTCCTGGTGGACTAGGAAACAAAAGTAGCACCAAAAAATAATTCTTCATTTATGTTTACAAGTCAAGCAACAGGTAAAGCAAAAACATCTCATTTGGAAAAGCACTGGTCCAGAATAACTGCTGGAGTCACTGGAGTTGTTCTTTTTTGCCCACTGTCTCCATAGGTTGTAAACTAGACTAGTTAATCTAATACAGAAAACAGCAGGACATTTCTTTTATGATATTTCAACTCCTTGAAAGAAAAAAGCAGGAGTAGCATGTGGTCTTAACTGGTTTCTGCTTTGGAAAACCATTTAATCAGAATTTTGATGACCTTATTATCAACATAGAATGCTAAAGCACATAAAGAGCATCCCTTTATGCTGCCAAACACCAGTGGAGATGGAAGGGCAAAGGCAACCAAGTTGTGTAACAATTTGACACAGCAGGAGGATACTGTACAGGGAAGTGCTGAGTTGTTTTGCTCTATTTCCCTACAAACCAGACTGATTTGGTTGCAACTTAACCAAGCTAGTATATATCATAAAAATAAAAAAATTTAAAAAATCAAAATGCTGCAGGGTTCAGCTGATCACACTGAATCCAACCCAATTTTTTTTCTGTGTTTCTCTGAAATGCTCAAATATTTCTTTCTGCATATAACAGATATGGGTCCTGAAAAAAAGAGAGCTACAAATAGTATATGTATCTGGCCCCTTATACTGGCCATAACATGGAGGAGAGATCTCCAAACTGATACCCACTGCTCCTGAGGATGCTGGTGTGACTTTTGAATAAAAAGGCTTGAGGCAAACACAAGTAGTTTTCTAGCTGACTTGCCTTTCTCTATGCTTGCCTGGAGTGCCTGTACACCAAAGAGGAAATAAATGGCACTTGCACAAGCTGCTCTGACACTACTGAGACAGGTATTTTCCTTCTCTCTAAGCCACAGGCAACATGTGTCATAAATTACCATCATCTGGAGTAGGCAGGCTGCCCTTTTCCTCTTCACTGGGTGCAAGGAAAATTTGGTGGTAAGAAGCCAGCTTTGGTTTTGCATCCACCCCAAAACCTTCAGAACAGCTGTGACAAAGGGAAAAAAACAAACAAACAAATGAAAGGCAGGTGAGGAAACCAGACTTAGAACAAACTGAGGACAGTGAAAGAGCTACAGGTGTTTCTGCACATCCAGTCCTAATTGATTCATTTAGTATTTCAGTATTTTCAGGTTTGAGAGCTTATACAAGTCATGTAATACCACAGAATTTTCAGCAAACGGGAACTTAACAACTGCCAGTCTGGTTTTCAAAGCAGTCACTGTGACCCTGTAGATCACTCTCTTGTATGTGCCTTATCCCTGCACTTTACTGCACTTCTCTCTACCATCCACCCCAATTAGAATACAGGGCTTTTCTGATGTAGCCAGTCTGCATCCAGCCTTCTTGCACCTCCCCTGGGCATCTTGTACTTTGTCTCTCTACTCTGAATTCCTTTGCTAGAGGTATCTGCCACTATGTGGAAAGCAGTGTACCCAACACTTGAACTGCTTAGTCTGAGCTTTTTGAATCAATGATGATTCATTCAGTTTCTGAAGCACTCAGCACAAAAAAGTATAAACTTAGCACCCTGGATATGATTAGTATGTAGATGTGATTATTGAGAACATCACCATGGCCAAGATAACTTCTTTTTGGGACTGCGGGCTGTGCCACAACCTACCAGTCAGGAGGTAAAAGACACTAGGAACTTCAGTACAGGAGTAATACTTAAAAAAAAAAAAAAAAAAAAAAAAAAAAAGGTTAAGGTATCCAAAAGATCTGGATATTGCCACAGAACTGCTGTCAATAATAGCATATATAGCCACTAGTAACAGAATAAGTTCTTTCAATTCTGAACAGGCCCTAGAGAACCTAGGAAGATTCTGGGAGAATCAAATCCTTGGGTATGCAAAACTGACATTTTTATTTCTGATTTTCTTTAAAATACCACAGTTCTGATACCCTGGATTTGCTATGTTTAGCTTTGGATAACAAGCCCTTCTGTACTTTAGGTTTTTTTAAAAAAGTTTTTGCTCTTACTCAATAAAATCAATCCTTAGCCTATCTCAATGGGTTTGGCCTGGAAATTATTATCTGACTGGAATAAGAACATCTAGAAAGGACCTCAGGAAGTGCAGCTCATTTCTGGTGTGATTCTGTATTAATGGATTTAATTCAGACCATCAAAGCAGTACAGAAGGTTACCATTGAAACAAGACACATTAAAGTGAAAAATGCACTTGCCAATATATGCTTTTTTTTTTCCCACAAAACTAAGTTTCCAAGGTAATCCCCAGCACGAGTACATCTGTAAGAATAGCAAACATGGGTATGGGTTCTAGCCCTACCCAATGGAAAAGGGCAAAACTCCCAACGTCAGAACAACTAAAATGTTGCAGCTCAGATCCAAGTCACAATAACACAAATATCATAAGATCCATTAACACTTCTATATATGTTTTGAATGCACCCATACAAAAATAACTGCTGGATCAGAAAATACATCTCACTAAATCACCCCATTCAGAAGTCTCAGAGAATGGCCACGTACATGATTGTGGAGTGATCCTAGCCCACATCCCAGGAAGATTTCCAGATGCTCATTTTCCTGATGAGCCAGCTCCACTGAAATCAGTTCAAGCTTGTTAACTGCAGTTACTACTCTGAAGTGAGTAGGCTGCTGGGGATGCTGGATCCAGCTCAATCTCAGCCTCCAGTGATTCCCCAGACTGGATAGTGCCTAAGTTATGTGACATCTCCCCCTCTGCACCCACTTCCATAGGAGCAGCTCAGAGACACAAAGAAACACAAGAAGATGAACATTTGTACCTGCCCAAGTTCAGCTGGCAAAGGCAGTACATCAGGCAGATGACAAAATTACTGTTTGAGTTGTAAGTTGCAAAAATAATGTCCCACTGCTCTTGCAGAACAATGAGAGTATTCAGGACATTAAACTGTTCAGGCAGTGATTGTTGTGGTCTGGATAGGCAGTATAGGATGGCTCTGTTTAGGCAGCTGTACAGGGCACCAAGGAAAACTTCCTTTTGAGAAGCAGAGCTTTCTAAGACCTGTGAAAACACAAAACAGCAGAGTACTTGGCTTGCTCCAAGAACTCTCTCCCCAAGGTTCCATTCCCCCCTTTGTTTAAGCTGTTGGAAACTTATTTCAGCAAAACTCCCCTGAACTACCTGTTGCATAAAAATTCTGGTTTTCTGTATTTCTGCTGAAGTCCCCAGAACTGTGGAAGAGATTAATTTATCCCAGTTCAGCAATGTGTACATAGCCAAAAGACAGTGTCACAAGAGTTAACTTTATGCTGCACCATCTATTTCTAATTATAATTTACAGCTGTTCTGTTCTCATGCAAAAAAACAGGAATAATAACAATCACCAAATGGATTACAGCCATTTTCTTCAGAATTGCAGTATCACGACCTCAGTGTAAAAAGCCAGCATGTTACAGCATGTTGATAGAAGTTGGGGAGAAAAAAAGTGACTCACCCACATAAT
The DNA here is from genome assembly GCA_030060385.1 of Muscicapa striata striata. Lineage (NCBI taxonomy): Eukaryota > Metazoa > Chordata > Aves > Passeriformes > Muscicapidae > Muscicapa > Muscicapa striata. The sequence goes on from JAREIS010000134.1 coordinate 2,591,083, forward strand.
CTGCTTGGCAATGAAAATCAGGATTTGCTTGGGGTTAGCAGCAAACATTCTGCTGTTCAGCTTCTCAACCAGCTTCTGAACAAAATAAGCAATATTCATCATGGATAGGGGTGCAGCTGATTCTGAAGTACCATGAGGATCACTGCTCCCTGGAGAGGATATAAAAGGGTTGATTATTCCATAACAAGAGGAAATGAAAAAAAAGTGAAATGTGAGATTACCAGAGCTGAGAAGGAACAGTCTTGTGCCATAATATCTCAGATATTGGACATGTCTAAGAAGACTCTAGGTATAGCAGAAGCACCTTACTCAGCCTGGAAATGACAGCTCCATCTCAAGGATGGACCCAATCTCACTAAAATGCTGTAATGAAGAACTGGTTTAAGTAACAACTCAAAGGAGAGCAGCAACAACTAAGTTAATGGGACTGTTTCCAGAAGCAATCAAGGATAAACCTAGGTTTCTTCCTACATACTCCCTTTTTAATATTCAGAATCTCTTCTCAAAAAGAAAAAAAGGAAGAGGCTCTCCAGAAAAAATTATAAAATTACAATAACTTATGCAAACTGGCTTGCAGCAAGATAGAATGGACAGTGGAGCCTGATGAGCTGGACTGTCCTTCTAGCTATTTTTTTTCCAAACCTTTCTAACAATTACACCTACATACTAAATATCAGTTAGCCTGATATTTAAACAATAGTCAAACAATCTGATTCTCAGCACTCACCTCTTGGTCTTGTTTTGCCCTCGCCTTGGCTGACAACCTGAAAGACATCCATAGCAGACAGCAGAACTTTTGTCTGAAAAAGTCTCTTCTGCTCACTGGTAGCACCTTCTGGAGAAGCCTACACAGTGATGGCATACATATTAGTGCAGCAGGAAAACAGGAAATCTGACTCCACTTTCAGCAAGAGTGCATGTGTGGACAGCTACTGGACAACAGCTGAGATGGCAGAACTTCATTCCCAGCTGGAAAACCAGGAACTCTTACATAGGACTACACCATCATGATATCCAGCACAGTCACCCTCTGCACACTGAACAGAAACAAGGTTTTGCAAAGGGCAAGAATTTGGCTCAGAGGTGGTTCCCAAAAGGTCTTGTAGTCAGGGACACTGAGCTCCATTAGCAGGCTCAGGATTCAGACAGAAATCCAAACTCTATTTTAACTGTACCAAACCTTGGGATAGTACATAAAAACCTTTAGGGAGCTATTGCTCCACAAGAGGATTTAACTCATTACAATTGCAGTCAAGCTTATGTTCATTACTATTCATATCACTAAGCTGAGTCTGCATCAGAACCCACATCTGGGACACCTGGACTATTGACAATTTGGAGCTGAAGCCTAAATTTTTCATTTGCTCCTTTCTTCAGTCTATTCTGATTCTCTAGTTCTCTAGAGTGCTTTGAGTGGTTTAAATCTATTATCCAGACTCAGCTGTTACAGCTCATATTAATCTGTATTTAAAGTGGAGACAGGGTTTTTTTTGTTTATTTGAGAACACAGATTTTGTTATCTCAAAAATCAATACCCAGGATGCACCATGTGAAATTTTCTCAACAAATTCAAGGGTGCCTTAATGACATGCAGGTATTACTAAGGAAAAGGGATTTTTTTTCACATCTTTCTTCAATATTAAACATTGCCTGAAAAATGTCTTTCCTGTTTTCCAGGGACAGCATTTTCTTAGTTGACATTAATGCAGAGGAATTAGAGAAATCCTTTCCTTTTGCCACTGTTAGCACTTTTTTTACTAGGTTGCTAGCAGGATATGTGCTGTCCTTCCACCCCCAGAGCAAGGTAGAACAGCAAAACCTGCTGATATGAAAACCTCAAGAAGCAGCTCGAGGGGATGTCCTTGTTTGCTTGCTGGGATGGTGAGGAGACTGTCCATCAGGAGCACTCGCACAAAATCCCACACTTGTTTCTTGGCAGGGTGTGGCAGGAGTGGGAGGGAGGAGGGGTCAGCACAGCCCTTCCCCTCGGCAATGGCTGGACCATCAGCAGTCAGGAGACCTTCAGACCCACCCTGTGAGAGCAACACACTTTCACTCAGTCTACTGTAAATTGATTTCTTCTCTCCTAGTGACCCATCTCTGGTCTGACACACACATACCCTGGGTGGTTCTGAATGAAAAGCAAGCGTGGCCAAAGCTTTCAAGAAGTCAGGGCAGTGCCACACGGGGTCCTGTGTGTAACTGTGATAGATCAGGCGCAGAAACTCAATAACATTCCCTGGATAGGCAATCGCCCAGGAGGCTTCTGCATCTGCAATAGGCTGAACACACAAATGTGCATCTGGTCAAGGCAGCATTCCTCTCATTCATGAAAGTTTATCTTTGCTCCTCTTTAGGTATTCCTAAGCAAACCTCACACAGCCACCAAAGTCAGGCAAGACACCATAGCCAGCCCCCTTGCAGACTGAAGATACACCCAACCAGAAAGGTGACATATCATCATCAAGAATGAAAAAATTGAGCACTGCTGTGGGCAAGATCTGTCTCTGGTCTCTCTTAAACATGAGCCCATCACATCCTGTGCTACATAACCAGGGCAGCAGTTGTTGTGCCTCTTGGAAGTCCCTGCTCACTGTCACGTTCAGTATTGCCCTCTGGGGCACAGCAGGATTAGGGGTTACAGATAAAGGGGTTACAGGTAAAGGGTTTGCAGCTAAAGGGGGTTACAGGTGAAGGGGGTTGCAGGTAAAGGCTGCCATCAGCATCTGTCACACCTGGGCTCTTTATTCAGCCATTCACACTACACTGGCCTTGCACCAAAACACTGACCTTGTCCACAGTGAATCTAACCATTTCCAGCAGTAACACAGCTGCCTCTGCACACAACCCAAATTTGAAGACATTCTCTGTAAGGTGGTTCTGCAAGAGCCACTGCAGCATAGACTCAAGATCTTTCTACACAGGAAGAAAGATATTTCATTAAGAGATGGGAATTATTTATAATACATCAAGAACAATGCCTGCTCTCTCTACATCAGAACAAAACCAACATGTGTCTACCTCCAGCAGCTCCTTCCTTTCCTATTAAATTTGTAACATTTAATATCTGCATGAACAAGGTTGCTCTGAACATAAATTTTCTTAAATCAAAGTTAACTAAATTAATTTTTAAAAATATTAATAGTTTTAATTATCACTACACCCAAGAAGGGTTCACTTGCCTGAGAATCCTCTCATGGGAAAGGGCATAAAATTTCAAAATACTAATGGAGTAGCAGCTTCAGGTGCATGTCTGCTATTATTTTTTTCCTACCTTGACTGTTTCAGGTGGTTCAGACTGTGGAGCTGCCAGAAAGAGCTCTGCCACAACCAAGTAGATCTCAGGGATGTGGACATGATCAGTCAGACATCTTTGCAATACAGAAAATCCAAAAATCAAGAAGTAGCCATTGTCAGGCATTGGGGGATGACTTTTTAAATTATCTTTAAAGGAAAAGAGAAGAAAAGTGTCTAAAAAGAAATGTCATATCAGCAGAAGGATTATTGACACAACTTTATCCTCATTTGTCTCTGTCCCAGAACACTCAGTAGTCTGCTGGTCTGCAGTATCAACAGTTTAAAAAACATCCCCAGATGAACACATAACAATTTTTCCCACTATCACTTTTGTTAAAGGACCTTCTCCCTGAATTATTCCTCTTCCTTTCTCCTCCCTTTCTCAGGACCCCAGGTCTAATTATCAAAAGGCAGCCTGAACAAATGTTTAAGAAGCAAAAGGTTTCAGAGCACGAGTTGACATCTGAACACCTTACAGGCTTATCAAGTAGCCTGATTTTGTGCAACACAAAAAAGCCCTGCAGAACCTAATCAGAATTGCTAATTACCTGCAAGGGTTTTCCACTTTTCAGCACAAACATGCTGAAAAATTAGGACTAGTTTGTCCTAGAAGATAATTTAAACTCTTGATCTACTGAGATCAGTGGGAATTCTCCTATCATGTACACAGTGACCTTCTATCACTGTGCTGGATCAAGGCAGTGATTTGGGAACCTTAACACATACCCATGAGAATATTCAACCCTGCAGAGCTGTTTTCCAGCCAATGCCCAGCCACTATCCCCTCCTTGAATTTGTTCAGCAGCAAGCGGTCCTGGAGGAAGCACAGCAGCAGTTTGATTCCCAGGACAACTGTGCTGAAGTGCAGGTAGCTCTGTGTGAACAGCAGAAACCAGTCTGGCCCCAGGGCCAAAAATGTCTTTTCTTTTTCCCTGGGACAAACAGGTAAATAAAAACACATGGAAGGAAACATGAGGGAAGACAGAAAGAAGATATTATTTAAAATTATCTTGAAGTGATTTAGAAGCTCATGTTTCTCTAGGGAAAAAAAAAAAAAAAAAAGATCTCATTAAAGGTGCACTACAACAGAGAATCACAAAGATTTAACAACAGACTCATCCACACAACTGAAGTCATTCAATTCCTGCTACATCTAATCTTCTATTACTGTCAGGCAAAACAGTTCATTTATATGAAGCCCCTTCTGAGAGTGTGAAACAATAACTAAGGGAAACTACATCACAGACTAGATCTTTCAGGCAATGACATTCAAAATTCTGGTTTAAATTTTCAAGTTCAAGATGTGCTATGAAAATGCACAGTTGCAGCTCCCAACACAATTGAGATCTGCCTTTCAGTTGTGAAAGGTGGAATTATAATAACAGCATTCTCATGGTTATGATAGAGGGGTGCAAGTAATCCCACATTAGATTGACTTGATTTTCAGAGACAGATGGGATTTCTTCAATCCATGCTGTGCAGAAGAAACATCAATATCCAAGTTCCCCCTTCACCATACTTCCTGAAAACATGAGACTTTTTCCAAAATCAGATATGTGATCAGACCACACCGCTGTGTGAATGCCAGATAAATCACTGACAAAAAAGTCTCTCTGAATCCAGTCTGCTCTTACATAGCCTTTGTTGAAATTCAAATATTATCAGTGTGTTTAGTCCTGGTTAAGCACCAGGAAGAAGAAAAATCTGGAAGACAGAGACACTTAACTTCCTAAATGTTTCTACTTACTCAGAGGACAGGTGAAGTTTGTCTGAGCATATTACATCCAACAGCATCTTCAGTAGCTGGTTTCGAAGACAGATTGTCTTTCCAGATGTTTGGTTTAAGGCTACAAATATCAGAAAGTAATAAAGAGTAATGAAGAGACAAAACATGTTCCATTGCTTTGATTAACAATTTTGTTTGCACCAAATCAGCCCTGCAGAAGCACTTATATCAGGGGTTTTTGTAGAGTAAAATGATGCAGACATCAAATTTTAGACATAAGGATTCCTGCTAACATAAGAAACAACCTGTGCTACCATTGCAAAACTCCTATCTTTAGAGTTATTTAAAACTTGTTCAGACTGCCTGTTGAACAATATCTCACAGGAAGCAATCTCAGGTTAACTAGAGAGGGAAATGTGAACAGGCAATCTGACTTGTATTGCCTAGTTGAGATGCCTTTATACAAACTACAGAGTCTCTTTAATATGATCTGCTGTTTAGAGGTGCAATAATAATAAAGCCTCAACTGAAAGATCACAGTGAAAGGCCCAAATGGCTGCATGTTCCTCCATGTGAACCTGACAAATCCAGATACTTTAAGAGGTGCAGAGGTCCACATTATTATTTGCTACAACTGTAAGGGTAGTAAATTCTTCACAGAAAATCCAGGAAGCCTATTTAAATTTTGTTCCTTGTAACAGCCCAGTAGGTTAGTTTGGGGGCAATTTAAATTCAATGTCCTTCCTCTCTGTGTATATCTGAAATCCAACCTTGTGTTGGCTCTGGACAATGCAGCCAAAGAACTGCTGGTTTATTAGCAGAGAGTGAGAGCAAAAGGGTCACCTCAGCCTGTCCCTTTCCATATGAAGAAATTTGAATTTTGCCTCTTCCTGCCACAGGAGGCAGAAGCACTAATGCTGCAATTAGGGTTCATCAGGTCCTGGGGAAGGAGGGAAATACTGTAGTTATCTATTACAACACATACCCCAAAGGCAGCCCCTCACCTTCAGTGGGTCTCTCAGCCACACTATCCAGGTAAATCTGATTTTCATCCACAGTAGAAGGCTTCAAGGTGTAAACAAGGAACAGTCCAATCCTAGCAGAGGAGTGATGTAGTTGTGGTCAATAGAAAGATATAAATTTAATTACTTGGAGATTATATGCAAAGCTGAATACTGGTTTACAAGGACTTAGCAACCATCAGTAGAAATTCTAGTCACTTCAGAAATAGGATGAAAACCTCATAAACTAGGAAGTAAATTAAAAGGTCACAGAAGGTGCTGTGTTGGAAGGCACCCACAAGGATCATCAAAGTCCAGCTCCTGGCCCCCAGGAGGACAGCCCAAGAGTCACACCTGTGCTAGAGCCTTGTCCAAACACTTCTTGATCTCTGTCAGCCTTGGTGCTTCACCACTGCCCTGGGGACCCTGTTCCAGTGCCTGACCATCCTCTGGGAGAAGAACCTTTTTCTAATGTCCAGCCTAAATCTGCCCTGACAACTTGAGGCCATTCCCTCAGGTCCTGTCCTGTGCTGTCTGTCAACCACAGAGCAGAGATCAGGGTCTGTCCCTCCTGCTCCCCTCAGAAGGAAGCTGTAACTGCAGTGAGGTCTCCCCTCAATCTCCTCTTCTTCAGGCTGAACAGACCAAGTGAACTCAGATATTCCTCCTCTGGCTTCCCCTCAAGGCTCTTCATCTTCATGACCCTTCTTTGGATGATCTCTAATAGCTTAATATATTTCTCCTACTGTGATGACTGAAACTATCTACAAATCATAGTAAAATATAATCTGCTATGGAAATGTCTCTCTATCTACTTTAAAGGTCTTTCACCAAGAACAGAGAAATACTGAGTAAAGCACTCAGTTTATATAAAGATTCTGAGCAGCCTGTGGCATTCCAATATCACTGTCATCACCACTTGGTTTCCAAGCATATAGAGGAGAACAGAGAAACCTTAGCAGGTCCACTGGTTCTAAGGACAGAAAGATGAATGTGATATACACACATTTAGTGAAAGTGCACAGTCTCCCCTGCCCACAAGGATATTTCTTAAGGGATAGAACACCAGTTGCTCTGCAGGAATGGCCCACATAGAAATGCCCTCTAGAAGCCCAAATTTGGGACCAGCAGAAACTCCAGCACCTCTCAGTGCTTCTGAGAGTCTGTTACAGTCTCTGCTGTCCTGGAGCTAGGTCAGGGACTGTCTCTGTCCACTACCTCAGCACTCATGGGCCTGACAATTAATCATATTACCATGGAATAACAAGTCATGTGTGTTTAACAAAAAATGTTCATTCACACTCCTTCCAACATGATAAATTTGATACACTAAATCCACGACTCTCACCTGTCTCACAACCTATATGAAAAAAAGAACAGACTAATTCCTACAAGCCCAGGGTAGGAATATGCAGACAGGTAATGTATATCCAGGAGCACACATTCACAAAAGAGCTGGCAAACACCAAGTTCATGTATTAGCTTTCTCCACAGTTAACTGTTAGAGCTGGTCATACTCTCCAAGAGAGCAAAAGGCAGAGTCCACAGATTTGACATACAATTCTGTTTCTACATTTTATTAAAAAAGGAGCTTTAGAAATCGAGCTGCCATCTGTGCAGTGCACTTCCCTGGGAATTAGGTGGCTGTAGACAGCACTATGTGGACCTTCCTCACTTCATAGGTTACAGGCTGATGCAATTAGGCTGGGAATATAAAATGAAGCAGTGCTTGCATTCTGTGAAGAGCAAACAAGGATTAAAATGCTATGCTTCATGAAATCCTGACTAACATAACTGATTGAAATTCAGGAACAAAAAGGATTGTTACTGGGATATAAGCCAGACCAACAGGATTAGGTACACAGTTCTTTGGGGCCAGATTGTAATACTGTAGTGGTACTTTAGGGACAAGGCTTTAATGAAACCAAATATTAAGTACATATTTGAGTAACCCCAGTCATACCTACAGAACTGTCTGTGCCACCATTATAACAGTCATCACCCAATTCACCTTCACACAAATATAAGGTTGGAGTAAATGAAAAAAGTTTTATCAGTTTTTCACCAGAGGATGCTGCAGTTGCCAAGTTCTGTGTTCTACTAAAGCCAAGGTGAGGGAAGCTCTGCTGTTGAGCTGTCTCCAGCACAAGTGCAGCTCATCTGCAATCTGAGGAGAAGCTAGAGACCTTGAAGGTTACCTGAGAACATCCCTGGTATTAAAGTATCCTTGCAAGAGGTGGGACAGAATAGTGCAGGCCACAGTGATCTTGGAGCTGCTGATTTCAGGATCATTGAACAGGAAAACAAGCTTGGGCACCATTTGCACCTGGTAGGCAACTGCAACATTCTGACATGCATCTCTGTAAAAAAAGTGCAGGGACTATTAAAGGCTTCTGCTGGAAATGACCAAATTTGCTGAATTTCAGCTAAAAGGATTCTCAGATTGCACCAATACTTTTGGCTTCTAATATTGTCTTTATAACATTTCAAACACTTGAAATGTTGACAAATTGAACAGACAAATTGAACATGTGTCAGTGATAGAGATCTGAAGACTCCTTTTTGTGTCCCAGTCATCTCTCTGCCCTCTCCCCCAGAAACTGCTGCATTTCAAGTTCAAAGGAAACACTATTGCATTTTCAAGGAGTGAGTTGGTAGCAAAAAATGCTATTCCTGTAAAACTTAGCAAGGGGCACCAGACAGCTCTGCACAGAGCTTTCTGCTACCAAAAAACAGGAATCTAGCTTTACTCATCCCCTCTGCCACACTTTGTCTCTTTAGATACATTTAACTCCAGTCAAGATGATTAAGAGTATTGATTAAAGGGTTATGTTTTGATTTGAAAAGCAACTCCAATAATAATTTTTTAAATATTAAATAATTAAAAATATATTTCATAGTCAATTCAAACATTCAGATGTTCCTTCCCCAGCAGATATTTAAACTTTCATTGTACAGTAGTGATTCCATGTGAACCAGGTAACCAAATATCTTTTCCCAGTCTGGCCCCAGTCATCTCAGGGGCTGATCAAACCACTAACTCCAGGCTTGAAAGAGCAATACAGGAATGATTCACTCCCAGAAACCACTGATTCCAACTGGGATTAGACCCTTCATATCCACCTCAGAGCTCCAGCCTCAGGTTACAGATGAGTTTGGCCCACAGGTTTGTGATTCAAACACAAGTTTATACCTGGAGGACTGCAAGATCTCCACAAGATGCGAAAGAAGAGTAAGGTCAAGGTTTTCTGGTGCTTTCATCCAAAGCTGAAAGAGAATGGAAAGCAGAGGTTTTACTGCTCTGCTGGGCTGTGAGAACAGCAGCTGCATCAGAGGAGCAGTTAAAAGAGTTTAGGGGGAGAAGAGGATAAATTGCAGTGTGTCTGTGCTGCAGCCTGCAGGCTCTGGGAAGTCCCAGCTGGGACAGGGAAGTGTAGCTCCAGTTCTAGCCCTGAGGAGCAGGCACAACACACAGCCCCATCCCAAATACTGGATCCAGGAGGTGCTAGGAACAAACCAAACCTTGTATTATAAAGCCATCTCTAATACAGCCAAACCCACAGAGTAACATGAACAGTTTTACCTCAAAGTTGCAGAGAACATACTGGAATGCACTATAATTCTTGATGACAGAAGACTCAAAGCCCAGCTCAGCTGTGCCCACTAGGGAGAACATTAACTGCAAAATCCTGTTGTTTAGCAGCTGACTTTTCCTCTTCAATAGATAGCTCAGCAGCTGGAAAAAGAAGAATTCATAAGTATCTGCCAAGTAGAAATCTGTATCTATAAACTAACATATAACACATCTCTTTAATTCAAGACCAACAGAGATGTAGCAGTCATGCATGCATGCATTTTGCATAAGCGTCATGAAGAAAATGAAGATTTCAGTCCAGACATAAAATTTCATGCAGAAAGTGTAAGGATGAATTTTTGAAGGAGCTTGGCAACTCTGTGGCATTCAACAGGAGGAAAATACATGCCATATTATGTTGAATGTAATTTTTAAAAAGCAGCAGACAAATATAGCTGTAAATAACCACAGTAGGTGTTCTATGCTGTTCTTCATGGATGCATTCTTAATTGCTTACAAATAGTGTTAATTTAAAATATATTAATTTTTACCTCCCCAAATGAAAAACATTTGTGAAACATTGCCAGTTTCTCAACTGAGCCTACCTTTGGTTATCCAACAGTTTGCACATACTGTGAGAAGAATGTTCAGAAAGCCATTAAATTTTGAACGGATTGGGAGGAATAGAAATTAATTTGAAAATACATATCAAGACACATCTATTACTTGGCTGTAAAAAAAAATCTTCACTCCATTGCAATATGATGATCAGTGGCATGGAGAGAAAACTATTTACCAAAAAATCAAAAGGAGCAGCTCATACACAATATAAAGACAGGCACTACAAGAAAGGATTGGGCAAGCAATATCTAAGTAGGATAAATATATTCATATAAATTGCGATCAATTTATGAACAATTTGCATGTTGGGAAAATAGAAAATTTATAATAAATCATTCATGAAACCCTAATGTTAAGAGTCTTGTTTGGAACCTTCTATATTAAAGAGTCTTCTCTGTTCCTTCAGAATTCTGTACTTTGCCTACACAGCACAAAGTAAATGACACTAAACTGAAACTTCATACTTGAGCCTCAATCCATCCAATATCACATATATAGACATTACATACCAAAATCTTCAATCTGCATAGCTTTCAGGTTTAAAGATTAATTTGGGATGGACCTAATCAATGAAATTCAGGCAGCACTTGTTTATATCAGCAGAATTCCTCATACACAGTGAAGACTGAGCCACAGAAATTCACTGTCAGCCCTATACTGTAAACAGGAATCTCAGGTTGTATGAGCAAAGGGGAGGAAGTAAAGCTGCCTGAGAAGTGGTCTTTTGTGTGTGGGGTGAAGTGTGATGGTAAAAGGTGAAGAGGGGTCAGTCACAAACCTGCTGCACTGGTTTATTTAATTAAATCATGTCTGACCAAGAGACATCTGTCCTCACATTTCCTTCAGCAGATAAACTGCTACAGAGGTTCCTGGGACTGTGAGCACAGGATATAGAGCACCATCCTATATCCCCCTCCTAACTCACAAAGTTCCAACCACAAGTGGCTGCAGCCAGGCTTTGTTTGGTTCATTCCCACTGATAGATTAGGGGATGAATATCTACAAGGGAAAGACTATAACCAGAATGTATGAACTAAAGTGGGTCTACCTGGTATCCATGGATGTGCCTCATCAGTTTTCCACTGAAGGGGCTGCTGTTGAGGATGGAGTTGAGGACTTTGACAGCTGCATACATGGTGTGGTCATCACGGGCCATAGCAATGAGACCCAGGAGAACAGCAGGACCTCCAACAAAGTTCAGGCTGGTGGCTGCTGGAGAGGACTGGAACACTCTCACCCCTAGGAAATTGCAGTGTTACTCTACCAGGGAGTTACACAGACTAAACCTATTCTTGGACAGCAAAAACTCCACTCTTAGAAGAATATTAAGCATTAAGACAAGTGCATTTACCATATTGGCCCACAGCAACTGACCCAATAGTCCTTGAGGAACCTGAGAGGTGTCCAGCAATATTCCTAGCTAGGAATACTGGAGTTGAGCTGTCCCGAGAATTTATCCCAATCTAAAACAGATAAAAGGTATTTTAAGAAAAACTTCGCTAGTATCAGGGACACTAAAAGCAACAAATGCATGCTCTAATGCTTTATTTATTTCTTATAATACTATATTTGTTTATTTATTATTTTAGGCTATGAAAACCGTCTTTTTTCATAAAAAGTTGATTGTAAGGATAAATATTCACCCACCAACAGCATCCCACATTGTCACTAGTTTCACATATCAATAGACATGGTATTAGCAAGAATGATAGAATAGCATGTGAAAAGTCCTTGTGAAGGCATTAAGAAAACACAGACTGAAACAAATTATCACAAAACCTGAAAATTATGGCTTCTGTTCCTGTTTCAAAAAATGCTTTTAATATTGTGCTCTCACTATCCAATCTGTTCCTCTCCATTGGTGAAAATTAACCTATGAGTAGAGCAAAGTTAAGGAATGGAAAAAAGTGGGAAAAAGAATAACCCACAAACCACTGAAGGTACACAGGCAAAACAAAGTCAGAAACTTGGCTCTAGGAAACTGATTAGAAGCCAGAGAAAACATGTTTAAGACAAGGGGAAATCGTGACCTCTTTGGCAATCAGCCGACCATCCACTTCATTGTAAGAGCTCTTTATATCTTGGACTGTAGTGAGAGATGAGCACACAGCATTGATTCCAAAAGAAATCTTATCTTCTGCCACCAGAGGTGCAATAGTTTGATAACTGCACTGGTCCTCACCTAAAACAAGAAAAACTGTGAATTTCTGAAGGAACTTTACTTGTTCAATATGCAAGACAGGAGAGAGGCAGGTGAAAAGTAACTGGAGGAAACAGATGTTTAGGAAATAATTTTACTTTGTCTTAATTATAACCAGAAAAAAGCATTCACCCTTTGCAACACAGTCCGTGGCAGCTTGCATCACCAGCAGTTGTGCTTGGCTGTGTCCTCTGGTCTCTGCCTTTGCCTTGATTCTATATCCTCTCATAACATCTTATGAAGCTCATAAATGTCCAGAATAAACCTCTCTCCCTTTCCACTCAATAAAAACAAACTTTCTGGACATACAAAACATTTCAGAGGCCTTCTGTGTCTCTGGTAACTTTATCAGGGTATCCAAAGCAAAGATTTTTGTGGAAGAAGAGCAGAGGCAAAAGTTCAGAGCTGCCAATTCACATTTGGGAAGCTTCTAAAAAGTACCAGGTTCAGCAGTTTAATATGAAACTCTTCTATGCATTTCTTTAAAGAATTTTTTATTCCTGCTCACACTTGGAAAAACTCCGTGTACCTCTATTTAAGAAAAAAGTCAAGTTATATTTTTGACAATTTTATAGACTGGGAAAACAGCTGACTTACAAAACTGTTTACTAGTGCTGGTGACACAGCCCTTTTAGGCAAAAAAATTAGTTCACATACCACATGAAGATTAACTATAAATAAAATGCCCCAGGACTGTGTCACCATTTCTCTTCCAGCAGGACTTGGTCTGCAGACTAAGCCTCTGCACAACTGCAGCTGATTAGCAAGAAGCAATGAGAGGGAGTGGGGAGACAGGACACAACACTGCCAAGAATTCCCACTGCTGTTGCTTGCAACAAGGCCATAAATCCATTTGAAAGGAAAAAAAAAAAACCATAGTATTTTGAGGGATGTGGTAAAAATTTTTTAAAGTCAAAATTTCCATTTGCCTAAGTTCCTCTGGGTGTTTTGATGGAATAGAGAGAGTGCAGGGAAAGAGAGTGAGATCATTCCACAATTAGGAGATAAGATCTTATATGCTGCTCTGTGATTTCCCTGAAACAGGGCATCACTAGAGTCAAATGGCCACAATCTATGATTAGTACTAAATCTGAAAAGAACTGTGCTGAAAACAAGCCCCTCAGACTTCATAAAGACTCAATGATTCAAAAAATCAAATCCTTCTGACTTCTACGGGTAATGTTTTTATTTCAGAGCTGTACTTTGACACCATTTCTCTCTCAACAACCCCTTCCCACACTTGACTTGCAGCTTTTTGTGTGTAGATTGACAGCATTCTGCCTGAAGGAGTACACTCAGTTAGTTTTTTTACATTGTTTTAGGCTGGAGCGTCATCAAGAAAGATTTTGCTCTTTTCAGATGAGAAATGACCATCCCATTTAATCCCAAACTCTAGCACAGAGGTGAATGCCCTACTTGTTGAGCAAATAGTAATCAATAACTGAAATGTTTTGTCTCTCTGTTTTCTCTGTCTGTTTAATAATTGAAGTTAACAACATAGTTCAGTTAAAAAGCCTCTTCATTAAATGGAATGTAACTTATTCCCCTACCCCTCTCTCCCCTGTGCTCTCTCCTATTCTGCAGGCATTTGCAGTTAAACTCCAGACTTCTCTTTCTGCCTTCTTTTTCCCTGTTAGCATTGTTAATGCAGAATGTCTCAGTTAAAGCTTCTGTTTTATTATTTGTCCAACAGAAATCACAATCTTGCAACTCAAGACATGTTGCCCTCTTTACTCTGCATCTCTCTCTGCTGCTTGATTCCTACCTTTCTTTCCAATTCACAGTGTGTACAAGATCCTCATGTATCTTACTACAGCCTTGTACAACATTCAGCAATGCAGTCTTCCAGACTTTTAGGGGGATGTCTGGACACAGTTGGAACACTAACAGAAGATGATAAGACTTGAAAGAACACTACCCTGGCAAATAAATAGTGGTAGATATGAGAATTGTCACATACCTTGGAGCTGTACTGCTTGGAAATTGCTACAATACTGAGGGCCAAGCTTAATAATAACTTCTATGGTTTCCACAGAAATGGCTTCTTCAAACAAGTGTGTAGGACCAAGGCGCCAGGTCAGGGAGGACTTGTGCTTCCAGATTCGAGGAGTAGCTATGTATCCATAGACATCAACAAAGGAAGAGGGCTCCATGGAAGTAGAGCTGCCTGGTAAAGGTTGCAGATACTGCATCTGCAACAGAGAAGGGATTCACTGAGGGGATCCAATACACCCACAGTGCCCTGGGTCTTGTCCCTGTAAGGCACTGCCTGCCACCTCTTTGCTCATGGAAGTCTAGTCAGCTGTGCAACATAATTCTACTGGGCCTGGCTGAGCCAGAGCTCATTTTCCCACATCAGCCCTCAGTGCTGTGCTCTGCACTGGGAGCTACAAAGGAGTTGATAACTCACCAGAGTTTTGGCTGTTGCTGAGCAGAGCTGGCAGCGCCAGCGCTGGCTCCCCAACATTCCCCCAGCAAGGGGCTGGGGTGGCAAGATCCTGGGAGGGCACACAACTAGGCCAGCTGGCCCAAATTAAAATTAAATATTCCTTACCATATAATGTCAAGTCAGGCATAAAAATTAAGGAAGAGAGGAGGAAGGGAGGGAATTAATTATTTACAATGCTTGCCTCCTATAGCAACTGCTCCACATGCTGAAGCCCTGCTTCCCAGGAAGTGGCTCAACAGCACTCACTGATGGGAAGTGGAGAATAAACCTGTTTTTTTCTCTTTGCTTGTGCACATGAAAACTCACTTCTGCTTTAGTAAACTGCCTTATCTCAAAAATGACTCAAGTAATTTTCCATGTTATTTTCTCTCCTCTGTCCAGCTGGCAAGGGGAGTGATACAGCTGCTTGGTGGGCACCTGACACCCAGCCAAGGTCAACCCACCATAACAATTATCAACTACTGTTCAGAAACTGGAATTTGAGAAGTACTGTAAACAGAAGAATTTGGAATGTTTAAGACTAATTTTTGTTCCAATAACACAGTCAAAAGTCTTTCAAGTATTGGCAAAGAAAAACCCTGTCTTGACTCCAGACATATTTTTCCTTTCCTAACTTTATAACCCTGACTGTGACATTCAACACAGAAATTCAAGTTACATTTCACACTTTGTACTGGCATAAATGGAGAATAAGCAGTTTTTGAAGAGTGTAGATTATCCAATTGCATCAGTAAGCTTCAGTGGAGCTAAATTGTTTAGGAAACAGGGCTATTTATTTTTAGTACCAAAATAACGATTTGGCTTCCTAAACTGAGACTATTACTGTATTTAACTGTAGAGAGATCTAACAGGAAGTAGTTAGAATTTGGCAGAGAGAAACTATTTTGTACTGTGGAGCTTAGTCCTGTCTTTAACAATTTGCTGTTATGATGGGAGACTCCAAGTATTTACTGGTCTCTGACTGATTTAGACAACAGGGCTGGTCAGTATTAAGAGGAGTTGACACTTGAGTGAATAAATACCACACTTGAGGCAACACACTAACACACCCCACTCCAGCTCCACCAACTAAAACCAGCCTTTGGTATTGTTAACAACCTTTGCCCATTTCTAACTTCTTAGACAATCTTTTTTTACTGTACATATCAAGATGAAGTCTTGCATTAAGTCAGTGAACTCAACACTAGGATGATATTTTGTTTACTAAAGGATTATTTTATTTATATGAGCTGTTTCACTGAGTGTTAAACACACTTGCTGTGAATTCTTCCATCAATTGCCATGTTCAGGCCTAGTTTTATTGATGACTTTCAGTCTCATTTGAAGGAAGTAAAATTAAATTAAATTTTCATTCTTGAAATGGATATAGGTCCCAAAAGGCATTTCTAAGACAGATAATTTTTCTCAACTATGGGAAAGAGAATATTTGGAATTAAACAGGTTGTGTTTACAGGGGAAGAACAAAGCACACAAGTGAGCTTTGCACGTGCTGAGATTGAATTGAAATATGGAACAAAAAAGAAGAGACCAAGGTTACAAATTTCAATTCATAAAAGGATTCTACTCAAAAACCAAAAATCCACCACACCAACCAGAGATATCATAGAAAAAACAGGCAGCATTTGCTACACTGTATTCAAAATCCAAAAATCAGATCTCTGAAATAGTATGAGATTAACTGCAAAACCAGGAGCATAATGATATTAATAATAGAAACCAGGGGCTATTCTCATTTATCTCGTAGATTATGAACCCTCCAGGTGCATTTGGATTACTTTTGCCTGATATTTCATGCAACCTGAGAACTGACTGCTGTGTGACAAAAATCACCAGAAATTGCAAATTAGGGGAAATACCAGTACACCAATATTAGCAATGAACTCATGAATTGGTATCATCTCACTCACTGAACAACTAACCCAGAGGCACATCTATCTCTCAGTGTGCTCAGTGTGCTAGTGAGGAAAAAGACCACTGACTGATTGTTCAAAGGGTGTAAGAGAAAGAGGACAGCTTGAAACATGACCAAATGAGATGCTTGAGGAAATCCCTCCCACCTTTGGATTCTTGCAAAGAGCTGGCCAGTCACAGCAGCTTATTTCTCTATGACCTTTCCACTTTTCCAGAGCTTTCTTCAAAAGAAAGAGTGGAGACTCTCTGCATAACTCATCACCTTTGCAGGTTTTAGCCTAAATCCAAGTCATCCTTGATTCAGGGCTCTCTGGTCCCACCTTGATGTGAAGTACTTTTTATAGCTGGCAACTTCTGCAGAATCTTGGGCTTAAACTGATAGATCCTCTGAACCACTAGTAAACTCAGAAAACTTTGACCTAAGGGTATAACTGAATTGAGCAACATAACCCTGAGCTACCTGCAACCTAGCTATCCCTGAATCTAGAGGAGCATCACCACACAAATTGCCCTGGTTATCTATGTGCTGAAGGGGGAGGGGAGGATGAGTTCAAAGCATCAGTATAAGCTGAGAACAAACTTCTGAAAAGCAGCACAAGTACACCCTGTTTTGTGTGGGTTTCTGACCACCCACACCCAGCACAGTGGCAGGTGTTACATGTGTAAAATCACCATGCTTTAAGTTTCTCAGATTAATACTGAAAAGTGATGGTAGGTGCATTGGGAGGTGAAAATGAAAAGCAATGCAAGGCAAAAGTCAGACACAAAATCTATGCAGAGAGCCTTTACCTTTGCAGAGCCAAGCATCTGACCATTTATATAAGCTGACACAATGCAGTTCTTCTTTGTTTCCTTAGCAACTGTCACTGCAAGATGATGCCACTGGCCAGTGACCAAAAGTTTACCACAGCCAAACTGGACTTGCCCTGGAAATGGGGAGGGATTTAGGACCTCACCCTCAGGTTCCATAATATCTGTAACAGCAAAAACAGGGATAAGCCAACAGAAAGTTACTCATCTTCCCCTGCCTCTGGAACACAAATTTCAGATGTGGCAGAAAGAACATGACACGCTGTGAGTGCAGGGTGATTTGATGCTATTATGCCTAATGTCTTTAAGACAATGCCCAAGGTCTGTCATCAGGACCTACAACTTGCACAGCTCTCAAGATCCCTCCAGCACCCTGTATCACCCTCCCAAAAAACACCTGCTATCTGCCTTGACACTGCAAAACTATCCTGAACTAGGAAAAACCCAACATATCAATAAGAGAAGAACCCCTCAGTGTATTTACAGAGTTAGCTGACACAGAGAAAAAAATTCCTAGCAAATCTATGAGATGACAAAAGTCTCTATATTAATTTGTAGTTTTTATGAAAAAAGGCAATCTGGAATTTTCATCATTATCTAAGGCAATCAGAGCACTCACACAATGTCAGCTGTGCATAAAAAAGTCCCAGCTACTATTCCCACTCCATTTCCAACCTCCTCTGGAATATTCAATCACATTTACATTTGAAGTACCTATTCTACTCAATGAGGAAAAGGGGATAAATATCAACAGGGAACAATATTAACAGACTGGCATAATGGAAAACATTCTGAAAGCAAGGAGAGGAAATGAGTTGTTTCATTAGGAAGCTAGATCACTCCCTAAATCCTCAGTCTCACTCTCCAAACCTGCTTAGACAGACACTGGTTCAAGCCTAGTCTCCACAAGTGCACACCACAATATAAGTGACACTCAAAATTTTTCCATTGAATATTGCAGTAATTCACAATGCCTACAGCAGACTTAAAAATGAAACATGGACAACAATTACAATCACAACTGGATTCAAGAAGAAAACTGAAGAGAAATCCCATTAATATCCTGGGCACTTCAAAGAAGAGGAAATTTATTAATGAAAAATTCCAGATAACAGGAGGACACAGCACTCCAGCTTGACTGAAAAGAGCCTTACCAAGGGGCTGAAATTCCACTTCTTCTGTAGAAATGACCAAAGAAAGGTCCTGTGGGAAGAAGCTTACAGAAAAGCAAACAAATTCTTGCTCTGTCCTTGACATGTGCCTCACCACCGTGAGGAAGCGGAGCGGGTGGCTGCTGTGCCCCAAACCAAATTTGCTGACCAGGAACCAGCAGGAGAGAGTCAGGCCACTTGAGGGAGGGAACATTCTACTCCCTGTGGACAGGAACAAAAAAACATTAAGGAAGTTGCTTTCCTTGTGCAGCCATTAGCAAACTGCATTCTGTCTCATTCCTCCATAGCATGGAAGAACCAACATTAGATTATGGGGTTTAATTTCTATTCTGCTGTATTTCATTGCCTGTATTCATTATCACAGGGACTGTACATATGAGTCTGTGCACATGTGTAAATGACCTAAAGCTGACTGATGAGGAATGACCACTAGATCTCCATGCTATGGAGCAGATGAATTAGCAGTCTCTGAGCCAGAAACAAGTTCTCAAATTTCACCAAAATTCAGGAAGCAAAAGGTACAGCCATTTCCCAGTCCACCCAATAGAGGATTTTGTTGTATAAGAGAATCCCATTAAGTGACAGTTCCTATTCTATCTATAGGAGATGACTCTAAAATCTAGTGGCTCTTACTTGTTAAGACTGTTTTCTTAGAAGCCTGCTTTATATTTTTATTGCCAATATTAATTCATCACCCGACAAAGCTGCACCCAATTCCCCACTTTGCTGAACAGTACAAGTTACACAGTTCTGAGCTGGTCTGGGACCCAGGGACAGAAATGTTTTGAAATGCACAGCTTATGTGCTGCCCTTTCTTACAAGAGTTGAATGCTTTCATTGGGGCTGGGAAGTCAGTGCTCCCAGCAAGCTGTAGGTAAATCAAAGTGCTTACCCACACCAGTCCCTCCTGAGACAGACTGGTCTGCACTGGGTCCCATGACAGTGGCCAAGGTAGGGAGGTACAAACACCTATACAAAAGCAAGCAAGAACCTGTCATCAGAAATAAAATCATCCCTGAGTGTCAGCAGTGACTTCTGGCATTGCAGAATCATGGCAGCAAGGCAGAGAGTAGGCTGTCAGGAATAACAGTAATGAAATATGTTGGGAACATTGCTGCATGGAAGGCAGCCATAGGGTACATAGATGAAGATGAAGAGAGAAGTGAATAGCTACTGTGTTCAGAGTAAGGGCTTGGAGACCCCAGAGCAGCTAAAATAAAAGCAACAGCAGCAATACCCATAGCCTTCCACAGACATGTCAAACTCCACAAACGATGGAGCTAAAGCAGCGCTGTGCAGCTGGAAGTTCCGGGGGGATGTCATGGAGATGAGGCTCATGGCAGTCTGCAGTGCCAGTGCAGATCCCTTAGACAGCCAAGGGGAGCTCCTGGCAGGCACAATGGTCTGAGGGTCAGATTTACTGTCCACCACACTCTCTTCTGAACCTGGAAGATGAACACAGTGCCTAACCAGATCAATGTCTGCAAGTCTTTTCCCAGCCACAGGTATTGCCAATATTCTATGCATCACTGCTCAGAACAGCCCTTCATGCTCTTGAGATAACACATCCTCAGCAGCCTACAGAAATCCTACAGCAGTACAAAAAATATTGCACTGAAACCATTTCAAAATGGGAGGCTGTCAGGAGAGCCATAGCCATATTTTCTTCCCACACATCTTCAGGCAGCTCCAGAACTCACCCTAACTAAAAAATGTCCCCAACCCATTGGTTCCATTTTTCTTACACAAAGACAATTCATTCAACTCTGCTGTAACAGAATAGTCACAAGCAATATGTGGGAGAGAGTTTGAAGAATGATTGCAAAGAATATAAGACCCAAGTACAGAGCATGCTGTATCAGGTGTCTCAGGCATGAGACTTGTTTAAGCACCAAATATTACTATACTGCAGCCTCTCATCTATAAAATACATTAGAGCAGAGAAACTACTCAGATGGAAAATAGCCTCCATAAGCAGGTAGATTACTAAAATATCCTAGAAACTACAAAAAGCAGTGCTCTTTATTTCCATCCTTATTCTAGTTCTATCTATAAATCACAGGAAAAAATATACTGCAAACAAAGGAGACACTCTCCTTGGTTTGTAGAATGTTAGTATTTTTATAAACCATGTCCATGTCTGATCCAGCAAAATCTGAATCTATACTCAGCATCTAACTTGAGCAAAGATATAATTTGATCTCTGCTGGCCATTAGATCAGCTCTCAGTGCTGGCCAAGTGCCACCCAATCTGAGGAATATCCAATGAAAATCTTCTAGGCAGACTCCATCTTCACAGTGACTGTGAAGCAACCTACTCAAGAGCATTTTCCTGTCATTTCAGATACATCTCTAACTCATCCACTGTATCAGCCAGCAACAGGCTGTTCATTGTGTGCTTACCTGCATTAGCTGAATCCTGACATGAAAGGACCTTGGTCTTGTTTGCACTGGGCCTAGAAGGTAGCAATGGAGAACCTCCCAACCACAGAAATTGCCTAACATGAAAAAAAAAAAAAAAAGCCATTTAAAAAAAAAGGAAAACAAGCCAGACACTTTTGGAGTCATAGCAACCATGCAAATAGAGTTTAGAGTTCCAGAGAATGCCAAATATTAAAGACATCCCAAACAGAGCAGAAGAACTGTTTTTCATTGTAGCAGCACAAGTATTTTGCTTGCTTTACATTTCTTTTTAGGGTTTTCCTGTTGAAAAAAAAAATCAAAGATTTCTCTTCTTCATCAATATTTTTGAATAGCCCTAATTTTTCAGAAAAAGAAAATCTATGGGTTGGGGTTTTTTATTGAGCTCTTTTTTAGAAATCCTATTCTGTATTTGAGTGAAAGAAATACAGTCTTCCACTGGATATTTAAATTAATCTTCACTCTGATAGCTGTTAGGTACTGTACTGTCTAGCACTTGTTAGCATTAATGAGGAAACCTCAAACTGGAAGCAGTGACTGAGGAGGAAGACTGCACTTTTTATTTTTGCATCTGTCATTTACATGGATTTGAGACACTGAGAGTCATTTCTACTCTGCAGAAAACAGCTTCTCTGTATAAATACCAGGAGAGAATAACCCTGGTTGTTTTGCAATTACTTAATTAGTTCATTCAAAAATGGCTTTACAGCCCCTGCAGAGATGATGCAGCAGAACTCATACCACCTTCAGGAGTCATTTAAGCATCTATCCTGCAATCAATGAGAAAGGAGGATTAACTGGGACTTGAAAGAAAAGGCTGACTCTTGCTGAATTAGAGCACTACATGAAGCATCTAACTATTTTATAAACTTTGCAAAAGCATGGCACCACTAGAGCAAATTGCTTCCATTAGATGCTATCTTCTACCTTAACACATGTGGCTCAACAGCCTGTGATGCCAGCTTCTCAAACACCCTGGTGAGGGGCAGGTGCAGGGGGTGGCTGTCACTGCAGAAAGCATCCTGACAGGAGGTGATGATGGTGCCCAGCAGGCCAGACTCACACATCACCTGACGACTCTTCTCTGACTTCACCAAGGACTGGATATGATCAACCAGAGCACACTGCATCTCCTGGGAAAGCTGCAATGGACACAGAAATAAACTCAGAAGGCTGGAACTAAACTGCATAGGGCAACTGATTTATTCTATTTTAATTTGTTTTTCAATTGTCAAATCCCTGAGTGTAAACATCTGGTCCAGAAAAGAAGCCCCTAAGGCAAGAGGCTCAAGCAGAACTGCATGGCTGTTCTATCAAGCTCTGCACTAAAACACTGTGCATACATTCATCTGAGCAGCTGCCTGGCCATCCACAGCTCAGCTTTCCTGCCTTGACTCTGGCAGTGAAGGAAGAAAACAATCAGCTGTCATTCAAAAACAAGGGACCACCACCAAGGGCAGGTTATTAGGCATAAGCTCCAAGACCAGCACAGGAACTCAGAATATATTTAACATTGGAGAGCCATATTGTTCTTAAACAAAACTGTATCAAGTAATGTCCTGAAACAATTTTAAATACTTCTCTATATGTTTTGCTGAATTGAAGCTTTGCTTCATTATTGCTTCTTAATGATCTTAAAGGCTCTCAATTATCATAAATTTTCTTTAGAGCAATTTGTTCCCAATTAGAAATGCATTGTACTCCATTGACCTAACTAGATTTCATGTTAAAAGTAACTGGATCATATATTTAAACACAAATCTTACAAAGATTAATTATTCCTTATTTCCAAGAGTTTTCAAGCTTTCTCACATGCTCTTCTAGGAAATAAATATACAAACTTTTAAAGAAAAGGACAACAATAGTGACAGACATGCAAATGAAGGCAATGGGATTTGATTTTATAACATGAATGAGAAGCAACTGGATTCAGAATAAGCTTATGAAGTGTAAAGAGGAATTGAGCTCTTTTGCATTTTCCCAGACAAAGCCAATACAGGACAATTTCAAAGCCAACAAGCAATTTGTTTTTAAAGTGTCCCCAGCTGCAACACTTGGAAAACAATACATCCATTGCAACATAGATACTGTTTTTGCAAACTCAACTACCATTTGTCACATGTGAAGGGTGAGCTCTTTGGATAACATTTTCTTCTCTCTGAAGGACTATTCATTGCCAGGGATATATGCTTCACTGTGCATTGCACTGCACATAGAAAGCATCCACCAGACTAAACTACACTATTAGTGTTCCAGAGTCCCACCTACAACTTTTTTAATCTTTTAATTAATATTGTACTCCATTTCTGACTATATGCAGGAAAGTATGTGTCAATACCACTAAACAGAGAATGACACAGGTCTTGACTAAGTAAAGCAACTGGTTTATTCCAAAATAAATCCAATAAAAACATAATGGTGTAGAAAAGATTGATTGTTTTCATTAGCCTAGCAGCTCTGTCAATACCAATATTGCCTTGTTTGGAATAAAATGAGCTGTTTTCATGGATCTTTCTTCCAGTAAAATGAGATTTTTGTGGAAATATTAAAGGTGTCCAGGAAACCATGCTCTGTATTTCTGTATGCATGGGTTGATTTTCTTAACACCTATTACTTGCACAGTGAATCAGGATATTGAAGGTACAATTAGAATGTGGCTGAGCTCTGCCTCAGACTAGAGTTTTAAGAGCAAATGTCACCTAGCAATTTGCCCAATCTGCTTAAGTAGTTCCCACATTCTTTTCACTAAGAGCCCATTGTTTCAAAACTTGGTAGCTGAATTTAATTCACTGTTATTCATTGTAAAGATAATTATGCTATATTCAAGATAAGCAGAAATTATGAACTTTTGTCACTGTGCATTCACTTCAAAAGGATGCAATTTCCTCAGATTGAAGAACAATATAGCAATAATTATGTGTGCAGAAATACTTGAAAGTTTTCACTTTTTTAACATCTACAGGGTTAAGGGTCTTTTTAAAAGGTGCAAATCCTTATTGATGGACAATGTTATACTTCTACAACAGTAGCTATGACAGCAGCTCATCATATAAGAGACATGGATGAAAACAAAAAAGAAAAAAATCCAGCTGAGGAAGCAATAGTATTATTTAGTAAAAGTATAAATAATTTACATGATGAATTGCATGAGGATTATTTTTCATATGTATTCAGAAGAAACCTGCCAGGATGATAAGACAGAATTGAATCATGCTTTTATTCTCTTCTCAAAAGTTCTTTTCTTTCCCCTACTCACCCTTGCCAGATCTAGACAATCTCTGTATCTGACACTTACAAATGGGAAAGATTTGTCATGACACTCTAGAATCTCAAAATTTCAGTCTAGGATGAAATGTGTCTGAGAGGAAACCTCTTTCTTTTTAAAGTAGAAAACTGTGAATATCCTGGGCCACATATCTAAAGTGGATGTGAGCCTGTCTCATTTTGCTAAGTGTTTGAAACATATGCAATGCTATCTTTCATCACTGAACAGACAAAATATTAATAAAAGGAAAACCTGTCTTGTATGTGGTCAAACAACATGGAGTCTGATGGACACTGGCTTAGTTCCAGTCATGGGCATGAGCAATATTCTCCAAATACAGTTTACTGATTCAAAGACTGTTTACTGACTCAAAACTCTTGGTCAGTTTTAAAGTTCTAAGCAAGTTTCTGTACTCATGACATTGAAATTATTTTTTTATCATGCCTAGCAATGGCAGGAATATGCATCCACAAATCTATTCTCCTCAGCTTTTAACTGTCATTCCAGAAAGTACAAGAAATGGTTGAAGTGCAAAATCACCTGTTTTACCATCTGCTACTGGGTTTTCTACACTGACAGGCTCAACGTTGCTCCAGCCCATCATTTCTAAGGTCTGACAAAGGTCACTGAGAAGTTGAAAAATTGGCAGGAAATTGATATTATTTCTGAGGGTCAGAATCAAAAGTACATTAATTTTATTGAGTTCCATCAATGTTTCTGTAAAAGCAGTGCTTTCTCATTGCCAATTCTGTGATTGCAAAGGAATTGCACATGAACTGAACTGATTCTAAGATTTTTCCAGATTACTCCCAGACACTCAGACCTAAAATATCTATCACAGCACTAAAAAAAGCAGAAAGAGATGAGTTATTGTCTCTTCTTCTCCACACTTGCTCCTAAAAAAAAGTACTTTTTGATTCAATATGAAATTCAGAGCAAGAAACCCCTTAAGACTTCTTTGTGAAAGTCTGTAGTACATCCACAAAGCCATTATTCCATCTCATCTAGCTGTTAAATGCTGTGGCACTAGAAAAATATAGTGTCCTTTTTGGGACAGAATATATCTACCTAAAGAGTAATTCCTTGAGTTATTTTCCTTCTAGCAGGTAGCTCCCCTTCACTAGCCACTGAGGTTAAACCTTTTGCATCAGATCTTGCTTGACTCCTGTGTTCCAAGCAGAATCTCCTGGCACAAGGACTCATGCAGTGATATGTTATGATTAAAGGTATTAAAGTCCAGCCTTTTATGTCTCTTCCTGGCAGCATCAATGAGTTTTCCAAGCTCTGAAATATTCTGTTCATTCTCTGTCCCATTCAATGATTTTTTGAATAGAAATAGCCAGGAAAAAATGCTTTTTTTTTTTTTTTTTTTTTTTTTTTTTTTTTTTGGGGGTGGGGGTGGGGTGGTATTTTATGAGAACTCTTCAAGACATTAGTTAACTCCTAGCTAGAGTTTGACTCAGGACCTTGCAGAATTGTGGTTCAATTGTACCTGAGGCAATCATATTCACAACAGCAATACTAAAGCCCTACCAGTAAAAATTCCTTATTGCCTAAGAAAAAAGGAGTGACAGAAAAAAAGAAAATAGGAGCATACTTAAATACATAACTGAAATTGCTGGAATTTGTGCTCTAGTCCTTCATACTTTTAAGAACACTGCCATCTACTGAGGATCTGAGAAGCTCTCCCTCTTACAAAGCTCAAGTCCTAGAATCAATTCCAATTTCTTGATGACACTCTCATCCAATTAACCATTCTACTTGTTTCTCAGAAATTAATTACTGTAATTAACAAAATTTCACTAGCTGATGGCTTGATTCCAATAAACAGAGTTGGAATGTGTCACCAGTTACTTGTCTCTTTCAGAGCTCTGGATGAACAGCCAGGTTTTATTTTGGTCCCTCCATGTGTACTTTGACTGCATTCAAGTATTTTAGACCAAACAGCCAATTTAATATAGGCAGTATCTTTATTCACAGTGGGTGTGTATATATATGGAAGGTTTGAGAAAGAAATTCTGAGCTGGACTAAAAGTTTCTGGATCATTATGTCTGAAGAGTCAGACTGTTCTGGTTGCTAGGCCTGTTGGCCACACTTTAAACAGTTTTCAGGGTACTTCTGCATTATGCCTTTGCAATCAGTATTCTGGGACCAAAATCCATGTACTGCATCAGGCAGGTACAGAAATGCTTCAGCAAACTGACAGCCAGAAGTCTTTGTTGTTCTTAACATCTGTTGACTCAGTGAAATCTGTGCTGTTCCTCCTGACAGGGTTTTAGGTAAATTTTAGTACTGCCACATTTACAAAGATGAAGCAATTCCTGGAAATGAAGCTACAGAGAAGTAGAAGACATTGTTTAGATGGCATTTTGATATGTTCAGACTGACCTGAGCATGTCCTTCTTTGTACAGCTTTGGCAACAACCTCACCATGACACAGACAGCACCTGGATGTACAATGGTGCACTCTCTCATTTCCAACCTGCAGTAAAGAGACACATCATCATCATTATTAACAACAGCAAAGAGGTTCTAACAATGTTCCAGCAGAGCTCAGCATTAAATCCTCCTAGTAGCAACCAGGCTCAGCATTGGACACTAAGCAAACAATACAAATGACCCAGAAGAGCTGGATGCTTCCTTAGAGCAACAGAGACAGGACATCACCTGCTCATGAGCTGACATTTCAAGGACCTGCACATTCAAAGATGAGCAGCAGCCTCTTTAAACAAATTTTGCCTTTGAAGGTATTTGCAGAACAGAAAACAGACAACCACAGGAATCATTGGTGCATCAGTTCACAACCAGTGTTATCCTTTCATTTTCTCAGAGTTTATAACTTGGGTTATCCTGTAACTTTAGTACTTCAAAACATAATGGAAATAAGCAAAGGTGAGACAGTCTAGACAAAATCAGAATGCCATCCTCCCCTTCCAACACCAGAATTTGCCTAAAGCAGTAAACTAAATTTGAATATCTGCTTTCCCACCAGTTTTCATTTTTTCCACTTAGGACCTTTTTATGTTCAGGCACAGGAAGGAACTGAGGAGTCAGAGACATCACAGAGAAGATTTGCTAATACCATGATGCAGGCTAGAGGTCAGATATATCTCAAAGATGATCCCACAGCATAGCAAAAATTTAAGTTTAGGCACTACAGGCTCCTTCTGTTCGGAGTATTATCAGCATTTCTGGGTGCACCTCTGAGCTGGAGTTGAGATGTGTGCACTGTTAGAAACATCTGTCCCAAGCAAATCTCACAAGAAAAGCAAAGACAACATCTAAAGTCTGTAATTAGACTCACAAAATAAAGCACAATATGCTTTATTGCATATGGACTGTATAAAACACAAGGTAGAAGTATAAGAGTAAATATTATAAAAAAATAAAATCGTACAAGGGATGTAAAGGAGGGTAAAAAGTCTGCAATTAAATGTGTTTGTTAGCCACTCCCAAAAAGGCTCATCTGATACAGCAGAATAGGGAGTAATTGTAGCACACTGCCACACAGTGACAAACAATTTTTACTGCACCCTCAAGAAAGTGAATTTCAAATTAATTGCTGATTTACAATATTTTCTGTGCAATAAATCAAAATCAGGTCTGGTATAAAGAGTTGTTGCAGCAGTGGTTTCAGTGTGAATACACACATCTGTATCTGACATGAATGTGGGCAAGTTTTTAAGTGTCAAAGAAAAAAGTACACTGAAAATATGCTCTCCTCCCTTCTCCCTGAGAAAACCCACACTGTTTTAAAAGAGAAAACTCCAGGCTCAGTGAAATCAATAGGGAGGAAATCATGGTTGGAAAGCTGGAAGCAAACTTAGGCAGGTGAACATGAGGCAGAGTGTGCCCAGGTGGGCAAGAAGGCCAATGGCATCCTGGCCTGCACCAACAAGAGTGTGGCCAGCAGGAGCAGAGGAGAGTCTTCCCCTGTCCTTGGCACTGGTGAGGCCACACCTCGAGTGCTGTGTCCAGTTCTGAGCCTCTTACTGCACGGACATTGGGGGGCTGGAATGTGTGCAGAGAAAGGCAACAAGGCTCATGAAGGGTTTTTAAGAATATTATAAAAGCCTTATCTCCAGCCTTCTCTGTGGTTTTCTCTGAGGTCCTCATTTTATGGCTTTAGTAGAGAAGCTGTGTTCCTGTTCCAGCTCCTCACCTCTGCAAACATCCCATGTCCCACACTCCTGCCCCAGGGCTACCCAATCAGCCCTGTGATTCCACTCCATCTACCTCACCAGGATCCTGCTGGGAATTGCAATGCTGCTCTGCACTGGCACCATTTAAGCATAAGACAAATAAGAGGATTTGGGGACAAAATGAGATGTAAGGAAGAACCTGAGGAGCCATTAGCACAGTGAGCTGCCTGTGCTAACAGCAGCTTGGGTGGGCACAAAGGATGGCTTCCCTCCCAGAGACCAGCCCCAGTTCACACAGCTTGCAGCAAGCTGTGTCTAATCACCAGGACCAAAAGGAAAACCAGAGACCCCATCTGCACAAAAGGTGTTTCAAACATTGCTGCAGGAGCAGGAACAGAGAGGGCTGGGTTTGGAATGGGAAGGACAGGGTCAATTCCCCTGTGCTTGTGGCATCCTTGACCACAGGACAGTGGAAGGGACTAGAAAATTATCCAGCATTAAAATGCTAACTTTCCTATGCATTAGTCACAGGCTCCTGCAGGATCACCTCCCTTCCCTGCCTCCTTGGGAATATTAAATATTTGTTGCAAGATGGGGCATCCCAGGCCACCTACACTGGCTCCATTCAAGTTCCTCCTTTCAAGCTGCAGAGCTGCTGCCTGAAACATTTTCAGGGGGAAGTGTGAGTGTGGAGTACAGCTAAGAGGAAGCTGCTTTAGGGGAACAACAGGCTTGCAGAAACTATGGGATTTCTTATTCTTATTTTCATAAAATGTTCTGGTGGAAAAAGATACAGGCTGTATGGCTTGAAGATTGTCAGCTTTCCAGTACATGTTCCTCTTTTGTGTTTGCATAAACTTGCCATGGACAGTATCCAACCACCCCGAGCTAATCTGGCTTCTTTTTGTGCCTTCATGTCCCAGAACCAAGACAAACAATCCCAAATCAGACACTGGGAACTGAAAGGGTCCCAGTTTACAGGACTCATATCTCCACAAGAGGTATTCAGTTACTGTACAGCATCACATCTCAGCAGGCAGAACAACACAAGGACTTAGGAAGTCTTGCTGGTTCCAGAGCTAGTGATTTCAGAAACACAATCAGAATACAGAGCCACACCCTTCCCAGCATTGCCCCAACCTACTCTTTCTCCCTTGATATCCCTGGGCCTCCCCTATACACAGACTTCAACAACAGACAGTGTACTTATCACAACTACCACCATCTGTATACTCTTTGCACATTGACCCATGTTCTCCCAAATCAGGCTAGGAAGATCTGCTTGGAAAAGAGCATTTATTCCTCCCAAGCTACCAGGTGCTCTCCCCAGCACTGGGTATCTAACCAGAAACTTCCAGTGTAATTTAAAGAGTGGTGACAGACAGCAAACAGCTCCATGACTATTTTAAAATCTGCTGCACAGGGAACAAAGATATCCACCTCATGTTTTTTACTTGCTTCAAACAAGTATAAATATAACCAGAAATGCTTATTCAGCCTGCCTCAGTACTCAGGGAACTTCAGTGACTGCTGCTACAAGTGGCAGACAGCATGCCTTGGTCTTCAACTTGGGAGATGACTTTGCAATAATCTACAGTAAGGGTTTAAAAAAATCTCACACTTATCAGCTTAGCTTTTTTAAGCATAACTCCAACCAGAAACATAAATTTGATAAAAGGACTAAGATTCAAGATAAAGCTAGAGAAAAATGGATAGAAAAATCTCATGTGTTATGAAATGCATGTGATTCAGAACAGATTCACAGCTGACAGCTATGCTGATTTCTGGTATAGTCTTCCCTTCCTATCAAGGATATATATTTTGACCTTCATTCAATGAGGTAGGCAGCATGACTGTTCCTTTTCCAATTTTCTCTATTTCAGCATGAATAAATGAGAGTGTGTCTGCATATGTGCTTGGACACACATGCATAAGGGATCATTTAAAATACCTTAGCATAACTTTTATTTTTAATGTATCAAGTGACTGGAAGAAGCTTTCCACATAATCTAAAAAGTCAAAATTAATCAGGGCAGGTTCAAGCAGTGACTAAGCACAAGCTTTAAGCCCCAGAAACCTTCTAAGACTCCCTTTCTGCTCCCACTTTGCAGGTATCAGAATCTTCAGCATAAGCTCTGCAACTCTTGGGGGTATGTGTCCCACCGCTGCACTAAATTATTATATCCCAATTTTTCCACCATTTACCTTTCCAAAAGCATTGATTTCTGCTGCCTGGAGGCCTGGGAGTTGGGATTGAACTGATTTGTTTACCCTTGGCAGGTTATATCATGCCTTACCTCAGTTTATTACCATATAAAACACACATACCAGCATTAGTACTCTATTTGCTGTAGTAAATAAAAGCTTACTTCTCCTCAGGCTTTCCCCATAGCATATAGGCAGAGGCAGGTAATTTGTTGCCTAGTCTTTTGAATGTAACAGGATGCTCTTCTTGAGCTTGGGGTGCTTCCTGATCATCTCTTGATTCGTCTCCCACCTCTGTTTTCCTCTCCTTAAAGTAGCTTTCCTGATGGAGGGTTCCTTTGACCATAAGATCAAGAAAATTCAGAATCCAAATGCAGTTTTTCAGCCACGTTGGGAAAGGTTCTGAAGAACAGAATGCTGCATCCAAGAATTCTGCAAATGTCCTTTTCTTCTCAAGGCTCACATGAATTTGCCTCTTCCCTTCTGTCCAGAAGCATCCAAGTGATCCAAGATCCTCTGCCATCTTATCAAACAGACCATTCCTCTGGAAGAAGTTGCTGTTGACAGGGTCTAGGTGCAGGGCTGCAGCTATCCCCTGAAGAGTGTAGAAAACCAGCTCCAGTACACAATTCTGTCCAACTGCTGCCCACTGCCCAGATGGAGGGTCCTGCAATGCACCTTCCATGTCTGAGAGCAGGGACAGGAGCCCATTGAATCCACTGCAGGTTCTGAAGGCTGAATGGCTCTTGGGGCTCTCCAGTATCCTCAAGAGTGACTACAAACATTGGGAAGAAGGGAAACAAAAGAAGCACTTAAATCAAGGGACAAAGAAGCTTTGGAATATTTTAAAACTCCAAGTTTGCACCAAAATTCTTTCACTTTGAAATTTCACACTCTGAGGGGAGAGGAGAAGATGATTGGAAGAAAGGTCATTTCTGCACAACTTCTCCTCCTCCCTTCACCCATATACCCAATGAATCATACAACCAACACCTGAATGCACCCTCAGGAGCCACTAGAGCAGTCAGCCTCACAGGTACAGAACAGTGCTGCACTAATTCCCTGCTTTATGCATCCTAGTCAGTTTGGCCAGAGGTAGATTCATCTCTTTGGCTGCTCTTTTATCAGTGTTTTTGGACTCTCTCAAGAAACCTGCTTTTGCCCTAGATAAATGGAAATAAAGAATAAATTGTAAATACCGTCACATGGAAACTGGCAGGAAGGCACAGCTCTCTACAGAGAACTCTTCCTGCAGCCCTGGATGCACGTGAGAACCCACACTAGACTTTTGCTCATATGACTGAGAAGGCCCTTTCCAAAAAGCACAGTGACATAGGATGGCACAAAGAATATTGCAAGCAGCAGGTTCGCCTCACTAAGACACGAATACCTTTTCTTAGCTGAGGTTTTTTTAAAGTTTGCACAACACTTTAGTAGAAAAAAGCCATAAAAAGTAAGACTTCAAGACAATGAATCCATTAGGTTTTATCCAACTTCAATAGGTTTAAAGCAGGTAATAAGTGAATGTCACTTGATGATATTACACATACATAAAAACAATTTAAACTATTTGCCAGTTTTGAATGCTATGGGCTTGCCATCTTAAAACAAATTTGGAAAAGTTATTAAGAGGTGTGGAAGTAAAATTGGTGAGAAAAAGGAGCTTGCAAGGAAACAGTCTACTGCATTTGAATATAATTGATCCCAAGTTTTTGGGATGCAGCACAAGTCATTTTGCACAGGGACTTTTCAAATTTGATGTACCTTTGCACATTTGACAGGGTTAATTTTACATATAGACCTCCCCAAGAGATACTCAATGAAAGAGCTTTACTTCACAAGCTCCTGAGGAGGAACAGTTTTTAGCAGAAATATATCTGCCTGTACAGGATGTAGGACTGTGAGAAAGGGTTGCCAGAACTGACATGGGAGGGAGCACTCTAGTACTGTCATTCAATTTGGTATGATAATGTATCAAATCAGGCAGAGACTTCTGAACAGGGAGTAAATTTAATAACTTGGAGTTGAAGTTATCAGAATGGCTTTAACACATTCCAGAGTAGGTCAACAGTAAACACATTTCCTCCAGCTTTAATTCAGTTAGAATTTAATCGCCTATGAGTTAGTATTCCTCTGTCTTGAATCTATAAAACTGATGTCTGCTGGAAACCCTCTAACTCAGTTACTGCTAACAGAATTTATTTCACACATTCCATTATTTGTTATTCCTCATAATTGTCTATGAGCCACACTGGAATATGGCAGTGCTAATTGCATTTGGGCTCAGGCTTTAACAGCTAAATATACATTAGCAAATCAATCTGAATTTGTGTGTAACACAATCACAGTCCCAATGGATAAAGAAAATAAATTCATTTGCTTACATTATGCTTTAATACAGTTATCATTTGTCAAAATTAGACACTGAAGTTGCATTTATTTTCATATTAGTTTGGACACCATACTCAACTTTTCCGCAGGTATTGTTAAAGTTTACTGTTTCAAATAAAAGCTATAAACTTTGTCCTTTTAAATTTTTTTTAAGAACATAGTTCTTTTATCATAGAAGCAGTTGTTATATTGTACATAAATATGAAGTCCATTCACACTTGACAGAGAAGGTAGAAAGAAATTTTGAAATCAGTGCTTACAACAGTGCTGCTTTTCAACTGGATGCCTATGACCCAAACCAAAATGAAGCACAGTGATCCTTTCCTCTGTTTCATTGCTTAGGAATCAATCAAAGTCTTGGGTCAATAAGAGGCCATGAATAGCTCTAATTTCTTCTTCCAAACATTCATAAAATTCTTCCTTTCCATTGCCTCATCTCTTTTTACATGATGCTTGTGTTTGTAAGAAATGACAAAACTAAGGACAGCAAAGGCTCAGTCTTGGAAACTTACCAGAATGAAACTGTTCATCTCATGCCTACCGTGGCTCTTCCAATCTCACTGCTTCACATCTTACATCCTCTCTCCACACAACCACTTTCACTCACATTTGTTTCTCCTTTCTCTGTCACATTACATAGAACTGCTCATACAATTTTGCCTTTAGCATTTCCATTTGTCCCTCTTGCATTACTATTTATGTCTTCAAAATACTTCATCATCTGATACTGAGTGAAGGTATTGACCACACATGCATTGCTAAAAATCAAAGTGCTCAAGTTAACACAATCTAGAGCTGGCCTATGGCTCTTTCTTCTGCTCTTACCACCTTGAAAAATGATAGTTCCCAAGAAAACAGTGCTCAAATGAGAATCACATTAATTACCTTCAGAAGATCTAGTTTCAGATGCAGTTCCCATTGAGTGGAAGAACAGAGGGCCCCAATAATAATGCTCATATATTCCTCACAACTGATGACTGATAACTGCTCCAAGATGCTGAGAGTAGCACTCCTGTAGCACTCATCATCCAAAAATATCTTGACATATGGCACCATTCCATAATCCTTCAGAACAACTAGGGACAAATACAGTATCATTTGTTAGTTAAACTATCCTTTGCTTGTAGTTTTTACAGGCAGATTTTCAGTGCTGGTGGGAAGTGCCACATTTCTACAAATACAGCAGGACAGGTAAGAAGAGCAGCTGGTTAAGCTAAAGATGAGACAAACAACGTTACAAGAACAACTAAGGATAAAATGACTGGATGACCATGATTTGCAATCATCAGAGATGACAGTTTCCCAATACAATAATAAATGAAAAGGAAAAGACATCTTAGTTTCAGCTTAAGCATCTCTTTCATTTAAGAAGGAAACTTTTAGACAGTTTCTGAAAATATATTTACACTGTACATGAGGCTGCAAACATGATGATTCTAGGATTCAGAGTGAATTGAGTGGATTCCAGTATTCAGTAGTGTTCACTCCTGTACTATGTTCCACAAGATTCCCTACAAACAGACTTCTTAGTATAACACAAATGTAAGAGTGTTACTCAGCATGAACCTGATCCAAACAAGATTTTGAATAACAGATATTATGGAAGAAAATCTGGATGAACAATACACAAGAGTCAAGAACACACACTTTTCCCACAAGCTGTTTGTGCATCCTATATAAACACTTCAGGAGTATGCATGTGGATGAAGGAAACAAGCTGGCTACTGGGACAAACTCATTATGCAGGATGAGGGTGCCTTTGTCACATTTCTTCCTAGTGTAACACAGGCATCCCTACACTTCTAGATTTTTTTATCTTAATTTTTGACTGAAGCACAAAAGTCAGAAAATTTGTTGGTGCTCTGTAAGACCATGGCCACTTACCACCAAATATCATGAAGATAATGCATTTCCTTACCCGTGTTCCTCACAGACCTTGCTGTAAGGGCAGCCACCATCTTCAGCATCACAACATTTAATTCCTTCTCAGGGCCTTCTTTCAGACCAGGCAGATCAGTTCCAGCTGTCAGTATATTTGGAGTTATGTTACAATATACAAGAACTGTAAGGAAGAATTTTTCTTGCTCCAATCTCAAACTTGCATTCTAGAGAACCCCAAATTAAGACTTGTTTAAAAGTGTGGGCTGAACTGTGCCACCCAGAATAATTACGCATACACTGGCAAAGAAAATTTCAGAACAGTTTAGGCTAGTGAACAGAGCAATAAACAGCAAATATTTCAGAGAGGACACACCTTAAATGTCAAATTTAGGCCAGTTGGCTTGAAGACAAGATCTAGTTACTCAGTATAAAAATATATATATAAATTTACTGCAGAAAGAGATTATTTATTCCTATTGATCTGCCTGCTTCAATGGTCATTGTGAGTGGCATTAAGTTGTACCTGATTTCCTCAGGATCTTGGCTTCCTTCCTCAAGAGTGCCAGCAGTAGACCCAGAAGCCCAGAGTCACGGAAAATATCACTAAATAACAGATCCTTGTGGGTCATGCTGAGAAGGCACTGGAGAGCTGTTAAGGTGCAGAATGGCACTACATTTTCCTTTATCAAATACTGAACCTTCTTCAAAATCTCATGCGGGACATAGGACAGGTCTAGGACGATGGACTCCACCAGTCTGAAGAACTGGACTTGCACTGGGTGTGGTTTGAAATGAATTATGTCAGTGAACTGGTTGATAGGTTGCAGTGTCCATTCCAGAAGAAAGAAGTTCACTCTGTCCCAAGCCCATATGGTACCAATTGCTGCCAAGATTCTTCCACACAGGTGCTGATCATAACTTCTCTGGAAAATGGATTGCAGCACCTGAAAAGGCTGGAGGTTTTTCACTGTCATTCCTGTGGGGGAAAATCCCAGGTGAGATCATTTTTTACATGAGTGTTATTTAAGTCTGCAAGCTCCCTAACTACAATATTAAATCATCTGAAAGTGAAAATAAGAGCAAGAGCCATGAGGGATGTGACTGGGAGGCATATTCTTGAGCTTGGGTCAGAGCTGACCCTAGAGCTGACATGGTCATTTCAGTTGGATGTAGGTGGCATTGAGGCTCCTGCAGCACTAACACATAGATCTGAAGATGCCACATCATACTCCTTTCATTCATACTAAGACACAAAATTGTTGGAACCCTGGAAACAGGGAGTTTTGAACTTTCTGTGCTGCCAGGCACTGACCCCCAGGGGAGCACTGCTTTTGACTTGAGACCTTGGAGAAGGCTTCCAAAATGGAATGATAGAAGTAGAATCACTGGTGTGTGGTTTGAATAGAAGTGTGTAATATCACATGGTGAAGGATTTGGAATTCAGGGTTTTTATAATATAGTAATAGGTTTGGGGACAAGATGGAGGTTTTATGGCAGTTTTTTTCTTTCTTGTCCCCCTTCTTCCTGGGTATAGGTAGTACTTGTTAATTGGATAGAAAATGCTGCTCTGTGGGTCATGGGTGTTTGGTCACTGGGTCAAAAGCATAAATAATTTGGGGTTAGTTTTTAATTAGACTGTTTGGCTTTAAAAGACCTTGTAATGAGCGAGACGCATCACCATTTCTTCATTTTTAGCTTGTTAGCTAGAAGTGCTGTAACATTAACTGTACTATAGATAAGATTTAATAAACAACTGAGTCTGGACACAAAATTCTGTCTCATGTGCTTTTAATCCAAACCCTAACTGAAGAGAAAAAGAAGATAAAAAGTAATACAAAATGAACAGTTTCATTTTCCTATGACCCAGCTACCCAGCCACATGTGCATATGTATGTTATATATATATATATATATATCTACTGTACCAGAAGACTGTGTCTGTTCAAAATCGAAGTGTGGCAATTGTGGGTGTATGATATTGCCAGAAACTTTCAGTTCAGTTTTTCCACAGGTTGTAAGGCAAGTCAGCATGTCCAAGATCTCATCCAGATAGGGGTCTCCTTCATTTTGCTGCAAACCTTCACATCTAGAAGCAAAACTTGGGACAGTCATATGTTCATGCCTTAATTATACAATTATACAAATACTTTGGATACATCATCAGGTGTAGAGCACATGGGAGCTGCACAGAATAATCCACACCATGGTGGCACACTGAATCAGAACAAAACCTAAAGACTGAAACTGAAGTGACACTGAAAGAGTCTTCTGAACAAAGGAAGATAAATGTTTTAACTTAGTCCAGTTATGTGTCCTTAAAAAAAGCCTGATTTGGGGAACAAAAAATTTAAACTTTGCAAGGATTCAAATAATTAAACACTTCACATAAAAAGGTGGGTATATGGTTGGCAATATAACACTTGCTAACTAAGATAAATAACAGAAAACTCTCAAGCCTGAGGAAGGCAAAAATATATTGCCTGAGCTTTGTGAATCAGATATGAAGATGGTACATCTCTCCTAAGTAAGGAAATAGTTTGAAATGTAACTCCAGATTTTCCATGGTTCATAGAGTGAAGTGACAGTCTGTCAAAGTAACAGGTAAGAGAGCTGCTTATCATGTCATCTTTTTCTGTAATTCTCAGATGGGTCAATTCTTAAGGAAAACTGCATCATCTGGGCATGGGTTAGTGGCAGGAGAATAGGCTGATATTGCTAGGTAAGAAAAATCTCAGAGGAAAACAACAAAATGTTCTGGTTTCACCTAAACATATTTAAAAAAAAAAAAAAAAAAGCAAATGGCCTCTTTTAAATAATGCTATTAGCAAGATTCTTTCTACCTGAAGAAAAAATCCTAAACATTCGAGAAGAGGGTACCTGCTCACACAAAACATTCTGGAAAGAGCTCTCCATCTATCCCTTTATGCCATCATATGCTGGGAATGAAGACTAATCTGAAGTCCTGAGCATTTTTTATTTCTGTCTCTTCAGCCTAGTTGAAAAGGATGGGGACATTCATAGCCCTTACTGAACAAGAGTCTGTGTTTCCTGTCCTAACATGGCTAGAATTTTATCAGAAATATGCATTTCAACACAGTTCATTGACAAGGGAAATCTACACACTCTCTGGTAACTAAAGAAAACACTGCCACAAAAACACTAATTTTTCTACCAAGCATCAATTAATAATTTTGTGCCATTCAAAAATCATGAGCTGGAATAGTCACAGATATCTTTGGCTTCATGATTCAATTTACAATCCTCTAGATGCAAATTTAAAAATACCTTCCCCACTCCAGTCATTGTTCAGGGACCAAAGTTTTCACAAGTGTTGGAGAACTAGTACAAGAATAGGCAAATCCAGAATGGAAACAAAAACATCTGTAAATGTTCTCTTCAAATGATGTTAAAGAAATTCAGCCTGGTGTGACAACACAAGCTGACAAGGAAAGTAACAGATTCTGCTTTGCACTTTGGATTAGGATAACTAGTGGGGGTTTTTGCTGATATGTTTAGACTCATCTCGGTTCTGAAGAATGTAAACATTTCAGATTTAAGTTTAGGTGGGTTTGTTTGCTTGTTTTTGCACAGCAAGGAGATAATATTTCCCTGCCTAGCTAGCTGCATTCCTGGATTAACAGCTCACCTTAACTGAGACAAATGTCTCTGACTTACATCCTCTATAATACTAATTGATGAAGAACCTTTGTCTTGTGTTCAAAAAGTCCCTATCCCACCTGCAAAGGATGGTTTAAGTAGTAAAATTTATATACTGCTTCCCTTCCTAATACAGGAATGCTTTGCATCCACACAAAGTTACCTACATGATTCATATTTTAAAAGACCACTATGCATTCGGAAAATTAAGCTTTACCATCCTCTAGAAGCCTACTAAAAACCCCCTTACCTGAGTAAAACTTTTAGCAGGAGTTGGTAGCCATCATTATTTTCAAACTCTGTTA
This sequence comes from Muscicapa striata striata, assembly GCA_030060385.1. Taxonomy (NCBI): domain Eukaryota; kingdom Metazoa; phylum Chordata; class Aves; order Passeriformes; family Muscicapidae; genus Muscicapa; species Muscicapa striata. The sequence goes on from JAREIS010000134.1 coordinate 2,630,112, forward strand.
ATAAAGCTGATGATACAGGATAAGAATCTTTCACAAAACACAACACAATGCTAGCAGCTTCACACACATCACAAGCAGGTAGAGTATCAGCCAGTGTAAAGAGATTCTGAACAGCTATTTTAATGCAGTCAACAGCTGTGGAAAAAAATATAGCAGATATTTAAGAACTGACCACCAAACAAATTTAGTTATTAACAAAAATTAAACAAATTTGAAGTTATTTCCCAGTAAAATAGGAGTCCAATAACTGTTTTTCTACTAAGAAAATAAAAGAGGATACATGAATGTCATACTCATTTTAGAAGCTACCTGAAGAGCATTGCTGGCTTTAAAATATACATGCATTTCTTTGCTTTACTACCAGAAACAGATTTAATCTCAGGAGTATAAGCTTTCAACCCCCCAACTCACCAAAATTCATATATACTGAATCCAGCTGTCTGAGTCCAAGGTAAGCAGAGACTAACAGATTTAACTGTCTCATACTAAGTCAATCCCACATTCTGTGCAGAGTTCACAGATTAATTCTTTGCTCAATGAAGCATATGTAATGAGGTACACATATTTTGCTCTGAGGAATGAAACCTAGTTTTCTTGTCTAATCTCATGGCCAGTCCTTCTAGGGCAGCTTCAAAATGTCCAAATAGTTATTTCCATCTTACTCAGGAAGCGAAATTTTTATTTTAAAAAGTAAAAACATCTATATGCATTTGCTCATGACATGGAATACTGATGGTATTTTGTGTATTATAAAACTACTTTTTCACTTCTAAGAAATTGAGACTTGTGGTCTTTGAACTTCTTAATAAGAAAAAAAAATCCTTGAACTAATAAAGTCTAGAAAGAAATGAGGACTTAACCAACCATGATGTTGTCACAAAAGATACCATTACTCTGAGAGTGCCCCCAGCCTTGCATTTAGTGTTCATTAGTCTCAGGCCCACTGATTGAGTCACACAACTTAAGAAAAAACATAAATCATCTTCCTCTTGCCTACGTCAGTGTGATTAAGTGGGATTGGCTCTTGCCTGTAATTTGAGTTTTTTTGATGTTGAAAGCCCTTCAATTTCCAGATGGCTATCAGTGCTAAATAAAGCTCCTCCCTACTAAGTCAAGAGCCCATGCTTTGCAGTTGACTACTGGATGATGTAAGGGAGATTACAGATGATGTCATCTATCCTGGGGAGACTCTTTTTGGTAAGTCATTCTGAGGGAAGCTATGAGGAAAGGAGAAGCCAATTTACTAAACCAAACCTTGTAGGTGCACAATGCTGGTTTTGGTCTGAGCCTTTGAAATTGTTCTTAGCACATGGCCTGTAGGTGCTTTCCACGAGTGGCTGCACTGGTCCCACAGAGAAGAAGTTGCAATAATTAATGACTGAAGCTTATCAGCTGCCAGAAGCTCCTCTACACCTTGTTCCTCTTTGTACATTTTAAGCATTATCTGAAAAGCAAACAAACATCAGCTGCAATAAACACCTCTAGAGATACCCAGGAGATGAAGAAAAATCCATTGGGGAAGGAGATTATAAGTTTGATACTAATGCCAGGAGAAAGGATGCAGTGAAATGAACAAGTAAAACTACCACTAGGGTATTCTTAATGGCTTTTTCACACTTAAAATCACATTGGTTTTTTTAGTAAAAAAATATAAGATATAGTTTATATGTTTTGTATGGCTACTGATGCTTATTTAACATTTTGCAGTAGAAGCTTACTGTTTTTTTGAAGTTTGAATCAAATGAACAGCTAAGAGCCTAAATGAATATCTGAGTACCCAGGGCAAATGATCCCCAAAATGCACATCTCACCTGAACAAGCATTTCCTGAGTCTGGGCATCATCCTCACTTGTCTCCCTGTCATCACTGGTTTTCTTCAGAGGGACAGTAAAGAAAAGGTACAGGCACTGCATCAGAGCAGCTGGAAGTCCAGATCCAATAATGTTCCACATGGTCCTCTAAGTAGGAAAAATAAGATCAGTCCCTCCAGAAGCTGACCACAGTTTCCATGTGTTTCTGCCCACTGAGAACAGTCATGGCAGATGAAAGCCCTGCCTGAGCACTTTACCCTCGTGGGCACACAAGACTGGCAGTCACACAGCAGAGCTGCAAAATCCACGGGGCAGAATGAAATACACTGTGTGTTGCTGAGCTGTTCCTAGGATTTCTTGCTCCAGCTGGGCTGCAGCTTTGGCAGGAGTGCTCTGTCCTGCAGTCAGTGAAGCACACAGCCTGCAAACCAACAGTAAGGCCAGGGACAGACAGAGTCCCCTTTACCATCCAGGACACTGCAGCCAGAGAGGCTGGTATGCTGAAAGCATGAATTCTCCATTCCCTCCTTGGCTCAGCATAGCAGCAGTTTACCTTTAATGCCTTCACTTTTTTAACATGTTGAACAACTGCACACACTTCTGATTACAAGTTTTATAAATGCAAGTGACAGTTTCTTCACAGTGTTTCTTCAACATTTAGTTTCTTCCCATCTTCACTATGGCTGCACAGAACTTGCAGTGAAGTCCCAGCATGTGTGCTTGGCACACAGTAATCATAACAAAAATCAGCACCAAACTAACAGAAGAATGAGGTTTGTGACATGAAGTTTTTTGAGTATGTGTGGTACAAAAAATGGCAACATCTTAAATCTGTGAAAAACACAAGTTTCATCAGAAACTTCTGGTTATGATTAGATACATATATAATTTTATAGAGCTCCTTATGACACAGAACATATCCACTATAATCTGACAGTAAGATTTTATTTTTGTGTGTCTTTGGACAAGAGAGACTGAGACAAACTGTTTAACTAAATGTCATGGAAAAACACACCACAGATGCCCTTCAGCAGGCTGTGCTCCTGAGCCAGTCTGCATTTAGGATGGCTGTACAAGTAGAGTTTGTGAAACATTTCAAAGTGAGAGGCTTCAGGATTGAAAAGTCAACCACTGTAGAACCAGACAGACTATTACTATTCATCTTTTTGATATGTAAGCAATAAAAATAAAACAATGGGGGGGAAAAAAGCAGAGAAACAATAAAAAAAACAGCTATCTGATAGTCAAAACTAAAAAGGTATCTGAAAGCACAAAATGCTTACTTCTCTCTTTTAGAAAAGCCTGGCCTACAAACCTGGTAGTGTCCTTTAACTGTATACCTTGGGCATGCTGATGCTCAAAATATTAGGGATAATGCAAATACTGAGACTTGGGTGTTCCATTGTTGGGGTGCCTACATAGTTTCTCTGAGGTAAAAAGGCAAACATGGTTTGTGGTACTTTCTCTTACCAAGTCAGTCTGTGAGAGCAGATACACTGATTTCAGGAGCAAATGGCCATCTCCTGCTTCCCCTTTCTGTTGCAGCAGTTGCTCCAAAGCCAGACGAGCTTCTTCTGTTTTCACAAAAACATTAAACTTTAATTCCTTAGTGAAAGATGAAAATGCTGTATTTATGCTTTCTTAACAGATCTGACAAAATTAACAAAATTACAGTAGCAGGAGTTCAGTCAAGTAAACAGAAAAACATAAAATTATTTTGATTCAGCATCAAGCTCAGTTCATGTAAACTACATGTTTCAAACTTACAAATGTCACCAATACCAGCTTAATTCATGCAGCCTGGCAGCTGACAGGACAAAGTATGTACAACAGCCACCAGGAAAGCCATATGTAGCTAGCAATGTTTTTCTCATTTAAGAAAGCTCCTCAAAATAGTGTATAACCTACTCTTTAACTCTTACATGCATCATACAATACACACTTCCAGCTGCAAAAGTTCCAAACTAAAGATCAGCATGGCATGCAAGGACAAATGTTCAGTGCAATCACCTCAAATCAGTGCTAGCTCACACCCACTAAAACATCTGGCTTGCTACACAGCATTTTCCTGTTCCCTCTTTATTTCCAGCACAGAGTACAACTGAAAGACACATTTCCAGAATCACTGGATCCAATGGATATAAAGACACACATTTCCAGAATAAATTGATCCAATGGATGTGGTATGGGATCATTACCTGCAGGTTTGCCATTGAGGTGCCTCTTAATTTCTTTAGTCAGAAGCTTGGAAACCTCACTGGCTAGCAGCTGAATGTTGGGGAATACGACTGCTCCAGCAGACTTTTCCCAGGCCTGAAATCCAAGTGTAACTGTTAAGTCTCTGACACATCATGTCTTTGGTAGATTGACAAAAACTCATAAATATAAATAAAGGAGCATAAGGCTAGCATTCCTCTATAAAATTATCTTCATAGTATAGTCCATTAAGCAGTATTTCCCAGACAGGCAGGAGTATGACACTACAGGCACAAAAGTCAAACCTGTAACTACCTTTTGAGTCCTGTAATACACCTACTAGAGAGCTTTTACAGTATTTTCTTCACTGAATACAATCCAGACAATGGATCATATGTTGGTCATACCCTGGGTCACTAATTATTTGTATCAAAAATTATGCCAACCCCTTTCAAAATATGACAAACATCCTGAAGAAACACAAATTTATAGAGAAGTTTATAAACAATTCTTATATTTATAAATACTTCTTATAAACAATTCTTAAACTTATAAATAAGTTTATAGCTCACTTGTTCTAGAATGGACAAGCAATTAGGTACAAAAGTTACTGAATAAACAGCAGTAAGACTTGTTGATTTCTCTGAATCTGACAAACAAACCCCTCTTAAATGTTTCTTAACCCTGCCTTTGGGGGACAAAATTAAAGATCAATAAAGAAAATATTCCAGCAGACTAATACTATTGCACCCAACCAGCCTCTGAGAACCAGGTGCCAATTCTTTTATATAAAACATCTGATGATACACATATTTATGCATTAGCAACCGTTCAGCATTCACCTCTAAAGACCAATCTGAGATAGCTCTGTCCTCAGCAACCTTGAAAAATCTTCTTTACAAAAGTCTCCTCCTTTTAGGAGCTCTGAAAAGTCACACTATAAACCCCAATGATTAAAGGAAGAAAAATTACATATCTTCCTAAAAAAAAAAAAAAATTGGATCAGACATCCCATAATACTTTCTGCTAAGAAATCAGTGCAGCTCTTCTTAAACGAAGATCCTCCACAAATATTATTTCCCCCCTACCATTGCTTTCAATTTCTTTTCTTTCATCACAGATGGACAAAGTGTCAGTCATCTCTCAGTAATCAGGCATGCACCTACTTTTTGCTTCATTTTACTGCAGTCAATAAGCAAAATGCACCCAATTATTCTTTCTGTGCTACAAGAGTGAAATGCAATTGCAGTGTGCCTATTATTAATTTTCCTCACTCAATAATATTAAAAGCAAACTATTTTTTTCAGATTTTGACCATAAATTACTTTCAGAGATACTCAGTTGCAGAATTAAGATCCACCAATTCCTCCACTTCTGATGCAGAAAGCAGGGAAGATCTGCAAAGAACAGAAGCAAGGTGGGCAAACACAATGACAAGAAACCTAAAATCACTTTAAAATACACAATGTTTGTCATTAAGCTATGCCCTTTTTCAGAAGAAAGCAGTGAGAGATTTCTACCCCTCTTCTCAAAGGGGAACATCCTCCTAACACTTCAGACTTCAACACTTCACTTGCTATACTCACTTCTGCTAACAGAATGAGCAGGACAGGTTTGAGAAGCTCAGACCACACTCAGCAGAGAGCAGTCATCAAATGTTCATAGCAAAGCTACTACTCCATCTCCCTACAAAGCAGGCTACTAAACTTCTGATTTGATTTTGCCAGTGGTCCTCCTGAGGTTCAGAACCAATCTTTAGAATACAGTGTCATTTAGGAACAGACCTAATTAATTTCATATTCATGTCTGTAGAAGATCTGTATCTGGAAGCATATCAACCTGACTCCATGTAGGACATCTGTCTTTAGGAAAAGCTCAAATAATATGGTATTAAAGTAATCTGATTCTCTTTCTTCCTCTCAAACCTATTCTACATATTTAAGATTCTGCCACAAGTTCCCTGTGTCTGCTGTTACCATCTGCCCTTCCCTTCCCATGCTAGCTCAAAAGCCAGCCATGTAATAGAACATTCTGATACTTTCTGAGGCACCAAGAGGGAAGGTACAGAAGGCACATTAAAATGACTCCCAGCCCAGGCCTGAATCATGAGCAGATGGCTGACATTTCCCTCCCACAGCTTTTCCTTCCACACCAAGGAGCATCAGTGAGTAACAAGCCCCCACACCCCAGGTGTCCCCTGCTTGGTGACCCCTCTCTCCAGCCAACTGAGGAAGAGCTAAAGCACTCTGAAACAAAAAGGCAGAGATGCACTGGCACCTGCATGATAGAAACAGGAAAGTAAAAGCAAGAGAAAAAAATCTTCCAAGGAGGGAGAGGATTGGCACTTTGTTGAACGGGGGGAAGTGAGGTTGTTCCTGTAAGAACTTCACAACATGTACAAGTCAAACTGAGATGCATTGCCCCAAGCCAGCAGAAGGCTGGTATATGAAGGGAGTAAAAGTCATGTGGGGAAGGACATGATGACTAAAAGCTAAAGGGCAAGATCCTCCACAATGTGCTTTTAAATGAATGAAGCAAAGCCAAAATGCTCTAGCCACACTTCTGGACCTAAATGCCTACATAGCAGTGCAAAGCTCCACTAGCAAATCTAAGAAAAGTGGAGAGGAAGAATCTCAAGCCTAGGGCACAAAAGCAAGTGTTAAGCTAATGAAAAATTCACTTCTCCATTATGAATATATTTGGTAGCAAAGTTTCCTTTGAGAATTTAAAAGCCCCTTTTTGCAAGCATTACTGAAATTCAGGAAATCAGTTTCTCCAACCCCAAGGCTCGTGAAGTACAGCCCTACAGAAAAGAAACTCATAGTGAATATGCATATGTACAACCAGTCCCTCAGCAATACTCATTTTTTCTCCTGGGAACAACTATACTTTGATCCTAACGTACTGGTATTAAAATTTATTTACTTATTTATCATGACGCGTGAAAATTTACAGATTTGCTGTCCAATTATTAATTCCTAAGGCTTCTAGATTTCATAACTTTTATCACCCTTGTTCAATAACAATTTTCTCAGTTCTTTGAAAATTCCACTCCAAAAAATAATCACCACATTGAAGGCATTCCTGCTTTTCATACTTAGTTAAGGATCAACAAATCTGACCATGTTGTATATAATCTCATCTCACCACAACTTCATTTCATGCTGACTACATGGTATTCTAAAACTAAAGCTCTAATAGAACTCAGAAACTTTGAGATCTTAGAATTTCAATTTAATTGAAAATTTGAAGCAGGAAAACCTCAATAAAAGAATTTCACATAAAGCCTGCAATATATTGCTTACGAAAACAGGAGGAGGCAGTTTAGAGAGACTGTCTTCTACAGCAAGGTCTGTCCATTGGGATGAATTAATACCCTAGAAGCATTAAGGATGTGTGTTCTCTATGGACCTTCAAAAGGAAGTGTGCTGGTTTGGTCTGGGGTAGAGTTAATTTTATTCCCAGTGGCTGTGTTTTGGATTTGTGCAGCACACAGGGCTGATAATGCAGAGATGCTGTTGCCATTGCTGAGCAGGGCTCACACAGAGCCAAGGCCTTTCCGTGCTGCCACGCTGCCGAGGAGGCTGGGGGGAGACACAGCCAGGACAGGTGACCCAAACTGACCAAAGGGATATCCCAGAGCAGAGGGCAGCCTGCTCAGTACATGAAGTAGGGGAACAAGGAGGAAAGAAGTGGGGGATGTTTGGAGTGATAATGTTCTCTTTTGCACTTCCAATTTTCTCAACAATTTCACTGATGGGGAGTAAGTGAGTCACTGTGTGGTATTTGGTTGCTGGCTGACATTAAATCATGTCAGGAAAAGAAGACAAAAGATATAAAAACAGCTGTAGGAGAAAAAAAAAATTTAAAAAACAAACAAACAAACAAACAAAAACAAACAAATAAATTTTAAAAAACCCCTAAACCACAAACCCAAAAAAACTAGATGGCTTTCATCCCAAACTAAAAGGTTGTAGCTTCTTGCAGTGCTGTCTCAGAAAAAAAAAAAAACAAGTGAAATTTTCAGCATGGCATTTTAAAAGCAGATCCATGGAAAACAGAGGTGGTCCTGTACAGAAAACTGTCAGATTATCAGCCCCAATCTGATTTTGACATGCATTCTTTGGAGGCTGAGAAAAGAATGCTTTGCACAGCCAGTCATTTGGTGACCTGATAAGGCAGTGGTGAGCTCCCAAGACCACGACAAAGCACATGTAGTGCCATTTGCAAAGAGATTTGGTTCCAGTGACAGGCTTATACAGAGAGCTACAGTTCTGTTCAAATACAGCCTTTGGTTTGGGAGGGACACTCTTCTATGCAAATAGTTCCAGAAGTACAGAGGAAGTGGTGAAAAGTGAAAGTTTTGTTCAATAAACATAAAATCTCATTTAGGTTTAATAAGAAGACCACTTCTGAGGCTCCAGGCTATATACTCACTGTCTTTTCATGCCTTTCCTCTCATTTTGTCTGCACTGCCTTGGACCAGAGTAAGCTTGTACTCAAACACCACAAACTCTTCACCATGGGCACTTCCAGATCCTACCCACAGCTCCATCGTTAGCACCATTTTCAGTGCTGTTCATTGACACCAGTATCCACAATGATTTCACTGTTCACCAGGACTTACAAGCATCAAAAGGTTCATTCTCCATCCACCTAAGTGAAATGTTTATACCTATCTGGACATTATTCCTGATTTACTCTCATGGACATCAAAGATGTCACCGTGATTTTGCTACACACACGGTTCAAAATGCAGAGTAACCTCTTTAATACCTCACAGTGCCTCCATATAAACTGTGACCATGCCTGAACTTTTTATTTTCCTCACCCTCCCACGGACTTCTATTTTAGAAATCCAGCTCAGCTAGGTAAGGAACAGACAGATCTGAGTTCCGTCACTCAAGAGTACTGAGAACTCACAAGTACAGACACCTGAAATATGCCATCATTAACATATGGTTTCACCAAAGAGATGCTTTTATTCTCTTTCTGAAAGACACAGTGAGAGTGTAAAAAATGTAGATTCAATACCCATAAGTACCCAAGGTAATTCAAGAGAAAAGCAATTCTGTACTTGTACATAGCCACAGTATATTTAAAAAGAAGCCAGGTTTTTTTTTTCACTCAGCATACCCTCTGCCATTCTGTCTCTGTATGGTCTACTCAAGAAGTTTCCTGTATATTCCACAGACTCTAGCAAAGAAAACCAATCCATAAGGCTCATTTATTACAGAGCTCTTCTAGTTTCACCTTTCAATATGTTCATCTCAGAAATGGTTGGCTGATGGCAACTGTAGGGCAGTCTGCTAACTAAAATGTTCTAGTTCTCATCTGTGTCCCTCACCCACGATATGCCCTTCCTCTTCTCATTCCATGGTTTCCTCATGTCTCACCCAACTCCTCTCTCAAGCACTAAAATTAGACATAAGCATTGTCATTAACCCCAGAATTCCATCTTAAGGCTGCATACCTGCATTTCCCCTAACTGGCTGCATGCCAGAACCATGTTTTCTGAGACTGAAACTGTGCTCAGCCCCCAGTAAGTAATAAAATTGATGAGGCAACATGAAGTGACCTCTTCACAGGGCACTCACTTTGTAAGAAGCCTGTCACACTCCTTGATTTCAAGAATACAATTTAGCCACTCAGGAAAGTGAAGCAGTGCTCCCCCATGTGTTTTTTTCATGCAAACCTAGTAGGTGAGGTAGATGAAAGGAGGACAAGAAACTGCTTCTCCAGGCTTCCAGTGGAGTAAAATAATTTATCACCTAAAAGATCCTGCTTCAATTAACTACACTGGTTGTTTAGGTGACCACAGAATGGATACAGCAAAAGAAACTCAAATTGGCATCTGCACCAAAGGCAGTAAAGAGAACAAACCTTTAAGAAGAGGGGAAGAAATTCCAGCAATCTTCTCTGTTGATCCTCTGGGATGAGAAATGGAGCCATTTGTTCATATTCTACAAACTGTTTGCCCAGGGTGTCCCACAGGAGGGAATGGCTCTGGGGTAGCTCCTCCTGGCTGTGTGCAGGCTGCTCCAGCACTTCTGCTGTGTCTCCATCCCCAGGGCTCTGCTCTGGCTGTCCTGCATTGTCAGGTGAATCCTCCAGCTGCCACATGAGTTCAGCTGCTTTGTCCATGCTGAGATGAGACCAGATAAATGTACTGTGTTATTTACACCTCTCACCAGTCAACTCCCCCAAGAAATTAGACACTGATAGTTTTAACTGTTGGAGTTAGAGTTTAGAAATATGGAAACACTCTCAGTCACTGACTCTTTTCCAGTTTTAATGGCAAAGCATCCTGCTCTTGGACAAGAACCTTTACTACCCTGCAGTTGCATGTACAAACTCTCTTCCATGAGATGGATGCATGCTCATCTGGGCTTTGGCAGAACAAACCAGTAAACAAAGCAAATCCAGATTCCAGCCCCAGCTTTGCCACTGAGCCAGATCCTCTCCCTTATACCTCAGTCACCCCAGCTGCAAAACAAGTTATAACTATTACTATCAGCAGATCTGCAACAGAAAAGCACTAACCAAGAACCAGGTTACACATTCCATTGAGTATGGATGCTAAATTAGCTGCACATCACAGATACACTCCCCATCTAGAGTGGAGCTGAAGCTCACCTGGTACAGTAGCTGTGTGGAAAAGCCAAAGATTCTTCACAGAGCTGTTCAGGCCCAAAGAGGCAGCAACATTCAGCTCTTTGTGGGAGATGTGCAGCTCTGTACAATAGGTATTTTCACAACACTGCTTGTTTTGCTGATCCTGTAACCTGGAGTGGATATGCTGAGACAAGGGAACGTGGCACTTCTGGCACTCTCATTTCCATCAAAATTAAAATGGGTCCATCTTGCACCACACATTGAGGAATCCCTCTGTACCCTCATCTCAACCCCAAGTCCTCTCATCTACTTTATAGCCATGTTTTCATCCATGGAGTTTGCCACAGCCTTCTGTGAGCTCATGACAACACTTACACCAACAGAGATCAGGCTTTTCCAGTTTCCATCAAAGGCATCCATATGCTTATTGGGGTCTAGGTCATTGTCTGACTACTGAGACTACAACAGGACAAATTATGACAGTGTGGGTGGGCAGATGGGAGTTGCCACCAAGATGAATGTAGCTCACTTTATTTACCAAATATATAGTTTTTTAAGAGCTCAAAAGAGTCTTTAACAAATCATTACCTCTCAAACACCAATCTACCTTCATTTCTGGGAAATAGGTTCTTTCTCTACAGTGTCTCTTTGATTGCCATTCCACCAGTTGAATAAAAATGCCAAAAAAGCAGACATAACTAAAAATCTGAGTGGATCTGCACTACCAAAATATACACACATTAAAAGAAAATTTAAAAGACAGTATTATGAGCCTGGTTTAGAATTACAAGCCAACACTAAATTGGGATTCTCTGCAAAAACTGCATTTGGTATTCTCTTCCTTCATCATCCATCAGTTACACAGCTAGCTCACTGGCACTCCATGCCAGATGAACCAGTTTCACTTCCACACTCCTGCAGTAGCTCTGTAGAGATGAAGGGCAGGGCATTTATCTTGTCACTGTGCACCACACCACCTCCAGTAAGATGATGGTCCCAGCAGACACTGTGCTTAGATGCAAATGCTGGTCCTTCACACTACAGCACAGGCTATCTTATTTTACCACTGCCCACATTCTTTCCTTTGCTAGGAGATGGAGGCCTATATAATTTTGATCAGTCCCCTAGGAACAGTCAGTGTAGAACTTCCTATGCCAGTAACATTTTGTGTTTTGCTGCTGATGTTTTCCTTAATTTTCTGTATTAACACAACAAGCCCTATGAGAAGAAAAAGTGTGGTGACTGCACAGAGTAAACAGGAAGACTCTGTTCCTCATGACTGTGTGGGAGTCACATTTGTCATATGTTATACTTAACTCTGGTGTGGGATTTTGACCCACTTGAGTCATCCTGAGGCTGTAAGTGTGTTGGTTGAGAAAGCCTGGGTGCTGTTCTAGCAATGAGCATAGTTCAGTTATGCTTTCAGTGAGACCCAACTTGCATCCCAAATAGCAAAGCCATTCTCTTCCTCAAGGAGATCTCTCACCTTGGAAGCTACTCTGCTAATTAGCCCAAATCAATGCTAACAAGGAGCTCACTCCAGTGCCCACGTTCACCGTGGTCTTCTGCATAGAGAACCCCAAAGTGCTTTACAGAGGCATTCTAAAAGTGGTGAAACTTAGTTATGGAGAGATGAAATCTTCTGAGGCTTCCACTGGCCTCAGAAAAGGTCAGTGACTGATGAGTCAGCTCCCTGAGCTGCACTGCATGGCCCTGCAAATGTGTTTACCAATTTTCTCTTTCTATTTATACTTGACTGAAAAGGCCTTTCTTGTTGGTGTTAAGGCAAGCAGGGATAGCCTCTCAGTGTTCAATCTATGAATCCATGTAAGGGAAGAGTTCATCCCAGCTCCACAGAAACTCTTACAACTAGACACTCACAAACAACTTAATTAGTGAAGAATTGCAACAGGCTATGTAATACATTTGAAGTATATGTGAAACACTTGAATCTCCAAAACTACATGAAAGCAAAAGGAAGATTATGACATGACCTGATATTTATTCCAACTATCTAGACTACAAAAGCCATATCAGACTAAATATCAGTCCTCCAGTATTAAGCTGTTGACTCTACTTGCACTATATGCTTTAAATTTACTTCTCCTAGAAGCCTTTTCTTGCATCTACTGTTTGATTAGGACTTCTAAATCCTTTCAGTTTTCTATTCATCTTAGAGGATAATTACTCTCCTAGACCAACCACAAAATCTCATAGTTCAGCATTCAAGTATCTTTGGTATTAAGGATAACTTAGATATTTTGAAAGGTCTTATATGTTGTCTCTTGTACACTCCACCACTTGTTCTGATCCTCAGTGTAAGTTAATAGCTTATTTCAGTTTTGATAATTTTTTGTTTGAGTCTTGATTAAGTTTGATAAAGATACTTTTTGATAAGTATCACAATGATACTAAAAGCAAACGCTAAATAATAAATATTTAAAAAGATATAAAAGTGAAGATTAATCAAATAAATCTGATAGTATCATTCAGAATGCGCTGTCAGGCTACAGAGAGAAAATGGAACTTAATCATGTATTTTCCCTTTTTTTCTAAATAAAGCTTGTGTGAAATCACACAGAAATGTGGCTACATCTTTCCAGACTGAAGAGACAGAAGGGAAGAAAGGCCTGACCAAAACTGGCAGAAGGACCAGCAGAATACTGTTACTAACAGCTTACTAGTTGAACAAACATGATTTTTAAATGACATTTTTATTATATTTATCTGTGATCACCCCCCTTAGCAGTTCATAGAAAGATCCCATTCAGATAAAAAATCCCAATCTGCACCAAGACCAAAAGAGATTCAAGTCTCATACCAAAATTCAGGCCAAAATTGATCCACTTTTTACAGTAAGTTTCTTTAAAGAATGTTAGTTGAGTATACATAGAAATCTTTAATCCCTAAAAGTAAATGAACACACAATAAAGACTACAACTGGCCTCCTTATTTACTCCAACTGTTCAGGCAACAAGAGATATACTTGACAAAATATCAGACCTCTAGTTCTAGGATACCCGCTTTAAATATTCTTTATCATAATATACTTTTCTTGACTATTAAGTCCTCAGGATTCTGTGCATTACCAGAAACACACAGCTCAGATGACCCCAAAAATCCAGTGTTATAGTCCCTTATACTCCCTTCATTTCATTGGCAGCCAAGGTGGCTGTTTAATGACCATAGTTATGACAGTTAATAATTGCAAATGCTAAAAACAGGAATTACACAACTTCCTAAGGAAAGCTGTCTTTGCTCTGCAGTTTAGGATGAACTTTCACTGAAACCTTCACTAATTGAAAGTAATCCTATCACAACATACCACTTGCAACCAATATTGCAGGTTCCTCCAACATTTAACAGTCTGTTCTGTCTGCTTTCACAGAAAATCTCTTGACATACCTGGGCTCCTAGATTGGGCAGCTCCTGTTACAGTCAATAACCATATCCAGAGAAATGAGAGCTGCTGCTTCTGTCCTGCTAGGCCTGCTGGTGTGTGCAGCAAATCCCACTCTGCTCTTTAAACTTTCCACTGTGAATCACCTGATTAGCTGCTGCACTTGCTTCCTGAGGAAAGCAGAAGTGAAAAGCAAATGAACCACAGCTCAGGAGCCATCGAGCTCCCAAAGCAATTTGGAACAGCTCAGCTAAAACACAAAGCTGGAAGGCACAGCATTCTTCTCCCTGCACCTACAGTAACCAGTTATTCCCACCCTGGACAATACTCACAAGGGGGAAGGGGACTGGGATTTGTTTCATTTTGCTTTTAAATGCAAGGTTTACAAAACTACTACAGGAATACACAAAGCTCATGCTCTCTGGCAACAATCTATGGCCAAAGTCAGGCAACTGTTGTAGTCCTTCCTCAAATGCTGTACCCTTAAAATAAATACATTTGAATGGTGAGGGGAATTCTGTGTTCCTGACCTCTGTACTGAAATAGTCAAGGCAGCTACTCAGATCAAGAGGCAAACAAGCACTATATGCCCACTGACAACATAAATGAATCCTGATTAGGCAGGGAGTTGGGGGAAGATTACTACTTGGTTGTCTATTTGCTCTTTTGTTCTCCCTAATAACTCATCTGAAAGGCTTTATAATGTTTTGTTGTTTTTTTTTTTTGTTTTGTTTTTTTTAAGGGGAGATGAACTTTAAACATTTTTAACAGAAAATTCAAGTGTTTCCAGCTGCTTCTCCCCAGCAATTTTATGATGACCTTGAGAACCAACGGGTTCCTGACCTTGCAGTGACTAAAACCTGAGGGAACTCTTCCCCAGGTGGTTAAAGCCACCTGTTTTCTGTTAACATCTGCTTTATTCAAACACTTGGAAAAGCACTCAGAAGGAAAACTAATTAACTTTCTTTTCCAACTGATGCCTAGAAAGGCTGACCTGGAAAAGACTAGGCAGAGCAAAAGGAATAAAATATGTATTTATTGAAAGGATACACCTTGGGCCATGCAAGAGCCTGGCCAGGGCTACACTCAAATGAAATCCAAGATGGATCCTGCTCACAAGTTTTTACACTTTTGTAGGTTTTGGTTCATCTACATATTGGAGTCAATTATCCAACCACAGCCCCAGGCTATGAGGTCTCAGCCCCTTGGCTTTTCCCCTTTCCCTCACCACTGTTTGTGCTTTTTGGGTAATGGGTGTCCTTGATTCTCTAGCTAGGACTTGTTTTGTCAAACTACCCTGCAAAGATAACTTAATAACACCTAACATGATGTTACACACTAAGCAGCACGAGTCTGAAAAACACAAAAGCTAAAACCCAAGGCATCACAACTAAGCTGCAGCTTCACTGCATAAAGAGCTGCTAATCCAGGCTGAAGACTCTCAGTAAGTCATAAGCCAGGACAGCAATTGCCTATACTCCACAGGGACCTCTCTTGATGCATTGGTGGTCCTGGCACAGAGCAATCCCAGAGGACTGTTCTCAACCCTTATGGGGAATGTCTTGTATTGGAATACAGGCAGCAGCAAAATCACAGGTTTAGTTCACCTCTTTACACATTATACCAGTATTTAAGCAGAACTGTAGCTTTGCTGCAAACAGAAATATACCTTAGATCCCAAGGAAAAGACTCTGCACCAGTCTATACATGCAGTAGTCTCCAAACTGACCAGTTTTTGAAAAGCATTAGCTAAACTATGTATAATTTACAGAGTGTCTCCAAGGAGATGCAAGATCACACTGGGCTATGCACACCCAGGGCAGCTCCAGTGAATGTTGCATTTGGCCACTTCAGTGAGTCCCAGAGCCACTCACAGCTCTGTGCTGCACTGGTGTGGGTGGCTCTGGGGCCTCTGGCAGCTCTCAGCACAGGCTGAGCAAGCTCACACAGCCTGGGAAACTGTGCCAACACATCCACTACTTTCCTGCTGTAGGCCATTCAAATACCAGCTGATCCCCTTCCAGCTGCAATCTAGCCAAACCCACACTGGTGAGATGAATGGCAGAAGCACAGAGACCCAGAAGAGAATGTGAATACCAATCCAGAGAGGACATCACTGTCTTAGACTTCTTAACTCAGAAACAGGCCTAAATGTGCTCCACTCCCACCCTTTTACTGCCTCTTTAAAAGCACAGAAGGTCATTTGCAGCAGCCCCACCATGCTGTTTGATCAGAGAAGTTTATTGCCCAGGGATCCTCTCAGCCCAGTGGTACCTCCTCACTAGATGATGTCAGGACTAAGGCAGACACACAGTCATTTGGAGAGTATGTCTGCTTGAGTCCTGAGGGGAGGAGAGTCACAGCAGAGGAAGCACCATTTCTCCTTTTCATACTTCACTAACTGTTGATGCACCTGGAAGTCCAGTTTCAACACGCCCACCCACTTAATCTCTGCTTCACTGGAGCAAAACTGATGTAACCAAATCATCTGTAGTAAAAATAACTCAAGGGGTAAAGACAAATATGCAGTTAACATAGTAAGAAACAGTGGCACAACACCCTTTGTCAGTCTGGGCTGCTTGTACTACCAACTCCTTTGTAATGTACCTCCACCTACAAAAATGGGGAGAAAAATCCTTCTTTGTCCTCTTCCTTGGAGTCTCAATGCAGATACTGGTGAAGACTAAGGAAAAGATGCAGCTTGGATTTTCCTAAGCTACTCAAAGAAAAACAGAAGTGAAGGAATTAATAAAAGATATTAACACCTGGTGTTGATGACAGAACAGTGCCTGAGAAACGTGATGTTTGGTAAAGGCATGTTTTCAGGAGGTGTTGCTTTTCTTGGGCCAATGAGCTTTTTCTATCCTGTGTTCCACGATCTAGTCTATAAAAGTGTGGTTGCCTTTTCAATAAATCACTTTCTTCTGCCTCTGAAGGAAGTCATGCACTGCTATATCATTTCACCATTCCTAGACTTATAGCAACATCAAAAAAAAAAAAAAAAAAAAGAAGGAAAGGAAAGGAAAGGAAAGGAAAGGAAAGGAAAGGAAAGGAAAGGAAAAGGAAAGGAAAGGAAAAGGAAAGGAAAGGAAAGGAAAGGAAAGGGAAAGGAAAGGAAAGGAAAGGAAAGGAAAGGAAAGGAAAGGAAAGGAAAGGAAAGGAAAGGAAAGGAAAGGAAAGGAAAGGAAAGGAAAGGAAAGGAAAGGAAAGGAAAAAGGAAAGGAAAGGAAAGGAAAGGAAAGGAAAGGAAGGAAAGGAAAGGAAAGGAAAGGAAAGGAAAGGAAAGGAAAGGAAAGGAAAGGAAAGGAAAGGAAAGGAAAGGAAAGGAAAGGAAAGGAAAGGAAAGGAAAGGAAAGGAAAGGAAAGGAAAGGAAAGGAAAGGAAAGGAAAGGAAAGGAAAGGAAAGGGAGACACATCTCACACATACATTTGCATCTATGTGAGGGCACCTTCAGGTCAAGGTGCCTTCAAGGGAACCTTCATTTTGTTTGAGACATCTAGAAAGGGCACTAAATCTCCTGGTCCCAGGAGCCAGCTCAACCAAGACCAACTGGAAACTGCCATCTGATGGGGCAGCACTGTGGTGTAGGTCATCCATGGTGCAGAGGAGATGGTGCCTGCCTGAGCCAGATGTACAGCTGCCTTTCTGAGCCAAGGACCACTCAGAGATAACTGCAACTACAAGTCCCACCTACCTCCCAGCATGGAATACTGTCCCTCAGGTTGATTCTTGTCAAACTTCTCTTTTCTTTGCCACTCCAATCTCCACACACAAGTGGAAAACAACAAATTCATGCCTTTACATCTACAACAGCAGCCACACCAATGTCTCTTAGTGGTTCAGAATGCCAAGAGTCACAGTACTTCTTCAGCCTGAGGCTGGAGGTCAGCAAATGCAGGTTTCCCCAAAAACACAAGTTGCAGTATGCTTCAGTTGCCTTCACCAAATGTCTGACTGGCTACAGCAAGAGCAGACATGTCCTCTGGCTACTGCTGTGCAGTTGCCTTTGCCTGAGGGGCTCATAGTTCAGCACAACTGCAAACCCAAAAGGGATGAGGCTTTGTGTAACAGCCTGTATTTCTCCCTTCAGCAGGTTTGTCTCCTTGTAGACATAAAATTCAGCTGAATTTGCTGAGACAATAAATTTTTTGTGCTGCACATTTGTAACCTTCAATCTAGAAAAAAAGCAAGTTTAACATGTGTTCCTTTCAACATCTCAGTGTTCAGAAGTTGAATTATCTGCAGGCTTTTTCCCAGTCTTTGCCTTTCTTGCTAAAATCCATCATCTTTTATTGATAAAAAGAAAGTTGATTAAAATATGTTCTTAGAATCATTATTCATCTCTTTAGGGAAGCGGCTGTGTTTCATTTTCCTCCCTTCTTTTCAGTGGCAGAGCAGAAGCTGACAGAGAAACCACAGAGAAAGGCGACGCAGAAATTTAAACCATCTGCTTAACCATCATTTCCACTCATCTTTCTCAGCAAACCTTGAAATCTGCAATGAAGGAGGCATTCAGCTCCTCCAGCACATCCTCCCAAGGAAGCAGAAGCAGCAGGCTATAAAGGAGCTGTAGATTGTGTGCCTGAGCAGCTCAGCTCCTCTTCCTCAGGCACAGGGGCAGGGCAGGTGCACAGAGGCCACCCCACCTCTTTGGCTGGCTCTTCTCTGGAGCTCAAAGCCCTGTGGGGGTGGAAGGAAAAGCCAGCTGCTGTTGGTGCTGCAGCAGGCATGCCCAGCTGAGCCAGGGCTGCTCCTGCCCAGCCTTGGGCAGCCCCAGCACCCCAGGGCAAGAAGGAAACACGTGCCAAAGCAGGGCCACACTGTGCAGATTGCCAGGGAGCTCACGGGTCTGTGCACCTGCACAGGCTGGAACACACTGGAGCTCATGCTGAGGAAGCCATGAGTGTCCTTAGGGTGCTGCTGGGAGCCAAGAAAGCAGCCCTTTCTCAGGCTGCTCAAGGACAACGAATTAAAACAATGATTAAACACCTGCTGGAAACATGATGTTTTGCAGGAAGCATGTTTTCAAAGAGGTGTTGCCTTCTTGGACCCACGAGTCTTTTCTATTCTGTTTTTCTATTACCCTAAATATGTGTAGTGTTTCTTTAAATAAAGCTCTCTTTTGCTTCTCCATTACTCGAGGAGCTATGTTGCATTATCCTTTCCACAGCTCCCATAGCCAAAATGCAGCACATGAGAGGAGGCTGGTGAAGACATTCAGTGTACCCTCAAGGAGAGAATTTCCCTGACCACTCAGCCTTTTTGGGGAGTCCCAGACATCCCACATACTGTGGCACCAGACTGTGGGTTTAAAAGGACAGGGCAGTTTGCAGCCTTACTCCTGCAGTCAAGCTCCTAACTTCTCTATGGAAAATGATCTGTTTCCATCCCTCATATTTCCACCTGAGCAAGGCCAGGAGTTCTGCAGCTGGTCCTCTGTGCCTTCTGGACCCAGCCAGCACCTTTCATCAGCACTAGCAATGTTATGTAGTAAGGCTAATTTGTTTATGTCATTTGAATTTTTCCATTTCAGTATGCTTTATTGGGAAAAAATTCCCTCCATCAACACAAATCTGTAAATCAAAATGAATTATTTCTAATGTTTCTGCTTAAACATGAACCAACAGAAGTGTATCCAATGGCCTGCATCTTACATGAGCTGCAACAGTGGTTTTCAGTCTTTCAAAATCTGTGCAATCCTGAGGTATTTTCCTACAAACCATTATGCAGCACATGTAAAGCAGCTGCTTGATAGCTTCACCCTTTGGTCATTTTTTTCGCCTCAGTTAAAATTAGTCAGGGGAACTCACTGGATGATGTAACCACAGAAGTACACTGAATAATTTTAAGCTACACCTCTTAAAAATTCTGTCCCTAAATAAATCTCAAAATCATTCTAGAGTCAGTAAAATAACATCAACTTATATAAAACAAAAAAAAAAAAAAGCCTCACTTAAAAATGAGTATGTAACAAAAGTGAAAAAAGTGAAAAATTTTTTTAAATCATTAGACCCAAACAAAACTGTAGAAATAGAATATGTTTTCCCCAGAAAAAAAAAAAAAAAGTGTCAAAAAAAAGTTCCTCTGGGAAGCTGCTATCTTGATTTAATGTCACCTACTGACTAGAAAAGTGTTGTTCAGGAGAATTCTAAGGCAATTTGACTCAACACATGATCTCCACACTAGAACCCATGTTAGTCTAATGAGATTGAGGAAGTTGAAAGGCTGGTGCAAAAAATATAACTGGCATAGCAATAGCATGCCCCCTCCTGTACATCAGATTAGCTCTCCACTACAGGATACACAGGAATTAATTGTTTCCATATCAACTATAAATTGTTGAATTAAACAATCATGATATAGAAGTTCTGCAGGATTTTTTTTTACACTTACAAAGCAAAGTTAGACTTTAACCCAGAGCACACATCAGAAAATAGCACTCACAGACAGCTGCAGACAAAAGCACAGGATGTAATCACAAAATACATACTGACCAGGAGCTGCTTTTCTTGGAAGATTTACTCTCTCTGCAGAAGGATCACTAAAATCTCTGCAGACAACATACTTTCTTAACTTTCAGAAATGGATCCTAGTTCCTGTTTTACTCCCCCTTTGCTTTCTGCAAGGATGTTGTGTAGCTTGCAGAGCCTATAGCAGCACCCATCAGTATCTCAGAGGAAGTAGGGAGCCTGAAGTTCAGGCCAAACAAATCAAACAAGATCCTTCGAACACAAGAGTGAGAGCAGACATTTTCCCAGCTCTGATACGTCCCCTGCTAACTACAATTTTTGGTTTTGGTTGGTTGGTTTGGCTTTTTTGCTTTTTTTGCAGCTCCCAAGTCTACTGATAAACTCCAGCTCCTGTGACCTTTTCCTTCAATAAGCTGTGCCCCCAGAGAGACTCAGCACATATTCAGGAAGGCTGCTTTCCCAGAGTCATAACTGCTCAGGTACCTGCAGGAGCCTAAAAAGCCAGGCTTAAGAAGCTGTCACACCCATTCATGGATAAGCCTGTTTTTTCTATAGATATTCTTCTAGCTCTGTGAACTCGACTCATGTATCTTCCCTTTCCTTTAATTCTTTATTTATAGAACCAATACTCCAACTGCATTTGGTTTGCCATGTCATACAAAGTTCTGGACTAAAGGGATGGGGATGAAAACAGTGGTTTTGCTATCTGGTATGTTCTGATTTAACAAAAAAAAAAAAAAAAAACAAACAATTCTTGAAGCTGAGAGCTGAGTAGTTTCCCCAGGGACTGTTGCTTTTAGGGTATTCAAATGACCCTGTTCTAGGCTAGTGAATAATAAGAAAAAAATTTTCTTAATCTCACTGATTTATAGCCAGATTCTACATTAATATTTGCTTTTGTGCTAGGAACTGGACCAATAAGGAAGCACAAAATTGCTGCTGCTCATCAGAGGTAATTTTAGTCCTGAAATTAAACCTGAACACAGCACAAGCAGAAAATATTTTTTAAGGGGGCAAATTAGAGCAATGAGGAGCTAGTCATTGGCTGTGTGATCATTTGGAGCTCAGAGCATTCAGCAGAACCTGAAAGCAGAGCTGTCAAACAGAGGCAGCTACCACATGCAGTAAAGGGGGAACTGGTGAGAGAGTGCAGTCCTTACCTTGCAGTGGGGTCACCACAAGAGAGAAGTGCAACAGGCTCCTGAGCAGCTCCGTGCCCCAGGGGAGTCCCTTCTCTGTCCCTGCTGTGCCACTGCAGGGCTCAGAGCATGGCTCAGATCTCACCAACCAGCAAATCCCTTCTGCAAGGCTGCATGTCAGGATGCCAGCTCAGACACAGGGTCTCTGGGATCACTGCCTTCAAGGCTTGCCTGGCTGTGAGCAGGGAAATGTGAATGGCAGGCTTCACATGCAGGTCTACAGAGGCTTATTTACTAACAAGGGTTGCTAAGCTGTCTAAAAAACAGACAGCAATCATAAGGTGAAATTTAAATAATTATTTTGTATCTCAGTACATCATTCACAACACAGATGCTTCTAACTTGAAGGAAGCAGCAACCTGCCTTGTCAAAGTCAGGCACCTGTATGAATTTAGAATGTAACCTGCAAGGTTTGTCCCCTTCATCCAAATACGTAGCAACAAACTAGTACCAGAACTCAGAATATTGACAGAGTTACTGGGGGGGGGAAAAAAAGGCAAAAATCAGGCACATGGCTTGTACTTTATTCAGCACAAGTGGAAGAATAGCTCAGAGGGGGGATCCATCTTAAAAGACATCTGAAATGCACAGATGACGAGCATATGACTAAACCCTTAGTGAGATAGGCCAGGATCTGGTGATATTTTTATTTCTATTTAATGTCTTATCCATTTTAATTTCCACTAAACTTTTATTTCCAGTGGGTTTTTTTTTTGTTTGTTTGTTTTTGGGTGGTTTTTTTGTTTTGTTTGTTTTTTGTTTTTTGTTGGTTTTTTTCCTCAAATAAGATGAGAATAAAGATAAAGGAATAAAATAAATAAATAAATAAATAAATAAAATAAAGATAATGAAATACTCAGACAGACAGCCTTTGCCCAATATTCCCGCCAGAGATATTCAGAGCTCTCCCCTTTCCACAGATCTATTTTGTGCATATAGATCTTCAATAGGAAACCTTACAGCCTTTTAGCCTCTGTCTGAGCTCCAGAGAACATTTCTTGCTTTGTGGTTCCCAGCAGTAACATGGGCAGTCCCAATTCTGAGCATGTTTTGTGCTGGCACCATCCTCCCTGAGCGACACGAGGTGGCAGCACAGCAGAAGGGCTTGCAAGGGCTGCTCTTACATCAGGCACACAAAATCTCACACACCTGCAAGCACACACTCATTTTCATTTTTTAGAGCTGCAGCTTACATTTCTTTTCCTGAGACCATTTTAAAAAATGAGATAGTAGATGTCACAGCACACAATATAACACTTACCTGCCCGTTCATGTGCTTTCAGCTATTTGAGCATTTATAGGATTCATTTTCACACTCCCACCAGCCTCTGGAATGGACAGGTTTTAGCTGAGCACCCAGCAGAGAAGCCACTTAGGAAACAGTGGTGTACTTCGACCTTCTCACTTTAGGAACACAGCTTATAAAGATGTCATTATGTTGCAGAGCAGATAAAAGATTGTGGGTGAAGAATGGAACTCTGGGGGAAGCAAATTACCTTTAAATTGTGGCAGCATTGCAAAAAAAAAAAAAAAAAAAAAAAAAAAAAAAAAAAAAAAAAAAAAAAAAAAAAACAAAAAAACAACAAAAAACCCCAAAAAAACCCATAAGGGATATTTAGTTTAAAAAATGGATTTTGATACTTTCAAAACTAAACTAGCTGATGTTTTGTTTCAGAAAGGCATTTTTTCATTTAAACCTTGAACAAAAATATTAGTAAAAAACAAGAACATACTGAGACAAAATTATATTGGTGGGGAGTTCAGGTGGGTGATTTTTAGAGGATTAACAAAGCAGAAATCCCATTCATAAAACTTTAATGAATAGTTTAGTTCTCTCTGAAAATCCAGTAATATAGAAGTTTTCAGTACCTTATTTTTTCCAAGCTGAAATTCCCTGCTGGAACACAAGCTTAGGAATCTTGATAAGGATTTAGAACCATGGGATGTTTTTGGTCCATCAGATTTCTGACTTTTTAAATGAAGCATGTCTATGCAGACTCATTGTGCTGCAGCTATGAGTGGACAACCTCCACAGCAGGACATATCTGAGAAGACATTTGTATAAATAAACAGTTAGATAGTCCAAAAGAGTCTGCTCTACTATTCTACTCTATATGAATATTGGGGTAGGTGAAAGGAAGAAGCATTTGTCATCTTCCAGGAAACTGATGTCCTTGTAAACAAGATGCTGATTACCAAGCTAAGACAACCTTGAACAGGATAATATCTGCTCTAAAATGAATGATGCTTTAAAATGCTACCATTCCTAAGTTTTCTTCACCCATAGAGAAGTTGAAAATATTTTAAAAAATAATATCACATTTTTTCCATAACATTTTGATCCAAAAATATTCATGGGAACATATTTTCAGATAACACTTTTACATAATAAGTAATATTTCTTATATTAAACACATTTGGTTGGGAATTTTTCTTCCATACATCTTGGAAAGCTTATCAGAGAGGTCAGTTTTACAGACTCCATTTCACAGACTGGAAACAGTAACATTAAGAATTGAAATTACATACCCAGCCAATGGCAGAGCCACAAATAGTACCTGGCCCTCCAAAACCCAAGTCTGGAAGTCATTAACAACTCTGAAATTTTAATTTCAATATTTTCTTCTTCTCTGCTTAAAATGATTTGAAACAGAAGAAAAATGGGTCGGTGTTAAAATAACAGCACATTTGAAATTTTTAGCTCCTGCCATTCTTCACCTAGCCTCCAGTTTTCACCCTAGTTCCATTTTGAATCAGATCTGCCTAAATGACTGTATTTTCCCCTGAGGCAGCAGCAAGAGATACATTCCTGAGGATGCCAGTTTCAGTCCCTGGTGTCTAAAATATGCATGCACTGCTCTTTGATTCCTGACACTAAAAGAAAAAAGTAACATCCATTCTGCAGAGATAGCATTCAAGTTTTAAATAATGCATTTCTTTATCTCCTCTCCCAGCCAAGGACCTAATTTCTTCCAGGCCCATAGGTGACAGATAGGATAAGCAATTGCCCAGGTTACTGTGCTTTATGGAGCTGATTCATGAGGTCCTGCAGCTCCTTGCCAAGGGATATCTTGCTGTCACTGTTCTCAAAGGTGCAGGGAAGGTCTGGGTGTGTACAGAAACAGGTGAACAAGGGAGGAATCAATAATGTCTCCAGGCTTTCACATCCTACCTGTCTCAGGAATATCAAAGAAACTCAACCTGGCAAGTTTTGTTAGGTGATTGGAGCAGACTGCATAGCTGTGTAGGTAATACAATTAGAATTAGAGATGTGAGCACAACAGCACAGTTAACTGGGACTTGGTCATGTTAAGAAACTTCATTTTGAAGTTTGAGATGCTTTACTTACATAATGACAAATCCAAACAGTGTGAACTACTCCAATAAATTCTGATCCAGCAGGTCAGTTAGGCTTACATTTCAGTGTAAGCTTGTGAGCACTCTCTCATGATTTAAATTTAACCTTTGAATGCTTTTCTTTATTGGAATCAGGAAATTAGGTTCAGAAAGATCAGAATACATTTCACAGAGAAATTCTGTGAGAAGAATATCCCATTTAAGAGAGGCAATGATGAAGGGAAGATCTTCAACTGTGATTTCCCTGATTTCATAGCAGCAGCCCTCTTAGATCTGTGAGATCTGAAGGTGATAGTGAGACAAGGACTAGAGAGAAAACTAGCATTTTGTTAGATCAAAAGATGTAGCAGCAGAAAAGAGGCTTTTAGACAGACTCTCAAAAATGTTGGCAGAATGGACCACTGGAGGTTACTTAGTCCAACCTTCTTCTTGAAACAGAAGTAGCACCAAATCAGACTAGCCTAATCATCATAAAAACCTCTGAAGGCTGACATCTCCCCTGCTCTGCAAGTATCTCTCCCAGTGCTGCATCATCATCCTCCTGGCCAAAAAAAATTTCTGGGTTTCAGTCTGAGTTTCTGAGGTCCAAATTTGGGGGGCATTGCTTTTTAAGTTTTAACATCTGTACTACCAGGTGTTTGATTTTATACTCTGAAAATGTCCTTTAACTACTTGTGGGTTGATATTAGATTCCCCCATTAGCATTTTGCCAGATTAAGCAAGTCTGTGTCCCTCAACTCTTTCTTGTAGGAGAGATGCCCTAGTCCTCAATAGTCTGAGTAGTCCTTGTTCAGATGTGAAACATATTTCTGCCCAAATATAATTTGGGAAATATTTATTTCTGTGTACCTTGATTGTGTTAACTCTATTTTATCTGGCTGTGAGACACAAGTTGTTGTGTCATTGTCAGCTAGTATCCATTCTAGATTTATCTCCTTATCCTGTAAAAAGCAAATGTGATGCAATACTTGGAGTCATCCTGTCTCAGTATCCTTATGTTTATCTTCATTACCAAAGGAAACTTTGCTTGCAGATGTGTTTAGGAATATGGAAACAGCAGGAATTTCTAATACTAAAGGGGACATATAATTTCTGATCCTGGTGTAATAAGGATAATATCCAAAGACAAAACAGAAAATATTACAAAAAACTAAAAACTAGGAATATACTTTGTCTCCCTATTTATGAAATCTAGAATATCTGGATTTATAAGACACTCACTGCTCCTAAGAAAGTTCTTGCATTCATAATATAAGTCTTGCTTTCCTGTAATGTATGAAGGTGCAGCACAAAACACATTTGGAAATCTTTATCATATCACTCAGAATCATCTATTCTTTTTTTACTACTTCTTCAGTTGCACTGCTTAATAGCTTCTCAAAGTTGAAAATTTCTGTCAAAGGTTTTGCTTCTCATGAGAATGATGAACCTTGACATGGTCAGAGATCATTTTTATAAAAATCAGAAAGGGCACATCAATAACTCTGATGTTTGTCAAGTATAAACAAAAAAAAAAAAGGGAAAGAAATCCAAGTCATGCTTTTTTAATCTACTATGAAAAATAACATACAATTCTCAAGGTGTTTTTGTTGGCCACTTATTTTTCTAACTTACAGGGCACTCTTTTGAATAAATTTGGATTACTTTAAGGTATTTCCAATAGTAGTAGGTGAGTTCTTGCAGGGGTATAGGTACACTTGGTATATGTTCACCACTGCAGAGGAGAAAAAAATCAGTGTGTGCCAGAAATGTCTCTGCAGGGTAGTTTCTTGTCCCACTGAAGTCCAAGGCAGCTGTGTTACAGGCTTCTCTCAAGCTACAGCTGCTCTCTAGAGAGTCACTCCTACATCCTGAAATCCAAGATTAATTATTCCTGACCTGTTTGTGAAACATGACTAGATAGGAAGGAACATTGGTCATAAAATAATAATAAAACACCCAGAAATTCCCTTGTTTCACTCTGAAAAACATTAAAAATTGTTCTTGTTTAGTCTCCCCCTTAGCTCTCATTACTGAATGTAATTCTGTAAGATCACAGTTCTGTCCTTTCCTAGCAGTCATGATGTGTTTGACACATTCACTGCCTCCTGCAGTGAGCATTACCCCTGGGAAGCCCAACATGTCATTAGTCTTATGCATTTTCTTACTCTTCAGCCAAACCTAAAGAAATTGCTCCATTCTTTGTCCCTTGGCATTAGATAAACCCTGAACTAAAATTTTTCCTGAATTACCTTTTTTTCTTCAAAGATACCTTTGAACTTCCAATTGTTTCTGGAGCTGCTCTAGAACATCTACGCAGCTTTCTCCATTCTGCATCATCAGTTTATGTGGTACTAGTGAGGCCATCTTCAAAGAAGAACAAGAAAATTCTCTCTTTATGGTTTGAGTTTCTTGCTAAAAGCCTCAAGACTGCCAATAAAATCACTAGTTACGGGCAGCTGAAAGACCAGTAGCCTTTTTCACCTGGAAAATCAGCTGGCATCATCAGCATCAAGAGGTTTCAAGTGGTGATCACTTAGCCTGTAAACAAGGGCTATATAAAATTGAAATTCCTTCTGGTCATTAAATACTTGGAAATTGTTAATTTATGCACAAACTTCTTCAGCAGAATTCCACATAATACATAACAATTCAAACTTGCCTTGCAGAAGAAATGTTGCTGCAGTTCTTGATCTCAAAACACACGCCATAGTCTTTCCTAGTTTCTCTGGACCCTTTTCCATAAACTCCACTTTATAACATATTAGAAGAGATTACAATTTTGGTTACAGTCTAAATAAACTGGATATGAAATTCAGCAGGGCCAAAGTCCAGGGTGATTTGATCTTGGGCTTTGATCCAGGTGCATCATGCCGATGAGCAAAGAAAATGTTATCAGTCAGCTAGTTACAACAAGTCCTTGGCCTGCAGATGGGAGCAGAAGATGAGGAGGAGGAAAAAAGGATGTACAGTGTGGTAATTGGTAGGTGACAGCATGCTGTGTGTGCAGCCTGAGGAAACAGAGATGCATTCAATCCCTCAAACAGCCTCAGCAGCTCCATGGCCCACGCACGCTTCCGTCTCCAGCGCCGCCGCGTTCCGTAGCCTCCAGTCATCAGCCTTGGCGCCAACACATGAATCATAGCTCCTCTGAGTGTCCCTGCTGCAGCACCTCCTTATCATCCTCTGCACTCACACTGCACTTGCCAATCCCCCATCTCAAAACACTGCATTAATATGGACATGACCAGGGATTTAGTATCTTGCTCGTAGCCATGGGAAATCAGCTGTCATTAAGAGACTCCATCTCCCCACTCTCCTTAAGCTTTCTAATCCCTAGGTCACATCACCTGCCTTCACTTTGTGTGGTTAACACTTGTGATAGACAGAAGAGTTTCTCCACATTCTAAAAAGTCAGCAGATAATTAATGTCCACATTTATTTTTAGATCCACATAAGAGTCACATAGTAGCACTTCTCCAGTATGTGATTAGTCAATGGATTTCTATTTTCTAGCCTACTAGGTACTTAGCACTCTACAATAGACTTTCATTCTGGATTTGACCAAGAAGAGGAATATAATCAAGAGAGTAGTGGTTTGCAACAACTGGTACACATTGCCTCTCTGGTATCCCAAGCCATCAGGGATGCTTATCTCAACTCAAATCAGTCATAAAAACCCTATTTCCTTCAGCTCAGCAGCTTCCTAAGTCACTCTGAGAAGCCTGTCAAATGGGACAACCCTTTAAGCACAGCTCTGGAATAGAATAACCAGCAAATCCCCTTTTCTCCCTAAGGAAAAGAGAGGAAGAGCACAGCAGGGCAGGCCATGGTCCCCATAGTACCCAAATGAAGTAAAGAGGAAATATTTAGAAATGCCCAGGTTCAATCAGAACTCAAGCACATCAAACACATTTATGACAATGGAGAAGCTGGTCTAGAGTCAAGCTAGGAAAACACCCAGCAGCTAAGAATGAGAATTATGTAAAATAAAGATTATCAATACCAGATACAATCTTCCAATTACTAGGTAGAGTCGCAGCATTAAGGGAGATGTAAGGCCTGGCTAAAAAAATAGTCTATAGACCATAACCCAAATTCCTATATCACTACAGACATACTAAAAGCTAATGCTCCTACTAGATAGTTTAAGCTAGATAAGAAGCCCAAGCCTGGGCTTAAACAGAGATCCTGGACCTGTGAGCTAACACACCACATGTGTTAGCTGTTAGGGCCATTAAGGCTATTAATGCCCTTCAGGATCACAACACAGGTTTCTCCCATCTTTGCAGAGTGTGCTTGCATGGGAGAACATCTCTGCTGCTGGGAGGGAAAGGAGCTGTTAACCTCTGCAGGAGAATTAAGGTAAAATATAAACTATCAACATAACTTGTCCCAATTATCTTCATTAGTTAAGGTAGTTTGGTACAGAAGCTTTAGGAATTAAACATTCCCATAATATCTGGTTCCTTCTAGAAACTTACACTACCTTCCTACTTGATCTACTCTTAGTGTTTCTTTGAGGAACAGTTTCCCTAAATTTTCAGACCAAAGTATTGCAGCTAGTGTGCAGCCAATTGCTGGAGGTGATTGTTTCATTGTGTTTCCTTTTTTTTTGTTTGTTTTTTGTTTTGTTTTTGCTTTTTATTTTTGCTTTTGTTGTTTTTGTTGTTGGGGGTTTTGTTGTTGTTGTTGTTGTTGTTTTCCTCTCTTCTGGCTTGTTTGTTTGAATTTAGTTTGTTTTTCTTTCCTTGGAAAGCAGTTCACTTCCCCCAAATAGTGTCAGAGAATTTCAGACCTGAACTTCAGAACAAGACTTAAATGAAGGAAAAAACCCAGCCCTCCTCCACTTTCCTAGTCTTCAAAAAATCACTTATGTTTATACTTTGAAAATTGCTTTAATAAGGGCTGAAAATGTTTAAGTCAAAGCAAAACAGAGTCAAATTGAATGTTTCTATTTGCATTGAGTATTTTTTATTTAACAAGAAAACCTTGGAAGTTATCATTTGGTGTTGAACTTGGCTTGAATGTTTTCATTTCAGTCATAAACATGATAATTATTTATATATGTCATGCTCTGTATTTTTTTCTCAGAGGGGAAAACAAGTTTTCATGGGAAATGACTTAGCAGGATGAAGTGTTCTGTGCTTCCCATGAGGTTAAAAGTTCAGTCAACTTTATCCCTTGTCATGTTTACTGTACACACCTTTTGACTTCCTGTACAAACTGCAAAATGATATGTATAAACAGCACCAAACCAGACAGGAATTGCTAAAAATATGGAGAGATAAAGAGTTCTATTAAATGGTCAGAATTACCTTTTTATACAGGATCTCAGGTTGGAGAGAAAGGCAGGAATGTAACACCTTTCTCCTGCTGCTTCTGCTTATCCACAGTGTCAGGATGCTTGCTAAGTTTGCTGGCCAAGGGGCCAGCAGTTAGCCATTTTTCATTGTGCTGAAACCCAGCTAAAACAGATGATTAGTGGGGAGATAATGGCAGGAGGCTGTGTGTTCAGGACTGACACAGTAGTTCAGATCCCACTTCTATCTTTGCTTACAGGTGTGTACATCGGAGTTCATGCCACCATAACCTCAAAGACTTGAATCACTTGTAAGCTTAAAGGTCCAAAACATCTTAGCCATTGCTGCAGTCTGCACATTAAGAAGTTCAGCCTCTGCAAAGAGCCAGAGAACCTCTGCCAGTATTGGAGCTATAACTTGATAGCCAGCATTCAATATCCAAGGTATTATAGATCTTGGAAGAGGAGAAAGCTGCCAATCTCAGATGCCTTTTGTCAGTACAGCTCAGCAATACAAACCTGCAGGGTGATACCGCAGGGCATGAACACTGCTAGGGAAGTATTTACCCATTTTTGGCACTCACAGAAGGAACTACTAGGCAGATGGAGCTACAAGCAGTCCAGGGTCAGGATATGTCCATTGCTCAGAAGCAATTATCATCCAATTATCTATTTATATTTTATAGATACTATTTAATAGTTTCTATCTATTTCAACAAACAATTTGTCCTTTCATTACTGTTGCAGAACTGCAGACTTGCCTCCCTCCCGGGGAGGGGTGAGGGTGAGCTTAGCAAACAGTACAATTAAAAACGATGGGTGCTAGAGTGTAATGTGATGCCAAATGTAATCAAGGCATTCCCTTGTTCCTATCCTGCGAGTCTGTCCGCGCAGGAGAGGTATTTTTCTGGGGATGTTTGTCCCCCGGCTCCCCATCTGTCCCCGGGATGCCGCCCCGCAGGGATGCAGGGCACAGCAGGTGGCCGAGCACGCCGCCGCCCTGGGGACCAGCGCGCCCGCTATTTCTTCCAGCGCAGGGGAAATCGCGCTGAATCAGGCTCAGCTCCTGCTCTGGAACAAGCCATGTGTTGATGCTGAGCGGCAGCGGAGGCAGGCGCAGCCGGAGCGGGGCTGAGCCGGCTCCGTGCGGGCGGCACATCGCTCACACGGCAGCAGCCGCGTGTCTGCGCGCCGCTCAGCCATCGCAGTGATCCCAGCAAGCGCACCTACTGCCTGCTTTGGACGGGAATTCGCTCGGGGCCGGATAAACGATGCGGCGGGGCTCGGGCAGCCCCGCGTGAAGCGGCGGCCGGAGCGGCGATGCGCGGGGCGGCGGCCGGGGCCGGGCGCTGAGGCTGCGGGCAGCGCCCAGCCGGGAGCATGCTGAGCCCCAAGATCCGGCAGGCCAGGAGAGGTGAGTGAGCCCAGCCCCTCGCGGCACAGCAGCTGCTGGGGACACGCGGTGGCGGAGTGTCCCCACCCGGCTGGCCGGAGCCAGCCCTGGGAGGCAGCGGAGTCACTGCCCGGGGAGAATGAACCAAGCGGGAGGAAACCTGTGCTGGCGGTCACCGGCGTGCTCTGCAATGTCTGGGCTGAGCAGCAGAAATAAATTAAAAAAAAAAAAAAAAAAAAAAATTACTCTCTGTCCTGGGACTCGACATAGCCTTTTCACCCCTGCACTGGTTGCTAATGCTGTGTTTCTAACGCTGAATTCATTATAAAGGCTGGAGACAGGTGTGTCTAGTTTACCTGCAGCATCTCGGAGAAGCAGTTTGCTGTAGCACAGCAGGGCTCGATGCAGCAGGTGGAGATATTCGTTCTGTGAGCTGTGGGCAAGACAAAAGGAAGGAAGGAAAACCTGCCCTGGGTTTGCAACAGATGCTTTGAGCAGTCATTCGGAGCTGCGAGGTGTAGTGTGGCATGTTTGTAAAGCAGAGAGCTGGGGCTGGGCACAGCTGTTGTCTCGGTGTCAGGTCACCTGGAAAAGATGCATTCTGTGATCTTCAGGGGCAGCACCAGCTACTCGTTTGACATGGCATTTGGAAATCATCATTGCCACTCACAAACTAATGACAGTGTCAGAGGGATATCTTCCTGCTCATTGGAAACAGATTAGATTAATGTCATTTAGGAGCTAAAACAAACACAGTCAGAAGAGTGTGTAAAGATAAGGGTTTTCTTCAGCCATGCCAGTATTGTCAAATAGGAAAAGTATCATTGGTTCTAGGTACTGTGATTCCAAGACAGATACTTTCAGCCAAATGTCACTGCATCATGTATTAAAAGCTGTATTACGTGATGAACAGTCCTTAAAATACCAACAGCCCATTAAATAGCTGTTAGCATCTCAGAAAGAAGCTTCCTGCCATCTGGAGGTGTCAGGATCAGATATGTACTGCTGCACAAACAGTAAAATTATAAGAATTTATTTTTTAGTTACACAATGTTGTAGAAGTTCAGCAAGTCTTTTGTAGATGTCGTTTCTTTGCCATCCCCCTTCAAAGAGAGTCTTTTAATACATGTGTTATCCAGCATTCCTGGTAGCTATTAGAGCTCTGATGAGACAAGCTGGATGATGCTACTAAGGTCATAGAGGAAGGCTTTGTCATGCCTGCCATTCTTCCACTTCTTTCAAATCACCTGGGAGAGACTAATCTGTGTATTAATATATTTCAAAGTCTAGTTATGGGACCAGCATTCCAGATACCTAGGGGCTACTGATGCTTAGGTGAAAAACTATAGTGTACCTTAGTGATTCAATTTAAGTATGTGTCATTCTCTCTGGTTTTGTTCTGTTTGATTCATTAACTGTGCACAGATAAGTTTATTTCTAAATTAATTTAGGACTCATGAAAAAAGCTGGGATGTTTGGTTTGGAAACTTCAGGAATTTTCTTACTTTTGCAATGCTGTGGCAATGCACTGGTAACCTTGCAAAGCTTACCAAGTATACCAAGTAGGACCTAATCCTGCAAGGTTCTTCTATAGCCCTTGTTCACAGGAACTGTAAACAGGCCAGGCCATGCTGGAAATGCTGAATGCTTCTTGAAGGTAAATGTCCCACCTTGTAAGACTGAGCTGAATAGGAAATGGCAGTTCATGCTCCCTGGAGTCTCAGCTGGGATTGCTGATGAAGAGTCAGGTGATAAACAGTGGACAAGCAAAGTATTCAGAAGGATGCAAGAATGTTCTGCATACAGTGAGCATCAACAAGGACAGTTTATGTGCTGCATGAGTTTGGCTGACTTTTCAGAGTAGTCACTGTTAGCTCTGCCATATGAGGACTCAGTTGTGGAAGGGAGGCAGTGTGACTTCTCTGAGCAGACAGACTGAAGAGAAGGGACAAGGAGGGATACTCAGAGTACAGCCTGTGGTTTTACTTGAATGTGACAGAAGGCAGCAATGTGGCTGAACCTAGAAATGTTCATGTATTTGCAGAGTTCTTGAGGTTCAAACCCCCATGTGTGTGTGGCTAGCTAGCTCTTTGCTTCAGGCTCCCCACATTTGTGCAAACAGGAATGCTCCATCAACTTCTCTTTTATTTCCAATTCTCTACTGAGAATGTATCTTTAAACATTGAATTGTGATGTTTGATGGTGTCATTTTTGTTTGACTTGTAGATGGTCCTTAAGAAAAAGATATTCAGGCTTTTGAAAATGCATGGTCTGGACTTGAGCCTGACATATCCAGGATGTAGGTCCTAATATCTGTGAAAGAGACAGCAGAGAATAAAGATAATTTGCATTACTAAAAGTAAGTATCAAGTATAAGGTAGTCCTTGCTCTTCCACCAGCAGCCTCACATCTGTAACTCTGAAATATGTTTTCAGAAGTACATGTACTTTTCATATGATCTAGGAAGGTGTAAAATCTCACAGACAGAAAATCTTAATGTGCATAAATGGTTCTTCTGGGAAATCATTCATTCTGGCTAGGTCTGAATGGATTTTGCATTACTTTTTCATCTATAGGGGTTCATGTGAAGCAATTGGCAGAGTGCAGGATCCCAAAATAAGTGACTGCAATGGAAAACATCTATTTTCACATTCTTCTTATGTGATAGGGCATAAAAATATAGCCTTGCACGGTGGAGGCAAGAGAACTTTCTGTATAGATTGGAGAGAAGACAGCTTTCAGACTACATCCTTCAGTCTCAAGGAATGCATTTTTGCTTCGTTGTTTTTAAGAGATTAAAGCAAAGCATTTGATCCTTGGCTTGAAAAGTCCCAAAAATTTGCCAGCTCAGTTGCATTTAAATGTGCTACAAAATGGAAGCTGGACTGACTACAGGCATTTGTATCTTAATGGGTGATGTGATTGCCTTCTATAGAAAGAGAGTTATCCTGCTGCCATGATATGTAACTTACAGTATTCCTGTCTTCAGCACAGTCTGTTTCAGTTCTAGAGCACTAAGAATAACCCTTCTCCCCTTATTAGGACTTTTTATTTTTGGATGACACCTTGACCTATTATTTCTGTTTGTGACATGCTCATAAATATATTACAGTATGTTGAAAATTTTCCTTGCAGCCATAATACTACAACTTTTTTTTTTGTCTGTTTTAATTAAAACTTAGAGTCTGGAAAAAGTGATGGGAGACATCTTGGTTAGTTAGGGTGATGCAAATGTCCTGATATCCTCCACATGCCTGTAGTAGAATAGAGTCATTTCCCTCATGCTGTGCAGGAGCCACCCTTTCAGCAGCCAGGGAAGGGTGGAAAGGGGAGCTCTCATGTGTCTGGTGCCCCTCACCAAATGCCAGCTCAGCCCCTGCAGCCTCAGCTCTGGTTTGGGAGGCTGGTGCTGTACACAGCTATCCCAGAGCACGTGGGAGCCCAGTGCCTTGGCACCTCCAGCCTGCCAGGCAATGGTAACACCCATTTCTTACTCCTGGAACCAAGGTAAACAGCCTGGAGCTGTGAACTCCTCCAAACACTTTCCCCAGCCTCCAGAGCCCACCAACATTGCTGGGAGCACACGAGGCCCCGGGGTGGGAGCAATCCAAGTGACTTGTGCAGCTGGCAGAGAGCAGCCACCATCAATGAGGAGCCCACCTGCCAGGGGGTGGGTCACTACCCCACACCCTTACAGCAGGATTCTTTAAGTTTGGGAGTTCTTTTCTGGAAAGGTATGTGGGTAAAAGGCAAGGGTGAGGTGTTGGTAAGTATAATTTGGTTTATAGCTCAGTTTGGTGGAGGAAGACATCTCTTGAGATGATGAGGAGGAGGTGGTGGTAGGGCTGCCTGCAGCATGAGCCTGGGCTTTGTCAGGTTGCCTTGGAGGAGCTTGGGATGAAACTGCTGAGTTAAAATCCTGAGGCAGGAGTACAGGGGGAGGGAGGCATTGGGCTGGACTTGGTGCAGTCTTGGATTACCTGTTCTGAAGGCTGTGTGAACAGGGAGGACCAGATTAAGGGGTAAAGTAGGGGACAAGTAAACTGCAAGGGTCCCTTCTCACTGTGTGCAGCCCCAGGGAGGTGAAGGATGCATGGAGTGACTTATGTTCCTTAGTCAGGCTCCTAGCACTGTGCTGCTCTGCTGCAGGGGTGTGTGGCAATGAGCTGTGTTACAAGCTCTGGGCTCTAATTTTTCTTTTTGTTTCTGTTGTCGTGATTCAGTGGCAGTGTGCATATGGAGCCAGGGTCAAGAAAGTGATGTTTGTAGAATTCCTCCTGGGACAGGTTCACTTCCTCACTCTTCCTGGCATGTCCCATGAAGAAGGACATGAGCTGTTCAAAGGTGTGATCCTCTCATCTCTGTGGAGATGCCCCTCTCCAACTGGATTCTTGGTGTGTGCTGGAGTAATTGCTGCTCTTGGCAATAGCAGCTTTCTGTCCCTGCCTGAAGGCTCAGGCAGGCAGCCATTCTCCTTAGAAAAAGCCCTGAAAAGTTTGCAGGCAGGCACCAGCTTATTAAGCACAGGCAATCTGAATTTGAAATAAGGAACCATAGCTTCACCTCCTGGGGAAGGAAAGGGGCATTGAGAAAGAGCAATAATTCAACTCTAAGGGCAGCTGGACTGCTGGGGAGAGCACTTGTGGGGAGGGAATTAAATATTAAAAAATCACAAAGCCATAGGCTTGCTAATTAGTAATAGAACATCACTGAGGGAGTACAGGGTGAAACTGGCAGTCTGTAAATAGCACAGTGGAAGGGCTACAGATGCTAGCACCTCTCTCCTGAGAGAGCAGTCACCTGCACTTTTTACTGCCTGCATAAATGTATTACTCTTCATTGTAAGATTACTACCAGAATTACTTTCTTTCCTTGCTGGTTTTGCCCTTACATTTATGGTAAATGATGGCAAGCACAGCAGCATAAACAACACAGTTTGTTTCCTTCAGCTCCTTGCAGTATGGGCAGGGGTGGTTTGTTGCAAGGATAAGGGCTCACTGCTGGGAAAGGGAAAGTCCTTCATGAGGCTGCTGTGTGAGCTATGTGCTGAGCTGGAAGAGGAAAGGATCTGTGCCTAGACTCTGCCCAGGCCTGCACAAATTTGAGTATTTAAACTAGCATGGGGGAGGGAAGCTCCTGCTGACAATCTTTCTAACATGTATTCTCTAACATGTATTCCTTCCACAGAGCTTTTCTGTGCATCCTTTGTGCCCAACGAGCTGTAAATTGGTCTTTATGAAGATATCCTGGAAAGAGAGGAGATACTAGGTTTTTGCTGTGGTTGAAAAAAGTTACTTGTAATATCCTTCCTCTTAGAAGCAGGTGTTAAGAATTGTTATGCTTCACTATGATTGTCGTCCTGTGAACTGGTATTGAAGTTAAAAAAATAACCTGTGGTATAAGAAATAGATGACAGAGAAGCTGTGTGTGCTGTTTCTAAAGTGAGAACTGGTTCTGTGGCATGGGTAGGGGTTGGGTTGCTCATGATCTCTGTAGAACTGTAAGCACAGGGTTAATACTCCTTTGCATACCTCCAGTTTAGGAGGAGCCACCTTTCTTTATTAGCCAGTAATGTCCCAAATACTTATGGCTCAACAATCTGAGTACTAGATTCAGAGTGTGAATTCATGTAGGAGTAAGAATTCCTGTATTTCTTCCTCCTTTGTTCCCCAGATCAACCCTGGCAGTGCAGCAAGTCACTCAGCTGTTGCACACAGTAGGAAGCAGAATTTGTTTGCACATTAAAACCAGGTCTGTTGAATAGCCACACTGAGCTCTTGGATCAATATTATGCCCTGAAAAGTAGGGTAGGAATGAATACCCTCCTGATCTTTGGGTGACTGAAAAAAGAGAAATACAATGTTGTGGCTGAATTCAGGGAAGTTTTTTGCTGAAAGTGACTGGGCTCTGGTATCACTTCATCTTACTGCCAGCTGCTGGCAAAATGCCTTGAGAGAGTTTTCTCTCCTCTAGATTCTATTTTTTTTCAGACCAGAAGAATTTCAGAAAGTGATATCCCATAGAGCAGAGTGGGCAAATGTCTTTGGTGCTCATAACATCAATTTTAGGAACCACTGATGCTGGCAGCCACTGTCTCAAGAATATGGTCCATGTTCTTGGGTTGGGACAGCATTTAACAAAAGCACATGGGTGCCTGGAGTGCCTCTGTAGTGCTGTAGAGCTACAATTTTGATCAGAATTCCACAGTATTTGGTGCTGCACAAGCTCAGACCACAGTCTCAGCTCCAAACTGAATGTTACTCTGTCAGCATTTTTTTCTTTGTTCCTTAATCTACTATGACTTGAAAGATTATGAAAAATTAATAGCCACAGCCATTGACAGGATTACAAGGGACTGTTGCTGATTGCAGAGGGAATTCAAGGTATTCATTTGGCCTTTCTTCTCTGACCTGATTTGACTCACAAAAATACCAGGAAGAAAAGAAATCTTAGAACTTTCCACCATTCCAGTGAGCAACTTTTCTTATAAAAAGGTCCCACCTTGTCAGTGTAGCAATGTAAGGCTGGGTGTATGGGCAGATGGGAAGAGCAGAGTGGAACTAGGAAGAAAGGAATAAGACATCTTTCTTCTGGCAGTGGTGAGCTGTAGCTCAGTGTGGTTGTCCATGGGATTACAGGAGTTTTGCCAGCAACAGAGATGCCTTCAGCAGTGTGGGGTATGCAATTCTCTTGTCAGGTGTGCAGGTCTGACCAACCAGATAGAGAAGGTGTACAACTTTCTAGAGACTGTGCCAGAGTTCAGTGGGAGTGGAGAGCTGATGCTTGGGTTTGCTGGATAACTTTGTGGTCCATGGTGCCCAACAGGTGCATGTGCTTTAAAGCAACACATCAAATAGCTCTGACAGAAGTGCTGATCTGCCCTCTGAACAGTCTGCAGTGGATCCAGATGGGAGATCTAAGATAAAGGGACTTTAAAATACAGTCTCTTGCTGGGACCAGTTTCTGTACATGTTCTTACATTATCAATATGGTCTGTAACTCTGGTTTTGCAGTAACAAAGGACATGGGCTGTTTCACTTTACTAGATTGTAAATTGGTAGGTCAATCTGTTGTATCAGAAAGAATTAAGTCATTATCCCTTCATCTTGGC
This sequence comes from Muscicapa striata striata, assembly GCA_030060385.1. Lineage (NCBI taxonomy): Eukaryota > Metazoa > Chordata > Aves > Passeriformes > Muscicapidae > Muscicapa > Muscicapa striata. Next base: position 2,668,946 of record JAREIS010000134.1, read on the forward strand.
ACTTCTCCACACTCTAATGCTAGTGGTTTGAAAAGACTGGCATGGCTTCATGGATTTGCTGGGCAGTTTTGAGAACAGCTAGTGGCAGGTCACCTGCAGTGTTTAAGGTTTGTTCATTGACAGGTGTCAAAATCACCACACATTCCTACAACCTGAAGCAATAATTCAAATTCTTTTGCAAATGCAAGGTTAAACTCATTTAGGTTTGAGACCTACTGGCCTTCTTGCTGATAGTGATGGCAAATTAAGTTCAGGACTACTTTGTACAATAGCTGAAAGGTGTCCAGTGTGAAATGTCAACCAAAAAAACAATGCCCCTTTACCTGTATGATAGTAATGGATTGTCAAAATACTTCATTTTCCCCAAAGTCCAATATGCCATCAATTTGTAATAATAGTTTGAAGATGAATGTCAATTGCTCTTCAGGAAAAAAGGATTAAATTATCCCACTGACTGTATGTTTTGGCTTGCGTTTTTTGGTATTGTGTGGGGTGGATTGCATTGATTATCAAATATACTTGGGTTTTCCTTGACTTGTGGAAAGGTCCTGTGTTACTGTATATCAATTTGTGCTACTGTGTATGTATTCTCTGATGTGATAAAGACAGGATATCACCATTGCTTAGTATATCCCATGGAAGCCTTCAACTTTGTGTTATTGGAAAAAGAACTGTGATTGAAGCTGATTCTTTTCTTTCTTTGGTCTTGTCCCCCTGCTGCCATGTTTAATAAACTACCTGCATCCCTTTGAAAGTAACTCTGGTCAGTAAAGTGCCTTTTATGGTCACATCACCCAGGTCACTGGAGTATAAAATTATTTTTCTGATTTAGAATGTGCCTTATACACAGCTGACTATGCCATTTGTAAGGTGATGAAGTGTCATGGTTCTTGAACACCACAAAGAGGTCCAGGATTAATTTCTTCATGTCAGTCAGGAAGCAACTTCCCTCAAACTAACATATCTTTGCCTTGTTTCTGGATCTGTTCCCTAAATGCTGGTGGAAGGGAGTCATAATTTTTTCTATGTATCCTACAAAGGAAATACTATGAGCTTTAATGGAAAACCTGGGCCAGCTCAGATGACCCTAAAAAAGGCTCTAGGCAACTTTCAGTGAGTGTTGCTGTGCCTGAGCTTATGGCACACTTGGGCTACACAGTTTTCAGCACCAGATGCAGTCATGTGTATTCCAGCAGGGCTCTTTGGGTGTGCCTAGCCTGTGCCCTGGCAGGAAATCTTGCCTCCCTTTCTGCCACATACTGACAGCATGTTCACCCTTAAAACATGCTGATATGAAGAATTTATACAGTCTAGTGTTGTTCTTCAGAGCTCCTTGTGCACATGCAGTTTGCCAGTGAAAAAACCCTGACTGGTCTGGCAGTGGAAAAGGGATAAGAGAGATATCTTGAAAGCAGAAGCCTCAGCTTTTGGACTTTGAGAGGTGGTGAAACTGTGTTTTGTCTCCTTCATGAACAGGTGTAATTTCACAAGCCACTTGGGCTCCTTTTAGGGGGCTCATCTTCCCTTGTCAGAGTCCTTCAGGCTGGCTCAGATTCTTCTGCTGTGGCTGAAATATGCTTTTTGAAAATTGTCTTGCTATTCAGATCTTTCTTAATCCTTCCCTTTGCTATTTTTTTGCTCTAAAGGCTGTCCATGGTTGTGTTTGGTGTCTGGTCTTTTTGTTTATTTGTGTTTATTTTTTTAAAACAGAATGTGCTTACCTACCGGTAAATAATCTATAACCAAAGTTTCTGCTCTTCAGTTAAGGACTGAAAGGTATTTCAGACTGTAAATACAGTCAATTTCTAACAGCAGTCATTCCTAGTCTGAGAGTGAAATTACACTGGTTTGTACTACAGTAAATTGTACCAGTTTGTGTTTGAGTTGAGATTTATGAACTGGTCTTTGGGAATGAAGTTTTTCTTGCAGGAACTTAATAACAAGTAAATAGTTATCCAAACAGATCCATCCCTTCAGACTTGGAGTTTTGTTTTGTTTTGTCTGGTACTTTCAGTCTGGTTTTCCAACCACAGAAAATACACAGTAGTGTATTACACAAACACATGTAAAACTCTCTCCCTGCTTTTCCTTTGGTTGGACTGTAAGGTTACAGAACTGCTTCCAGTGCAATGCATTTAAGGGGCTCCTTGGGGAAAAAATATGTGTTTCCAGACCCATTTATTTTTCCTTTCTTTTTTTTTTTTTTTTTTTTTATTTTGGCTGAAAGAAAAACAAATCAAGGGAAGGAAGTAGAACATAACACATCACTTTATAAATATTCTGAGTAGACAGGTGCAGGTTTATTGAGTAGAAGTGATGGAGCACAAGCTGGCTGTTATGGTAGTGCTTCTGAATGTGGCAATTCTCATCTAGATCACAACATGTGAGCAGCCATGTGGCTGTGCATCATCTTTTTGTTTCTGTAGAGATTGCTGCTCTGTCTTGTAGGAACTAAAAGCCTTTCCCAGGTCCTTATGACTGAGATTCCCTAGTTGCCTATAAATATCTTGTCACCAACCACTACAAATATTCTGCCTTTAATTATTTTTTTATACTGTTTCAAGATGCTTAATTCTCAGATTGTGCTGTGGAAGTATCTTGGTTTTGTTTGTGCTTACTGACTCTGGTATCTTAGCAGACTCAAAGACAAATATGGTTCTGTGATGGACACAGTATTTTATTGCTTACAATACAGTGAAAGAAAATTCAGTATCTCTTTATAGCCATATTACCTGCAGTGAGTCCTTTTATAAGGCCAAATTTGAATTAAATAAACCAACTGAGAATACTGTTTATAATATGGGAAGCCACTTCCCTTCGTGGCTAGTAGTTTAAACAAAAGACTATACTAGAAATAATATGTAGTGTCACTGTGTCATCAGACTGAAGGAACACCAGAGCAAAGTGCCTTTATTGTAGGAGAGTTTGTTGGCCAAAATCAATTATAATTTCTATATTGATTTTAGCTAACTGCCTATGAAATTTCAAAAGATTACAGCTTTAATTGATATTGAATTGCATTGACATGATTGATTTCCATGTCTGGTTTAAGTAAGTACTTACTGAGTGCTCAAATCTCTAGTGGTGTTCAGAACTGGGAGTGGGAGAAGGAGAGAAGAGATTTATAAAATAGCCAGGCAGGACTGAACTCAGGAAGGGGGGATGGTATGGATAGGGAAGGGAAGATGTTGTCTCTATTATGTGCATGTTCAGGGTAGAAAAGAGATGTGATGAGAAAACAGGAATGTGGATATTGCTTGGAAGCAGCCTGTAGTGGTGTGTGGCCCTCTGGATAGGGATTGCTGCCTGTGTAACAAGAGGCTCCACCCAAATTCACCCATGCACTCCTTAGGATAATCTTTGATTTTACTATTAGAGGCATGACAACCAACTAAGGGGTTTTGGAGGGGAGCTTATTTCGTGTAGTCTCAGGCATTTGCACAGTGAGTGTTGAGCAGAACTTCTCTGCCTTAGCTCATATTCCTGCTCCTATCTTAATCTGAATATGAGAACTTCGAGGTGCCTGTGTCACTTCCAGTCACAGGAGTAATTTCGAGGTCTGTAATTGTGATTGTTGCCTTCCCTAATGATTTAGCTGTCTTGGCTCGTTAGTGCCACCTGTGGGTCTGCCCGGTCTGCTGTCCCCTTGCCCTGCTGCCATTGCCTTGTTTCCCTGCCTCTGAGTGGGTGTGGTGTGGGTCTGTGCCTGGCATTTCACTGCTGCTGTGCTGTGCAAATGAATCCTAAACCTTTTCCCTAGGACAGCTGGAACCCTTTCTACACGGATTTCTGAGTAGAACTTAGGTGGATAACTAAATCAGTAATCAGCTAATGACAATGGGAAGGGTGAAACCAGCCTGTGTGGTGTTATTGAAAATGCATTGCTGGATCAGAACTCCAGAGCATGTAAAGTATTTGCTGAGTTGTGAGCCTGATTTATTGATTTTTTTTCTTCCTTATGTTCTGCTGATTCCATAATTCCATTAAATAGATAAGCACAAATAATGTATTTCTACCATTAAGAATCAGGGGCTTGAAGTACTGCATCAGATATTTTGATCCCAGTAATCTGAAATAGCTGCTACTTTAAAGGCAGGCTGTGCTCATCCATAAAAGTTTTCTTCTGACCTCTGTGCAATTATTGTATTCTGTGAGGCATGCAATATAAGCATCAATGCTGTTAATAGCCATAAATAATTCCTCTTTCTAAAAATTTCTATCTGATCCCTGTTGTTGACTTGCAGATGAAGTTGCTAAGTATCTCCCTAATGAAATTAACTACTACAGTCACGACCAGAAACTAAGGAAATGGAAAGCTAAGACAGCATGAAGAATTAACAATCATAGAATTGATTGAGACATGGTGCTGCATAAAATAAAATAAAATAAGAAAAAGATGTGCATTCTCCAGAGACTGATAATGAAAGCTTTAACTCTTGACTAAAATAAATAATTACTAGGTGAGCTGTACAAATAGTATCAAAGGGAGACTGAGGGAACATACAAGATAATATATTTGGTAACATTTCAATGCAACATATTTGATGTCTTTTGTGAGGTGTGTGTCAATATAGATGGTAGGTTTCCAGTTAAACAAAACTAATATCTTTTTAGAGGGAGAGGTAAAGTAGCAGAGAGTGTATATAACTACATGCAAGTCAGGAAAACTGGGGGCTGATGAGATTTTCATGCTGAAGCTGGAGAGTGCTAAGGTACTTCAGTGTGGAGACGACTTAGGTGCTTACTTTTTTGATAAAAGCCAATTTTTGGGATATTTATTTTTGTAATGACATTATTTGTAACATGAATGTAGATTGGAATTTGGAGAGTACAAACCAGATTACAGTTTGGTCATAGTTGTAAAATGTGGTCTGGGATGAGGCAGAGAAGTTTAATTCAACTCCATTCCCATGGGTTTCTGCAATAGAGATTTAAATGTGACAGGTGAGTTTTCTTACTGCCCGTGTGTGAAATGTGGCTCTCCACATCCTGGTGGTGGTGGGGAGGGGGGCAGGTGTTCTGGTACCTCTGTATCCATCTGCAGAGGATGCTGAGCTGCCAGAAGGGCTGATACTAAAACCTGAGGATATTGGCTGTGTGGGGGAAAGTGGTTCTTGATATTTACAGGAATGAAAATACCTGTCTGAGAGACCTCAGACTGCAGTGAGTGAGTTTGGAGAATATGCCTGGATACACCAAAGCCTGATTTTAAGTGAACTCTATATCAAGATTTTTTTTTTTACTATTGTTTTGGCATGTAAAAATAATCAGAATAAAGGAGTACCAGATTTCTTAGGAAAATAAAGAAGTTGTTGGTAAATTTTACTAATGTAGAACTAATGCCATATATTAGCTCACATTAAATTCAGCGATGTATTTTAGACATAAATTAAGGGAAGAGTAATTCAGAACAAGCTATGATGCTGCGGCAGCACTTGTTAAAACATTTCAACTTTTAAATTAGTTTTGAAGTGAAACTGAAAACAAAATAAAAACTTAATTTCTTGCAGCATGAAATAGTTATAATTTGAAACCTAATTTCTCTTGATTGAGCCACAAGACAAAACCTGTTATTCACAGTTTTGTTGAAAGCAGCAGGATTTACTTTAGCAGTTTAGAGAAATGGGAAAAAAAAAAAAAAATCCATACTGCCTGTCAGGGCTTTCATTGAGTCTGAAATTTAACAAAGTGATACCATTTTCTGTCTATTAAACTGGAAGGTTGTTGGGGTCAGAATGAGTGCCTGCTGGATGGGTACAGGAGAGGTGAGTGGATTCTTAAGGCAGAGGGGAAAGAGGAAGTATACAAAACTATAAAAGTGGAGGTTGTGTCCCTGAGGCTTTTTGATAATGGGAGGATGTGATCCCTCTCAGATCTGCCCTCTGCTGATGGAAGTGTTCAGTGTGTAGATGTGCTGGTTTATGGCCCTTTATAAAGCACAACATGATGACCTGGCTGCCAGGTCATGAGGAAGGTCAAAGCAGATTTTATCACAGACACCAATGTGATTTCCTCTCTGGATTACACTGAGGAGACTCGTTAAAGATCTGACCTAAGTCCCTTATCAGCCTCTCTTTATTTTGCAGTTTGCTCCATGGAAGTGAGGAAATAAGATCAATTTTAATGTTGCAGATGTGATTATTTTTAATTTTTTTTCTTACTTTTTTTTTATTCCCCAAACACCACAACATCGAAATTATTTTTCTTTCTTTGGCAAATGCTGGCAGTTTCATCACTGTGTGGTGAGGCACCAGGAGCAGAAACCAATCACATGGGAAATCAAGGCCATGTTCAGTTCTCTGAACCCAAAAGAGACAAAAATAGACAGCCCTCTGAGAGGCAGAGGGTTGTCTTGCCCTTTCTTGTGATGGTTTGAATTAATTGCAGTGTATCAGGGACACCTGGATAAGAAGCTTGCCTGGTTTTAACTGCAACAGTTCACAGTGTTAATGTGAGACATCAGTGGTGCAGATTTACTGGTACTGGCCTGTAAACCCATGCCTTGTTCCAAGTGGGCAGTTATAAATTGTGCTTTAGGTTAGCTTAATGTAGAAAATGGAAAGCAGCAGCAGGATCATATTAGCACTAATGAAGGAAAAATGGCATGAAATATTAAATAACTATTATTACAAGAGTTTGTAAATTCAAAGGAAGTAGAGATGGAAAAGGCCTATGAGGTCACCTAACCTTTCTATTCTGGAGGGCTGCCTTGCTGCCTGCAATATATAATAATTGTCTGCTACTCCAGACTACTTCTAAATGCCCCAAGCTTTAGTACTTTTATTGCAAGAAAGCAGGAAAGAAAAGGGTCATGGACATTTTTTTCTATTTTTAAACTTTTCCTCATTTTTCTGTTTCTGAAGCCCTTCTTCAGATTTATATGTTGGTTTTTTCCCTTATTTTGTCTTTTTATTTTGTATTTTTATTTTTAAATTTTTTTTTTCTGCTTCAGTGTCAGAATGCCCTGAAGAGTGAGATGACTTTAATAATTCTGGATATCTGTGTTTTCTCTGTCTTTTGTGTGGACCACAGTTACTACTTTGATTGACAATTCTTTTTTTTAATCTTCCTGAGTTTTTAATTTTTTTTTTCTCTCTCCTATGGCAGCTGGATTCCCTGGCTATTCACCCTAAACTGGTAATGTGTGGAGTGAGAATATTTTTTATACTCTCTCCTTCTTCTCTTTGTACCCCCTCACCACACATTGGACAAATACCCTGTTAGGGAGCAATATCATTGCTCCCATGTGGAGCTGGAAGGCAGTGATGATTTGCCACAAAGATTGGTAATATGAGCAGTGAAGCCTCAGTGGAGGTACTGTGTCTCTTTAGACACTCTGGAGTGAGCAGTACCAAAAAGGTGATGTTTGTCCAGTGTTTGACTGAACTTGAACGTTAATTAGCCAAAGTGTTCTCTCTGGTATTCCTTTGTTTCACTGACTCTGTAATTGCCTTTTCAGCCCGGTCAAGGAGTTTGGTGATGGGTGAACAGATTGGGCCTCCCTCCAGACCTTCCTCTCCAAATCCTCAGGAGCGTGTGCTCAAGTGTGGCTGGCTGAAGAAACAAAGGAGCATTATGAAGAATTGGCAGCAGCGGTGGTTTGTGCTGCGTGGGGATCAGCTCTTCTACTATAAGGATGAAGAGGAAACTAAACCTCAGGTATGAGAGCTGTAGAGAGTTAATGGCTGTGACTTGTGTGATCACAGCAATGCTTTGATTGACAGCTCATTTCAGTTGTTGTCTGTCCTCAGCAAACCATCCACACTTAAGGAGGTTCAAAGGCACGAGATGTTGCAGGGAGACTTTTCTACTACCAAACGAGCTGTAGAGCTTGGGAAAAGGTCAGAAGACCTAGGGCATGCTGACCTCCAAATCTTGGTATGGCCAGCTATGAGACTGGAGTTTGAAAAGAAAAGCTGTGGAGTTGCAGATTACTGAGGCAGGAGTGATTAACCTTGCTTGCTCAGGGGGGACTCATTATCTCCCAACTAATCCATTGTTAGCTGTGAGGTGAACCAGCTGCTTAGAGCTGGACTGTGTGTGTGGAGTGTGCAGGTTTTGTTACATGCTGAAAATGGGCTGGAATATGTGTTTTAGTGTGATGGGGAGGGAGTGGGTGTTGTACTATGGGCTAAAGCTTACAGAGGAGAAGAATTCCTTATTCAGCTTTTTCTAATGCCTGTAAAACTCTCTTACAGCATTTGAGCTAAGGTCTTTCCTAGTTGCTGTAGTAGATTATGCATCATAATTCACAGAGTCATTGTTTTGACTGTCAGGCCTTTAACCAGAGTCATTGAACAGAGGGAACATAATTGAATGAGCCAGACAATGTCCCTGTACTGCTGGCTCCTGATGAGTCAGTACAGGCATTAGAGTGACAGCCAGCCTGTAGTATCATCACCATCCACATGCTCATTATAGACAATTATTAAACTGCTTGGTGCAGCTGCCTGCTTGACTGTCACACATAAATTTCATTGCAGAGTGAGAATGGAAATTAATATTCCCCCATGGGCCTGACATAAATATGGTAGATGAATGAGGATGTTGACTGCATCTTATATATTACATTCTCCTGATCAGGCATTTGGTCCATAATTATGGAAAATCTGCTGTGTAAAGGCTGGAGAGATTTGAACTTGGTGATGTAAGTTGATTACCCAGGATGCTGCCAGCAACAGCTGGATTTTCCACTTTCAAGCCAGGCACCATATTTTCATAAGAAGTGCATGTGGGGGAGCTGGGCACTTCTGAACTGTGTCAGTGAACGTGATGAGGAAGAAATGGCCTCAGGTAGTCATGTTGTAAAGGGTTTCTTTAGCCCTGACCCTTTTTGGGCACGGGGTTGCCATACATTCATTACTATGGGAAGCCATTTTGTACAGGAGGATACAGGGCTATGTCCTGACTATTCTTGTAGGAGTTGCAAAACAGGGTTTGCATCTGACTTCAGCTAGGACTGTATGCATCCCACAGGTGAGATGTACTTTTGGGACTTATAGTCAGCTGTTGCTTGGGATTCTCTGGAGTGAAGGGGCAATGGCACAGGTGTGCCCATGCATCTTAGGAAGACAACTGATACTCTTTGTTGTGGGGAGATCTTTTTTATAGGCCATGGAGATATTTTCACCAGTTGCTATTGATATTAATCCCTAATTTCCTTCAGCTCTAAAGATACTCATGCTTAATTTAAATCTTTTTGTTTTATTTATTAAGTATGGCCTTTAAGCTTGTGTGTAAAAACTAAATCAATAATTTCACTGAAATTCCCATTGATCTTCCACCTACTTGATTATTTATTCATACTCTGGATGAGAGATATATTGTTGTTTATATGATAAAGTCAAATTAGATTTATGACATAATGTTTCAAAAGAGAAACATGAAAAAACATCTTTTTCTTTATGGATGTTGCATTGCCTATTGTGTGAAAGAAAACCTGTCCTTTCAGATTCTTAGAGGAAGCTGTAGATCCTCTTCCCTTAATAATATTGCTGAAAAGGAGGAGCTGTAATCTAATGGCAGGAGAAACACACAGGCTTTCTGGAGTGACAAGGAATTATTGTGTTGTCTTAATGGATGGAGTGCTGTTGAAGGTGTGTATTTTTGTGTGCCACATTTTTGTGTGACAGATAACTGCAGTTGCACAGCCCACTCCATCAGAGACCAAAGGTTAGAGGGTGGACTTGCAGCCACTGCTTTTCTGCAGAGTTTTAGGGTTTTTTCCCCCATGAGGACTGACCTGCAAAGAGGTTTTAATGCTCCTACTGACTTTGTCAATATGTATGGGTTTTTAAAGTAGCTTTGAGCTCGTTTCTATTCCCAGGAAAGGAGAGAGCATGCACCCCTCCTCAATTTCCAGGGGAACAGAAACCTCTGTGCAACTCTAATTCATTAACCCTTCCTTCAGTATTGACTTGAAATGATACAAGGCTTTAATGCACCTGCAGTGGGCTTGAGTTTTCCAGAATGTGTTCTGGCCACTGGATTCTAAAGATGATTATTTGTGCAATACTTTTTGATACCATTCTGAATAATTTCAGATGCAGCTGCATTTTTGTCAAGTTGCCTTTCCTGTGTTTTCCACTTATCTCTGGAATGTTTTCAGTTTATCTTCTAATTTCAGTGAACTTCAGAGTCAAATTGCAGGGCAACAGGATTGGGAGATAAGGGTGCTGAAGGCTTAACCTGTTGTGTTGACTCATTTTACCTCAATTTTAAATCTTATAACCATTCTTGAGAAACTACTCAGCATGGACTTTGCTAAGTGCCCTCCTACATGGTGTCCTTCCACAGCCTTACCCTAACACTAGGCAGGGGATAGGAGCTGTGCCTTGACACTGTTGAACAAAGATTTGTAGGAGGATGTACTCCTGAGGAACAAAACTAGGGAAGTGATACTGAATAGTGGCAATGAAAAGTAACACATCTGGCTTCACTGTTTTATAGAGAAGATTGCAAAGGTTTTATGATGGGTTGTCTTCTGTTAGTTGAAATTCTTATTGTCTGTCTCATGAGACACTAATTGTATTGCTCCATTATATGTGGATCTGGAAGATGCCAAATTGCAGAGCTAGAATTTGTTTTGATTACCAATGTTATGGTGATCCAGTGTGTCTTGGATTTGGTTGTTGTCAGATTAGTAAACATGCATAGCTACATTCTCATCAACCAGAGATATGTGTGAAAGACCTGACTAAAACAACATTCTTCATTTTCTGTTCATCAAGAAAAGATCCTTTGGGCCTTGTTGGCATTCCAGGGCAGTTCAGTGCAGGAGTGGGAATTGCTGATTTCCCTCTTGATGGCTTAACTCTCGACAGTCCCAGTTCTTACTGTATTTTGTCTGTCTGATCGTGCATATGTCCTGGAGAATGTTGGCTGGAAACCCTTTAAAATATCAGAGATTAAGTGCTTGTTTCACTCATATTACTGGACAAGAGCTTCCTGTGGTGTCCTTTTTCAACTTTTCCATAGATTAAGAGGATTTTCTTCACTTTGAAGATACCATGTCATCAGCTATGCAGAATTCCCAAACTGGAATACATTGTGTTAATCATGCTTGGGCCCAAAGTGGAAATGAAGCAGAATACCGGCAGCATTTGAACTTGGGAAGTAAAGGGGCTCAGGTATTTTTCTAGGGAAGCTATAGTCTTTTGGATTAAAAGGCAGTCCGTTGTCTTGCAAACCTGAATTAGCTGCTCGCTTCCAGTATCTCCCTGGGAACTTCTGTGTACTGAGGATCTCTGGAAAATTGGCCATTTTATTCAGGTGCATGCTGCAACCAGGAATTCAAGGGTGTAGAAAGAGTAGATGTAATGTGAGATGAAACTTTTGCAGGGGATAATTAGTTATGAAAACCAAGAAGAATCACGTCTCCATGCTCAGAGTAGTGTTATTCCAGAGGAAACAGCCTTTAACCAGCAGTGTCCAATGTGAGAGGAAGGACAGTGAAGCAGGTGGACGACCAGCTCAGATTTTTTCTTGCTCTGAACTGTGGGAAGGTGTTGGGGTCAGCAGATGGGCAGGACTTGAATTACTGTACATTTTATCATCTTTTCCTTACCCTTTTAGTGGCCTTTCTATTTTCACTAATGTTTGTGTCCATTACAGGGTTTGATACTACTGCAAGGCAGTCAGGTGAACGAGCTGCCTCCTAATCCTGATGAACCAGGGAAACATCTTTTTGAAATTACCCCAGGTATGCCACCATTTTTTTGTGCTTTCACTATAACATCACATCATTGCCATCAGCTGTCACTAGCGATAATTGAGTTGTACTGATCACTCCTGAATGTTCTGATACACTGGCAAGATCATCTAGTGAGACTTGGCTACATGGTGTTCTTTGTTCTGGATATAAGTGCTGCTGTGGTAACTCATTTTCATTTTATAGTAGTTGAGATGCATCGTGGCCCTTGACTTTCCTGTTTGGAGAGACTCTCTGTTTGGAGCACTGTGTGGTCTCTCAAATGGTTGCATTCTCATGGTTGTTACAGGAGAAACAGGCACAGAACACAGCACAGAATTTATAGAAAAGGGACATGGAGTATCTGGATGCAATTTCTTTCATGTATAACTAGCTAATTTGGGAAGCAGGTGGGAGGGCAGACAAAACCTTCAAATCCCTTCTCCTTTGGAAAATAGATGACCTAGCATGGAAGAGAGGTTGGAATGTTCTCAGGTAGAAAATCTGATGATCTGTCACTGTAATACTAATGTAAGACTTACAGTAATTTTAGTTCCCATATAAGTGCTTGCTGTGGACAGAGTTGGTATCTCCAGGACAGATTTAGAATTAAGTTCTGTGTTGCAGTTTTGGAGCAGTTGAATTCAGTTGATTTAGTTCTGGTTGTATTTGGGAGAGGACCATCTCTGTGCATTGGTTTGGATGCAGTGTATTTTGGAGGTGGCTTCAGATGGCAGGATCTACAGAGTAAAAAAAAAAAAAAAAACAACTGTTGCTCTGCTACAGAGTTACAGTAGAGGAATGAGAGCTGTGAAAGGACCCAGCCAGTTCATCTATCTCCTTAAGACTGAGTTCCTAGCAACAAACAGGCAGACAAATGTGACTGTGCTAAAAATTGTGTGAGTGCAGGACTCAGTCATGCTTCCCTTCGCTGCCAGCTTGTCCTGCAGGGAGTACTTGTCCAAGCTACTTGGCACTGTCTTTCCCCACAGCACTGGTGCTGTCAGTAGGGCAGATAAAAGTAAAAGCTTTTGGCTGCCTCTTGTTTTTTAATAGAATTTTTAAAAAATGAACACTATCCCTGTACTTGATTCGATGGTTCCACATTTGCTGTGAAGTCAGGTGTGTTTTTACTCTTTGGGGTCCTTTTCTTATCACCCTGTTAGGCTGGCTTAAAATGCCATTTGTGCACACCCCTCTTGAGACAGTGTCAGGCAGAGCAAGAACAATTCTGTTAGGTTTCCAGCTACACCATCAGTCAGTATTTTGCAATACCTTAGTCATAGAATTCTGTTTGACACACAGGAAGCTACTTGGGGAGAAGAGATTTATTTTATTCATCTTACTTACCACTGTGCACTATCTGTTAATGCCTTTTTTCCCCCTTATGCTGCACCATGCCCTCATGGGCAGGGCCCCACAAACAGCAGGGTTTTGGGCCACAGTGTTGCCTGTATGGAAGATCTCCAGGGAAGTGGCATTCATTGTTGGTCTGAATGTGACATATCTGCACCATTTTGCAAAGATTGTGCCCCATACTGTTGCAGAAGATCTGTGGACCTGCAATGTGCAAGCACTTGTGTTGTTGTGATTGTGGCTGGTCCCATGTGTTCTGGCAGTGATCTGAAATAATTAACTGAGCCATGGACTGGCTTGATTTGGTTTCCTGCAGGATTGAGTTTCTTCTGGTTCCAGATGGCAAAATAGTAATTCTGTACTACTTGTCCAACCTATCAGGTTATATTGCTGTAGCCTGCAAAAGAGCTGTCCTAAACTGCAGGTAGCTGTTGCTTCAGGTGTGTTGGTAAAGCAGGCCATGTGGCTAGTTGAAAGGGACTATTTAGAAAGGTGGAAAAAATCCACATGCTTGTGGATCCCAGGATATTTGTGCTCAGTCTGACATAGCCCTTTTCTGTGTTCCCTGGAAAAATGATTCAGTCTTAGCGTACGACTGACTCGTCTGCAAAACGAAGATGTTTTCCCTAACTTATGCATATAAATCCAGTTTGTAGCAAACTTAGTTGCTACATGGATAGTAAATATTGAAAAACACTATAAAGAGCCAGTCAATACAGAGTGTAATTGACACAGATATCACTGGAGAATGTGGCCTGAAGAGTTCCCTATTTTGTTCACAGTACATTTATTCTGTGCTGGTTTTGGCATAAATGCCTTTTCTTTTTTTGCATGTGTTCTGAAATGACCGTGTTCTGCGTGGATGCCAGCCTGCAGAACACCCACATAGTGAATAGCTCTGAAACAGATGCCAGATAGGAAAGGGAGCACAAATGATCTTGCAGGACCCAGATCTTTATTTCCCATAGCTGCCTGTCTTTCCCTGTGTTGGACATATGGCCATGATCATATTTCTGCCTAATTGTGTTTCATTTATCCCACTAAGAGCTAGGACTCTAGAGTTTCTATGGGGTTGGTAAGATATTTTTAAAAGTTGTCTCGGCTAAGTTGTGGATTTTTTGAATACAGATAAATTCAACAGCTGTAAGTATAGATTGGGATTTTACTATGCTAGTAAGCATCAGAGCTTTAACTAACAAAATTAAGAATGGAATGTAACATTCCTCAAATGTACCTCTAGCTGATACCAGCCTATCTGTCAAAGAGGCTGAGATCTGATAAATCTCCAAAGAGTTCCAGTCTGTGGTACCAGTTCTCTCCAAAGCCCTATTTTGTGATTAATAGCTAAGGTGTTCAGTGTCCTTGTTGTGAAACTGTTGCTGAGATCTTGCCACCTTTCCTCTGCTGCAGGCTGTGTTAAGTTTGGCTGTGGGAGCTGTTCCCTCAGTGCAGGGGCTAGAGTAAAGCATGTCCTGTGCTGTAACAGAGCATGTATTGATTTTCTGCTGAGTAACAAGAACTAATGATGGACATTGTGTATTATTCATGTTTCATCAACTTCATTTCTAAGCTGTATAGGGCAGCTGGGAGAAGGGTTAACTCGGGACATGAGAGACTGCAGAACAGTTCTACAGTCAAACCAGTGTTAGATCTGGTGACAGGGCTCCCTGAAATATATTCTCCATATTCCTTTTTGGGGAAGCTGTAAATTTCTGGACCCTTTTGAATCCATTCATCATAGCTAGAAGTTCAGAGTGGAATGTGGGATAAGCCGTGGGTGTAAGTTGCTCTCACACTCCAGTGCACATTAGCAGGTGGTGGGGGGTGTTTTTGTAAAGTTATGAGGGTAGTATGAGGTCAGGTACAGATGTTGTACCATTTGGGGAGATAATTCCACAGCACCTGGTATTTATGGGTGGAAATGACCTATGTTGCTTGGGAGAGGAGTCCGAATCTGGCAACAAAAGCACATCTGCTGTTGCTAGGGGCAATAGAACAGCTTAGTGTTGACCTGGGGTTTCAGTGCAGCCTGGAATGGTGTGATGCAGCTTGTGAGAAGCCACAGGGATTAAGCTCTGAGAAAGCCTTAAGGAATGTTGATTACTTAAGTGCTCCTGAAGTCTCACCTTTTCGGAAACTGATGTTTTAATGTCTTGTGGCAAGTGGTCTACCTAGTTTCATTCCCCAGTCTTTGCGCTCTATGAGATGCTCAAGTTCTTCTGCAGACAGGGAATTTCCAGATACAGTAAGGTTTTTAGAATCAAGGAGGGGAGTGGTAAAAAGGTTCAGAAGTGAGGAGGTACTCATGATACACATTTTAATGTTTCCTCATCACTGATAATAGCTAGTTCCTATTTCTGTTCCTTGCCACAGGGCTTTCTGCCAAGGTGAACAGTGACAGCCTTAGCTGAGACTTTCTCTGAGAATTAGAGTGTAGTTTTGTAATGAGTTTGATTTTTTTCATTGGAAACAGCTGCTGAAGGGGTTGATCTTGTTTCCATATATTTAATAATAACTTTCAGGTCTTAAAATTGAAAAAAATTTCTCAAACCAGTTGGACTTCAGGTCAATTCAGCAGAGGTGGTGAAAACTACACCTTCAGGTTGTTTTTTGTGCTCCAGTTGAGTTAGCACCAGCCCTCTTTTTAGTGAAGAATTTCAGTCATCTTCATAATTGTTACTCTGGTCTTTTTGCAGACTTAGCCAGAGCAAGGATCACTGCCTATACTTGGTTTACATGTCAAAGGTTATTGTCAAAACTTTAGAAGTCAGTTCTCTATGGTGTGCTTTTAAAGTTAATTATAAAGACTTAATTCAATATAGGCAACTTGCCCTTAAAAAAGAGATTCATATTCATAGGATTCAGGATTCTATTCAGTATTCAAAGACAGAGTAGTGGCTGCATTATGCCAGAGGTTAGACTGGGGCAAAATAAAATGCCTCGTGCAGAAACTATATGCAGGGTTTATGTAGAAGCTACTTCACCTTGGTTGTGCTATATAACAAGAAGAAAAAACAAGAAAGGCAGAATACTAAGTTAGCAGTCCTAATTCTTACAGGAGCAGTAATTGCTGTCTGTTTGCTCTGTAGGAGTCCACTTGTGTTGTTGACAGTATCTGACAGAGAAGTTGGAGTGGCAGCTTGTTTGTCTTGTACCAGCAGGTGGAATGATGCCCACAGAGCAGTCTGATCTGTGGTACACTTCTGCATCCCAGGTGATTGACACCAATTAAGCTATTTTTGTGGCCTTTTTATCTTGGTTCCTGTTGAGATGGTGTGTAATTAAAATACCTGGAGGAGAAATTAGAAATTCATACATTGAAAATCATTCCGTGTTCTCTATTATTCAATGCAAATTGCAATTCTAATTAACAGCAGGATCCTGAGTTTGCTATTGGTAATTAAGTTTTCTCCTGAAGTCTACAGCTGAAAACTGACTGTGCATATCTGAATACGTGATGATGTTGATATTTGAGAGATATATTTAGACTTCTGTGCTTTGGCATTCACCATATTGACTAAGGAAATGGAAGCCAAATAAAGTAATTTTGGATCCTAGTAGAAAGTTTAAGAAGTCTAGTTGCAGCAGTGCATTCTGGAAACATTTAGCAAGAGAGATCTGTGGATGTTACCATGTCCATGGCATTACATTGAAAAAGAAGATTGGTAGTCTTGGTTTTACAGATCTGTCAGATCTGTGTTTATTACTTCTAGATGTCTGGAGCATAGCTGAGAGCATGCAGTTGAATGTCACTAAGAAACATAACTGTGTCTTGGAACACAAGATAGACCTAAAATATAAAATGTCTATTTTAAATTGTCTTTCCAAAGGAGTGCCCAGAATGATAAAACTGTATGCTTTCTTTGCAGTCATAGTCTGGAAACTGTTTTGTATTATCATCTTTTATCTTGGGTTGAGATCTTTAAGGCAATAATGTTTTAACACTCAGATGATGAGTACACCTGCTTGCCTTTTCCCAGCTGCAGTAGGCTCTGGTGCATTTTGTTTCCCTGACTGTGTATCCTGAATTCTGTGCATGGAGAGGAGGTGCACTGCTCTCTGCTCTGCTCACTCTGTCTCTGCTGAGCACTAGATGGTGCTGGTTCTTTCCAGCTGCTGCTTGACTCCTGCTCTTGGCGATGGCATGTCTTGAATCCCTGGAGCCTGAGTTCGTCCTCTCAGAGGAAGCTAACTACTCTGCTTTGTTCATTCATGTCTCCTCAAAGCAAATCAGCAAGCAACAGTTCCCTAACAACGTCTTTGCCCGGCCTGTGGAGCCTGTACTGTGCTCTGGAGGCAGAATTTAAATACATTAAATACATTACAGTATTAAATACATTTCTGCACATTTTCTCAGTTGGTTAGACAGTGGTGCTTATGATGCCAAGGTTATGGGCTTGGTGCCCATACGGGTCATCCACTTAAAATCTGGCCTTGATGATCCTTCTAGGTCCCTTCCAACTCAGAATGTTCTGTGATTCTGTAATATTCTACATTGAACACACCCCATGTATTCACAATATGTCTCAGATGCCAAAATTAACATTTGAAAACACTAAAGTTCAAATTGTTCACCTATTTGATTCTTCTTTTGGTCTTAAAACTGTTATATAAGAGTAGAACATGTTTTGTATAGACACAAACAGTAATGACTGTGTGGGGAAGTCACTTGGATATAGGTCTCCACTGTTTCAGGTTAACATACTGACCCAGGGCTTATGGACTATTCAGTGACATCTGTCTGACTTTTCCTCTCCTCCCATTCTGAATCTGCTAAACTAATTTTTAAAAATAAGTATCTTCAAAATTTTGCAATTGTAATGAATAGGCATTTTCCAAAAGGTACTAACTGCCTTCCTTGGGATTACTCCTTTCCTAATTCTACTGAGATTCTTTTATTGGAAAAAAAAACCTTTTGTGGCCTGTCCAGACCTTGATAACTTCCTTTATGGGTCCTTCTTTCTGCATCAACAGAAGTATCAATCAGCTGCCAGTATTTCTAGGCTTGTTTTACAAATGGATTCAAGTTGATGAACTGTTACTTGAGTAAGTTAAGAGGCCCTCATTTCCCTTGTGCAGGTAAATGCTAGCAGCTCAAATCTTCTGCAAGCAAGGCTCCTCTGCTTTCCGATTTTCTGATCTGTACTTTCCCTGAATGCTTGACTGTATCATGTCACTGACTTCTTATGAAAAGAGAATGTGGAAAAAACAGTCTGACCTTTGCTCTCAATTCATGTAATCTTTCTGATTTCAGCAGTGTTGTGTTCAGTCCCAGGCTGTATCCCTGCAGCTTGACCAGTCCACTTCTGCCTACTTAAGGTGATGACTCATTGCAGGTGAAGGTCTTCAGACTGCATCCAGAGTTTTGTGCAGAAAGGTTATTAGGCTCCTCTTCTCCCCTGAGGGCTGTGAGGCCCTCTGATAGTTAAGAATGTTTTGGCTCACCTTACCTTATCAGTTTAAAACATCTTGAAGGGCATCAGGAGGCACCTGCAGCCTGTAAATTGCTTTTTGCTTTGTTTTCTTTTTTCCCCTAGCATATGCAATGCCCAAGGCTTATGTTTGCATTTGGCAGGTAATGATCCTGCTTCATGAAATAAACAAGATCCTGCCTTTGTTTTATTAGAAGTGTTTGATCTACTTCAAGTTGTGCTGTCTCCATCCCTCAGTGCTCTGGGGCCATGGGCAGTGGAAAGTAGGATTGGAAATGGGCTGCAATAACATTCATGTGTTCTGCTGTCCTGGGATTTGTATTGCAGGACAAGTTCTGCATTTGATCCCTGATCAGTAGCACCTAGCTGTCTTTAATGCACGTGCTGACTTTCAACAAGAATGATGGCCTTTAAAACTTCAATTGCAATGGCATAAGGCCTGCTGTGAAAGGAGCATGAGACTTAAGAAGTCTCATGAATAGGGCTTTCTGCTAGTGCAGATCATTAAAATGTAACCTCTGACTGGTTTTGAGCAGTGTTCCTTAACCCACTGTATTCCTGAAAGATAAATACAGCATTTTATATATGTTGCCCTTTGGGTGTGGAAATATGGCTTTGTAATGTGATGACACATTGTAGTGGAAATGTACAAGGCACCATTTGATCCCCTCGGGTTGATTTTTCAGTACAAATTAGATAAGATTTTAAATACTTCCTGCTGAGACCTTCCAGAATGAGTTCTGTTATTGAATGTTCTGCCTTGAGGATAATATATTAAGTCCTGATGCAAGTACAACTTTGTTACATAGGGATATGCTTATAAAACTATCAGCATGATCAGCTATGTAGTACCACCTCTGTATTTCTTGCTAGTTTGTCAGAAATCTAGTCTTCAGTGACATTTTACAGCTTCTGTATTCTTGCTGCTGTTATGGGTTTTGTTGAGCCCCAGGAACAGCTGTGTTCCCATTTGCAATAACAATAGGTGAATTCTCCACAAGATTCATGCCATGTCTGGGACCTCTGAGGCTAATAAAATACTCTATTAGGTGAGCCTGATGAAGTAAAATAAGATATACAATGTATGACAATGCCAAAGCACATACTGAATTCTAGAGAAGTGAAATGCAGACAGGAGGAAAAGGCCTAAAGCTGTGCCAGGTGAGGTTCAGGGCAGATATTAGAAAGAATTTACTCACTGAAAGTGTTGTCAAGCCTTGGAACAGGCTGCCCAGGGATGTGATGAGGCCACTGTCTGTGGAAGTGTTCAAGAAAAGACTGGATATGGCACTTAATGCTATGGTTTAGTTGACATTGTGATGTTCAGTCAAAGGTAGGGCTCAATCTTGGAGGTGTTTTCCAACCCTAATGGTTCTGTGCTGTGATATTGACAATCCTGTAAGGCAGCAGCACACACACTTCTGAGGTACCTGTTAGCCCTGTACCTTAAAAGCTCAGTAGAATGCACTGACTTGGAAATACCACATGGAAGTCATTCTGGGAAGCAAAGGTAAGAAAACAAAAACACAGGTCCTTTCTACAAGGCCCACAAAAGTGTGGGGGAAAGAGGGGTGCAACTGATAATGTGCTGGTCCAGGATCCAAAAGAGAACATAACTGAGGAACTGCTATCTGGAGTGTTTATGAATGCACTAGTACTGGTTTGAAGTGGCCACGGACCCATTGTCAAACAGCTCTGAGAGAGGGTTCACAGGCAAAGCCCCCTGTGCATTTGTCTGAAGTGCTTTAGGGATAATTAGTGTGCTATCAGTGAGAACCCACTTGCTCTGGGCTTTTTGAACTTCACAGGGAGGAGGAAATATGACAAGGATGTATTGCCTACGGTGTAACACTTAAGCCTTACACCCAGCCTGAGAATGTGCAGGGGGATTTTTTGTTTGTTTATTTGTTTTTGTTTGGGTTGGATTTTTTGGGGTTTTTTGTTTGTTTTTTGGTTTTTTTTGGTTTGTTTTTTTTGGGGGAGGGTGTTTGTTTTTTACTGGTAATGGATCTCCCTGTGCTAGTTATCCAGGTATAGTTTCACTGTGGGGAATGCATGAGTGCTGAGTACACTTGTGGCAGTGTGGCTAATCTGTGTTGAATTTACTAGCCTTATTGCAGGGGCTCTGCTCAAGGTACTCTTCTCTAAAGGCAGTGAGGCAGCTGGGGTCAGGACTGTGGTCTGTATAGTGTAGTATGTTCTGATGAGCTTAATATTCCTAATTTTTTTTCAAGCACTCTAATTGAAATTAACGTGGTTTCTTTCATTAGGAAGCCAAAGTTCAGGTTGTTGGTCATTATAGAGATTTTTTTTTTTTTTTGACAGACTTCTAAAATGTTTGCTTTATCGAACTTTATGTCTTCTGTGTCTGTTGTACCAGGTGCACAGGCCTGTAAAGACATTCTTCCAAAGCCTGCCTTTGAATCTCAGCCAGACTCCATTGCTCATCTGAGTGAAGTCCACTTAAGATGTTGACACCCATGTTTCCATGAGTTATCAAAGATGTTATGTACCATCCTGGACTGCTAAAGCACTGTTATTAGTTCTGGGATTTGTTTTTAACCACCAGCTGTCAGACAGACATGAAAACTTGGGGGAAGCAGCAGGAGGAATTTGAGATGACAAGGAAAAGGGCTGTGAAATCGAAAGTATACAGTGTTAAAAGGGAGTGTGTGTAAGACAATAGGGAAAGACTGTTACAACCAAGCATTTATTATTTGCATTGAGGGATAATTGTGCTAACTGCAGTGCTTCCCTGAATTTTGGGTTGTATATTTTACTATGAAGATTTATAAGCACTCTGGCAACTGCTGACTTGAGAGATGAAGAGCCTTGTCTACATTAGTAATTCTGTTCCAATATAACTGTGCCAAAAGAAAGCCTGTACTGGCATAATAGTGTAATGAGGAGAAAGATTACTTTTATTAACACAAAGAGAAGTGTCTGCAAAGATCACTATTGTGTGAGAATCCTTCTGCTCCACTGAGACTGCAAAGGATGTGCTTTTATAGCATGTGGTTTGTGTATGAATCAGAGACTCAGAATGATGCCCTCTGGAAGGGTTCAGCAGAAGATATTTTCCAGATTAAGTTAATTCTGGTCCACTTTGAGTGGACAGACCAGGCTTCAGCTGCCTGTTTCTGTCCTTTATAGGTCTTGGGCACAGATCTTAGGTGTCATGTGTAGTTAATACTCTAGAACAGGAAAGTAGACATCCTACCTTTTGTTAGCTCTGTGACCCAAACACATCACAGCAGAGAATGGAAGGAGTTAGTACAAATGGTAATACTGTGCTTATGATCAAGCTTGGTAAGAGAAATATTATCACCTCAGCCCTGGTTCTGAAGCTGGTGGACGTCTGTGGAAGGTGTCATAATGATGGCTGTGGGCCTGTAGGGTGACTGTATTACTGAAAGGGGATACATGAGGGTTGAGGAGGACCAGTGAGAAGAAATGCAGTGTTCTCCCTTAGTAGTCTTTTGAGGTTACAGCTGTTGCCTCTTGGAAAGCACAGCTTTGCCTTCAGTTTTAGTGCCAACATCAGCAGAGGGCTCTGCTTTGGTCCTGGTAACCTCAATAAAAATACTAAGCTACACATAAGGAGTTATTTCTTAATCACCTTCAGCAAGACATCCTTGGCTGTAGGAGTCCAAATATTTTTTATCAAGCTCAGGCCTTTATGCCATTAGCTTTAAATTCTGCAGTCAGTGAGGATTTATCTCTCTGAGCCAAAGCAGATCCTCCCCTCTCTCCTAGGAGCAAGGATTCTTTGAAGTTAGTAAGTGCAAAAGCTTCATACATGAATAGTAGGCTGTCTGCTCTCTGTGTACACTGGGATCTGTTAGCAAAGGGTTCCTTTTACAGCAGTTTAAAGTGCTAAAGGCAGCAAGATGCCTTCAGGTATGTGCAGTAAAACGGTTTCTTATAATCTGTGTGCTTAGCTGATCTTTCCCTTTGTGCTCTAAGCTGGTGTGAACGGTCCAAGAGCAGGTGTGGATCCATGGCAGTGCCAGGCAGGAGATGCTGATGCCAGCCAGTGTGCCTACCTGAGAGCTGTGCTGGCACTCCAGCCAACACTGTTGGAATTTCCAACCATGCTTTCTTCACTTGTTGATGCTTGCACCTCAAATTCTTTAATTTTTTTGAGTTTATCAGAATTCAAGG
Source organism: Muscicapa striata striata (assembly GCA_030060385.1). Taxonomy (NCBI): domain Eukaryota; kingdom Metazoa; phylum Chordata; class Aves; order Passeriformes; family Muscicapidae; genus Muscicapa; species Muscicapa striata. The sequence goes on from JAREIS010000134.1 coordinate 2,691,587, forward strand.
AATTCCTTTTTGCACTTCACAAGTGCTTTAGGCTGCAGAGTCATTGTTTGAAGGAAAAAACAAAGAAGGTGGACACATGTGACTCTCCTAAAACATGGCCATTAATATGAAAAAATGTCCAAATGCCGATGAAAATTATTGTCACAGAAGTGTCAAATGGTACGACTGAATTTCCATTGGAATTGCTGTGATTCGAGGGAGAAGAGAAAGCAAGGGATGTTCTCAAATCAGAAGTTTTTATAAACTCAGTATCTTTTGACTCTTTCTGGACTGGAAATTCTTTAGTAGGACAAAGCCAGATGTTTTGAAATATTACTCCTGATGGAACAGGTGACTTTCAATCCTTTCTTTTTTTTTTTTTTTTAAGCCTGTGAGCCTTTTCTTAACAGAGCTGTGCTGCATTGTAAATTTAACCTAACCTGGTTAACAGGAATGTGTTTTAGATCACTTGGGACAAGGCAACTTGTGAATACAAAATGTGTACTTTCATGCTGTCTCTCATGCAGTCTGGTGATGTATCTACATTGAAATCATCTTTTCTGTGCTTGTGTCTTTTATGAAGAATAGATGAGCTATAAATGGTTCCTTTAAATGATGCAGGTCTAATTCTTCTCTCAGCACGATATTCTTCAGAGTCTTAGGAGCCCAGAGAACTGGAGTTTTCAAAAACATTTCCTTTGCAGTTTATGTTAAACATACTAGAAGTGTGTATTTGGAGGGCAGGGGAGGATGAAGACTGAGGCTTGAAACGGTGAGGATGGTTTAAATTACTCAGCTCTCATAAGAAAAAAGCCTTAGGGGAGGTAGCATGTCACTTTATTAATAAATACTAGGCTAGAGAATTCACTTTGTAGTTTCAGGCTCTTATAAGAAATGCAGTAGGTCTTTAAGGGAGTTAGAGTATTAAGATATTTATGAACTAAGACTGATTGTAATGTATTCTTCTACCTCTGTTATTACATTGCCAGAATAGTCTTTTCTTTCTTCTCAGTCCAATGGCTATTGGGAAATCTGAAGAGAGTCATAGAGTGTTCTTACTGTGGCCTGGCAAGCCACTTCTACTTGCTTCACCATATATTTTGGAAATTCTGGGAATAATCCATGCTGAATCTGACTTAAAAAGTATAGTTTTCATTTTACAAAAGCTTTAACTTCTGAAGAGGAAGTCTATAATTTTCCCTGATTTACAGATTATTTGATTGATTTGGGGAAGATAACAGTATAACTAATTTTACAGATCAGACAAAACTAGCTTTTATTGGTCAAGCTGGAAAATTCTAACACACTCTTCTGAATTTTGAGCATGGGTATTAGTATAAATGGTGAGCTTTTCATGAGTGCACATTTCATACTGGCTAGCTTAGATCCATTCTCTATGAAGCTCAGTTAACCTGTTTAATAGTAATGATGCAAGGTAGTGTTAAAATTTGTGTTCTTCAAGACAAGTTTGTGCCTTTTGGGAGGAGGGAATGGTGAGGAAAATCCCCAAAGCTATGTAATCCTGGCCTTATGTGTAAAAAAGCTTCCAAAATGAATGCTTGCCCAGTTCTAGAGATGTAACTGACATCACAAAAACCATTTGTCTCCTAGTAAAGGAATGATTAATAAATACCTTCAGTTACTGGTACTCTGTCATGTCTGGAATGAATCATTGAATGGAATAACATATTCCTCTTCTATCCTGCAATTTTAAAAAATTTCCTTGGTTATAGAGTGTTTTTCCCCACAAAATAGAAGTGGTTGGCTTAACTAAACTGAAATCTTTACCTCTGGCTTCCAGATATGTAGCATTGTCCAGAAATATAAAAGTTCATTATTCACACAACAGGGTTTAGCAGCTGGCTTGCTTTCTCAGTGGCAGGCAATACACTACTGCATTTCTTAAGAAATGAGAGGGAATGTAAACTTCAAATCAAGAATTGCAGATGCTTTGGATGGCTTTCTGAAAGCTGTCAGTATTGGCTTATGTTATTGCTGACCTTCACTGTAATTTTTGCCATCTGGAGCAAAAGTGAGAGAAGGACTAAGTGTTCTTTAGCTCAGTTTTGCACAGCAATGCTTTTGGGTAATGTCACACTATATCCACATGGTAAAGATATCAGAGGCTCTGCCTTCCTCTTGCAATGAATACATCTGAAGATTGTTATTTTAAATACATGGTGATGGTTATTGCAGTAAATGACTCTCAGCTATTTTCATCTGGGACCATTTAATTCCTTTAGGTGATGAAACAATCAAAAAGTAAGACAAACTTTTTTGTCAGTTTTCTAAATCTTTAGTGAAAATAAGGAGAGTTTAAAACTAATGTTTCAGAAATAGAAATGAAAAAAAATTCTTGAAATGCTTTGTTGAAGCTGTCAGTTTGTCTGAACCAAGCATTTGTGCCTAACCCCTCATCAGCCTCCATCTGTCCATGTGAAGGGATGTAAGTAATAGTTCTAAAACTTCTTAAATACTCAAATTTCAGTAATTTTTAGGTAGTCTGGGGGGTTCTCTGATATACAGCATCTAGTACCTTTCCCCATGGAGCTGACTTGGCTGCCAGGCTGGAACAGCTGGAGAGGAGGGTGCTTCCTCCATCCCTTGTATCTACCATGCTCTGACAGCGCCATTAGTAAACACTTTGGCTTTTCCAGACCTTGGAAAAAGGAAAACCTTCCCCTGCTGGGGGCTCCTGGGTTTACTTTAAAATGAAATGGAGGAGCATTGCCAGGAGATTGCCCAGCCCCTCAAGCAGGTGGTTTATGAGCCTCTTCCCTGAGATCAGATCACCCTCTAGCCAAGAAGAAAGGAAGTATCTGCTGCTTTACAAGGGCAAGGGAGCACTTTGCACAGGAGATGGATTTCCAAGCAGCTGTCAGCTATTGGCACTGTCTGATGCATTTAGAGCCTCAACAAAACAACTGAAATGAATTCTCACACATTGATCCAAGCGGAACAAGTTGGTACCAGCAAAGCCAGAATACTGGATTTCCTTCAGTGTTCTAGCAGGAATGTCTTCAATTTCCTCTAGGATATTTTGTGGTGGTGGGAAAGCTTTCCTGTCCTGTCCATCTTCTATCCTGTGTGGGATTTGGTTTTGTTTTGGATTTTTTGTGCTAACTAATGAATGCTCATACTCTGGGATTGCTCAAGTGTGCAGTTAACAGCTGAATACTCTGCAGAAGGACCTCTCTATAGAACACTATTGTAGTTTTGTTTTGTTTTGGTTTTTTTTTTTCCCTTAATGATGGGAGAGCCGGTAGACATCTACCCTTTAGGTTATTAATTTTCTCTCCTTGAAGAACTTCAGTTCAAGCTCAAGAGGCTGAGATATGTACTGGGAGCTGGAGCTGCAGATTGTCATCAGGTCTTGGATTCAGGCTGTTTCTGGTTTTTGAACTGTATGGAAAGATGTTGCTCCTTATTATTACCTCCCCCACCCCTAAACCTCTGTTTGTCTGGCTTTCTCCCCTCCCACCCAAACTGTAATTTTTGTGCATTGCACACTGCTACCAAAGAGTGTATTCTTCTGCAGTGTCCAGCCTGGAAAAGGCTTTATCATTCAGTTGCTCTCTTGTGATATCCAACTCTTGATCCAAGCTTTGCAAAGGCAGCCAGTTTGCCTGTGAGTTGGTGTGTAAAACAAACTGTGACTCTGCTGCAGTGCTCGGGGCATTGCTGCACCTGGGCAGTGGGGTTTCAATAAGCAGGGTCCCTGTTGCATTAAGTGAAGTGCTGCAGGGTCTAGAGAGCAGCACAGAGTGATCAGGGATCCAGCAGACATCTGTTCTAGGGATGTTGTTCTTTCCTTGCCCCAAAACAAAATCTTATCTTGTCATTGTGGCCGGTGACTCAGTCAGGTTAATGCAATTACAAGTGTGTAAACAAACCTTCTGAATATTGCTGGAGCAGTGCTGACCTTTGCAAGAATGCAAGGTCCCTGTAACACTCAGTATCTCTGTGGAGACTCAGATATATGGTGAAGTGTTTACTCTTGTGGGGGTGTGTGATGTGAGGAGGGGGAGGGATACCATATGCCCCTGTCCTGAGAGAATTTTGAAATAGTTTTTCTGGTACCTTTTCTAAGCACACTGAAGGTTTATGTCGGGTGTCTGTTGCCCTCTGGCCATCTGAGAGCCTCTCTCATAAAGCAGGCACCGGTGGCTCTCACCCCTTCAAAGGGGCGGCTATAATGAATAAGGCGGTGCGGCTGGAGGGGCAGGGAGCCGTGAAGCGCTGAGCTCTGCCGGGAGGCAGGCTGGAACAGGGGCGGTGAAGGCGGGGGCTGCCGGGCACCGGGCTGCCCTGCCCTGCCCTGCCCTGCCCCGCGGAGCCGCCCGCAGCGCCGCCCGCCTGCTCCAGGGATGCTGCGGGAGGGCTGGCCGGGCCGGGAGGGACCTGGGGACACCTGGAGACACCTGCCATGGGGCTGTGCTCCTGCAAAGGCTGCCCCGAGGAGCGCGCAGGTAACTCATTTCCCCGGGATGTGCCGGGTGTAACTCACTCATCCCCCGGGATGTGGCGGAGCTCTTTCCCCGTGTGTAACTCATTCCCCGGGATGTGCCGGAGCTGTTTCCTCGTGTGTAACTCATTCCCCGGGATGTGCCGGAGCTCTTTCCTCGTGTGTAACTCATTCCCCGGGATGTGCCGGAGCTCTTTCCTCGTGTGTAACTCATTCCCCGGGATGTGCCGGAGCTCTTTCCTCGTGTGTAACTCATCCCCCGGGATGTGGCGGGAGCTCTTTCCTCGTGTGTAACTCATTCCCGGGATCGGAGCTGTTTCCTCGTGTGTAACTCATTCCCGGGATGTGCCGGAGCTCTTTCCTCGTGTGTAACTCATTCCCGGGATGTGCCGGGAGCTCTTTCCCCGTGTGTAACTCATCCCCCGGGATGTGCCGGAGCTCTTTCCCCGTGTGTAACTCATCCCACGGGATGTGCCGGAGCTCTTTCCCCGTGTGTAACTCATTCCCCGGGATGTGCCGGGAGCTGTTTCCTCGTGTGTAACTCATTCCCGGGGTGTGCCGGAGCTCTTTCCCGTGTGTAACTCATCCCCGGGATGTGCCGGGTGTAACTCACTCATTCCCCGGATGTGCCGGGAGCTGTTTCCTCGTGTGTAACTCATTCCCCGGGATGTGCCGGGAGCTCTTTCCCCGTGTGTAACTCATTCCCCGGGATGTGCCGGGAGCTGTTTCCTCGTGTGTAACTCATTCCCGGGATGTGCCGGAGCTCTTTCCCCGTGTGTAACTCATTCCCCGGGGTGTGCCGGAGCTCTTTCCCCGTGTGTAACTCATTCCCGGGATGTGCCGGAGCTCTTTCCCCGTGTGTAACTCATCCCCGGGATGTGCCGGAGCACTTTCCCCGTGTGTAACTCATCCCCGGGATGTGCGGAGCTCTTTCCCCGTGTGTAACTCATTCCCCGGGATGTGCCGGAGCTCTTTCCTCGTGTGTAACTCATTCCCCGGGATGTGCCGGAGCTCTTTCCCCGTGTGTAACTCATTCTCCGGGATGTGCCGGAGCTCTTTCCCCGTGTGTAACTCATTCCCGGGATGTGCCGGAGCTCTTTCCCCGTGTGTAACTCATTCCCGGGATGTGCCGGAGCTGTTTCCTCGTGTGTAACTCATTCCCGGGATGTGCCGGAGCTCTTTCCCCGTGTGTAACTCATTCTCCGGGATGTGCCGGGAGCTCTTTCCCCGTGTGTAACTCATTCCCCGGGGTGTGCCGGAGCTCTTTCCCCGTGTGTAACTCATTCCCCGGGATGTGCCGGAGCTCTTTCCCCGTGTGTAACTCATTCCCCGGGATGTGCCGGAGCTCTTTCCCGTGTGTAACTCATTCCCGGGATGTGCCGGAGCTCTTTCCCCGTGTGTAACTCATTCCCCGGGATGTGCCGGAGCTCTTTCCTCGTGTGTAACTCATCCCCCGGGATGTGCCGGAGCTCTTTCCCCGTGTGTAACTCATTCCCCGGGATGTGCCGGAGCTCTTTCCCCGTGTGTAACTCATTCCCCGGGATGTGCCGGAGCTCTTTCCCCGTGTGTAACTCATTCCCCGGGGTGTGCCGGAGCTGTTTCCCCGTGTGTGCCGGGAGATCGCGGCTCGGGAGCCCCGCTGCCTTCTGCGGGACAGGGGAGGGGGAACGAGCCCCTTCGCCCTCTGTGGCCAGCACTCAGTCCCTCCGGAGGTGCCACCACTAGGCAACTTAAACCCTTAAAAACTGTCTCAGTATGATCTTATGCTTTAAACACAATCCTCTTTTTCTCCACTAACAAGTAAAATCGGATGGGAGGGAAACGGGGTTTTTCTTTTCAGAAGGGCTGTTAACATGGCAATAGCATTAGCTGACAATCTTTCCTCCTCTGTTCTGTGTAGTGAAGGACTCAGGTATTTTCTGAGTGGCCTAGAAGAAACTGCTTTAGGAGGCAGAGACAGTGTCTCCAAGCCACTTAAAGCTATTGTAATACTCCTGAGGATTTTCAGTGACTTTCGGGGTGGCTCCTGCGTGTGTTTATGTGTTGGGACAGCCTCTGACATTCTGTCTGTTTGGGGAAAAGTTTGTAGTTGATATTCAGGAGCTGTAAGAATAGATGTTGCGTGAGCCCAAAGAGAAGTGTAGTTTCCTAAGCGGAAAGTAGTCTCATATAATAACAGTGTTCAAAAATGTTGCCATGCTTGGAGTCTGTAAAATAAAGGCTTGGATATTTTGACTTTTTGACAGCTGAAAAGAATTCTCTTTTAGTAATCAAAATCTTCTGAAGTTGGATTATTAAGAAAAGAGGAGGGGAAATTGCTTCCTGTGCAGAACACGCCCTTAAGAAACACCCTTAATAGTCACTACGCTGGAAGTACGATTCAGAAAATTGTAGAAATTTAGCACACGTGCTCTGGTTTTGGGACAAGGGAAACATAAACACATTAGTGGAAATTTGGTGAGTGTGAGGCTGCTTTCTACATCACAGCTGCATCAGGGTAAAATTTATAAATGAAGGTAAGCTTCATAAAGCTAAAGGTGACAGTGTAAATGCTACAGGAATAGTGTGCTGATCTGAAGTAACATCAGTAACTGTCAGTTATACTAGAAGCATAAACACTGAAATAAATATTCCCTGTCAGTAGAGAAGACCAGGTAAATCTATACTTTCAATTTTTATTGAGTTGACTGTGCCCAGATTGTCAGTGTGGCACCTGGTGAATGGATCTGAATTTCCCTCTAAAGACAGGATGAGGGCGGAAAAAAAAATTGAGCAAAATAACCCTGAATTTTGGATTGGGAATAATGTGGGATTTTTCATATGCTTCTGGTTTTAATCTGTTGAGGATAGGGAGGCTTAGATGGGGTGTTATCAAAAAACATTTGTCCTAGTTCTGGCATGAATCCAGTCACCTCATTCACTTGAGTGAAATTGTATTTATCTTCTTCGGGAAGAGCTTCTACAAACAATGGGTGTTTCAGCTAGCATATTGCATTCAGGCTTGAAAGAACAAAGTATGTTTGTGTCAGAATTGCACATTTGTGTAAACCTGCAGACATCAGTGTACCAGTCCTCAGACTGGTACAGTTGAGATACCTATTTGTGTTAAATTACACCTTGCCTGTGGAACCCTATCAAGTGTGTAAAACTAACAAATATTTTGAGGACTTCTTTCAAGGCTAGCCCATTAAAGGTCCTGCAGGATTCTTTTGTCTTATTTGGAAAATATATTTTAAGTAATTCCTGTGTAACAGAATAAATCTATCTCTTAGTTGACTCTCTTAACCTGTGTAGGAGGTTGAAGATTGCATAAGGATTGTGTGCATGAAACTTAGCAAGTGTCAAGTTTAATACAACTTTGCTGTTGATACTAATATGATCAGTGAGGTAAAAAGTCCATGCCCTGTCTTGCTGATCAGCCACTGTGAGGGGACCACAAGTGCCAGGCTGTCATTTGTATTCTTAATTGGGGACCAAATTTGGCTTTGTATGATGCTGCGGAAATTCACTTTTTCCTTGGTGCCTGGCACAGGCCCCTTTAAAGCAGCAAGTTTATTTTCCAGTGCTTTTCAGATGGCTCTAAATTTATAAGATATGTAGAGAAGCCTCTGATTTAGATTGTCCCTGATGCTTTGCTTTTTTGGCTGTAAGGAATGGTTTAGGCTATGGCTGCACTGCCTTTTGATCATGAGCTTCAAGGAGTCCTGCTTTGCTGTGAAAATACTTTTGGCAGATGTGGGAGGGGTGTGGCTGGGGACCTGGGTACTGATAACGATGTTTTGTGTAATTGCATTTGCCTATCAGCTTTTTCTGATAGCCTTTTAGCACATCAGGAACAGATAGGGAGGACTGATGTGTAGAGTCCTACTTCTTGGAAGTTGCAGGCTGAAGTGTCTCCCTGAATGCAGTGGGTTTTCTGCAGATAGCAGAGACAAGCTTAATAAGGGGGGGGAGTTTAAGGATATTTGCATTTGTTTAAGGCCAGAATGGAAAAGCTTAAGTTGCCATCCTTCCCCACTCAGCTCCCCTTCTGTCCCCGTACTAGAATTACCCTACTGGCTGGAAAGTAACAGATTGCTGGGCAGGAGTACTGAATTTCCCATTACCCTGTCCACCAGATTCAGTTGATTGCTGTGTGCTGAAATCAGAATGTGGGAGAAGGATGTGGTAGGAAATGGAAGGGAACTAGAAATGAAATCCTCCTCCCACCTCACCCTGTACTGTTGGGTCCCACTGCCTAGAACCTGAAGTTGTTGGGAAAGTGCTGTGATGGATGGTTTAGACTTCACTATTTCCTGAGCTTGCTTGTTCAGGGTGATTGTATTTCTTTTCTTAGCATTTTTTATGCTGAGGATTGTTCCCCATCAGATGATCCTAAAAAATCTTGCACTCTAGTGTTACAAATATTTCTGTTGGCTTTCCAGTGATGCAATGTAACTAAGATTGTGACTTCTGCCTTTACTTGCTTTAATTGGTCCTGCTCAGTTTAGGTCTCCGTGGGGGACCCACCTTGTGTTCACTATGAAAATAAGTTTCAATCTGGTGCAAGCATAAAGGATGGAGGAAAACTCTAGTTCTCAACCAAATGGTATTTACCTTTTCAGTCTTGTCTGGTGTCAGCTGCCAAGGTGTGCTTTCTCTTACAATTTCTTGTTTAAGAAGGTGCATTGTTCATAAAGGGCTTGTAAGACAGGGAAATGGGGGCTTACCTGAGATACCAACACTCGCTAGATTTTTTGATAATGGTTGTGCTTTGTGCAAAAAGAGTAGAAGAGGGAGTCTGGAAAAAGTCAGTTGCATCTGTTGGATGACCTTAAACTTCTCCTGTGTAAAAGCAAAAGGGGTAAGGATTTAGGAGAAGACCATACTTTGGAAGCTTGCAGTTCTTAATGCAAATAAAATCTGTTCAGTATCTTCCAGTCTGAAATACTTAAAAAATGCAGCCATGGGATTCATAATACTACCTCAGAGCTAAGGAACTAATTCTTCTGTTAAAAAAAAAAAAAAAAAAGAGAGAGAGGAAAAAAAAAAGGCTAAATTGTTTCCTCTATCTTCTTTTTCTAGATTATTTTTGAGCCTCCACAGTTAATAAAAGACCAGAATGAGTTCTCATTAGAAGTACTGAGTAGATTTTGACCATAATCTTATACATTTGGCTCTCCCAGGCACAGTGTGCTTGGCTGTGCAGTCATGTGAAGCACACAGTAGCACAATTGCAGTGTTTTAGTTATGAAGTCCTCATCATGTGTATGAATAAACTCATGTGCTTATTATGTTACACACTTTCCTTCCTGTGAAAAACAATTCTGTGATGTGACCTAAGCACTGTAGAAACAGCCTGTGTTGAGTGGGAATGTATATCAAGTTGGGATGTGAACTCAATCCTTATTTCAACAGGGTGGTCAGTTTACATTATAATTATAGTTGCAAAAAGGACTTCAGAGCCTTCTACATTCTGCATTTTTCTGAAAACTGAAGACATAACAAAGGAGATAAAGGAGGAGTTCACAGTCTTTTCCAAAACATAAGATAAAGTGAATGAATTTTCTTAGTAAGTAGAGCAGAGTGTTACCTGTGTGCACCCAAATGTGTTTTCTCTCTTTTTTCCATGTGCCTATAGCTACTATGGGTGGCATTTTGGAAGGTATATTTGGGGCTTGTGGGAGACTAATTATTTTTGCTGAAATTCAGAAATTAACTAGAAATTTGAAAAGCTGACAGATGTGTTTTAGGGAGAAATATTTTCCTGAAGTTTCTGGTCAATGATTACTTATCTAGAAAACTTCTCTGTGACTGGTTTTGTCAATGAAAGCAAGGAGTAACCTTTGATCTAACATGGCAGAGCTGTTGCTGTGTTAGTTGGTGGAAGAATACTATTTACCTTTATGATCTCTACTACTTATGCTCTGAACAGGAAAGGAATTAACTGATAGAATTTCAAAGGCTTGATCATATGTTTGGTCTCTTGTCCAATTCACCATCTGTTTTTGATGTTGGCTAGTTGCTAAGCAGAACTTATTGCAATTCTTTTGTTGAGACGCTTCATTAAAAGGATCTTTTTTATTTAAAAGTTGCATTTCTACAGTTCTTGATTGCTGCAACTTGAAAATAGCAGTTTCAATTAAAATATTTTTTTCTTCTCACATTATTATTAATTTAAGAGAAGCGCAAAATAGTTTCTGTTGTCATTTCTATCCAAGAAAGTGCTACTTTGTGCAGTGTTGGACTATGTCCCTCAAAAATGAGCACATATGGCATATTAGGTGGAGTGGGATACAACTTTGCAGGACAGGAAATATGGGTTCAAAACCAGAAAAGCAAAGCAGTGGATCACTACCTGTATGTAAAACAGGGGAACTATGGGATCCTGCTGCACTGAGGGCAGGTGCACAGAGGTTTTTAGTGTGTAACAACCACATAAGATGAGAAACTGAAGCAATTCTTCCCTTAGTCTGTGCCTTTCCAATGAACTGCCATTTGTAGGTTAAACTGCCTGCTGTGTTTTATCTGTACACAACTGAACTAACACCTGAAGATTTGGTAACATCTGCTATATACATAACCTCTGGCATGTATTTACTGTCAACAGTCTTGTTACTTGTTGATCTGAATTCAGGCTTTCACAGTGAGAGAGCTCATAAATGCAGCATGAACCCCTGCAGTGGCATTGCTTCTCTCTCAGTTACCATATCACTTACTTGTAACAAGAAAGCTTTCTAAACTGCACAGAATGGGATGAACTCCCTCTTCTCTTGTTTTATAACCTCTCTTCTCTTTTTATCCTAAATACAGTGTTCATCTCTACATAAAAGCTTTCAGTCTGGAATTCAGTCTGCTTTCTACCACAGGTAGAACTTGAATTCATTATTCTTGGGGACATCTTCCAGGGACCACTTCCCTGGGCAGTGTCTTCCAAAGATTAGCTAGTCTTTGAGTAATATCCACCCTGAACCTCTCTTGACATAACTTTTCCTCTTGTTCTGTCACTGGCTGCCTTGAGAGAAGAGGCTGACCCTTGCCACAGCCTCCTGTCAGGTAGAGAGCTCTAAGGTCTCCCCTGAGCTTCCTTTTCCCCAGGATGAACAGCTCCACCTCCCTCTGCTACTCTTCATAGGACTCAAGTTGCAGACTCTTCTCCAGCTCTGTTGCCCTTCTCTGGACACACTCCAGCACCTTTTTGAAGTGAGGGTCCCAGCAGTAAACACAGGACTTGAGCTGCAGCCTCACCAGTGCTGAGTACAGGGGGACAATCACTTCCCTGATCCTGCTGGCCACACTCTTCTTGGTAGAAGCCAGGATGCCATTGGCCTTCTCTGCCATCTGGGCACGGCTGGCTCATGCTCAGCTGCTGTCAACCAACATCACCAGGTCCTTTTCCCCTGGGCCACGTTCCAGCCACTCTGCCCCCAGCCTGTATTGCTGAAAGAAAGATCTGCCAGACAGTACTTTTGAAGTTTAAAGTGTCATTGGAAAAAAAAGGTGAAGGTGTGATGGGCACAACAGGTCTGCCATCTTTACTACTTTATTTTAAATGACTGTCTAATCAGAAGTCAAAGCAAGTTGGATATTTGATTTCCATTCTCTTTTCCAGCCCACGCATTCAGTTTGGTTTGGAGCACTTATGTTGCTCTCTGGAAAGCAAATACAGGCAAATAATTAGCTGTTGTTGGTTGGCATGATGCAGAACTTGTTCAGTTCATATAAATGAATCAAATGAGGTGTCTAGGTGTTTTAACCAGAGCATGATGTGGAGCAGAGCCCACTACTCTGATATGTGAGAACTGAGAAAAGAGGTGATGTTCAGACAATTTGGTGGTTAGAGGCTGGTGTGGCAGGGTTTCTTTTTCCTTTCTTTATTTTTCCTAAATAACAATTGAATAACAGAGCCACAAAACATAATCTTTATGCCAGGCACAATGCTTAGACTGAAATGGCAGTAATGGAGCCTGTGTCTGGGTACCTCTACCTGCTTGTGGAGCAGCTGGCTGAGCAAGGCTCAGCATTGCTGGATCCCCCACTGCCTTCTCTGGGAGCCTGGAAAATCCAATCTCTTCTTCCCCAAACTAGAGAGCCCTGAGTGTTTCTGGAAATGATGGAGATCATTCCTGTGCAACTCAAAACATTGCTGAAGGTGTGTTGGTGGTGTCTGACCTGCTTCTTCTCTCAAGACATCCTGGGATGTACCCTCCAGGCTTACTGCAGGCCTGACTGCTGCAGGTATTGGTCACCAGAGGGGATTGTATGATGCAGCTGTGAGTTACATTCTTGTCAAAACATCTGGGCCATGCTTGCTGACTTGAAGGAGTTAATGCTTCTGTTTCACATAATGAAAATTACTATGCATGTTTTTATCAGGTGTTTTTACTGCAATTAATATTTGATACTTTGTTCAGATGTCAACACTGAGTGCCTTGTGTCTATTTACAGTGAGCACAGTGCTGTGAGCAGCTGCCATAAAGAAAGGGTTTTTTCAGATAAGTTACTGATGGTGCTTAGGGATGTGACTAATTTAACAAAAAAATTAGCCCAAGCCATCTGCTGGTTGAATGTTTATTGGAATAATAAACAGCACTATTTTGTTGATTTTTATTTGTTTTCAGGAAGTATATTTTAGCAGTATTAGTAAGTATAAATCTAGCAACAAAAGCAGGCTGTTGCTATCAGGCTAGGAGAGTGGCGAGAAGGATGTAGCAACAATACTTCCTTCAGGCAGAAGAGAAGCAAAAAGCCCTTTATTAAAGAAACAGATAACTTTTATAGACCAGATTGTGGAACTGAGAACAGACTCAATTCCATTGGTGCAAGGAAGGTAACAGCCCTGTAAACACGCTTTCATGAAAACATTGCTTCTCTCACACATCCAGCAGGTGCTTTATCATTGTTATAATTCTTTCTCTCGTGTTTTCCTTGAGCAGCTTGAGAAAATCCAAGCCTGCTTTTTCCCTGGCATTCACCAGAATCCCACAGGCAAGAATGTTTTTGAGGAATTATGTTATTGAAAGTTTTGAGCTTCTCGTTTTGCCTTTCAGAAAGTTGCCTCATGGTATAATCTGTCAATTTATTCCATTAAAGAAAGAGTGTTGCTTGACAGTGGGGACACTGCTCCCCAAAACAATTTCCATAAAGTAGGCTTTTATAGCATTTGACCTGTATTGGACTTCAGTTAGTCTTTTCTGTTATTAATATTTAAATTATTGAAGAAGGTGTGACTAAATGCAAATACAAATCCTCCATGAATTAATAGCTTTTTGACCCTGTGATATGAGAATTGGTACCTTGGAACAAGATGGTAGTCTGTGTTCCAACAAATCTGAATTTTAAAGCATAACTAAATTATTAAAGGGTGCATGACACGAGAATAGAAGAACAATGGGTGTATTATAATATCATAAGTCCAATACTATTTTGCCTTTTTTTAAGTACCATGGGAAAGTAATTCAGGAACTGTTCTGGTGTTTGTTTGGGATACTTTGAAGTAGCAGATAGGCTCTTCATTTTTCTATTTTAGCCAGTAAATCTCTTGCTGTTTTTCTAGTGACTTTTAATTTCAGCAGTTGCATCAGCAGCCTTAAAGGTAAGTTCTGCAGCTCTGGTGTAATCACAGTGTATCTGAAAGGAATAAGTAATAAAACTTGTTTTTTTAACTAAGAAGAGGACATGTCACATAAAACATTACAGCAGGTGTGTACAGAGTAGGTGATCCCATGGCTGTGTTTTCTGCACCACAGTTGGTAGATGTTACAATAAGAAATGGGATGGAGTTTGCCATAGCTTGACCTCAAAGACAGGATGATCCTTTTGCACTTCCAGGAATTCTTGTCTTTAAAAGCTGGCAGTAAGGAGACAGAGTTCAGTGTGCTCTCTGGCAGAGTCTGTCAATAACTGGAAGTGATCTGGGGATTGATTCCTGGAAGAGCAAAACCAATGAATTTCAATACTGCTTTTGGAGCAGCTGTGATTGTGGTAGAGTCTCTCTGTCCTTCTACAGCCTTTGCAGTAAAAATGTTCTCTCTAGACTTTCAAGGTGCAGTAATATCTGTGAGTGAAAATGGATATTTGGTTATGCCATGATGCCAGGTTTAATGAACTGAGCAAGTGAATCTAGTGGGGAGTTGAGAAATTAATGAAATGAACTATTTGAAATTCTTCTTTTAAATTAATTCATTTCTAACATCTATAAAAAGGCCATTACCTTTCAGCTTGGAAGTGTAAGTATGTGCCAGTTCATTAATAACCTGTGATCCTGAGCTAGTAATTGAGGCCTTGGCTGTACCAGGAATATGAGGTACAACCTTTGCTTCTTCAGATGTGGTTTCTCTTGGCCATGCCTTGGCAGGACAAGCTGTGACTCAGTCACTGAGCTGGCTATTACCAACCAAATTAATTGGTTGGCTACTCGTATGAGTTTGAGATGGGAGAAAAAAAATCCTGTATAGATTTTTTTCCCCAAAATCTTGTTTAATGTTTCGTTGTCAGAGGGGCATATACACTTCTCCAATGTTAGTGGTTACAGCAGTATCTTAGCACTACCTATGATGGGATACCCTGATCTCCCTAGTAGCTTTTGTTTATCAAACCAGAAGTGCAGTTGGCAGAGGAAGTCATTATCTCTGTAGATTGTAAAGTCTTTTCTACAGGTCATCCTGTTTTTATGAGGTTGCTGGGATACGCAGTGAACTGCTGCCATCAGAGTGAGAAATTAAAAAGGCTGCATCACCATGATGTGTTCTTGCTATTGGGATAGCATGGATAAAAAATTGTGTGGAGGGTAAGAGAATCTAACAATGTCCAGTGATAAGAACACTGGTTTGTGAGACTTAAGTTTAGTACATGGCTCTGCCTTAGTGTTTGTTGTGACCCCAAACCAGTTGCTTAGTCCTTTAAGTTCTCACTTCTAATTTGTGAAAGACATCCAGTGATGCCTGGAATTGAGATTGAACACCAAAGATTGTGATTTGCTCAGATACTGTTGTAGTGAGAGCTACATTATTTTCACAAGTTTGAGAAATTGTGTGTTGTTTGTATGAGTAAATGTGTTGTGGGAAAATCAGAAAAGGTAAACCTTATGGGTTGAGATAGAACAATTTATTAATTGTAACAAAATATTATTATAGTAATACTAAATACATCAATAATGTTTATAACAATTTTAGTAAAAAGGAATGGGAGAGAGAACAGAATTCAAGAGAAACCAGTGATGCACAGTACAATTGTTTTCCACCTGCAGAACAATATTTAGCCCATCCCTGAGCAGCAATTGGCCCATTTGAAGTAATTTCCCATTTGTATACTGAGCATGATGTTCTGTGATGTGGAATATCCCTTTGGTCAGTTTGGGTCACCTATCCTGGCCATGCTCCCTCCCAGCTTTCTGTGTAGCTTCTCACTTGCAGAGCACAAGATGCTGAAAAGCCCTTAAAACAAACACTGCTTAGGTGAGCCAAAACATCAGTGTATTATCAATGTTATTCTCACACTACACACAGAAAAACACAGCACTGTACCAGCTACTAAGAAGAAAATTAACTCCATCCTAGATGAAACCAGGACACAGCACAACAGACAAGTAACACATGAAGAAATACATCAACATATCAGTAACTGATCATTCTAGCAGTAGTAGGCAATCCAGGATATATATTTTTTTACTCTCTTTGCTGTAAAATGTTGTGTTGTAAATGTAATCACATTTTTGCTCCCCATCTTCAACCATTTGGGATTCTCTGTAAAGTTTACTGTAGAGATGGGAGTTTTCTAGCAATTTTTCCAAGGGAAATTTGGACTAAGTACTGGAAGGTTTTTGAAAAAAGAAATCAGACTAAACACTGAGAGCAGAAAAAGAATGAAAGCTTTATTTTCCTTGTTACCAATAGTTTTGTGAACTTTTTGAATACCTGATAATGGCAGGAAATGAAAATCCTTAATTTAGAAAAGTTTCTAACCCAAAAGCCAAGACTTAGGAAGGTAGTTTTGATTATGTAAATTGGATGCATTGTAAGTAATTGTTTGTGTTTTTTGAAAAGCAAAGCAAAAACAACCAAAACAAATTTCAGAAGTAATTTCCCTGTATATAGTGAAAATGGACAATAGAAGGGCTATTTTCTGCCCTGAAGTTCTACATCTCTCACTCTAGGATGTTTCACACTCAAGAAGCTGTCTCTGTGCTCATGCTCATAAATAATCCCCATTCCTTTAGCATCCAGTGCAGCAGCCTGCTGCCAACATCCAGTACCACACCTGTGTAATTGGTGAAAATGCTTTGTCTTACTGCTAGGCTCAGGTCTGCCTACTTAGCTTTATAGTGCTGTCCTTGCACTTTTTAAGGTGATGTTATTTGTATGTAACCATTGGACTCTGGTGTTTGTCCCCTGACTTTCAGGAAAGTGAACTTTTTTTCCTTTATACTTGTCAAGTGTGCTGTCAGCACCTACTGCTCTTGCTTTTGGGCTGAAGGCTTCCTTGTCCTGCAGCAGCTGCTGTCCCACAGAGCCCAGACTGCCTCCAGTGACACTCAGCAAGGCAC
Organism: Muscicapa striata striata; assembly: GCA_030060385.1. Classification (NCBI taxonomy): domain Eukaryota; kingdom Metazoa; phylum Chordata; class Aves; order Passeriformes; family Muscicapidae; genus Muscicapa; species Muscicapa striata. The sequence goes on from JAREIS010000134.1 coordinate 2,708,554, forward strand.
TCCAGGGCACCATTAGGAACTGGGCAGGGACTGGGGTATGTCCAGTTTGTTTCCTACCACAGTCTGCTGTCCAAGATGATTTTGCCTAGAGTTGCTCTGGATATAAAGGCAGGTGCTTAGGGTAAGAGAAAGAGAGCAGTCAGTGCCTTAAAGGAAAATTCCTGAATGGACCCTCTGCTTTACTGCTGTCTCCTTATACCCTGTGAGGTCTTCTTTCCCATATGGAGGGCAGCATCTTCCTGAAGTTTAAACCACTTAAGCACCTCAAAAAAGGTGGAATCTGGGACTTTACTCCCATTGCCCAAAGCATGTAGGCCTTTTGTATCCAGCTCTTGAAATAACGCTTTGAAAAACCAGTGTTTTGGCTTTCTGTGTGGGAAAATCTGTGTGTGCCAATGTGTGTGCCTTGCTGATTAGCCCAGTGGGTCAGACACCCCTCTGGAGCACAGAGCTGGGCTGGAGGGTGGTGGGAGGGAGGGCTTTGACTCCATCAATCCCTTTCTGTCTGTAGCTCTGAGGAATGCTGAGAAACCATATGCAGTATTGTTCCCCCAGGCATATTCTCATGTGCTTTGAGTAGCTTGGCTGTAAGCAATTCAAGTGACAGGCATCCAGCTCTCCCTTGGGAGGCAAAATATAGTTCAGTCATCACTATAGGAAGGAGAATGAGATTCCAAGGAAATGAGGGGAATCTGCTTGAAAACAGCAGCAATGTAAAGGGCTCTTAGACTTTGCTGTCAGGGATTTATCCAGTCTCAGCCAGAGACAGACTTGGGCAGTTTTCTACCTGCTCATGGCAATGACTTAAGACCTTATTGTATGTTTCTATGTTATGTTGTAATTTTCTTCTGATTCTGAAGATTTGATATTGCCATATATATGGTAGAGAGACTTCAGTATAGGAGAAACACACAAGGGAGTGAGTGACTTGAGCTCATCTTTGAAGCAAAGCAGACCAGACTAGTTGAGAGGCTTCACAGGATGTTTAAGGGGCTGGAAGGAGTCCCTGAGCACACTGATGGTGAGATGATTTGTGAATTACTTCCTTTAGACATCCTTATTAATACACAATGTGTATTGCTGGATCACCTGGTAGTATAAATGATAATATAAATTATACCTGATAGTATAAATTATTTTATCCATGTGATCAATATATCAGTATTTATATTGGATAAGGCAGAGCACATAGTAAGGTTTCATGGCTGTACTTTATGCCTGTGGAAGCAGACTATGCCTGATGTGATGTAAAGAAATTTATCCTTTCATAGCATTTTAGTACAGCAGAATATGGCAGACATAATTTGCAAGCTTGTTTTGTATTGCACAGCTGGGATGTTTTCTGGTATTACAGAAGATGCCTTAAAATTTGCTTTACTGCCTCACAGAACAGTGGCTTTTCTAGTCTGTTGGCATTGTCTATTCCTGTTTCCCACAACTCTGTATCTTCTTAGCTGTACACTACTGAGCCTCCCACATGAATTCATGGTAGTCTTAATTAATCAGATCATTCCTCTCACTCACAACATCCCAATGATTTATCCATACTGAGTAACTCAACTTGTTAGAGATGTATAGAGACAGACTTGGCTAGTTCAGGAAGGGTTGAAGAATCATTCTCTTTGTTTCTCTGATGCTGCAGGTGAGTGGTTGTTAGTGTATAACTGAGCTATGAACATTTTAAGTCAAGGAAAGAAGCTTTGGAAGTTTGTGGTTTCTTCTCAACAAAAGTAAAGTGTACTCTGATTTCTTAAGTCTCGAAGCTGTTCTACCCACCTCTCATCTGCTCTCAACACTCCTTTCTGAATTACCTAAAGGAGGAGTAATATCATACTTGAGGAAATCTCTGCAGCAGTAGCTTTTTCTGATAATAGCTAAACCAAAACATGCTCAAGGTCTGTTTTCACTAGCAGTTCAGTTTCCCTGGACAGAACTCTTGCTGTGTTGTTAATATCAAATTATCAAGTCTGTTGTTTTCTTTTTCTGAGAAAGCAGCAGTTGCTAGACTGGGTCTAACACAGGGTCTGGTATTCTGTCTCTGGCAGTGCCTAGCACCAGATGTCTCTGAAGTGATTGGGCTCTGGAGCAGCAGGTGGGAGTTAATCCATCCCTACACTAGGTTTTATCATGTCTTTAATGGCTAGCAGTAACTTAAGCTCTGGAAAAGACATGCCAATATTTCAGCTTAATGTCTGTTGTTGCAGTGAAGTGATCCTTCTGGATAGTCTTGCCTAGCACAGGGAATATGCAGTTTTTTTGAATCATAATTTTTTTTTTTTTTTAGTTTCCCTTAGTCTTTTTCACTTTATTTCCTTTTCTTTTTGGGTTAGTGCCTCAGAATATCTGTTGCCTCTATGTGGTGGTACTGCTCCTGTTTTACTGAACTGTTAGTTTTTGCAGCTTTTCTTTCTAGCTTCTCAGAAATTGTTAACTTTTTTCCTTATGCAAGAGACTTTTTCTTCTTTGTTGAAGCCATCTCAGCTGCAGTGATGGTAAAAGTGCTTTTTGCTATGTACTATTCTAGGAGGCTGCTCTGCTGAACAGTGTTAACCTGTTGTTGCCTAGGTGCCATCTGGCCACTTGTGCAAGCATAACCAACATTACCTGCCCTGGTCTTTTGTTAGCTGGAGTTCAGTTCAGTAAAAATAGCTCCACTTGTGTAGATGTATTTTCTGTGTGTTATAGAAAGGAAATCGGAGGCAGAGACCAAGAATGCTCTTTTATCAGCTGGAATTTGAGCCAGGGAATATGGTATCTCTGCTCATGGGCACTATTTCTTAAAGGAAAAGTCTGTGTTTGAGACATTGATCTGTTAGTTCAGCTAAATAAGAAGTGTGTGATCTGAGAATCATGAATTCTGAGAATGGAATAGCCTCAGTAGCACTGAGCACCACCCAAATATCACCACCTAGTGTAGTTCAGATTCAGGTGCCAGCAGGACCTATTTTGTTGCAAATTTTAACAGTGGTTATTATCCTGGAGCTGCTTGTGAATATCCTGGAACAGACAGCTAGAGCAATTCCTTGAATTTTCAGAGCTGTATTTCTTGAAGAGATCTCCTGCAGCAGCTGTAAATCTGCAGTTGTTAAGTGCTCCATTGATTCAGAGCAAAATAAAGGCAGAAAACAAATGGTATCACACATTACTACAGTGCTTAGGAGTGATTCAGCTGGAGTGCAGGTCTAACCTATTCCTGTTTTACTGATGAGATTGCTGAGACACTGAGGAGTTGAGGGATTGACCTTCAGAAATACAGTGCAGAACACCCACTGAAAGCAGTGGGAGACAGGAGGGCAAGGCAGCTCTGAAAAACAAGTTCTGGCAGACTGCAGGAGAAAACTTGGGATTCCTGTCTCCCAGCATAGATCAGCATTCAATAGTCTGTCCAAAAAAATACATGCTTAAATGCAATGTTGATAAATGTCTTAACCTTATGCTTTGCTATGTGACAATGCAGGTTTGTTTCTGTCTGTTCAGTTGTGGAAGGAATGCAGAGCCCCAGAGGAGAGAGGATGAAGACTTGTGTAGGCTATTTTGAATGAATCTCTTTGCTGTCTTCAAGAATCAAAAGGTGCACAGACTGTTCTTTCATGGGGTCAATATGAGGGCTATTTTTTGATTAAATGAAACATACTGAGACGATTCTCCTTAAATAGCAGCAATGCTCCAGGGGTCTTGGTGTCCTTTTGTCCTGGAACACTGGGAAAGTTTTGCACTGAAGACATCCTGTGACATAGTTTTCTTTTGTCTGGTTTTAATTTTCTTCATACTGTGCACAAAAATGCTTTCTGGGCTAAGGTGTAACATGGCTCTGAGAAATGATTGTTCGATACGATCAGAGTGGGTGGCAGTCCTTGAAACTAATGCCACTGAGTGAGCTCCATAAGACATTTAAGTGTAGCCAAAGAATAGATCCAGAGGCTTGTAGCAGAGTGGTTTTTACTCCCAACCCTTTCCTTTTAGCTTCTTTCAATTTAAATTCAGTTTAAATTCAAGGTAATTCCAGGTTTTAAACTGAGAAAGACTTGTGTGTAGGACATGAAATATCTGTGCATGTGACTTCTTGGCAAAACCTCTGCTGCTGTTAGCAGTCCAGATAAACCATAGAGTGCTGGGATGTCATCCCAGGAGATGCACATCCAAACCTTTGTCATTTAACAGCATGGTAGATGAGATCTATCTTTTGTCAGTCTTAAGTGAAAGCCATCTTTAGGGCAGCAGAGCCCAGCTATTACTGCCTGGGTCCCAGTGAGACATGATGAGGGATTGGAAGGCATGCCAGTCTCAGCAACCAGTGTCTGATCTGCAGGGGAGGCATTGATATTTTAGTAGCAATTTCCTAAAAAGTACACCCTTTAGTGTCCAATACTGATTCTATAGTGAGTGCTCTTCATGTCAATGAATGTCATCAAAGTCAGGAAAAAAAGATCTGATGGCCTGGGTCAAAAATAATCACAGAAAGGAGAATCTCCATTTGTGGTTGTGTGTAGGGATGAGGAAGGTGATTTTCTTGGGTAGGTTTCTGCTGGGGGGAAATCAGTGAGTTCTGACATCCTCAGCCTGTGTTAAGATGTTGTGTCCAGTCAAATCTGAGTAATAGTCCCAGTAGTTTTCAGTTCTGGCAGAACTGTAAATGTAAATGCTATAACAAATCAATATGGATGAGATAACAGCTTTCAACTGAAGCCTCTGTCAAAATCTGCTCCTCTGGGAGTTTTGTAATTACTGTCACATGAGTGGAATTGATGTTTTGTGAGTTGTGTGCAGAGCTAGTCCAGGTTGCCATACCGAATTCAGCAGCCATGAGAACTTTGAAAAGTGGCTAAATAATGAATTAAAGCACGTTTTTGCATTGTATGCATCTCTGTGATTTCTGCATCACTGAAAGAGAATGAGTCTCAGAAAATGCAGGAGAGGATGTTCTCAGAAAAAGCAGGGAAGGCAACTTCTGCTTGTGGGCCTGGAAAAGATTGTGTGGGGCTGGACAGCAATTTGAATCCATGTAAATGAACTAGAAAGCCTGAGACACATGATATTAGAGGTCCAGCTTACAATATAATGGGAAGGAATAATAATTTACATAATAATTTTGCACTTTGCAACCCTTAATTATATTCATATCTATTAAATATGCCTGAGATACTTACTACTATTTAGTCTACACTGAGTTAAATATTAACACTGCATCACCTTCAGGTTTGTATTGAATATTCTGGTTAATTTTGTGCAGTACATCAAGAATAGCATAGAACCAATTTATATCCTAAATAAGACATGGAAATATCTTTTCCTCCCCTACTACAGGCATTTCTCTGTTTGCTGCAATACAGGGGTGGTATCTTCAAAGCAGTCATTCTGTTTCTACAAGTGGATGTGTCTGCTTAATATTAGAGAACATCCCCCTACCCATTGGTTTGTCCAAAGCAAAGGAAAAATCTCCCTTCTGTGATTTCTCAGTGCTCACAGGATGTATAGAAGCATGTCTGTAGAAGTGTGTAAAGCTCTCCTTATTTGGAGGAAGGTCTTTTCTGTGGGACAATGTAGTAAGGAAGATGGTGTGTTGAGAATGTGGAATGCAAATCTTATGATTCCTTGCTCTTAGGCCTGTGGAGGTTTGTCTTCTGCTGCTTGGTTACTTCCATTCTCCCCCTGACATTCTTCAGTGAGTCAGATGCAACTTTCTACTTCTTTACTCCTTATGTACAGTTCAAGCTCTTCTATCAAAGCTTGCAGCACCTGTTTCCTTCTCTTGATGTAATGAGCTCTCTTAAAAACAAGGGGAAAGTGAGGTGATTAACTATAATCCCTCCTGAGTTCTGTTGTTACAATCAGAAAATCTATTATTCTCTTTTCTCTTACTGTTCTGCTCTTAGTATTAGGATGGAGCTCTGTGATCACTGGCTAGCAAGTTAATGCATCTTAAACTTTCATCCTTCTCAGAGGTGTGATAACTTATGGGTACACCTCTCTTACGTTGGAAATGCAAAGTAAACTGCATTAGCTGAAGAATATGCAGTGTTTGTGCATGTCCCTTAAAAATGGACAGTGCAAGATATAAAGGCTGGTAAATTCTGAAGATGTGCTGAGTAGATGGTCTGACCCTAATTTTAGTATTTTTACTTACTGCATGTGCACTGCAAGAGCTGCTTCTGTTCTTGTCTGTTTCTTTGAGGCAAAGACCTTTGCTCTGGTTTCATAGTAACTTTAAAGTAATTGCTCTGTGATATGAAGGAACAGTTATTATACCAATGGAGATTAAAGTAATTTATCTATTTTTCCAGATTAATCTAAATGTGTAGGAGGTATCCCAAAAAAGTAGACACCGTTTTCGAATTGCTTCACTATCCGTAGTGCTAATCTGTATTAAAGATTTTTTTTTTTTTTTAAAGTAATTTTCGAGTAGAGAGAGGCTGTTTGGATTGCTTTGACTAGGGCTAGTCTGGGGGTGTTTTTATGCTTTTAGTGCCTTGTTTCCAGGGAAGCCAAGGTCATTACCCAGAGGCTCCTTTAGAGCTGCTGCTTATTGAAATGAGGCTCTGTTTAGGGAGGGTTCATAAATGCAGAGGGTACGTAAATGCTGTCATCCAAAGTGTCCCCCCAGGATGGGGATTACTGGAAGGGGCAGGACAAGTTGTTTTGCACTAAAAGTGTGTTTGGTCCTTGGCAATACTGGCAGTGCTGTAAGGGACTCAGAGCAGTCAGACTGGTGCTGTAAGGTGGTCCTTGGTGCTGTGTATCAGCCTGCTCACAGTGTGCTGAAGGAGGCAGCTTTACACTGTCCTGCTAGGGCAGAGGTGTTTCCCCTCCTGCTGCACACTTCTAACCCACTTTGAACCAGTTGGGTTTGAGAGGGGACAGAACCAAAACCAAGAAATTCTCAGTTCCTAGTATCTGGCCATCTAAAATGTATGGAGAGCTCTCACTTTGTAGTTTCTCTAAATTCTAAATCAGTTATTGCATGTGGGTGATTTAAAATGCCATGTGAGTGCTCACTAATAGTCATGTTAGTGGTGTTACCCTAATGGACTGGCTTAACTGTGAACATGCAAGTAGCTATTGGCATGATTAATTGTTCAAGACTGGTAGTGCTTCATCAGAAGAACTTGCACTGTTGCAATCAGAGGGATGAGGCTGCTGACTTTGACAGTGATTTTTCTATTTCCTTTATTTTAGCATCCATGGTGAGGAGGTGAAACTTTGCTGCTGAAACCCTAGTGCTTGTTATTGCCTAGAAAAAGTTCAAGCAGTTGCAGTTTACCGTGGTGTTATCAAGTTGGGTTGAAAGGAATTTATTGAAAGCATTAACTGTTGAAGTACAAGTTGAAGCTTCATTTGGAGCTGTTCTAGCATGCAAACTTTCTTAGCAATACTGGTCAATGGCTATGCATTCTCCTGCTGTGGGTTGGTGGGTAGATCAGAGCAGCACACTGTGCACCATTTGTAAAGAATGATTTTCCAAGTTTCCTTCCAATTCAGTGAATTTTCATCAGAAGGACTTTTGGAGAAGGTAAGTGTAGCATTACTTAAGGAACCTAGACATTATTCACAGCCCCATTATTCTCAGCCAAGGTGCCAAGTTTATAAAATAAGTACAAAATGTCTGCATGAATTAAAGTCTTAATGTTGGAGAAAAATAGAGGAGTGCCTCTTCAGACTCTAAAATAATTTATAAACTCTGCTCAGGAGTTAAGGTTTCTAGCCTGTGTTAGACCAAAAAGAAGAAAAGACACATGGAAAAGGAGAAGTATGTTGTATATAGGAATGAACTTTTCATTCTGTATCCAAACTGACTAGAAGCTCTAGATCAAGCTGGTTAAACTAATCAAAGAATAAAAAAAAATAAAATAAAATAAAAAAATTATGCTGAAGGCTAGATTTAGTAAATTCAGAGTAGCAAATTAGCAGGTGTTTATATAACAGAAGAAGAGCTGATTATGGTTCCTGTGGTGTTAAATTCCTGTTTCCACTGAGGTTCTCTCCTGCATTGGTTTAAAATCTTGCTAGGCTTCAATTATTATTTTTAATAGTCTGGTGGCCTCTTAGTTTATGTTAGACAAGACACGTGCAAATATTTCTATGTTGCTTGCTCAGTGTGTTGGGAAGTCAGCAGCTGCAGCAGTACAGCTCTTCCTGGCATTATGGTTGGCTTGTTTTCCACATCCTTATGGACAGTTCTCACCCTTAAGTAGTACCTAGGTCTTTCTTGATGTGTGCCATGACTGCCTGGGCATTTCTAACCTTAGAGTACCATCAAAGTATTCAATTTTCATAAGGTTCTCATGCTATTTGTTTGTATTGAAGCTTTCTTACATGCTGTGCCAGATGATAGGGTTTGCTACCTGTAATGACATCCCAATCTCATGGGGAGACTTCTAGAGTAACAATTTTAATATTTAATGCCTAAACATTTAATAAAGGAAGGAAAGTATGAATTTTGCCTGTGGTATTCTAATTTTTGTCTGTTTTATTTTATACCTACAGCAAACCTTTATGGCTAAATCAAAATTTTCTACTCAGCTAATGGTCCTCACTGGGTTACTTATGTCAGCTTGCTTGCTAGCTAGTACTTTGGTATCCATTTGAAAAATATTTTAAGGAAATTGGCTCTTATAATATAACTTACATATGTTAGGAGAAAAAAGTTCACACACAGCATGGTTGTAATGGTTGTAATTTGAAGTAATATGTCATTTGCTTGTTCTTAAGTCTAAAAATGTGATACACGAAGCTTACTCTGTATCTGGGATCTGAATTCTATTTTCAGTCCTTTGGCCTGCCTCCACCATGTGTGGACTGTTTAAAGCTGCAGTTCTTTGAAGATAAGTCTGTCCCTGCAGTGATACCTTTGTTTCCTCATCCCAGTTCTCAAGGGCATGTTGGATTAGCTGGAATAATGAATGTGTCTAATTGAGGGGAGTTGACATTGCACGTAGCTAATACAAAATAGGCTTGGAAACAGAGTGGGTATAATGTAACTTTTAAGAGGACATACTAATTTTTCTTTGGAAATGTGTGTCATGAAAGACCATTACTACAGGTGTTGACATGCCATGGTTCTTAATATCCCATTCTCTGAGACTTCATGGATACTAAAGCTGGATTTGCTTCGTTGACCCTAATTTTGAATTGCTTGGCAACGGAGTGACATCAGGACTGCTGTTTGTACTCTGTGTCTGCAGGCAGAGAATGGCCTTTGGTCCCTCTGTTTCCACCCCTTCCTAACATCTTTACTGCTTTGCTGCTGCTTTTCCATAAAAGCAAATCTCACTCCTGCTAAAGAGATGAAAGCTTATAGGAGAATGAGATTTACACCATAGAGAGTACAGTTTACAACACAGTCACAATGGGCCAAAAATGAGAATCATAGGAGGTGGTTTAAAACCACAGCTATAAAGGAAGGAGGTGGTATGATGGGATCTCAGATTTCTGGTATCAGCACTTTTTCTGATGCAAGTGCCACTATTAGAAGTGAAAAGACAAGGTAGGAGAGAGCCTCTGTTTTATTTCCTAAGAGCCTTTGGGGGTTTTTTCTGTCTTGACTCAGCAATGTGTGCTGGCTCATGCATAAAGTCTTTTACTGAATGAATTGAAGGTTTTGTTTTTTTTGAAAGGAAAAAAAGTCTCTTTGCCACAAGAGGGAGAGCATGAGAAATGTTGGAGAGAGGAAACTGTGCTGTGATGGTTCTGCTCATGTCTTCATTTTAGACCTCAAAAGGGATAGGGAGCTTTTTGGAGCTGAATTCCTCCATCATTATGCCCAGGCTCACTGGAAATGGAGGTGCTAGAGACAGTCAAAATCTAGCAAAACCTTGCCTAATTAGTGTTGCCTAGTGGTTCCTGCATTAATTGTGATCATATTGTAGCCTGAGATATATATCACTAAGGTTTTATGAATTAAATTTGCAGGCTAGTTTATACAGTACATCAGTTGTAGTACTGGAGCTGGGACTTGGAATCTAGAGAAGAAATAACAGCAGTTGTTAGAATTCATCATTGCTTGTGTCTGGTTGGCACTCTATTACTGAACACACTTAACTAAATGGATATTGATTTTTAGTTAATTCACTATACAACCAAGTCATGCTGATACACTTTTAATGTACCCTGACTTTAGTTATTCTGGAGGACTACATCTATTTTAACTGTGTTGAGGTTTGAATCAATTTAGTTAAATCTGTATAAAAGTGAGTATTGACAAGCTCAAAGTGTTTCCTAATGGAATTTTGCATTGTAAGCTCGTTTTCCATTAGGGTCAGGTTTAACCCCATCTTCCGTTTTTCATTTGGTCTTTGGTGATAACATTTTCTAGGCTTGTTTTATTTTATAAAATCCAGCACAAGAGTGATTGAATACTAACACTCTAAGAATCAGTATTTCCAAGTCTATAAATAACCTAAATCTACCTTTAGTTTTGTTTTCTTCTTCTTGCTGCAGATGTGCTGTAATAATAGACATCCCATTCAGTTATTTTGTCTCATGTAATTTTTTGTTTTTTCTCCTTTGATAGTAGCTTTTAGATACTTTACAATAGTATTGTGATTAACTTGCAGAGTCCATGAAAGGTGTCATTGCACACACACTGCTCAGCTCAGGTGAGTGGAACACAAAGCAGAAAGCAGATGTGCTGGGAATGTGTGTGTTTGTGTGTGACATGTTTCTGTTGTGGCAGTGGATTAGGCATGGCACAGAATGGAGCAGTAAGAGCAGGCTCTGCTGATGCCTGCTGAGAAGCTGTGAGCACACACTGCTCCCTTTGTCTGCCTGCAGCTCCCTGCCTGTCTGCTCTCTAGTCTGTTATGATGATAAACTCTGCAGGGCATGGACCAACTCTTGTTGTGGTCTGAAAAAGCCAGGCACATCCTCATTAGCTGCTGCTCTATCCTTAGACTATTTTTAGTCGTTGTTTGTCTCAACCAGTTGTTACTTCTCTCTTGCAGACAGCAGAGACTGCCAGCTGCATGCTTAGACAGCACCCAGCACTTGGCAGCCCAGACTTGGTGAGCATCTTTAGCCCCTGCTGTCACTCCTTTCCACCACAGCTCTATATTTTAGCTGTATGACACAATGGATTCCTGGTATCACCTGAATTTTAGCTGTGGCACTTGTCTCAGCTGCTTCAGTGCTGGTGCTATCAGCCATGTATCAGTGCTTCTCAGGCATCGAGTTCACAAACCAGGTTGAGAGAGGCAAAGTTTGAGGCATAAACTGAGTGGCCAATTTGCATAGCAGCAGTGATATGTAAATGGGTACATTGACTTCTATTTCCTGAAAACGGAATGGTGGGGGGGGGAAGCAACTCTCTTTAGCTAAAGTAAAATCTTCACAGTTTAGGTAGGCATATTAATTCAGGACATTTCATCCTGCATTTACAGCTTTTCAAAACTGTCAGGGCAGCCTGAGGTTTCAAAAACATTAATCCAAGGATGCCAAGCATACACCAACACAGGCCAGAACATTCCCATCCCCATCCTGTTTGTTGGTGGTTCTTCAGCTGTGGGCAGGAAGTGGTTTGAGGACTGGAGGGTTTATTCTTCTAGTCTTGTCCCTGCTATGCTCCTGCCCAGAGGCTCCACAGACTTTTCCTAGCACATGAAAAAAGTAAATTTCTCCAGTGAATGACATTCGGACAGCTCCTATGCATGCAGTAAGAACACATCTGGTGATGTGTTAGAAAATGCCAGGAACATCTGCATTTGACTTTGTTTGTACACATCCCACCACAAGATGTCCTGTGCCTCTGTTGTGTGACACTTCTCTGTTATGTGGTTTCTCTAATGACATGATGGGGTGCCTCTTAATGCTTAAGGTCCTCTAGAAGAGTTGATTTACCCCATGATCTGGAGTTATTGAATCTTGTGGGGCACCACAAGTGGCAGACTTCCAAGTAGACCCTGAGTACCTCTGGGATCTGCTGTTCAGCTTGTTCCCAGTTCACCTCCCTGACACTCATCCAGCCCACATTTCCTGATTTTGCCAATGAGGATGTTGTGAGAGGCAGGGTTGAAAGCCACACTGATATCTAGGTAAGCAATATCTACTGCTCTTCCCTCATCCTGTCTGGTAGTTGTTCCATCATAGAAGGAAATCAGACTGGTCAAGCATGATTTATTTACCTGTAGTGAATCCATGCTGACTACTGCTGATCACCTTCTTGTTATCATGTGCAGAGATGGCCTCCCAAGGGAGGTACTCTGTCACCTCCCAGGGAATGAGCTGAGGCTGACTGGCTGGTAATTACCCAAGTCCTCCTTGCCTTTTTTGAGACCCAGATAACACTTGCTTTCTTCCAGTTCTCAGGCATCTTTCCTGATTGCCACAGCCTTTGTAAGATGATAATGAACAATCTTGCCTTGGCATCTGCCAGCTCTCTGAGCACTGTGGCTGCATTGCATCAGGGCCATGGACTCACAGATGTCAAATCTGTCCAGGTGTTCTCTAACCCAAGGGGAAACTCAAGGGAAAGTCTTCCTTCCAACATTCCTTTACCCTCTCAGGTCAGAAATGCCTCAGTGTTCTCAGTGAAGACTGATACAAGAAAGTGTTCAGTAATTCTGCTTTCTCTGCACCCCTGCTCCAGGTACTCTTCCATTTAGTAACTTTATCATTTATTTTCCTTTGTTGTTAATGCACTTGAAAAATCCCTTTTTGTTGTCTGTAACATCCTTGGGCAGACTGAATTCCAGATGGGTCTTGGCCTTCCCTGTTTCATTTCTACTTATTCTGACAGCCTCTCCACATCCATCCCAAGTGGCCTGACTCCGCTTCCATGTCCTGTATTTTTCCTTATGCTTAAATAATGGCAGACAGTGATGGCAGGAAGCTGTGAGACTGAGGTAGCTCCTGTGCTGCAGACTGAATTTCATGGTGGAGTTAGTTCTGCAAGGTAAGGGGCATGTGAATAAGGGAAATGGTGTCATGTCTTTGAGATGTTTAAGATGCAGCCTGTGCTTCATATCTGGAGCCTGTAATATGAATCTGTTTGAATTATTAACATCTACTCTAGATAGGCTTGCTACTCTCTCAGTTTTTTTCTTTTTCTCATATGGTAACAGCTGCCTATTTCTATGTGTGCTCATGGGAAAATCCAGTATTTCTCCAATTAAAAATAATTTTGAAGCTGTTCAGATAGCTGCACCCATACAAAGGGCAGCCTAGCAGCCAAGGCAGTAGCAAGGGTTTGTGCCAAAGACCATGAAGAATTCCAGCTGTGAGTAAATGTGAGAGAGCAGCCCCTGGGTACCCAAGCACTGTTCCCTCCCAGCTATCACTTCTTTCACAGCTGTGGGAATGCTTAAAAATTATGGATGGCTGGGGAGGAGGGGAAAAAAGATTATAGTGACTTTCAAATATTTGGCTGAAAGCCAGAAACATTGTGAGCAGATATTCAGCACTACAACTGCAGCCATGAGAGAGACTCAGAAATGACTGGGATTTATTTTTAAAGTGTACTTAATTCCAAGCTTCTTTCTCAGAGCATGTTGGCATGCTGAGGCCCAGCCTGTCCTTTCTCACTCTTCTGGTAGTATCACTCTCCCAGTCTGTCTCACTGATTCCCATCAGCTGTTATTAATAGAGATCACTTAGTTAATTTTTCATTCTTCTTCTTTCAGCTATTTCCATTCCACTTTCAATTCCTCAGGAAGTTCAGACAGCTGAGATGGAAGTGAGGAAGCTGGGTGGAATATAGAAGTCAGGTTGCAGTCTCTGAAAGATGCTTACCTGCTAGGTTACATAATATTCACCTCTCTGCCACATCTTTGGGGAGCTTTTAGGGACTTGCTTGCAACAACTGTGGTTAATGATGGCTCAAGCTGGTCTTCATTTGGTACCATTTTGAAATTCTCAGTCCATGTAACCAATGTGCAGCTATTCCTTTGGGTGTGGGAGTTGGGAAAAGGAAGTATCCAAGATATGTGAAATCTCATTACTAGGATTTCCTTTGTGCATCCAAATACTTTCTAGGCTTAGCTTGTCATCAACAAAAACTTTATAATGAGAGTTAGATTACGAGATAATATTGTAGATTGCTGCATATTCAGAGATTTTTTTGTGTTAGGAAAACTGAGGGAGACAAAACTTTCTTTTAAAATATTATTTTTCACATCTCTTTGAATGGGTGTGAATTGTATGGGTGACTTTTCACAGAATCATAGAGTGGGCAAGGTGGTTTGTCAGCTCATCTGAAAAGTATCTGAGCACTTAAGAGACTTAGGATAAAAGAATGTATTTACGTGTCAACAATCATTTATCACCTGTATTTTAAATAGTTTCTAAGAAGATCCAGAGACTCTCTGCTATTTGTAACTTCTCAACAAATTCCGTTTCAGTGCAATTTGGGCAGAAATTAGGTCATTATTAGGTCATTATCTTCTGCCCCATTAGCTTCTGTGAAAGTGTTGGCTTGTGGGCCATCATCCACCAGAGGGTAGCTACCATTTACCCATAAGCATATTAATTATCATCCTTAGAAGGACCACTCCCTCATAGCTCTGTGTAGTACAGCATCCAACACAGCTCTTAAAACCAAAATGTATTTCTATATAGAGTTTAAAATACACATCTTTATTTTTATATAAACATGTAAGTGAGAAGGATGAAAAGAGTTTACTTGTAAGGGTATTTGACTGAAATTGGACATAATAGCAGCCACATAAGGTTAGGGGTAAACACTGTTAAAGAAAGTTTTGATGGATGGAGAAGTTAAAAACCCTCATTCAATGAAGATATCAACATCAGTATTAAATTATTTTATTTACTTTGTGTTTACCATACAAGAATATTGGGAGAGCAGAATTCATTCCAAAGCAGTGAGGTGTATATAGATGGAGTAAGACTGCTAAAATATGAGATCAGAGTAGATTTAATCTTAAATCAGCAATGAGATGGTGAGTCAGTCTCTGTAACTGTGACTCAAAAGACAATCTTGCTATTACTAGAAAAAACAGCTTTGTTTGTTGCACCATGTTGATTTGTTAATATTGTAACAGTTGAGCCTTTGATATTATTTTTGCCATAAACAGGCAAGTGATATGTATATGTTGTGATGAACAGTTTTGAATAACTTGATTAGGAAATATGTGTGCCTCACTGCTATTGACACCAGTCCAGCTGGAGGGGAGAGACAGACAAGGAGCTGTCACTGTGGCTTTGAGCAAGGGGTCCCTGCAGGCAGAGGAAAGCAGGGAGTTGGGGGAAAGGTGGATTCCGTGTTCTATCATTGCTCTGTCCTGTTGTTTTCCCCTTTAAGCCCAAAACTGCACCCCAGCTGCTTTTGGTGGGAAAGATCTTGCAGGAACTGAAGGTCCTGGCAGGCTCGTGAAGGGCCCAGCCACTTTCTCTCCCTACCACTTTGGCCTTTGGTGCTGCAGGTTGTTGGCTTTCAGACCACTTCAGAATTTTTCTGACTTAGTGGCATGGCCCTGTGATGTTTTCACATCCCTTTTAATAAGCTCTGCATCACCTTTTTTTTTCTACTTACTTTCTTGTCTTGAAACCATGGAATGCTGTAGGGGAGATGATTCCATTAGATATGATTGCCTGCTCAGGATGAACAACTTGAATTGTTCCTTGTGTATATTCTCCATGGTTTGGGATTTGCATCATGCTCTCTGGCTTATTTCTGGGTAATATTGTAGACACTAATGCTGAAGCTCTTTGAAACTTTTCTGATCCCATTTCGAAAGTTTTGGTCTTAAAGTATAAATGGATATCTTTACAGAAAATCCCAGGGAAATATGAGACAGCATTAAGGAGTGTGTGTCAGTGTAGGACAGGAAGGTTTATGTCTACTGGTGACAACTACAGAACTGCCTTCCTGGTTGAATAACAACTCAGCACACTCGATATTAGTTTATAAGGAAAACTTGAATGGTATATGTGCAGGGAGAAGGGGTGGAACCAGTTCTGAATCACATAAGTAGTCATCACAGCACTGAAAAACTGTTTTCACTAACTTGTATGTAGGCTGTATAGTAACAGAACAGCCAGTAACATTTTACTTCACCTTGCTTTTTGTGGCTAGGTCATCTAGTAATTTTGTTGAAAATTAAAACTTTCACAGAAGTTTGATTTTCACAGAAATTAGGCTTGTTAAAGTTTCAGTAAAATCATTTAATTCAGACAAGAGTAGCAGGGAGTAGTAGCCTGTCTATGAGGCTGAGAAGGTGTTCAGCTGGGCATACAGCAGGTGACTGTACAACATCATCTTAAGTCCACAGAGCCATGTAATATGTTGGAAGAGGATTGATGTGAGATCTCTTATTTTGCAGACCAAACAATGCCTTCTTTACTGCTTTTATCACATACAAATTCCTTCTTAATTAACAATTCCTGTCAACTGTGGTGATTGCCAGGATTAATTTTTCTATTACACATGTATTATTTTCATATATTACATTATTTCATCTCATGTGGTTATTTTTGTCTTTGTAACCTATCTAAGATTCTTTGCTCTACTTCTGTCACTGCAGTTTGCAACACTTGTACTATCTTCACACACTCTCACATATTTCTATTTACAGATCTTTATGAAGATATTATCTGAACACTAAATAAAACATGAAAAGATGTGTTCCCTAGGGAGAGAGAAAGGTTCAAAGCCTCTAAAAGGAGATGCAAACAAAATTCTAGATACAAACCTTCAAGAACAGCTGGGACTAGAGCCTCATACTGTGTGCATTTGATGAGATTTAACGTGTACTTAAGAGCTGACAGTCTGTGGCTGTTCAAAAATTGAACACAGTTTTGGAGTTGTTAGTACCAAAGATGTAGGCATGTGATCCAAAGTACTGTTCTGATATAAATTCTTTTTGATGTTTCAATTTTTTTTTAAAAAAGAAAAGACATCCCCCCCTCAGGCTGCAAACTAGTAAGCTTTATTTTTACACAGATATGGTCTGCCTATATAGATATGGTCTGCTTCTATCACTCCAGTTTTGTTGGATTAGTTATATTTTCTCCTGTTCTCCTGCAGCTGGCATAAAGCTGATGTAAACTATTGTGTGCTTTTCCTAACTTGACAGAAATGTGATTGTGTCTGTGCCTGATCTAGCTCAGTCATCCCTTAAGTGATTTTGCAGCTTAGAGCCAGCATTAATTGTCGTGGGGCCTCTGCTGTGTTACACAAGACAGAAATAAGTTGTCCTCTTCCCCATTTTGCATATGGGAAGTTGTGGCAAAGGAATCAAAGCCATGTTCCTGTTCAGAGCAGAACTGGCCTCCTCTCTGTCAGCTTCCAGCTCTGCTGCTCCCTGCTGCATATTTCTTTCTGAGTTGAATACACTACATGCTATGATAATGCCTTTTTGAGAAGCCTGTCTGAGTTTTGAGTATCTCTGACAGTGTTCATATTCCAGACAACTTGAGTTTCAGTACTGAGTTCTGGAGCCATGGATACTGAAACAAAATCCAAGCACATTGCCCCTGCTGCACTTTGCTTGTTTTACAGCCTCCTTGCAGCAAGCTAGCCCATTTTTTCTGGAATACTTTGCCCTTTATAAACCAACACTCTTTCTGAAATCCATCATTTACCATCTTCTTATCGATTAGTGATTAGTTGCCTTCATAGTACTTATGTTCTTGTTTGGACAAGTCTAGCTCAGGACAGTAATTACATAGATTATTTCTCTTTTTATGTCTGCATGTAAAATATAAGTCATGATAACATTAAGCTTTATGGGTAGCTGGAAATTTTGTACTTCATAATAATGTAAGCTTAATCCTCATGTTCAAAGGGTCTATCAGCCCTTGGTTCCTTTAAGGTAGAGTTAGTAGCAGGTATAGAACACAGTTTGCTGTCCACCCAGCAAACACCATCATGTGTGCAAGGTCTTTAGAGCAAAATGAGGAATCTTAATTGTCAGAAGCCTTGAGTGAGCCCCTGAAGGTCCAACCACCAGTCTCAGCTTTGTTCTGTCAGCTCCTGGATGGAGTGGGCTAAATTCCAGATCATTCTCCAGGGTTTCCAGACTGGGAATTACCCACTGGCCTCAGGAAATCAGTCTGGGAAAAGATCTGGAGAGGAAAGTGCTTAGGAAAAAGGTTTTAGAGCACAGCAGGGAAGACATGAAAGCTGATTCAGAAGGAGTGGCAGGTGAGAAGGCTCTGTCTCAGAATCACTTGCAGAGATGCTCTCCCTAGCCCAGGTCCCCTTTCTAGGTGACCCAGTCAGAATCTTAGAATTTGCTTGACTCCTTTCCAGCAGGACAGAAAGGCTTGGACAGCTGTCAATGCCAGTCTGGAGGGGCAGATCAATCCCAGACCATGCAACACTTTCTGCCCAGGATGAGCTGCCCAGCCTGCAAGACACAGATAATCCTGTGCAAAACAGCTGTGTTACAGGTGACTGAAGGAGTCTTACAATGCCTAGTGCTGGGTAATAACACAAAATGCTTAATTTAATCAAGACTTGGGCAATTCCAGTTTTTAACTCCATTTACCCTGCTCAGTGGATTACTATGATGAGATTGCTCAGGCTAGCTGGTCTGATCCAGCCTGTTCTTTTGGTGGCAGTGCTGTGGATGCAGTGCTAGGAAAGGTGGCTTCAGAAAGGCTGCTTGTCCATGGACAGCAGATTGACAGTGCTCAGCACCATGTCTGTTGTGCACTCTCAGTTGCTGCACAGTGAGTTCCAGAACACACTCTGCAGTGTGCTTCAAAACAGGAAAAGTCTGACACATTCTTAGCTAAGGTACTGCTCACTCTTACTAGCATATCAGAAAAGATCTAAGGAGACAAGAATACTCTAGAGAGGGTTCTCACACTGGTTGCAGCAATCAGTTCAGAGGTCCCAAATATAACCACTCATGGATCAAAGGCATTAGTGCTAGGACTTAAAAGCAGATATCCTACTGCCATGCTCTGGAACCACACTGTACACAAACATTGCAGGAATGGGGAAGAAACAGCAAAGCAAAAAAAAATTAGGTGAGGAAATGTGTTGTTCCCTTCACCATCACAATACTAACAAGATGCTGGTATCCTGAGGAAGATCATCAGCTTCTTTGTTTTTATTAAAGTCTCAAGTTTGTGTGACATTCTGAAACTTGTTTCAGCCAACAGCATGGTATACCCTGAACAAAACAATTTATTTACTGTAGATACTGGGGGCTGGAACCTGTGAATCAAGATGTTCCAGTTTGCTTCTTTTTCCAGATTGTTAGGTAAACCCATGGGATCCAACCCTTTTGTGCCTAAAAATATATGAGGCTTTTGAATATCCCTGCTCTTATCCTTTTTCCATCCTGAGACCTCATCCCCCTCCCTCCCTGTCTTGGGGCTGCGTTATGTGCTTGACATGAGCTGTTGATCCTTTGTTATCAAATCTAATCAATAATTATTTCTCTAAATATTTAATTCTCAGTCTTTTGAAATATTATTATGATGGAAAAATTGTCAGCTGTAGGAAGCAGTTATCCCAGCTCTAAAATTGAGATTGTCATTGTGCAGGAGATGGTGGGGGAGGGCTGTGTTACCTGGGGTTTGTGTGCAAGTGATTAGCAGTAAATCATCTTAACCTGCTATATGAGGGTATTTGCATCACCACTAGTGGCTTTTAGAGCTAACATCTCAATTACTGGCTCTTCAGGTGTTCGAGTGTGTATCACTGCACCAGCTCCCAGTGTGTTGGGATATTTTTCTGCTGTGCACTGGAGGAAAGACACTTGGAGGGGAGGAGCCAGAGTGCAGTTCAAAGCAGAATGGTGATGAATTTGCATAGTACATCAAGCCTCACACCTATAAATTCAGTATGAAAGGTGGAGAGACTGTTTCACTCCAGAAGGACAATGAGGAAAGCAAAGCAGTGCAGACTCTGAGAGGTGACAGCTGTGGGCTTTGGGCAGTAGAAGAGTGATGAAGATGCTGACAGTCCTTATCAGTGAGGCTGGTGGTGTGGAGTGTTTAGCTGGTGGTGTTGATGGATCAGAATGGTTTGAGCACAGAGTGTGCAAATGTCTCCTGCTGTCTGTGCTCCTCCACAGGAAAGGAGCTGTGTGAATCCCTGTAACACTCTCACCTGCAGGGCCTTTTGTGAGCAAAGAGGCTTTTAGGGTTTAATTTAGATACCACTGGAGAAAAGTAAAAGTGCTGTTCTATTTGTTTGGAGGAGAAGGTTGTGGTTTTGGTTGTTTGGTTGTTGTTTCTTGGGGGTTTTGGGCTTTGTTGTGGGGTTCTGTTTTTCTTTAAATTTTTTTATTACTGGCCTACATTTTTTTTTCTTGTGAAAGTGATTATCTCAGGGTAAGAAATCTGGGGAAATGTGTCCTGGGGAAAATCAGATGACAGAGTTATTGCAATTGCTTTTCAGCAAAGCAAAATAATAATTTTGTATTATCCCAAGACAGCAAACTGTCTTTCAAATGTTTTTAGTTTATTTTTGCATTGATTGTTTTTGCCTGAGCTTTTCTTCTGTTGTAAATTGGATTTCAGATAAGAAACATATTTATCAGTAAAGACATTAAAATACTTTCTGCAAAATGCAGTATCTTGAGAGGTTTTAATTTAGGACAAACCCATTTGCACTGAATTAAAAAATTTTTCTGATCTCCTTGAAATATGCTTTAATTTCTTCACTGTTCTGTTGTGAATATGCCTCTGTGAATAAAGGTACCTAAATTACTCTAGGTGTACCAGTCTGAAGTTGAATGTGCATTATACTCTTTACTGGTCAAGGGTGAAAATAGATGCTCCCTGATGAACACATCTGCCTTAGCAGACATTGCCAGTGGTAGCAGATCTGCAGCTCCATTTCTCTAAGCTGAGGATGTAGTGGAATGATCCTCCAGCCTTCTACCCCTCTGGCACCACTGGAAAAGCTCCTAGCAGAAATCCAGCCCTGAAGCTCAGTGAACAGGCCTAAAGCTCTCAGCTGGGGTTTTGCTGGAAAGAAGTGGGGTAGGATCCTCAGTGGAGGATGAATCAGGCTGTGCTGACATCAATACTGATGATTGTGAATTTGGCCCAGTGTCATGGCTGTATTTATTTCTCCTGCTGTACCTTGAAATACAGGCAACTTTTTTGCTGCATTGAATAAGTCTGTTTTCCAGCTGGGATAATTACTGCTGTAACTGTCAGTTCTGAAGAGAAGGTGTTTGCCTGCTCTCATCTCTGGTAGAGGCAAAGGGAAAATAGAAAGGTCACAGTCAAGTTGTTGCCCTGAGGAGGTGTCATCCAAAAAGAAGGAATCCTGGCTGGTGCAGGACTAAAGGGTACAGGTCCCTTTAGGAAAGCAGTGGTGTAACTCTTAAAGAAGATCCATTCTTGTTTAGGAGTCTTACAGGAACCCATGCTGTCTGCTTCCTCACATTTGTGCATGAAAGAGAAGTTCTGTCTCAGTCTCTGCCCAATGGAGGGATGTGAAAATAGAAATACTGAAGTACAGTACCTTGATTCTTCTGCCTGACTGTAGTATAGAATTCAGATTCTGTTCAAAGCCAGGGACTTGCCAAGGCAGATGTTATATGCTTGAATGAGTTTAATAAGATGGCCAGGACTCTGTTTATCAGTTTGGCTTGCTTAGAGCAGTGCTCCAAACATCCAGGGAAACAGGAAGAAATTGTAATTAAAGGCAGCTTTGAAATTCAGTATGTGACTGATTTGCATTTTACCATTTTATTCCTCTTTTCCCTTCCCCTGTAAAAGCCTGGGGAGGTTTGCATGGTGAGACTGGCATTGCTGTGGTGCATTATCTATGCTTGAGGGACTGTGGAGTGGCAGTTGTGTAATGAGGATGAAAATCAGAGCTTACTCTGAAGGGGAAAAAAACCTTTTTCCCTTAACAGGTGCCTGGGGCCTTTCCTTGTCTCAGTTGTGTTTGGGGGTCAGAGTTGTGCTGCTCTGAGTGGCTGTGCTGGAGAATCCAGCAAGAGACTTGGGGGGCTTGTCTGGGGCTTCAGTATCTCTTAACTAACCTTTATAGACTTACCATTTTGTCTTGTTCTGCTTTTTAAGTGCTGTAGATACATTTGTCCTCATCTTGTTCTAAGTACTTGAATAATTTAATTTATTTCATTTCCAAAATGAATTAAGAAAAATGTGACAAGGCTCTGGAATTTCCTGTTTAGAGTACATAGGTCTGAGGTCATATGCTGTCTCATGGTGTATGTGTTTTCCCTGGAAAATCCTAATTTTAAATACTATGATTATGTGAAACTTGCAGCTTTCATCATTAAAGAATAAATCTCTTAATGCTTATGGATTTAAAATAAAGATACCAAATAGGATCTGCAAAGGCTCAGAAACCAAAAGATAGATAATAATGAAAAATTCCCATTGGTTGGAAGCCTATCTCCTGATTTTGGTGACCTGATATTTATGAATGCCTGGAGTGGCAATGATTCAGAAGCCAGATTGTGTTCAGGCTGGTTGACCAACAAAAGTCACTGTTACTTTAAAAACATGTCATTCAAAAATCAGTTAAGATGAAAACACCTTCTGGAAGCTATCTGCCTTCCCACTGCAATGTAATTCTGAATCAGGTGGGTTTTCCTCACATCACATCTACCCAGCACAGCTATCTACCCTCCATGTAGCAGAGAAACAGCATCTCTTTCCCTACCATTGCCTGTTCCTGTTAGGAAGGGGAAAAAAAAAAAAAAGGGAGAAAAGTAGGGCAAACTCTGTAGCCTTTACACAGGGAAAGTCCCATCAACTTCAGTGAGAGACTTGGCTCAGGGAGAAGTACAGGAGCCAGGCCAAAGTTTTCATTCTGGTTTTTCAGTAGCTAGTATTCCATGTTTGTAGATTAATGCCACATAGATTTGCAAAAGTGGCCTATGAAATGCCTTCAGCTCAGTGGACTTCTGCCATTTAATTCCTTCAACTTCCAGTCGTTGTGTTTGAAAAATCTATTTTTCATTGGAACGTGTTTGCCTGAATGTGACATTAGGAATACAGCCAGCAGTGCTTGAATATATTTATACATTGGCATAAATTAAACCTCATCCTTGCTAAGGTTGACAGATGAGCATGAAGGGTCTCAGGGTTCTCAGATGAATCATACTTATCTCACCAGTGGGTGCCTTGATTTAATGAAGCCATAGTATGTTAATGTTAACACTGCAGTAAAAGCTGAAAAGTTACAGGCAGCCATGCTAACTAGCTACAAGCATTTAAAAGCCTGGGCATGAGCTCCTACTTGGCTATTCTGGCCATAATTAATGATGACAAGTATGTTGGAAAAATAATTATTTTGCTTGCTTTTAAAGACAATTACTTTGCTTGAGGCAAATGAGGGGGTGGGATTTATGTGGCTGTAATAAGCATATGTAGATGGCATCTTCCCATAAGAATATTATAGCCACAGGATCTTTTTAATTGACCTGAGATTCCTTTGTTCTGCAGATACAATTTATGTATGTGGTCACAAACTAAAATGACCCTACTTGTTCTAGGGCAGGCTTAGTTCTAAACTGCTGAAAGGAAAAGAAAGACTGCTTTTATCAGCCCAATCAGCAACAGATAGAAATCTCTCCTGGTCACTTTGTAGGGGGGAGAAATCTTTTTAAATTGGTACCCTGAGTGCATGCTCTTTTCATCTGATAAAATATGAGTTGGGGTATGGGAGCAGGCTGAGGTGAGTGTTATTGCAGTCATCTGGTATCTCTCCTGTGTCTGGGCTTGCATAGCACAGCAGATTTTGCCTGGCACACCACGATGCCATCCTCTGACAGCCACCTGCCCGCTCATTCACCATGCTGGGCTGCAGAGCCTTGGTCCCTTTCCAGCCTGGACACAGAGCTGGAGCCAGGGAGGAGGGAGCAGCTGCTTCTCTGCCAGCTGCCATTCTAGAGCATCGTGTCACCGTGGGATGGGGACACCTCTGCCCTCCTGCCACCCCTCGCCGGCACTCAGGGGCCGTGAGAGCCACACACACTATGAGCACATCCTGTAACAATAAGGTGGTGTCTTGCTGCCTTCCTCTGAGCTTCATGCTAACTGGGCCCAGGTGGGAAATAACAGCAGAAAATCCCCCAAGGCAGTAATCCAGTGGAAAATTTCAGTGTGTGCAAACAACTGATGACCTTTAAAAGAAATCGTGAATTTTCATGTTTGTTGTCAGTCATTTCACTGTTCGTCTAAGATGGTAAAATCCTCTTGGGCCACAGGAGAGAGAAGAGGAACAAAAACCTGTGTGCTGCTTACTTACATGTCAGAAAAATCTCCCTCTTGTTCCCTTTTTTCGTTGTGTGGTGGTTATACAGAAGTCACAATCCCTTTCTCCAGTTCCCATCTGTAAGATGGAGAGGATGATGCTGACTTTCAGTAAAGTATTTTGAAACCTAGTACTGAAATTTGTTACAGAAAATGCAGTAAGGAGGAGTCATGGCTACTTTTCTGCACACTACTTAGCCTGCTGCTACTAGTAAAATCTGTGCTCTGTGCACTCCCAAGTTGGAGGAAGAAGGGTGAATAAAAGAGGAGAAACCCACTAATTGTATGTTAATGTGACTTAATGATATATAACAAAAAAAAAATTAGATTTCTTGCAGTCCCAGTTGTATCTAGCCATTTCTAAAAGCAATACTAAAGGAAGCAGCCTTAACAGTGAGTGAATGATAACATTTGATAGTTTGGGTCCAATTAATTCTGTTCTGGGTGTCTGCAGATTTTTGTCAGGATGGAAATTTTTACCTGATTTCAGTCTGTTTGGAGAGCTGTTTAAGGAAAGCTGTGCCTGAGCAACAGAAGAGCTGCTAGTACTAGAGGATAAAGAATAAACAGTTCTCTCATCATGAAAGGTACAAGGTCTTAGGGTTTCTCAAAGTAGGCTGTGGTGGTAGGAGGTGGGGAGGGGTAGAGAGAGATCCTGTGTTTCATTGCCCTGGATGAGAGATACAAATGTTTGTTTACCTAAGTTCAAAGTTCTCCCTGGAAATTGCAAGTCTAACAGGAGGGAAACCTCTGTTTTTAGCTCCAAGGGCAGTGTGAGCTGGAAATGTGGCAGAATACAAGGTACTAGAGTTAAAAGCACTAGGGTTTTGTGTAAGGTCATTAAAGGGCCAGAATCTTAGGCAGCTGGGAGGATTACTGCATTAGTCTGTATTTGACCCTGTGTTAAACTGGCAGAGAAGGGAGTTCCCTTGTGGTTGTGCTGTGGTTTTTTGGTTTTTACTGGGTATTTTTCCTTTTTTTTTTTTTTTTTTTTTAAATTTACTGGGCACAAAAAAGGCAGACTTAGTTCATCAGGAACTCCAGCCTGGTGTGTTGCTGAGTGTGGGACATGTTTGCTGGCAAAGAGGAAGCTGGATGTTTTGAGGGCTGTTTGGGCATGACATCTTTTCCCATGTACCACACAATGCTAGCGTGAGGAAGTGTCATGAGGTTCAGGGATGAACTCAATTTATCCTGAATGCTGAACTTCTCCTTCAAAATAAACAAATTCTAGACCTAATCTGTTTTTAGGGTCTGCCAGAAGGAATGAGGAGTGATGGAAAGGGCCCACACCCCCAAATATTTCCAGATACCCATGGAAAGATTTGTGAGGCCGTAAATTATGTTAAATCTGGGAGAATGTGTGAGGGTTTTTTTGATGGCACAAGATCAGGCAGTGTTTCCAGATTAAATATGGTGTAGATTGGACCATCTCCAAGGCAGAGCAGTAGCAAGCTTGGTCTCCCATTCCAAGGAGATATGTTCCTGTAGCAGCTGAGTAATGCAGAAGTTCTTCCTGAAAAAATGCTTCCTCCTTCTATGATACTGCACATTGCCCAAGTCCAACCCACAGCCTGCAGTGGTTCACAGATGGCACTTGCCAGTATCACTGACTCACAGGGACTCTTTTCTCATCTCTTTCCTTTCTACTGTTCCTCCTCTTAAGCTCCATGCATGCTTAAGAACCAAACAGGATTTTACAATATCAGGTTAACCTGACCTTAGCTTGAGATGTGCTATGGAAGAATTATTTATGCCCAAAAGCTTGTCAATTGATTTCAAAACTATCTAATGAAAGAGCAGACAGTTGTTGGATTGTTTAATTCAGGTTTTTTTTTTTTTTTTTTTTTTTTATATGATGATACAGATACAAGAGCAATGACATCCTACTGAGTATCATGGGATTGATGAATTCTAAACTGTGGTGAAGTTTTTCAGATAGCAAGCTGAATGGATTTTTCTTGAGCATAAAACTTGTCTTTCCTCAAAGAACACGATATTTATTTCCATGCTGTCAACAAATGGTTCAAGAAAAGGCACAGCTATGAGCTTCCTATCTTGTGAAGTGCAGCCCTGGTTTTTAGTCTCCATTATAGCATTGTATATTCTTTTACCTTGTAAGAATAGTACTGGCTTTCTTTGTATCAATTCCTTTGCCAGTCTAGAAAGCTGATTTCAAATCCAGCCAGTGGGTTAATGGTTATAGATTACAAATATTTTCCCTGGCTGACAGGCAGCTACTTTCTTGTATCTTTGTGCACTGATGACTTGGCAGTACCCCAAAGGCTGGAATCAATAAAAGCCAAGAGCTAAAGCACCACTGGATTATTTGTGTTTATGCATTTTCTATAAATCCATGAACCTTTAAAAGGGTGAGTTCCATCTTTGGGTCATGACACACAGAAAGATTTGAAGCATAGAAACATTAGTATCCCCAAGACCAGGTAGTCAAATTTCTGTCATTGTGCTTTATATTGCAAGGAATGAGATGTTGCCTGCCCAAGCATCATGCTATGGTTGACTGAATTAGAAGAAGGTGGCTAGGAGGGGCAAACACTGATAAACATCATTGCTGTTAAATGTACTATTCCAGCTATATGGAGTTCACAAAGATATGAAGTCAGTACCAAACTGCCTTAAACTCTCCAGAGAGGCAGCAGAAGCAACATGAATAAGACTGAATTTCAAAATCAGATGATCTTGGCTGAATAAAAGCAAAAGATTTTGGGACACCTAAAGGCAGCATGGTGGACTAAGGGGAAATAAACAGCTGTAATCATGTAGGACAAAGCAATGGGGTTAAGCCCTGGTTCTTCTCTGCTTCCTTACTGCCCAAGAGTCTCAAAGATTTATTTTTCTAAATAAAAGCACTATCACAATGTTGCCCCATTTGAAAATAGGGAAACTGAGGCAAGGGCTAGTGGGATGAATGTCTGGAATCAAAACATACTGGAGAAAGTTTTCTTGTGCCTAAGGAGGAAATGAAGGGATAACCCAGTGACATGACAGGAGATTTCTAGTGCTACATTTTCTATTTGAGACAAGAACTGGTTAATAGAATCAGGGTTTTTTACGTTATCCAAACCTGTTGTGGTTTTTTTTTTTCTTCTCAACATATGTTGCTGTAGCAGCTGAGTAATGCAGAAGTTCTGCCTGAAAAAATGCTTCCTCCTTATATGATACTGTACATATTGTCATGGAAATTGTCCTCATTTCCCCCGAGCACACTTTAAATAACTCAAACAGCAGTGCTAATGAGCAGAAAGATATCTGCAATCCCCACCGTGCAACTTGACATACTTTATCCCACTCTGAATTCCCTTTGCTCATCTCTGAGCATTTTAAAGATCTGGTATAATAATTTGCTTTCTCTCTTTGGTCTGTTCATTTTGCTCTTAGCACTTGATAATAAAAGGTCAGCTTTGGCTGAAGCCTCAGTGTTGCAGCCATGCCGTTTTTTACTGCCAAATATCTTAAGAAAAGCAAGTGTCTCCGAAAGGGTAAGTCATGATATTTTTGGTGTGTTTAGTGTTGTCTGTTTTGCTTTAAATGACAGTAAAGGATTTATTTTGAATTAACAAGCAGTGGAAATGGATCTATTCATACTGCCTGTCGTCTAGCACTGGGGGTTTTGTTATGCTGTGTGCAGTTTTGGTTCAAGATACAGTGTGTGTTGTTATCTTGCATTTTACATTCAGAAAAGCCAACTGAGCAAGAGGATGTTTAACTCTTTAAACATAGAGGATGTGATTTGCACAGGGATGGAATCCCTGATGCAGAACAAAACAACAGCAGAGAATATGTCTGTTTGTTTTTATAGATAACTTAGGTAGGCAGCTGAATAATGGTCCACTGTTTTTGGTCTCTTTCCTACAAAAGAAGCATTTTATTTTCAGTCTACACTGAAATGATACCTAATGAAGGAAGAGCATATTTCCTTCTAGCATCTTTCCTGTGTAGGGGTACCTGAGTGCACGACTCCACAGAGATTTCAGCTTGCTGTTGTGAGGTTCACTTTGTGAATTGCTGTGTGGGCTTTTTCAGGAAATACTGATTTTTCTCTAGGTACATACAAAATTCTTCATGAGAGCGATCTGCCTCTAGCCTTGCAGAAATTGACAGTGTAGTAAACTCCCAACACACACTGTAAATTATTTTATTCCTTTGCCTGTGTCTTCATTGTGACATTTGCTGTTTAGACAGCAGTCCAGCTGTGGTACTTGCATAAAGGTGAATGGCAGTGATTTTGTGTGTCTGGGACATGCATTTGTTCTAGAGGATCTGAGGAATCTGACTTGTTCACCTGGCTAATTTTATATATATTACTTGGCATTTATGTATGTATGTGTTTATTTATTATGTGCATTTCTCTAATTCCTTGTTTGAATTTGAATATTTTCTAAGGAATACATGCAAATGGGAATTGTATAGGTTTTCATCACTGGTGCAAAGTTGAGGAAAATGTTTTGGGGGAAAACTGAAAGAAAATCAATTTGCATTACCTTTGTGTTCTCTTCTGGACTCCTATTTTAAAATGGGATTGCACAAGAACTAGCAGTTGAAATGTGATAATTTAGTTAAGCTGACCTGTAGATGCTAGTTCCAGCTATTTGGTATTTTGTTGAGTGAAATGTGTACACATGTACACAAATTTACACAATAATTCAGAAATTCCTACAGATAGAATCACTTCAGTAAAGCTTTTATTAGAAGGAAAAATATTATAACTGGATTATTAACTGGATTGTGCTAAATTATTTTTTAGAGTTTTTTTGTACATATAAATTCCACTTTACAAGGTGACATAGAATGATTTTTGTTCATCTCCTGGGGACACCCATCTGTCCAGTACTTTGCTCCCTTATAGAGTGTGCCACAATAGCAATGGTTTCTAGAAAGGTGCCTGCCTTACCTGTGTCTGCATTGCAGGGAGGGGCTAATGGTACAGCCAGGAGAGGGAAGGCTGGACCTTTAAGAGACATCTGAGGGATGTTCAGGGAACAGCAGCCAGTTGTACTTAGTCACCACCAACAGGAAAATTGTCAGCCAACTGAGCTGAGGGTGTTTCCTCTTGGATCCCGTTTCTGCCAAAATCTACCTGATCTGTGAAATCCATCACACTGCCCAGGATGCCTCCTGAATCAGGCACTCTGGCAGGGTAGGGATCCTGATTCCTTCTGGTGCCCTCTCTGCTGGGTGCTGTCCTTTCTCTTCGTGCTGCCAGGACAGTGTAGGAAGGGCAGTGCTGAAGCAGTGTGTGTCAGAGTGGGAAATGCTGAGGTAGCTGAGCTTCTCCATGAGCTCCTCAGTGTCAGTCTGTTGCTAATCTTGCTTTGAAGAGGCTGGGCTCCTGACAGCTTTTGAGCCACTTCCCATCCAGTTACTTATGGCAATTCCCTTTAACTCCCTTTCAGAAAGCACTTAATTTGCAGAGGGCTTTACTGCCATCTGAATAAGGACATCCTTCCCAGTAAGTAAATGTGGTTGTTCAAAGGCATTAAATGATTAGAGTGTCCTAGGCACAGCATCAAAACGTGGTTGCATAAAAACTGTAGTAGCCACAGGCTCCAGTGGATCTGACCTTGCTATTCTCTGTCTCTGAACTGGGAAGGAGCAAACCACCAGGAGCTGTGAGATTAGTGTATGACCTGTGGTCTCTTCCCACAGGTTCAGATGGTCTAGGCACAGCAGCTGGGCTATGGGCAAGCTCATGGCCAGAAAGATTGGTTGAATGGGAAACAAAACTGCCAGGTAAATGCTCCTGGTTCAGCCTTGAGGGGGTACTCGACCAGATTAATACAGGAAGTGGTCAGCAGGGATGGGAACTGGAAACTGATTCTCCAAAGTCTTATAGACTTGAAATCCCAGGATTTTGTGTCTCAGCTCTTTTGTACCAGGTTGTGGCTGGAGCCTGTTTCTTTCCAAGTGAGATTTATTTTCACAATGTGCCATTTTATCTCCTCACTGATATTCCAGGTCAGGCCACACTGAGTTTTGAATTAATTCTCTGTTTTCATGGAGGCTGCAGGAGTTTCCAGACATGCCTGAAATGGAACAGCCAAGTCAAAGTACAGTGGTCTCTCTTGCTGTATATCCTTTGCTATGCAGACTCTTGGGCCCATGGAGACTCCCTCTAGGTCTCACCTGGTGATACAGCCTTGCCCTACTCATACCCTCTGTTAAACATGCATCAATGATAGATTTGGGATTCAAAATTCCTTTCCTTTTCGTATTAGCAGTTTTAATCACCATCAAACTCCTATCAGTTAGATTCACACACACACCTTAAATAAGGCATCAAAACAATGAAAATATCTATTAACCTCTGTCGTTAAAACCTTCAGTTTTCTCATGTCTTTTTCCAATAAATTTTTGTTTTCTTTGGCAATTCCCTGAGCACCAGCTCAATGCTATTCAAAACTGGGCTATAAAATGTCATTTGGTCATAGTCTCTGATCTTGAAAGTCATTGTCAATTTTTCACTTATGTCTTCACTTCTAGTGGGCAAAAAAGGAAGTTTCAGCTTCAGGAAAACCTTTTTCACTTTAATAAAAAAGAATTTAATAATGAATGTTTTATTGCCAAGTGGTCCTTACTTTTCTGCAGCTGTAGATTTACAGGACTTCAAAGCTGGATGATTAAGGTGCAGTTTTAGTTTGTAGCCAGGCAAGCCAAACAATCTAAACTTCAAAGGAGGGCAGTGTTCTTTAATGTTGTGGGCTCACCCTTTGTGTTCAGCAAATGGAACTGCTGGGGAAAATGCCATGTGCAGCAGACAAGTGATGTGGCTGCCACTCCTGGGAGGGGGTCTGCTGGCTGAGAAGAGCAGCCCACACCCAGCAACCTCAGGATATTTGGTGGCTGACAATTAGGTCATTTTTGCATTATGCCAGCCTACAAGACTTTCTGCTTTGCTTTTATTATTCTTAGAGCTTTTCTCTCTGGGACCTCCAAGGCTGGTCATGCTGGAGGCAGGGTTTGAGTCTGAGCTCTGCTACCTCCTCTGCTTCATTTTGTCTGTGCCTGATTGTTTTCCTCCTCTGATGTGCTGGCAGGGTGGATGGTTTTATGCACATTATGAAAGTTGAGAAATGCTATCCTGGCAAAAGGAAGCATTCAATCCATACAACACTATGACTTGAGGTGGATGTGGTATAGGACTGGAAATGAGGATGCTCTGCATCCATGGCAGTCATGTTGAAATAGGGCCACTGTTATTTTGCTCTTCTGTTTGTGCAGTCAACACAACTATACATCTCCAGTTTGACACAGCAGGGTTAGAGGAGAGAAAAAAGGACCTAGATAGATTCATCATTAGATGGACCTGGAAATTGTGGTGGTGTGTGGCTTTTCTTTCAACTCTGGAGCCCAAGCAATGTGACCTAACCCTTTGTGCTTTATTAAATTCTTTACTACACTTACCTGGTGGATGCTCCAGTTCAGAAAGGAGAACAAAAGCCTGATGATGAGGCAGAAAAGGGCCTGAGATAATTCTTACTTCTTGAACTGGTGTGTTATTTACTAGGACTGTTTCCTTGACTAGAAATCTTAAAGACCCCTACAAATAAATTCATTCCATAGGTTTGGGATGCAGCGAGGTGCAGGCTTGCAATGGTGATACCCCATGGTATCTGAGATCAAAGCAAGGATGTAGAGAATGAGTTCACAGCCAGTCTGGATCCTGACTGTACATTTGACTGTTTTGGGTTGTTGGAGCCCCCAGGAAACAGTGTGCTGGACTCCATGGGCTGGAGATATGAAAGGAGCTGGCAGGACACCACAGAGACATGTCTCAGTAAATGACTTGCAAAGCCATGTGGCTCTGGTGCAAATCTCCCTCATCAGTATTAAAATCTGAGTGGAGCTGGGGATTAATGCAGTCAGTACCTAGGCTTTTGTGGGATCTGGGCCACTGTCTCCACAGGGCTATGGGGTTCAGCAGCCAGAGGCCAGTGCTGCCAGGAATCATAGTGCTCAGAGCTGGCCAGCACTGGGCTGCCTCTCAGTGACCCATGTGCACACTGCTGAGGCAGTGGGGACTTCAGCTCACAGTTACAGCTCTGCAAGGACTGGAGGTGCCAGGCAACCTCTGGAGCTGCTGAGGGAAGCAGCTGCTCTGTGAGACACAGTACACTCCTAATTTCTGAAGTGGCTTTCCTGTTGAGCCACTTGTTGAGCTTTGATGAGAAAATGGACTCCTTTCCTCTCCCATCCCGTGCTGGGAGAGCAATCTTCATGCTATTCAGCTTTTTTTCTTCCTTTCATTCTTTGCTTTCTGCTTTCTAGGGCTGGGCACTACCTTTGCAGTTCCACACATCTAACCTTCTAAACAGTACTCCTTGCTTTGTGAGAATGGGTGTTTGATTAATCCAGGATGGGGTAGTTGTGTTTTTCATTCTGACTCTGCTAGCTGATAGCCAGCATCATACTGGAAATCACTGAGTGTCTCTGTATCTGTTATCCACTGGTGTGTAGGAATTTCCCATTGTGGTATTCAAAGGATTTTTTGGGGTTTTTTTGTTAAATACAGAGAAGGCATTTCTCCACTGCTGTACAATATAACCTTGGAAAGTAGTTTCAGTCTCTGTGCCTGTTCTCCCAAACAGTAATGTTTAATTCTATCTGAAAAGCATATTCCATCAATGGAAAATAGTTTTTTTTAAACTTCTTTTAATTTACTTCACTTCTTAATGGCTAAAGCATACACTGAAATCACTTCTGTTCTCATATACTTGTCATAAGATTTGTTTGCAATTACTGTTGTGTGACTATTCCATATTTGAAAAAGTCCATCCAAGCTGTGTTGGATGTTTTTAATTGGGCAGAGCAGTAACAGAACTGGACTAGATGAACTTGATCTTAGGATAAGGAGTATGGTATGAAGAGTTCTTCTTACTGTTGACTTCCTGAGAATCAATCTTCCTCATATTTAGACTCATAGCCTGGACTAGAATATCTTCAAACAGGAGCATGTGAGGCTTACAAGTGCTTGACTGTGCACTTAGAAATATGCTGCTTCATTATGATCATTACAAGCATGTTATGCTTTCAAGATTAGGTATCCAGATCACCTAACTGGTGATCTTAAATTGAACAAGGCAAGAGAATTAAAACCTCTCTGGAAGGCTGGAGGAGCTGTGTCTGTTTGACAAGTGCTTGCAGATTTGCTTCAGAAACCATGGATTGAGTTTTCACTTTGAGGTAACTGGCATAGACCAGACTTTGAAGACAATAGTTTACTGCTGTCTTGGGCTTCTGCTTTCACAGTATGACCATTTAAATAAAGAACATGATACAATGGAACCTTCTGTGTCTTTAATGCTAAAGCACATAAATAAGCCAAAAAAGCTTATAGCCCTCTTATTTTTCCCTATGTTTTAGATTTGTATCCCCTTCTAGGGACTTTCAAATTAATCTGATTGTTTTTAATTGAAAAAATGTAGAAGGGAAAAGTGGGGAGCACTTGCTATGCTCTCCTCATTCCCTCTATTACCTGACTGGGGCTCTGACAACTCATGAAGCCATCAGTAATTTTTTTCCAGCCTTGCACACCATTAGCCCAAATAGTTCTTTGATTTCTGAACCATGTCCTCCCAGCCCCCTGTGTGCCACAGCTTCACTGTAGATACATAATTCATTATCTGGAAAGCTGCTGTTTTAATGTAATATTAAACAGACAGCAGCTCAGCAGGTGTCCCTAAGGTAGGGAAGGCAGCTTGCTGCTGGCAGCAGCTGCTG
Source organism: Muscicapa striata striata (assembly GCA_030060385.1). NCBI lineage: Eukaryota > Metazoa > Chordata > Aves > Passeriformes > Muscicapidae > Muscicapa > Muscicapa striata. The sequence continues at coordinate 2,742,442 of JAREIS010000134.1, forward strand.
CCTTTAGGCTTATCAAGATTTCTTTGTTTTGAAACAGAAGCTGGAAGGCTTTTTAATACATGCCCTGTCATTGGCTGAGCAGATCCTGGTTTCTGGCTGTTATTCTGCCTTCCACTACAAAGGAAAATCCTTATAACATATTCTGCCTGCAATGGCTGCATACAGTTCTGTGCTCTTGAGAAAGAAGCAGGGTGAGGAGAGAGAGGAGGCTCACAAAGATGATATGTGTGCCCTGTTTCCTCCTTGCATTTTTCTTAGCGGACCAGCAGGGCTCAGTGAATCTGTGCAACAGCCCAACTTATGTCAGCGTTTTCAGAATGGGCTTTCTGCTTCTATAAGCATAAAAATACACAAATATATTGTCCATAGAGGGCATTCCAAATAGTGAGGGTGGTATTCTGCTGTGCTCATGTAAGTTCTAGTTCTCTGTGACCTAAATCTGTGTAATTAGATTTAATTTGTGTTGTTAATACCACTGGCAGAATCAGCTCAAATGGCAATGCTGGCATTTCCATTCAAGTATATCACAACAAGCACTGAGCAAGTCTTTTTAGCTCTTTGGGATAAGAACTTCATCTTCTGAATTTGAACATCATAAAATACATTGATGGCTGGGTTCCCCCAGAATATGTGGATCTTAAAATGGCCATGTGTAAACTGCATGTGCAATGTTTCTTGCTCTAGAGATAACTGGGGTGTAGTCACAGAGTTTGGCTGCCCAGTGTGGTCATCCCTAAGCAAATATGCTCTTGCCCCAGGAGAAAGTTGCTCTATTACACTTGATTGCTGTACACACCTGTGTTAGCCTTCAGGACTTTTGGGGCAGGTTCCTGTGAGTTGTAATGCCTTCTGAGCATTTGTCTCCTTTCTGTGCTCCTTTGTGGAAATCCTTGGAGTTTCTCTTGTTAGTAAAGAGACTGTCTTTCTAGGAACTGTGGCCTAGCTCTGATCAGTCACCTTTGCTTGAAACATGACAGACCTGTAAACTTTCAAATTACATAGGGTTGTTTAGAGGATGTTTTGGAAATGTAGTGTAGCCCTCAGTAGTGTCAGTGGGCTTTGCTAAGGGACTGTGGGTGCTGTAGAGTGGAGAGGAGGCTGCTGAGGTTTCTGCACACAAGGATTTCCCTTCTGCCAGCTCACTGTTGTGATGAAGACTATCAGGACAGAACATGCAGACTACAGTGCCTTGCAGATCTAGGAAGACTGGTGGAAGTTCAAGGATTTCTGTGGGAAGGATGTCACTTCCCTGGGGCTTGCCCTAGCCCACAAGGACTGAGATGTCCAGGCAGGAGTGTGCTAGCAGCTCAGAGGCTGCTTTTGGAGGAGCTGAGCAGAAACAGCTCCGTGGCTGATGGATGCTGCTGAACCTTCTGCACTGTGGGAGTGGAAGCTTGCACAGCAATGCTCGAGGCAGTTCTGCTGTGCTGGATGAAAATGTGAAGAGTTCCAGACCCTGAGCTGTGCTTCTATGAGCAGTCTGCCTGAACTGTGATCTCTAAGGTTATGCACCTGAGCTTTGCTCCCTGCCTCTACAGCTCCGAGGTGACTGTGTCAGCTTGTCAGATGGGACACTGCCTGTGATGGGGACACACAGCTGTCAGGATGGGATGCACTGGAAGGGTACATCTGTATGGAATAATGGCAGTGAATGTGGCAAGACAGAACTTCCACTGGGAAATCCAGTCAGAAGCATTTTGTGCAACATTCCCTTGAACTTCACTGGGAACAGGGCCACCAGCTGAAGCCAGGATGAGTTGTTGTTTACCTAACAGGTTTTTCATTTCTTCTTTGAATCTGATCTAAACCAGCATGTTTCTGAAAAGTGAGATTATATCAGCTAATAATTAACCACTTCAAAGCAACTTCTGTAGGCGTTCTGATAGTGCTGCTAACTGGGAGGAGCTTGTGCATGCCAGTGAGTGGACAGAATTAGAATTGATGTTTCTAAGCATTGTTCTAGTAGCAGTTGTCCAAAAATACAAAGAATCGAGACCCAGTTTTTTTGCATTGCCAGCCAGGAGTCCTTTAGCCATCCACAGTTGTGTTCTGAGTGACTGCAGTGCTGGGCACAAGTGACAAGTATGTACTTCCTGTTTTTTCCAAGGAGCATTGTTGTGACAGTGAAGGATGCTGTCTGCTACACAGTCATGTTTAGAAGAATTATTGATCACTCAGTGCATGGCCAGATACAGGAGGAGACTGCTGTAAAACTGTTAGTCTGTGCAAACTATAACAAGGCTACAGACTTGGATCAGGATCCCCCTGAGCTCTAAAGTTTGGATGTGGATCAGCAGTACTTCCATCTGCATTGTCTCATCATTAGTATTGGCAAGGGTTTCCTCAAACTTGTCAACGTTTTGCCAAAGGCCTACAGTATATATGCTTTCACATTTCAGTCCTTTTTCTGTGTTAATGTGACAAATAGCTTCGTTTTTTTTAAAAACAAAGTCTGCAACTGTTAAGTCCTTAATGATAGTCCATTAATTTGCTGCTGCCAAAACTGTGCTTGTAAAGCTTCAGTTACTTTACTAAAGAAGATAATAATGTTTGTAATTGGTTGGCTTGGATTTCTGCAGTACTCTGTATTCAGTCTGCAGAGAATCAGAGTCTTTATAGGCTCAGCTAAATGCTCTGGCATCTGCAGCCTGAGCTTCACCAGTGGATGACTTCTTTTCCTTTCTCCTTAGTTCAATGTTCAGAGCACTGGCTAAGATGGGAGACATGTAGACTTTTAAAAATACAGTGAGGATGTCTTTGGTTTCATGGTGGATTAAGTGCAAGGGAAAAGAAATGTGCTTATGAAGGGCAAGGTGGAAGGAGAAGGTGGTTGTAGAGTGATGCATTCAGAAGGCATGAACCACTTCATTCCTGTCATGGAGCAGACCTGGTAAATATTAGCACAACAGTTCAGAAAGAGTGCAGAAGTTGGATATTATCTCTCCAATATTAAATTATTAAAGAAAAATAAATAAGAATTCACTATTCTGATGTTACGGTAAGTAATTTCTTGTCACAATATAGCATTTTCCTCAACTTTGGTTTTTGGTGTGAGAGATTGGAAGAAATTTATGAGAATTAGAAAATTACTTGTGGTTGCATGGTAATGCATAAAAATTATCCAGTCATTTTCATTCAGATTTTTCAAAGCATAAAGTACCATCATCTTTGGTCAGGAAGGAATTTCCTCCCTTATAATAGCATGTAAACATAACCACAGTTGGAATATATAATTTGATACATTCTTCAGAAGTGTTGAGCACTTGCTGCTTTGGAGAACCATGTGCAACCATATGGCCTGTTTTGCATAGCTGTGCTACTATTTTCTGAGTCTTTCATACATACATTTGTAACTTCTTTTTGTACCCTCAAATTAAGTTGCCTTAATTTAGATGCCTCCTGCAATGTGCCTTATAGGGACAGACACATCTCCTACCAGCTGGCTTGAATTGCCTCCTTGTGAGAGTATGGCTTCTGCTGGCCTGAGAAAAAAAATTCATTTCCTCTCCTTTCAAATCAGAGGTTAGCACAATGACTGTAGGCACATAGTCCAGGTAGTTCCACATCATCACCGTAAAGGACTGGGCTCATTGTAACTCTCTAAATCTGAAATACACTGAGGAAAGACAGTAAGGGTTAATTTTCTGGAGTGCAAGAGAGGAGGGTAAGGGAAAGCAGCCTGCTGTTGGTACAAGGCTGTCTGCTGAATATGATGGGGAAAAAAAATCCTGCTCCCTCTCATCATCCCCACTTGCCATCACCAGGTCTTCTTCCATGAAGGGATGAAATTACTTCTTTCCCCTCTTTCCCTCCAGTACACCTGCAGAGAGGGGTAGAACTTGTCCTTTGTTAGTCTAAGACAGACACATCCTGAGGTAAGCAGCTCCCTGGGAGCTGGTGGCATGTCAGACAGAGTCTAAAGGGAGGTTTTGTGAGTTCTGGAGCACAAGTGTGTATAAACAGAAAAAGCTGAACTACAACTATGCCCAGGCTCCCAACACCTTCACATTCTTTTCCATTAGGAGCTCTGGCAAGGAAAACAGCATTAGCATTGACAGAGGCAACACTAAACCCTAAATTTGTCTGCTTTGTCAGCCGACACTGCTGTAAGAGGCAGTGAATGTGCCCCTGCACAGTGAAAGCTCCACCTAAGAAGCCTCTGAGGATGCAAGCTTTGAATTGAACATGCTCAATCTCCACAGTAACCTCCTATCAGGAAACATTCTTTGAGCCAAGAGCCAGAAGGGTTTAAAGTAGTCTAACTCCTGAGGCATCTTTGGACATGATTAGAATATTGGTACCCTGGAATTCACACTTGGGATGAAACATGCAAGTCACAACAAAAGTGAAGTGGTGTTATGCAGCTCCTAGAAACTGCTGGTGTAGTAGTTGTTCCTCATGTTAATTACTGTTGATGGACTCCTCTTTGTGACCCTCCTTGCTGGCCTCCTGAACCAGCTGTGACCATGTTGGTAAGTTTTCATCCCTTGCTGCTAGCTAGCAGAAGCTGACAACAAAGCAGTTGAAATACAGCTTGTTTATAGGGTTACTGTATGGCATTGGGAGCACATTTCACAAGCTCTTGAAATCTCTGTATTTGGGGAGGCAGTGTGATCATTGTTAATGTCTGTTCCCTTTATGGAACAAAGTAATTGTGGGCAGAAGGTGGAGGGATTGGTGCCTGAGCTGTGCTGGTACAAGGGAGATGCTGCAACCTTGAAAAAAAAAAAAAAAAAGTACTTAGTTGCATATTATGCCTGGGCTGATCTGAGCTCTAAATATTGAGCTGCTGCAGTAGAAGTGGCCTTTCCTCCACTGTGAAGTCACTTCAGCCAAGCTAAGCTGTACCTCATGGCCACAGGGAGCAGCACATCCCAGGCAGCACAGGAGAAGTCTCTTCTCTGAAATTCTCTTCTCAAATAACTGAAAACAGGGAGATGAGAGAGCATGGGTGTACTAGTACATAAATATGTTTTTAATGCCAGAAGTATAACTTAAAAATGACTGAGCTTTTTTGACTGAAACTTTGAGAAGTTCAGACAAGGGCAGATAAAGCACACTAAGGAAAAATCAGCTCAATTGGACTCAAATATTACACAGCACTGAACTCATGTAAGCAGATTTTACCAGCAGAAGTTCAAGGTGAATCTTGTGTGCAATTCTACTGACTTGTTCTTGAAGAGTATTTCAGGTTATTTTTTTCTCCCTTCCTCTTACCTTGCATTGGTTTTTTTTCCTGCTTGCCATGGTTCCTGGAGTGTGACATCACTTCATAGCATTTGGCCTACCTGGAATATGGGGCTTGTTTATTTCCAAAGTATTGCTTTATTTGAAGTGGTTGGTAGTATTAAACAATTCTTCACTTTAATTAATAGATAAAAGTCTAGAGTAATAAGGTCACATGCATTATCAAGAAAGACATCTCCAGGCAGGAGAGTCAAGCTAGCCAGACATAGATTTTATGTATAACAGGCCAAAGATTTAGTTTAATCTCCATTTCTTTCGTATAGTTTTAGTAATCCTACACTTGATCCTGACAACTGACACAGATCACTAGCCTTAGGTTTATAAGGGTTTTCTGTAGTCCATGTACTAGTACAGAGAAGCTTTATTAGTGACTCTGTTCATGTTAAATCTTGTCAGATGTTTTTGCATAAGAAACCACAGTTCTGAGGTCTCATCTCTTTGTTGGTGCATTTTTAAAGCAGTTTAATGGCTTCTGAAACCACAGAAGGCATGGGAGGGGAGAAGAGATCACAGGGCTTTTGGATTGCCTAATAGATGGCAGTGGCTTTGGAGTGTTTGCCTGCTTTTGCTTTATTCTCTGCAATGAGGTCTAAGATCCAGTATCAAAAACCATTTACAGACTCATCAAAATCCTCTGCAGCGATTTTGACTTGGAAAATTTTATCAACTTCTACTTGTAATTACCATGGAACTTGGTGAAATAAAAAGTGCTTAAGGAAATTAAGCATTTAATATGAGAAGTCAATGAGATTTTACTACATGCTTGTAAATCCTACCCTAAGAAAATGTGAACTGTGTCAGTTTGAGCTGAACTTCCTCATTACAATAAAAGGTATTTAAGATTTCCTTTTTTTCATTGCCACAACCAAATGAATGTTGAATGTCAAGATCCCCCTAAGCTCCTTCCAAACTGTGGAAATGAAGCACCTTTCACCTACAAAGGTGCCTATTTCTAGAGGAAAAAATGCCATTATATTGTCCATTGAAGCTGTGACACAGTGAATGTATTTTGATTCAAAGCTTGTTTCTTTCATTTGCATTCCACATTATACTAAATAATTGTACCTTGTTTTTTCTTAGTTTTGTATGCCTTTTAAAATACAATAATGCATCTACTCAGCTCCTAATCAACTTCCAACCCATATATTCCATATATAGATAGATGGGTGGGTGGGGATAGATGGACAGATACAAACAAAACATGGCAAGCACACATCACTGTTTACTGTACTGTTTAATTCCTCAGATCATAACCATGCTGGGAAACCCCCAGTTTTCCTTGTTTTTATTTCACTCCTTGACTACTTCAGATTTTGCTTGCTGTTTTTTCTGCTCTCAGGCAGCCTACATGGACTATTTAAAAATGAGTTTCATATTCACAGCAAATTTCCCTTTCTATTAAAGAATAATTCAGGGAAAAAAAAAAAAAAAAAAAAAAGCAGAGAAGTGTAAACTGATGCTAGTGGCAGGTTAACCCAGGATTCAGCTGTAACAGACAGGGTCTATCTCCAGCATTCAGGCTCTTGAAAACCTTTGGTTGGAGTGGAAAGTGCTCAGGGTAGAGGTTCAACATTAGCTGGAATCAAAGGTAAGAAGACTGAAGGAAATGAATTAGGTTTCACATGTCTATTCAAAGCATTCTTAATGAACTTTTGCTTATTCATTGATATTTCTTCTGTCTCTTGACCCAAAGATCAAGACTGGTTTTCTTTGATTTCTTTTTTTTCCTGCTGTGCAAAGAAAGATTCCCTCTAACAGAGCTGCCCTTATTCTTGGCAGAATTCATCTCCTCATTTTTCACCTTCTTTCATTATCAGGGAGATCTTTGAGCCCCAAATTCTGATACTCACCTTGAAGTCAATCACAAAGCCCCAGTCAGGGAAAATGAATCATTGCAGTTGTTCTTGTCAGCAGTGAGAGCTAGTTTTTGACCATTTGTCAAGGTCTTTGCTGCTGCTTGTCTGCAGTCTAAGCTTCCTGCCACTACTTGCTGCAGCACTGGGGGCAGGCACGTCAGCTGGACCTTGTGTTTGCCACCAGCCTCCCTCCCCCAGCATGCCCAGCTGGATTTCAGCTCCCTGAAACACCACACTGCTGTCCACACCAAAGCAGGGCAAGCAAACATGTCATGTGCACACACACAGGTTACTGCCTGGTGTGAGGACAATGCACAGCAGTTGAGAATGATGTAAGAAATGGGTGAAAGGGAGGTGGAAGTAAAAGAAGGTACTTAAGCAAAGAAAGAAGCTGCCAACTTCAGAACCCAACAGCAGCTTTGCTTGAGAATGTAGAAGTTCCTCCTTTTACATGCAGTGAGGCAGTCTCATCTCCCATGCAGAATCCAGTCTGGCTGCCCTGAATTTCTGCTCCATACAGACAAAGGGGATCTAAGGCTTGGCTTCATGAGTGATCCTAAGAAGGTTAAGCTTAAATGAATGAGGTTCAAGGCAAACAAAAAATTCTAGCTTTTCCTCATTGGAAAGAGCTCTATAAAGGCAGAGGTGCAGCCTGTCTGTTGCAGGTTCTTTGAACAGGAGCACAGGGCAGGACAAGTAAATGTAACAAAATGGTTCCTTATGTTCTGCACATTCCAGTGAATGCTTACCTGTCTAAGAGTGGTCAAAAAAACAGTTTTCAGTAAACAGGGACTTGAAGAGTAGACTGTGACTCCTGGACTCCTGCTGCTGTTGCAGTATATCCCATCTCACCTTTAGCAAGATTTAGTTCTAGTGTTTTTGCATTTAACCTTCCTTTTTGGGAGCATGGGGGAAAGCTGAGAGGAGGATCATTTCCACAGACTGGGAGGTGGGCATTTCTTTGAGGTGACTGCTGCCATTAGCAGGTCATATGAAATGAAGAAACTGTGAGTGGAGGCAGAGGAGAGCAGTTCTGCCAGCTTGGGTTAGTCTGGTTCTGGAGAGAGAGCATTTGTGCCCTGCAGCTGGGGGCCTGGAGATAAACTGCTCCCCCCAGGCAAAGATATCTCCCAGGGTACATAAAGCACTTTGATAAAGGTGCCCTGGGACAGGGACAGCAAAGCAGTCAAGTCAGCTGGGACCTGCAGCCTTTTGGATAGGGAGCACTAACCAAACAAATCTCTTAGTCCTCCTGGGCTCTTACATTTACTGTATATGTGACATGGTTGCCATCACCTTTCCCACTCTTCAAGTTGTTTGGTTTCTGTATGCCTGGATGAGAGGCAAACAGAGCTGCCACCTTGCTTCATGGATAAGGATGAAATCCACCTTGTCCAGCATACACAGGAAATCTGCAGCAGGCAGCTGAATACAGGATCCCCTGGTCACAGGCTAGTGCTAAAGCAGATGGACTGCTCATCCCCAAAGTTAAGACCCCTGTTCTTGCTACATCTTTTGAGATACTTGCACTCTGTGTTTGCAGACAGTTTTATTTTGTCTCTGGTCTGGAGATGAAAGTAGCTTTGAGCAAAAGGACTGGAATGTCTGCCCATGGCAATCCTAAGCTATGCAGGGTTTGTCTCTGAGGCCTAGTCTTGTTTATACAGAACCTTGATTAAAGATGAGTGAGAAATTTTGTTCAAGGGTATGAAAAACCCTTGTCTGTGTTTAAAATCATTAACAGAGTGTTCTTCCCCATCATGGTGCTGAGTACAGTTGCCCTGTTTGATTCACACAATAAAAGTAGAGCTTGTGTGTTTCAGGGTTAGAGTTTAACCATGGTAAGGGCTGGAGCTCCCTTAGTGGCAGAGATGTGAATTCAGTAGCTGAATATGAACTTCATCCTGCTGTGAGAGGCAAAACTAAAATTTTGTTTCCAAATTTTTCTGGGCAGGAAGCTTTGAAATTGTCTTCCTAAAACAATTCCTAAAGTCTAGTGTGTTTGAATTGATAGTGTTGTGTTTTCAATTCAAACCTGAAATCCATGCTAGGATCCTGCTTTGTGTCTGACCCCATAGTAGAAACCATCTGTGAATTTCAGGTAAAATTCTAGACTTCTAAGAAGTTTCTTGTGACGTTGTTTCCTTGGGCTGATTGTTTGTTTATTTGTTTGTGAAGGTTGTTGGGTTGTTTGTTGTTTTTTAAGAAGATCTAGGTGTTTGAATTTGGCTGTTTCTCATTCTTGTGACTGAAAAGCTTGTTGAATGTCACAACAATGTTGAGAGACATGTCTGAACTCTGTCTTTTAGTAACCCCTAATTTTGCTGCTTGATGCCTCAAGGATGTAGTGAAAGGAACCAGCCAAGTGTGCAAAGAAATATGAGTAAAATGTTATTAAAAAAGAAAAAATGTTTACAGGTGGGTCTCCATGCTCTCTACTGCATAGTCACACCATGCTAACATGAGATGCAATTCTGAAGTGCTTATTATTATTTTTATAATCATTTCTAAGCTTGCCTTTGTGTGTGGAGCAGCCTTCATTTGCTTGTACTTAAATGTCTAGTCACTACTGACTCTCCCACAGGCAGACTGGAGGGTCATGACCTTGCTCCTATTTCAAGTTTCAGTGGGGAAAGCCAAATATGGAGGAGCTATATGTATTCTTTGGCAGAATCTCAGGTCTGGTGTGTACAGAAATATGTTTTCCCATCCAGATTTTGCTTTTTGCAGACTCAAATGGAAGTATAAATGTTTTGAATTTTTTTTTTTTTATTTGCATTAAAACTGTCCATGGAGGTTTAGAAAGCATCTGGCTGGTCAAAAGTAACATCTTAGGGGAAGGGGACTTGTATCCAGGTCCCTCTGGTACAGTGATTCCTTGGGAAGATGCTGATGCCAGTATTACAGAAGTCCAGTGAGTCATCTTCATCCTCTGCTTATTGTGCTTTTTATGGCAATTTTTGTATGGGTTAGTGCAGCTAATTCCACTAAATTTACAGTTTATGATTAATTCTAAGATAAACTTCTGGTCTCTTCTTGCACTTCATGGCTTGGATGGGCAAGATCTCAGCTGATCTCTTTAAACCTAAGAACAACATGTATTTTTACCTTGACCAAGCCTCTTTCAATCACATCTCCTATGAAACATTTGATTGTGAAAAAGGGCATGTCAGTAGCTCTGCTGGGTAAGGTGCAAGGATTAGACTTCACAACCTCTGCTTTCACCAAGGCTGAGGATATTGGTAGAAAAGATTTAGGCAGTGACAGGAATTTCACAGACTGCAGTTTCCTGCTCAGACAGTTCTGTATGTCATCCTTGCAGTGGAATGTGGTGGGACATTGATCTGTTCAGATGTCTGCATCCTAACCTTGAGCTAGAGAGCTGCTCTCTTTACATACCTTAAGGAATATAAATAATTCAGTAAATTAAAAATTGGGAGACTGTCCAAGAGGATTTGGGCACATGTGGGGAAAAAGCATCATTGCTTTTGTTTTTTAAGCTGCACAACTAGTCCCAGGTGGCTGTTGCTTCTCCTCTTTACTGAAAACTGCCTGCATTTCCCAGTTTAGTGAATTGCTTCTCGGACAACCACAAAATACTTCCCAACACATCTCATTTTACCACTTCTGCTTTGCAAATCAGTGAGTGTGTCAAGGCAAGAAAACAATTAATAGCAAGAGAATGTACTTCCTTGGCTTGCAGGCAGCTCCCAGCTTGCTTCTTTCCCCAGATTAGCAAGGATTTAAGAAGCACATGTTGTGTGTATGCTAATCCAGCTCTGCAGAAACCACAGCATACCATCATCCTGCTCTTATCTCTGAGTTCCATGGGCAGGCAGGCTCAGCTGCTCAGCACAGGCTGGCAGCTTCAGCTTGCCAGTAGGTGCTGAAAGCCATGCAAGTGTGGCAATGGCACAGTGACACACAGCTCAGATGTTATCTCTGCAGCAAAGCCAAAAGCAGTTTCCATGGTGATGGAGAAGCTCCAGGCCACTGGGATGCAGCTGCTGAACTGGACAGCATCAGTAGCCTTTTCATACAGAGGCTGTTCTAATAAAGCTTTGTCTGGCACTCTCTTGGTTGTATCCAGCTCTGGAACATAAAACAAAGGATAAGAGGAAGATGTAAATTGTTAGAATGAGTGCTGACCTAAAAATGAAACAGGAAAAGCAGGGTCAAAATGTTTCAATTATTGGAGTATCCACAAGGTACACAAGGTTTTTGTGACAGCTTGAGTGAATTTAATGCTCTGGTCAGTGCTTTTCTGAGATGTTGCACGCCAGCATTAATAGCTCCTAAAGTTTTTACATCAAGTGGAAGAGTCAGAATCATATCCCCAGCTCTTAACTTTCTTCTGAATTGGATCCAAAATCAGAATGGGTCTCTTTCTCTGTATTGAGACCATAAATATCCCAGAGACTTGGAGAAAGTAGACTTCAAAATATGAAGCATTTTAAAATGCCTTACACTTCACTTGGTCCCTCTTTTTGGGTAAAAATCTCTCAATACCAAAGCACAGGTATGTGGAATTAATGTCTTACTATAGAGCCATGGCTTGTGCTTTCACTTTTCTTATTGCTGAGACAGCAGATACATCTCCAGGTTTCCCACACTGGAAATACATGTTTTGCACTTCTGCTTTGATGCTTTGATGTTCTATCAGCCTGTGCTCTGTGGGTGCTGCAGCACATCAGCAGGAAATGTCTGTAAAACTGCTCAATTAAAATAATAATTTGATTATTTTGACAGAGATTTTTGGCAATGTTAAACTTTGGTTGCTCTCTTCTGAACTGGATGCTAAAAGAGATTTGTATTCTCCCTTTCAGGTGGTGCAGGGGACCGGGAAAAGATGCCTGTCAATCATGAGGCTTTCCTGCTCATGGCTAATTCCCAGAATGAAATGGAAGATTGGGTGAAAGCCATCCGACGGGTTATATGGGCTCCATTTGGTGGAGGTATTGCAAATAGCTCACATGCACATAAATTAAAACATTTGCCTCAAGGTAAAACATATTCTTGTGATACTAGGATATGTGTAACTCTGTAAAATCACTGAGATGTCTAGATAAGCTCTTGATTGTCTGAAGTGTTTTGAAGCAAGGGATGGGGCTGATTTCTTTTTTTTTTTTTTTTTTTTTTTTTTTGCTAGGGGATGGACAGGAATGAGAGGGGAGTGGACATCCACAGTGTATAACTGTCTCAAAAATGGGTGGTATTAACAAACATACCACTATTGGTCAGTATTCAGTTCTTTACAGCAAAATATTCTGTGGACCTCATGGGAATGAAGGATTCTGTCCAGTTATCTCAGTTTCCTTCCATAAGGGCAGATGCCTATCTTGAACATCCATACAACCAGAAACAGCAAAAGTTTAATTAAGTTAATGTAGGGCCCAGCTGAGGAGGCAAAGCTTCCACCTGGCTTCAGTGGGGGTGCAGCCTGAGGAAGAACAGGCTCAGGCTGAGTGAACATCTGTAGGGTAATACAGCAGTTGACAACCTCTGTAGGTAAAATGAACACAACATCCTGACTTTCACTGTTGATATTATACCACAATCTTTGAATTCTCAAGTCAGTAGATTAGATAGGAGTTGTTTTTCTGGTATAGCATAGAACAAGGACTCACAGATGTTTTCTTCTGGGTTTGGTGTTGGTGGCAGCAGCTACTGGTACAGGTACTGTGCTTTGAAGTGATGGGTGCTACTGATGGAGTTTATGCAAATAGTGGTATCAAAAGATAGTGCTGTCAACCTCTTTTGAGAGGTACAGATAAAAAAGTGCCAGATAAGGGTTAGGTAATACAATTACTCTTGCTGAAATGAAGTTAGTAGTTTTCCTGAATCTAGGGGGGAAAAAGTGACCTTGATGTAGTAGACCCAGTGTTTGCTAGTCACTTTTGTTCTGGGTTTGTTTTTGGGTTGTTGTTTTTTTTGTTTGTTTGTTTCAAGTGACTCTTGGAATTTGGAGTCTCTTGGTAGCAGCACTTGGTTTGTCTGGAGGAGATGCAATCTCTACTGATGCAATTCTTTCCAAGGCCCTTCTTTCACTTAGCAGAGAGAGTGTAGGTACAAAGTTAGGTTGTGTCTGAGCTGAGGTTACATGTGATGCTGTTGTGCTGTGGGCAGAAAAAGCCCATTTTGCTAGTAGAAAACTGTTCTGCCAGAATTTCTCCTCAAACTTGAGTATGTGCTTCTTTTGCTCACCTTCTGAATTCCAGTCCTCAGTAAAGAGTCTTTTAGACTGAGGTCAGGTCCTCCATCCGAAGTCTCAGAATCTCAGAGCTGGTATTTCTGTAGCCATTTGTAATTGATCTTATGGTGTGTATTTTATAACTTTGCAATGTGCATTCAAGAAATACTGTGAAGAAAAAGGAGGCATTCAGTCATGATAAATGGTGCATTCTTAGCAATAACCATCTTTAGGGCATGATATTGTCAGCACTGCTGGTATCAGTACAAATTTGGCTTCATGTTTAGCTTGTGTTTTGTTGGTGTCTTGAAGTAATTTCAAAACAAACATGTTTAGGTATTAAAATAATAAATAATTTTAAATCCTAATATATTAAATACAGAAACATGGGAATGGCATAAAGGTAGTGATGGATTTCCTTTTTTATTTGGTTGCTTCTTTATAGGGCTAGTATTGTCCTAATGAATTGGCTACATTTCTTAACCTTTGAATTTCTCTGCAAAGTGATCAGATAATATTTTGGTCTTTTCTTCAAGTGAGGCAGATACTCTTACATTGATTCCAGGAACTGGAGCTTTATGAGACATCAGAAAACATAAAATGGAATAATGAGAATGGGGAGATTAGGGCAGTGCAAGGGGGAATACAGCAGCTTCTGTTTGTTGCTATTTTCACATCCTGCAGACTTGATCTGGTTCAGTGATCAAAGTCAGTAAAGGCTGCTTTGGCTGTTGGTGAGAAGAGCTCAAGCACTGTAGAGGAGAGGCACTGGTGTTTGCAGAGTTGGAAAGAACTGCAGTTGTGTATCAATGTTTTTTCTCTATCTGTGGATAAAAACTGGCTGAGGACGTGGGTACATGCTGGGCAGTCAGTCTAGTCTGAGCTCTCTGCCCTAATACTCAGCTGCATTAGCCTGAAGCTAGCTTGACTATGGCAGCTTTGTTGCCCAAGCTGCAAGAGCAGATTCTTACTTTGTGGCCACTTCTCTGAGCTGAAGTGCCAGCTGCTGTCAGGAGTGGCCTTCTACCCCCAGCAGCAGCTTGTTCCTCCCCACTTCATTCTGCTGGTACTGGAGGTGATGAGCTGTGCAGGAGGAAACGACCTGGCAGGAAATAAAAGGGGGGAGGATTCATTTGTAGGGAGATTGGGCCCTGCTAACCATGCAGCTGCTACACCAGTAATTCCAGCACAACGTGGGCAATGGGGAGGTATGATGGGGTGCAGAGGGGCAGGCTTCTTCATTCTGACTGCAACCCACACATAAATGAGCTTAAAGAGCCATAGAGCTGCATCCTCAGTTTGTTTGCACTTCAGAAAGAATGTATAGGAGTGCCAATAACTGGGAAACAGCAAAGATATTCAAACTGTTGTTCCCAAATGTTTTTTGCCAATTTGGGGAAATGATCAAACTTACACCTTCTCCATCATAATCAGAGCAGGACAGTTTCTCTGAGTGAAATTCCAGCTTAGCTCAAATGTGGGAGGACAATAAACATAGCTGTCTCTGTTTTAATGGAATAATTTGAACTCTGCTTTGCCACCACCACTAATTTGAGAGCCAGGTCTTATCTATCAACACTTTTTAATATGTTAAGCTAAAGGGAGGGGTTAAAAAGCAGGCTTTATTATTAATATGCAAATATCCAGCCCTGGAGAAGGTTGATATGGTGTAAAATGAATTATGCCAAGATAAAAGGGGAGGCTTAACCACACTTTAATCTTTGCTGATGTATTTAAGAAACATAAATAAAAAAGGTTGAGGGTACCTTCTTATGTGTTGATGCGGGCATATGAACTGTGCTTAAAGGTGAACAGCAAAGGCTTCTTAAAATAAAACAGAAAATTCCCCAAAGCTGTTGAGGATCACAAATTACTGATAGAAGACACAGTCAGGTTTAAAGGTTGTATGGAATGTGTTCTTTGAACTATGCTTCAAATGTGGCTTAAAATAAAAGCATAGAGTTCCTAAGTCTTTTGAAGAGGAGCTGTCTTGTTTATAGGGAAAATAATCTCTAACAAGTTTCCTTGAGTTTTAGACTCCTGAATTCTTGAGTCTACTACATCTTATTTAAAACAGAAGATTTTGTAAAATGAGATTTGAGAGTACTCAATGTATTTTGATTGTTCTTAAGAAAGAAGTTTGTTACAGTGACTTGATAAAAGTGAGTTTTGGAGCACATTTTGACAGAGGGCGATTGAAACTGTTTTCTATGATCCTTCTTACCTCTATGACAATTTGTCTGTGACAAATTTTGCTCCATGTTTACACCACTAAAAGCTTATCTGGAGAGTCCCTCTGTGTCCTACAGTTGTGCTGTTCAGTGGTTGCTCTTTAATGTGGAGTGCTTATAGCAGTGCCACAGTGCTAAATCAAAGGGTTTGTGGCATTGGCTTGGGTGAGTGACCTTGCTCCTGCCTTCCCAAACTGAATACACTGGAAGTGTTTGATGTAGCTGGGGACAGAGGACACTTGGTCTGTACAAGTGGTGGGACTGTACTTCTAGTCTGAGGAGGTTCAGCCACTGCAAGGAAATTCCTTTTTGTGTGCCTTCCTCATTCCTGTCTTACATCAGCTGTAAAGAAGAGTTAGTCTAGGACTGAATTTCTAGCCATGAGTTACAAAACCTAAGCTTCTTGGTGCCTGAGTTGAATGCCAGGTAGCATAATTCTCTCACAGCTCAGCACACAACCAGCCCAGCATGGGGACAGAATCATTCTCTATTAATCTTGATTTATGTTTGTGTTTGTTTTTTTCTGTTTATATATTCTGTCTTGCCATGAGCAGTTCCTTGCTTCTCTGCCAGAAATACATGTCTCAGCCCCTTTCTTTCTCCATTACTTTATCCTAATTTCTCCTCCTCTTCATCCCAAGCTTTCATCAGTTACTTGTGATGGAGGGGATGTGAAGCAGTTGGAAGGGATGTGTTTCCCTTAGGCAAACATGAAGAGTGTTACCTGTGACATAGTAATTCTTTTGCCAAAGCCTCATGAATAGTTTTTTCTATTCAGGAGGAATAATCACTGTTAAACTAGTGGGGTCTGAAGAAATGTCCATTGAGGAAGCTGTACTGCTGTCATTAGTTCCAGACATCTTTCCTATATAGATAAACCATGATGTGTGGATTCTTTTTCTTCTGCCAGCAAACAGCACAGAGAATGGTTTTTTTTCGGAACCAGGGCTCTGTGAAATTATGTCTTGTATTAGAGGAGAGCTGAAAGATGCAGGACAGAGTGTCTGAGGTGCAATTTAATTCCTGGCTCAGTGTCCTTATGGGTAATGGAAGACTAGCCCTGATCAGGGCGAATTAAGGATCCTGCTTTAGATGAGTAAATATCTTTGAGATAACATCTGCATGAGAGCAAACATGACTGCTTTGAAGGGTCAGATATTGATATCAGATGCATATCCACCAGGATACCAAACTATTTAGGAGCTAGGATACAACAGTAAGTTTTGGGAATCTTGAGTTTTATTTTTTCTACCTGTAAGATGAGAATTTTCCAGTAAGAACCTAGAGCCATGTCAGTGAATTTAAGATACTAAAATTCTACTGAAGAGGTATTAAAGAGGAGGAAGGAGGTGGCTTCTGTTATTTCTATTATTATTATTCTGCCCAGACTGAAGACAGAGAGGTGGTTCCTACTCCCTTTCATGTTTACAAGCTCCTGCAGAGTGGCAGCCTCTGTGGGATTCCTGACTGGGTCAGGAGGAGCTGCTTCAGGAGGTGTCAGGGTGGGCTCCCCCAGGTGAGGGGGAGTGGCACTGGGTGTTTGTTGTGCCTGATACCTGCTGTTATCTCTGCACAGAGATAGCTGGCGCCTGCTGCAGCTTATCAGTGCTTGCTCTTGCTGCTGTCTAATGCTGGGAGATGAGCCCAGCCAGAGGAAGAGGATGATGGAGGTTGTGAGGTGAGGTCTGTAGGGGATGCTTGAGCCATCTCAGATGAGAGGAGGTGCTGGGTTAGCCTTTCCCCCAGGCAAAAGTGTCACAAATGGTACACCTGTAGATATGGAAAATAAGATACAGCAACTAAAGTAAGCTGGGAGTGGATCTTGCTGCCAGGACTGTTTACAACAGAGAATGTTTTAAGATCTGTTTCTGAGACCCAATAAAGTTCTTTTATTTTCTAATGTATCTCTGTCAGATATAACTGGGGCTTCTATACTGCTTTATGACCAACATGTTTTGCCATCATGTTACAGCCTTGAGGTCAGCAAAGGCAATTGTCCTCATTTTTTGTTAAGGAGGGATCTGAAATATTGGGCAATCAGATGACTTGCCAGAGATGCCAATGGCTATCTGTAAAAGAACACTCTGACATGGTTCTGCATGATTCTGGCATCGTTCTGCAAGGCACGTGGAAAGAGTGCACCCATGGACCTTCACTGTAGGCATATATTTGGGATAATGCCATGGAACATGATCCTGGAGGGAAGAGTGGACCAGGAGATCGTGTAGATTTTCAAGGATTACTTCTTTCAGTCTCAAGAACAGTCCTTCTCCTTGCACAGGAAACCAAGCAAAGGTGGCAGAGGTTGCATGGTTGAACAAGATGCTTGTGACAAAGCTCATCAGCTAAAAAGAAAGCATAGAAGTGGAAACAGGTGACCTAAGAGGAGGAATACAGAGAAATTCCTGAGCATTTAGGAGTGGATTTAGGAAGGCTAAAGTAATCTGGAGCTGAATCTGGCAAGGGATGTGAGGGGCAGTGCTGGGCCAGTACTGTTTAAGAGCTTTGTTAATGACCTGGATAATGGGACAGAGTACACCCTCAGCAAGCTTGCAGATGATACTGGGAGGACTGATTGGTGCATCAGATATTGTGTCATCATTTAGAGGGATCTCAACAGGGTGAAGAAAGGAGTGAACAGGAACCTGGTGAAGTTCAACAGAGAGTAATGCAAAGTCCTGCACCTGCTCATGATGAATGTAGGCAACAGCACACATGGGGAGCTCACTGACTGGAAAACATCTTTGCAAAGAACTGAGATGCTCTTGGACAAGTTGAACATGAGCCAGCAATGCACCCTTGTGGCCAGCAAATTTCTGGGCTGTTTAGGAAGAGCATTGCCAGCAGGTTCAGGGAGATGAGCCTTCACCTCAGCACCAGTAATTCAACATCTGTTGTGTTTTGTCCTGTTCTGGTCTGCCTGGGACAAGAAGGCCATGGGATCAGTGGAGTGAGTCAAGTGAAAGGCCACTAAAATGACTCAAGGATTATGCAGGAAAATACTAAGAGAAGCTGAGGAGGCTTGGACTGTTTAGCCTGAAGAAGAGAAGGGTCAGAGTGGTTCTTATGTACAGTTGGTAGAAATATTGGTGTATAGTGTGTAGAAATATTTGATGGAAGGGTGTAAAACTAGAATCAAAACTAAAGCATGGCAAGATGTTCTTTACTGACTTTTAAAGCTCTTACCTCCAGATCCTGCTCCCCTGCTCCTTGCAAGTATTTCACCTCTGAAGCTGCTGGCTCAAGGCTCTCAGTGACATTCAGTACCTGTGCCCAGCTGGTCTGGGTGCAGTACTTGGTCATTCCAGAGCAGAGCTGGGTGTTCTTGGAGTGCTGTGCCAGGGCCCTCAGGGGAAAAGTCCCCCACTTTCAAAAAGCCCTGGTTTCAAAAGCAGGCATGAGTTCTGTATTCCAACTATCCCTGCTGTCAGTAGCCAGCTTACTTCCAGTGGCTTCTGAAGGATGATGCAGCTTGGCACCAGGTGAATGAATTTCTAGTCCTTTGTCTTTTACCATGGACAGTCTGGGGCACCAAAAAGCAGGGACCCTGAGCTGGGGAATGGGAGACAGCTTCTCAGTGCCTCTGTTCAACCAGAGAGCAGAGAGAGGAAAAACTACAAACAGAAATCACCTCTTGTATTTGCAGGTGAGCAGGGTAAAGCTTTTAATGGGATTTGCTTGATGGAACTTCTTTTTGCTGGGAAATGCTGATTTGATAAAATAAATCATCATATGGGTACATTTTCATTTGAATGAAACTTGTGCTAGGAAAGGTTCTTTAAGCTCAGGGTAGAATTCTTAATACAAGCTATGCCCCAAAATGGTCTTGTATTCCAGAGCAATTAAGATGCAAAATCTATCTGTAGATAGATTGTTTTTTCCTCAAAAAAAGTTCTGGGAAAAGAGAAGATTGCAGGAAGGTCTGATGGATAAAATGACACATCTAAGGAGAATTTGAACAGTTGCATGGTCATGAGGTTTACACCAAGAAAAAACTGTATTTCATGCAGAGTACAATTGAATTGTGAAGCTCATTATCATAAGATGCAGAAATAAAAAGAATGAATGGATTAAAAATGAAATTAGATGTGTTCATAGAAGATAAGTCTACCTGGGCAGTCAAAAAAGATTTCTGGAGTTAGCCACTAACTTAGTATGCCCCTTTTACCAAGAGCAGTTCAGCTTTAGATAAAAAGTGATGGGGTTTGTTTTTGCTTTCCTCTTCAGCTACAATGTGCCATGGAGAGCTGACAGTGGCTGTCATTTGTTATGTTGTTGGTGGCTGCTGCCTGTAGCACAGTCTGACCAATACCACCCCTACACTGGTGGTTTCTCAGGGAGACTGTTCCTATAATCATTAGATTCATGTTTGACATTTGAGAGCTGACAGTCTTTAAAACACTGGTGGTTATCACTGCACGTACTGGCAGTGTATTAATGGGACAAATGTGTTCCTGTGGTGTTTCTCAGCTTGTAGGCAAGTATTTTAATTTCTGTGTATTAGTCCTTTGATGAATGTTATGAGAATATGTGATTACTGAATGAAAGGGAATGGTAGCTGGCTCCTTGCAATTGCAAATTTAACCATTTAGGAGTTGATAAGGAATAAATTCACTCTGCCTCTCTTTTCCTATTTTCTTTCTAATGTTGCCCTTCTCCAATCCCCAGTTACTAATTTTTTCTTCTACTTCATCATTGTGTAATTGGAATTCCCCTTCATGTCTTCTCAGTTGCAGGTTAGAGAAGGGCATGTTCAGCTCTTTACCACTTCTAGAAGTATTCTTTAAAGACTCACAAATTTACTGAAGTAATTTACCTATTTTACAAATAGGAGCTAAATGCTGCCTCTTTCCCAAGCACAGGAAAATGCTTCCCTTTCCCAAAGTCAGATTCAGCTGTTGCTGGAAATTAGACAATGACCTTATTTCTTAGGTGGTGAAGCTGTAAGATGGTGAGGATTTTACCTGGACAGTGGAGGATAAAGATAAATGGGAATTAGTAAACAGATTTTCATCATTGATTCAGTCTGAGGATGCAACAAAATGAAACCATATACAATCGACCTGTAGCAAGCTTTACAATTGAAAGTTAGAGACTGACAGAGGTATTTATGATGAAGTTTGATTTGGATAAACATCCATGTGTTCAGTGTTGATCCTGTCTGCATCTCAGTGAATGATTGTGCTTAGGTTATCAACCCTGGGATATGGGAAGGCTTGGGATATGGAAAAGCTTCAGGACATAAGCTTGTTTGGCTTTCTGAATGGATAAATGTCCCTAATGTGCTAAATGTTGGCTGTGAGTCTGGATCACAGTCCCTGCCAGGCTCCTGGATGGCCAGAAATTCAGGTGAATAATTTTTTCAGACTCCAAGATCCTTTTATTTGAACCCACAGCTGGAATTCTCATCCATCTCTAGTGATGAGACATTGGTAGCAACAATTGCACTATGTCATAACTACTTTTTACTCACCAACACCCAGAATTTTTGTAAAGCTTTTCTATGCAGGGGTGGATCAACAAGCAACACCACTTGAAAGAGGTGACCTGCTGATCAAATGCTTTCTACAGACACAGCTTCAGGCATTGTATGGAAGCTTTCCAACATAGAGAGACATATGCAAGAGTCAATGAGTAAAGAATTCTGCAAAATATGATCTTAGGTTGTGGGGAGAAAGAAGTTGTCCAGGGCACATTGGTCTGATCACTGCTTGCTAAAAGGCATTTTTTGCTGCTCTTGATGTTTTGTTCTCTAAATTGTCTTGCCTTTTTTTAGAGAGAACTAGAGCAATAAACAGAGGGGGTTGGCTGTGGATTCAGAATGCTGTGGTTAAGTGATGTTTAGGTCTGTTTGTTGTCTTTTCTCTGTGAGCACAGTTACAATCTCAGTTGGGAGCATAAACTGGTCAGTCCATCACTGGGAAATTTACAGTGCTGCTTAGTTCCTTTCCTGGCACAAATTAGACAGATGGGAAGACACATCACACAGGCTAAGAAGACTTTACTATGGTAGAAAGGTGAGCATGGCTATTTGCAAATCTTTAACCCAGAGTGAACTGTTTTATCAGTCAGTAAACAGATGACTGTTTATCCTCAGAAGATTTAATTTCACCAGTAAAGGTTGAGACCCCGAGCCCAAGGCAAGTGAGGGGTGTGGGGACATTATTTTGTTCAGAGAAGGATCAGACCAAAGTGATTGGAGAGGGAGAAAATGGGGAAATTTCTGTACAGAAGGCAACAGTGCTGAACTTTTTCCTGTTGGGTTCAGCTCTGATCATCTCTAGCCAGTCCATGGCCAGCTTTGAGCAGATAAAAGATGTTCAAGTGTCCAGGTTTACCTGGGTTAAAAAATGAGTCTGTAAAAGGTTCAACCTTCTTGAAAAATAGGTAACTTCAGCTATGGTTCTAACTTTGATACTCGGCCCTTTCTATACAAACAGAGCAATTTCCTAGATCTGAGCTCCCTCAGATCTCCTTGAGTGTACCTGTATGTTAGCTAATCCTCTAAGCCAGCATCTAAAAATACACACTCCCCATGGGCACTTGCTAGACCTGTGCAAGCCAACAAGTTTGCTCACAGTCAGAGATGAGGAGAAATACTCTGAGTTCATGCAGGTGCACCATTCCTGTCTGTTGCAACCAGACTGAAGCCTGAATTTCCTCTGAGTTAGATGCCAAGCCTGAAACATACCTGGATTGTCAGAGGCTGTGGGAGCTGTAGTGAAGTCTCCAGCCAATCTGGAGGCTTGTAGTGAGGTGCAAAGGCAGGATGCTTTCTACCTGTTCTGGTACCTGCAGCAGAATAACTGCAGTGGTGCTAGCTCATGACAGCTGGGGGCTCTCTCCTGTAATGACACTGGGAAAGAAAATGCCTCCAGCTCCACAGCAGCAAGTTCATGGCAGGTGTAATGTTTGAACAATTTTATAATCCTAAATTGTTTTTCAGAAAATAAGAGCTGCTAAACTTTTCTACACTTAAACAGCTTCATACCATCAGGGAAAGAGGGAGTTCAGTCTCCATTACTCATTCTTTCCTTGGCACATGTGTATAGGGAGATCTCCAGATGAAAACTTTGATGACATTTTATATGCAATGTGGAAAATTATTTGCATTCTATTGCTATTCTTGCAGGATCAAGTATACTTCTGGAGTTTGCAGCCCCTGCAATCCAGTGATTATGTGTGAACCTTGCATTTCTTTTTTGACAAATGTGGTTAACAGAGAAAGCAGGATCCAAATGTGATGTGCAAATTCAAAACACAGAAGAAAACTTAATATATATATATATATATATATATATATATATATATATACACATTATATATAGAGAGTGATTTTTATTCCAGTCTCATCATATTCCATAGTCTAAGTCATGAATTTTAACACCATGTTTTTAAAAGGACTGAGAGCTTCATATAAGGAGACAGGTGCTACTTGTGGAGTGTGCAGCACAGTGTTGCTGTCACAGGACACCTATAGCTGCAGAGGTCCCTTGTGCAGGGAGCAGCACTGAGGCAGCTGCCATTTCTGCTTTAGTTCTGATGCTTATGTGAGCAAGCATGTGCTTCAGCTTTTTCCTCTCACCAGAGCTGTGTTTGCTCTTTGGAGAAGAATTTGCTCAGCTTCATCATCTCATAGTGTTTTAAGTTCTGCTGAAGTCTGATGGTGCTTTGAGTCATGTTGTGTCCTTGGGCACAGAGAGACTGTGAATTTCACAGGTTAATTATACTTTGAGTATAACAATATCCATGTTAAACAGCATGAGTTTCTATTTCATTGGATACCTCCTTGTTCCTGTGTTTTGAGAGATGGAAAACAGAAATGGAGAAGTGAATGGAAGAACAAAAGTCTGCATTTGCTATCTCCTGTGCTCCCATCCCAAACACTGAGTCCTAGGCTCCATGATGTTTTTAGCAGATGTGACACAATTTGAGGTATTATTCCAGTAGTGCCAGAAATTCTGGTGGTGTCTCAGCCATTTGCAAGAGGATTTGTCCTGCTCACCAGTTAGCATTGTGGGCAGGCTTTCCCCAACCTGCAGCCTGCTGTGCTCACCACAAGGGAAGAGAGGATAATAAAAGAGTGAAGAATACTCAGGACCTCAATTATACCTTTGGTTTAAGGATTTCCATCACTTTCTAAATAATCTTTAGTGTGCTTTAAATACTGTCTAATGTATTGCCTGGGC
Organism: Muscicapa striata striata; assembly: GCA_030060385.1. Classification (NCBI taxonomy): domain Eukaryota; kingdom Metazoa; phylum Chordata; class Aves; order Passeriformes; family Muscicapidae; genus Muscicapa; species Muscicapa striata. The sequence continues at coordinate 2,766,155 of JAREIS010000134.1, forward strand.
TTTTGGTGTCTAGCTGTGCAGTACCATGCTACTTAGGGTATACCTTAAACAGCTAAGGAATACTTACTCTCTTGCCAGTCATGGAATATTTTGATTTGGAAAGGATCATCAAAGTCCCAGCTTTTGGCTCTGCACATGACAGCTCCAAGAATCACACCATGTTCAAGAACTGAAGCTTTTGATCCTGGTACTGCCTTCACTTACAGTGAGAGGCACTCTTTTCCTCAGGAGCTTTTGGTCAAAACAGAGAATACAGAAAAGTTTGTTGTGAGACAACACTGTCTCACTGGCTAGAATCTCAGAGCTTGTCTGCTGTGTCAATATCTTCTTGGACATGTGTTTTCAAACTGGGCCACTGTGTAGCTAAGCAAGGGGTGGCCACTAAGTCCAGGTGAATGTGCTGCATATAGTGACCACTGACATTTTGACAGCCAAAGCAGGTGAGCAGCTGTGGACAGGGGTTTTTTTTTGTTGTTGTTTCTTTTCCTCCAGAGGGAGAAAACTTAGCCAACAGTGCTAAAATTATTGAGAAGCCTGGTGCAGGAGTTTTGCATGATGACTGCTGCAGATCTGCAGTCACATGAGTGCATTTTGTGAATGGGTTGGGGCCTGACCTCTGTATAACTGCACAGGGCATTGCATGGTAAGCGTTTTTGTTAATGACATGCTTCTTACCCTGAGAGCAGGAGCTGAGGGGGTGAATGTTTTCCTGCAAGTGCCTGGGTATTGGTTCACATGGAAGGAGTTGTGCCTTCCTCTACCAGTTATTCAGCTGAGCTATTAATTCAGGCAACTTCTCTGTAAAGAGCTAAAGCAGAGGCAGTAAGCACCAAAAAACCTGCACAGGTCAAGGAGTGTAACTTTTCCTAAGCTATGTTAGACTTTCCAATATGTCCCAGAGCTGTGGAGGTACTCTCAGAGTATGCTAAGGCTACTGTGGGAAAATGTTCCCCTCCAAAACTAGGTTTCTGCCTCTGGTGCTTTGAAAGCAGATGGGAGGCCAGACCAGGGCACCAGGTTGCCTGCAGCACAGTAATATTGCCTGTATCAGGAAGGATCCAAAGTGTGGCATGCAGACAGCAACTGTTGCTCAGCTTTTCCAGCTATCTAGAATAGATCTGACAAGCAATTAGAGCATGAATATATTACAGAGCCGATGGGGGATGCCTTTGTTAAAACTTGTGACCCATACTTAGCTGCTGTTTACATTGGCGGCTGCGTGGAGGGTGGGCAAGACCCTACCTGCCTGTCTTTCTGCTCTCCCCTTCCCTGCCGGAGCCAGCCGGGGAGCTCTGCATCCCATTGGATGTTTCAAATGCTTTCTGCACAAGTCATAATTAATGCCGAGTTGTGGAGCTCAGACCAGATGTGCTGCCGAGATTATCTCCCAGGGCAGATGGGCTGCTCTGTGCTCCGCAGCGCTGGGTGCATGGAAAGCTGCCAGTGCTGGGACTCAGAATGTGTCTGATGCCTGAAGTCAGGACTTTCTTTCTCTGCCGCTCCTGCTGTCTGACACTGCCTGGTTTCTGCTTGAAGCTCAGCGCCTGTCATGTAGCGGAGTGCTGCACAAGAACGAGAGGTATGAGACCATTTTCCAGAGTTCAGATTTGTTAAGGTTTTCTTTTGCTAGAGGAAAAGCAGATATTTAAGTGTAGCCTTAGACAGAGGCTAAGAATCTAAAATAGCAGCTGACTTTACAAAGGGGGAAGAGTGGGAAGGACATAGTCTATGGCCAGAAATACTACTGGATACCAAGCTAACATGTGGAGATAGCTCTGGGGAGAGGTGTTTCTCTTTGCATGTATGCAGAATATTTAAATCAATGTATGTGGATGAGAGCAACACGCTTCTAGTATATGGACACTGCTCTTTCTGGGAATGGGGTCAGAAGACACCAAGTTTTACCATTTGTGTGACTCTGAGCAAGTAATCTTGTCAATTTTTCTTGATTTCTATTTGTCTTTTGCTTCCTTCCCCCCCACCCCCCCTTGCATTCTCTTCTGGCTGGATTGTTTAGCTGCTCAGGACTATCTTTTTTAGGTACATACGGCTCCTACCATGAAACTCTTTTCTGTTGCTGCTGCAGTAATTCACATACTCTGTGCTTGGGTGGGCTAGGGGAGGGGAAACAAGTTAAAGATTTGTGTGTGTTTTGTGCTGTGGAAGCATATGAATTTCTGAATGTCTGCCCGTGATTTTTTCTCAGTGCTTTCATGTGTGAGAGGGACAGATAAATGGGAACTTAAGCATGAAAGTGGGAAGGTAAAAGCAGGCACTTACCTGTGCAGGTGAGCACGTACACAACCCTTATATCCATAAACTGCCTGTCTGTGAGGCACACATGCGTGCGCGGGTGTATGTGCTGCTGTACAGCAGCATCCAGGTGTAAGCCTGATTATCTTCCCACACATCTTTTAACGTGTGTGGAATAAGCTGTGCATGCAGCTGACGTAGGTCAGCCTGGACTTTTCATACTTTAAGCAGATGCAGAGTCCTTAGTCCTCTGTATGAAGAAAATCTACTCAAAAACTGACTTAATCTCTGTCTTTAGTTTATTTTGGTTGAACTCAGAGCCTCTGATGAGGAAAAATGTAGCAGAGAGCATATATTTTCCTGCCCATTGCATGTCTGGACAGCATAGCTGAATGTATAGGCTTTGTACGCCTGGAGCTGGTGGGTGAGCTGTTCAGGCCAGGACAGAGAGCCTGTCTGTGTCTTAGTCAGTACATCATTCCTGGCTTGCTCTTTCCACAAAGAGTCACCTAAATCTTTAAAGAACAGAGGCAGCTTGTTGGAGTAGAGGAAAGAAATTCTGTAGCTCTACTAGCTCATTTTTTTGTATCTCTTGAATCTTCCTGAGATTAAGGATGTGTTTCCAGGCATGCTGGAGTTTTTTTCTGCTTTGAAACCAAACAAAAGAGCCTAGCTATAGATAAGAGTATGACAAGGAAAGTTAACCCTTTGGTTACTAGTAAACTTTTGGCTTTATTTCCAGCTTAACTCTGTCTGGAGTGTGACTGGATGGCACTGGCTCCCCTTCTTTAGAATGAAGAAAAAGAGTTTAATGTCTTCCAGAGGGATCATCAAATGGAGTGAAGTGTTGCCAAGTTCAGTCTGAGCTGCAGGGTGCAGTGATTAAAAACAGGCTTGTGCCTTGAGGAGCAGGCAGATGAGGCTGTGTGTGACTGGCTCCACATTGCTGCTCCTTGACAGGCAGGGACAGCAGTCCCTGGCCAAACCAGAGACCTTGTCATGTACTGGGAGTTTCAGGGACATTTTACTACATCACTTTTACAAGCTCTGAGACCTGACAGAAATGAGACGAACGATACAGAGTCACAGGACACCAGGTGCTCAGTTTGCCCTGCGTGGCACTGGGAGACAGAAGTAGGCACATCTGCTAAGTCTGTAGCCAGTGTGACTGAGAGGGCCCAAAAGATAATTCTCCAGAACTTCATCAAGGTCCCCCAGCAGATGCCCAGATGAAAGATTTCTGCAAGCCTGGAACTGTCAGCATCTCAAACTTCCCTTTGACAGTCCCTTTCCAGCCCCACTCCATAAATAGCTCTTAGCTTGCTCTTTCTCTGAACCATAACACTATTTTTATTTTCTAAGCCATGGACAAGTTCTGCAGCCACTGCACAGATGAACCATTTCTCCAAGGCAAGCTTTCCAGTCCCACTGGAAACTCTCTGCTTTTTCTCTCTAAACACCAACCACAATGTTCTTACTGCCAAAAGACTTGGCCTGGGTGAAGTCTTTCTTCTGAGCAGCATCTGTGGTGGCCCTTGTCTATGGCTCAGCAAAAAAAAGGTAGGATAGAGAGAAATAAAAAGCATGGTGCTGCAGTGTAAATGAAATATGTAACAAAGGGAAAGTTGCACCTAGCAAAAGACTTAGCCTGGGTGAAATATTTTATCTGAGCAATGTTTGGTGATCCTTTCTAGTGCTTCCCTGGGAAATTAGGGTTCAAGGGAGAGCAAAAGCCATAGATCTGGAGTTGGGTCAGAGCAGGGCTGCCAAACCAGGGTGGGAGGCAGCTGAGAGAGCTGGGCTGCTTCACTCTGGCAATGGCTTGAGTCCTCTTCCCACCAAGAAATGACCTATGCAGACTGTGTGATCTCACTAGCACAGCCCTTCAGCAGACACTGTCACACAAGAAGAAACTCACACTTGTGCCAGTTTCTTTCACTCATCCTATGATAGGTAGATCATCTTCCTCAGTCATGTTTGCTTTCATGCCTGTTTTTTCTTGCTACTTATTTGAAATAGTCTGGAGGGAGGTGAAGAAAATTGCAGTATAAGAATATTTCAATGCCTTTATTTCCTCCAAAGATTGTTGTTTTCATCAAGGAGAAAAATGTTACTGACCTCAAGGTGTGAGGAGGAAAGATGGGATCCCCAGCATCTGGCTGTGCAGGAGACACCCACAGTAATGGTGATACTGTGTTTGTGGAGGGTCCATCTGCTGCTCCATCTGAGCCTCAAAGAAGATCACCCTTCTATCTCTGTTCCCTTAGCATCACATTCCTTAATTTCTGTGTCACTGGTCTCTGTTTGACTCTAGTCCACTTGTCTCCAGAAATTGCTCACAGGTAGATTGCACCTACAGAAACCTTCTGCTCTTGTGATCCAAGTTGACTGTGAAGGCAAGGACTGATGGTGCCTGAAATGTATTAGAGATGTTGCTGAGCACAGACCAGTCAAGGCTGGGGAAAAGTAGATTCTCTTCAGTTGAGACTATGCTGCATAGTGTTGTTCTGTGCGTGCCTGCCTCTGTGTGTGTCTGACTGCCTTTGTCCTTGATCTGAGTTAAGTGCAGAACATCTGAGCAAGAGCTTATGAAGAACATTTTATATGTGCTTTATGCCTGGGGAATGCAGAGCATTTACCTCTTTCCCAGAGTTTTCTCTAGACAGATCCATTAGGAAACAGATTCAGCAAGTAGGGATTTGACAAATGAGGGCTGCTATTGCCCTGACACGTGCCACATCCTGACCTCCCTGAATTTATATGTCTTGCATCTAGAAAAGAAGACATGTATCATTTTAAGGAAATAGATATGCCCCATCATGACAGCAGGGATTACATGATGGGATTATAAAGCAATCCATGCAAAAGCAGAAACACATTCCCTATCCAGGAAACTGACTTCAGAGACACCCAACTCAGTGAAAATTCAAAGAGATTAGAAATAAGAACTAGTAAAACCTTTACTCTGAAATAAACCCAACATATACAGTGATAAAGATAAGTCTCTCCCATGCTCCAGGGCATGCCCTCCTGCCAGGATGAGGGAATTTCCTTTGAGGCTTTTCATGGCCCTCCGGCTCTGATGCTGTAATGCAGTTGTGTAGGATGTGTAAGGAAAGTTTCTGTTTTCTGATGTATAACAAACAGGCAGAGAAAGGAAACTGCACTTCAGGATTCTTCTTTCAGCCTTCATTCAATGAATTGAAACTGATAATGAGATGTTTGTTTCACTGAGGATTCAGCAGGGTTGGACTGAATATAGAAAGCAGATATGGTTTGACATGGTGTCTCCTATGTAAAACAGTGATTGGTGATTAGGGAATGTCCTACCAGGGGTTATCAGCCTCTCATGAATGTAGCACCAGAAAAAAAAAAAAGAAAAGGAATACATAGTCACTAGTGGGGGAAGGTAAGTAGAGCCTTCAGAAATGGCCAAATTCCCTGGCCTGGTATGGGCACCTATGTGCAAGCATTAATCACTGCTTCTGGCTATTGGGTGTGAAACAGTGTGACTCCAGTATTGCATGCTGCTTTTTTTTCAGACCTGCAGGTTTAAATGAGAGCTGAATGAATGATCTAAAGATCCTTGATATCAGTTGTAAACTTCTTGTAGCTTTGAAAAATCCCTGATTATAATTTCCTACCTGCTCTGGTCTGGTGTCATCTGAATTCTGAGAGTAGATTCTGAAATTCAGGGAATAGATTCTGGGATTCCCCTACTTACTGAATTTTTATTGCCAAAACATGATTAACTTGGATACCATCTTCCCTTTCTCCACCAAACATTGTAGGGTGCTAGAATTAGAATTTCAGAACTCAGCTCAGTGGCAGTCCTTTTAGATGGGGCAGTCTCCTGGTGGTAGGGATTGAACTAAGACCTCTGGCTCTTGCAGCCTGAGCCCCTTCTGTGCTGCCCAAAGATCTGATGCCAGAGGAGGCATTCAGCAGCTGGTGTTGGCTGGGAACTCCATACTCCCAAAGAAACAGACAGTGCTTCAAACTGAATGATACATGTCTACAGTCAATCTGACTAAAGAATTAACCTAGGCCAGTCTGGTTTTACAGAATAAGGTGCTTCTGATATTTTCAAGATCAAAGGAATACAGCATACACTTTTTAGTAGGAAGGGCAATGGATTTTGCATGAATTTTACTGTGTGTGGTGTTTTCGTTTTCTTGTTTGTTTGTTTGTTTGTTTGTTTGTTTTTTTTTGTTGTTGTTGTTGATGTTGTTTTTATTTGTTGGGGGTTTTTTGTTTGTTTGTTTGTTTGTTTTTTAATTTTCATTCAGCAAGTTAAATTAAAGGAAAAGAAATACAAAGAGTCTCCCAGGATGGTGGAAGATTCTCACAATATCCAGTTTTAATGTTGAGAGCTATACTCTGCTGTGTCAGCAGTCCCCTCCTGGTGGGATTGCTGCTTTTTGGGCTGGCCAGTTGCAGACTAGTGGAGGGCAGCTGTGTGATAGTGGGTACATGCAGGAAGGAAATGTGTCCCATAAAGTCAATGTGGCCTTTGTTTTGGTCTTCTTGGGATGGAAGATGCAATGGTAGTAAAATTACTTAATCTAAATCCAGCACAGACGTGGATAACCATAAACATAACCTTAAGCCCACCTTCCTTGGGTATGAGATATAAACCAACTTAGAGCAGAGGATAGTTTGAAGCACAGTTAAGCAGAAAAAAAAAATATTCATCATGTAATTCTTGTTTTTTAAAATAGCTTTATTCTTCAGAGTCTGTTAGACTGGACCTTCACAAAGGCTGCCCCCTCCGTGTGAAATCCTCCCTCCCTGTGTGCCCCGAGCAGCAGCTGGGGCAGTCTGAGCTGACCCCAGCTGTGTGTGTTGCTCTCTGCTGTCAGGGATCTTCGGGCAGCGCCTGGAGGACACGGTGCAGTACGAGAGGAAGTATGGGCAGCGCCTGGCCCCGCTGCTGGTGGAGCAGTGCGTGGATTTCATCCGCGAGAGGGGCCTCACCGAGGAGGGGCTCTTTCGGATGCCTGGACAAGCCAACCTCGTCAAGGATCTGCAGGATTCTTTTGATTGTGGAGAGAAACCCCTTTTTGACAGGTGAGTTGACATCACCAAATTCAGGCTGGTGTATGTGTGACATGTAAAACATGCCAGGAATATCCACGCGGTGGCAATCCTAGCTTACATTTTCCTTCCATGCCATCATTCTCTCTGTTGAAAGTGCTGATGGAGCTTTCTCCTGCATGGTGGTGGGTGTGGAGGCCTTTATTCAGCTCAGTGGTGGAGCAGAACTCATTGGGCTGTGTGGGGCTCCTCCAGTGTATCAGCTTAAGCACATGTTGAATGAAAAGCATTGCTAGATTGGGTGCAACAAATGGAGCATTTGGTGAGATCTCATCACAGAAATGGGTATGACAGAGGTGAACTAGGTGATATACTGCTTTCAGATGTTGCATTCTCCCAGTAGATCTGCCTGGAGCAATATCTTGACTCTTCCTTGTCACCAGGTTGCAGGATAGTCACCACCATCTGACATGTTTTACCTGGCCATTATGCCAGCAGCTGTTTTGTAGATTCTCAGCTTAACATCGGTTCCCATGGGAAGAGTGTCAGCCCTGTCTCTGAGTGCTCCATCCAAGGGCAGTTCTCAGCTCTGCTGTCTCTACACAGGCCCTCAGGCAGTCAGATGATCAGAAAAGTGGATGCTGTCAAGGCCCTTCCAGCCAAACCCTGTCCTTACCCTGTAACTAACATTTCATCCACTCAGTCACACGTACATTCTGCCTGGAGTGAAGGTCACCATTGTGCAAAGCTTAATAGCCCTTTGTGAAATAGAGCTTGACCCTAACAGAGACCTTGAACTTCAGGGATATTTGGATCCAAGGGCATTGTGTAGATCTGATCTGATCTCTATCACAGATCCATAAATGAGATCAGATCTGGGATCTTGTCTGGGAGGCCTGCCACCATTCCTTGCTGGAAATCACTAGCCCCACTTTTCCAGGTGATGCTGGTGGCTTCTGGTGTATTACCAACACGTTAACCTTGGGGGATTGCTTCCCCTGGACCTGCAGCCAGTCTCAACACTGCCAATTCCTTCCCCGCCCACCACTGCAGGAAGAGCTAGCACTCTCTCCTGCGTGGGCAGAAACAGTGCTTGGTTTCATCTTGGGAAGTGTATCTTCAGAGTTTATTTGGAACATTCTTCTAATTCTTCCCTTCCCTCAGCTTCCCAGACCACCCATTCTCCTTCCTTTGATTCCTAACCACAAACACTATTTGCTCCCTAAATGGAAGTGTCAAACATTTAGAAATATTTTCATGAAAAAATAAGTTTGAAATCATCAAATTGTCTCAGTTAATCTTTTCTTAAACAAAAGATTTGATTTTTCTTAATTGAATTTTTATTTTGTATTTTTAATTGAATGTCTGGGTGTTCTAGCTCAGAATTAGAATTTCCTTAATTCAGGACTTACATTCTGGAGCAGAAGTATCAATGGAAAGGCTTAATTAAGAGTGAAAGTCTAAATTTCATGTTTTGCTTTAGTTTTATCTAACTTCATTGTTATCTAGCCTCTACCCAACATTTTTAAAGGAAAATCCAATTGTACAATGGTTTGGATTGGAAGGGATCCTAAAGTTCATCTCCTTCCAGCCCCCTGCCATGGGCAGGGATGCCTGCCATTAGATCAGGTTGCTCAGAGCCCATTCTACCTGGCTTTGGACACTTCCAGGGATGGAGCACCCACAGCTTCTCAAGGCAGCCTCTTCCAGTGCCTTAGCACCTCAGGTGCAGAAAGCACCTTCATTATCACAGACATTTGGCTAAATAGATCAGTGCTAAGTATCCCATTTTAGGGAGGCACTAAGGAGCTCCAGGAAGGAATGCCTGCCTTGTGGGTAGTCAGTGTGCACTGCAGTAACTAAAGGTTCTGTGCAGAATCAAAGGCAGCCTGGAGAACCTGAGCAGTGGTGTCCCAGTTACTGCCTTTTGCTCTTTGCACCATGTCCCCATGTATACATCCAGGCTGTCTTATGTATTTGTAGTCACAGACAGCAGTAGGGAGAGGCAGTTCCACTCTGGTTAAATTAAATGCTTCTCCTCCTAGCAACCATAATTTTCTCTATGTATAGCTATAACTTATCTCTGTGTGGCTAGGATACCTTGGCAGCAGAAGTGTGAAATCCTTATGTTTCTTTCCAAATCAGGTGCAGTGAAAGGAATATCCTTTCTTGTTTCCCAGCTGCAGTCAGTGCTTTTAGATGTCTTTTGTAACAATAGTGATATTCCAGGTGCTTATAGCCTGCCTGCCCCATGGTGGGTCAAACCTTTGTGATGACTGACAACTAAAATACTTATTTTGAAAAGGCTTTCTTTTCCAATGTTTTTATGAAAGGCCAGGTGTTGCTGTTTTGGAAGCACCTATAGCAGTCTCCTCCTGTTGCACTTTCATGCCACTGAAAGTCTGACTCTATTTCATGTGGGTGAAATAGTTTGTGCAGCCAGTGGCCCTGAAGCTCTCTTCTGGGCTCTGCTTCTCAGTGATAGTCATATCCACCATCTATGCCTGAAACTCCACACGAAAGGAAGAAAAAGAAAAAAAGAATAAGGGTACTTATCTCATTTGTAAAACACTATAATCATCTAAAGAAAACCAGTGTGTGAAACTGTGATATTCTCAAATATGATAGAGCTGTTTAATAGGAATAGCATTAGCAGGATTAGGAGTAAGTGGTACCTGCTGACAGTTTCCTGTTGTAGTTTTTCCACTTTTGTTTTAGCTGTGTGCTCCAAAACAGAAACACACTAAGTAGAAGAGATTCAGCTTTTGGAGAAAAGAGAGGATTTGAAGCTCTCTTGCCCAATGTTCACTGATGTGTTTTTCTTAGAATTCTTTAAAGACTGTCAGGGCAATGGTTAGTAGGGAGGAGCTGGTGACAGAATTTGTTTAGACTTCCAACAGTCAAAACCTTTGGGGAGGTCATCTGCAATGATAAACCACCTTGTATGACAGGAAAATTAAAATGAGGGAGAGGTATCATCATACACCAGAAGCTAGGTAGCTGGAAAGGGTTCATCTTCATCATGGGATCTGACATCTCAACCCCAACTTTAAAGCAAAGGAGAAAGAAGAGGTAAAGAAGTTCCTGGATTGGGAGAGAAAAAAGCTGATATCCTATCATAACAGGTGGGCTAGGAAATTCCAGATACCACAAGCCAGGCAGCCGTACCAAAGGGCTGGAGGAAACAGAGCTTCCTTTTTTTTCCCCTCAGTGATTGACCTGGGCACATGGGAGCCCAGCCCACCAGCTGTATGAGTGTCCTGGCTGGGCAGAGCATCAGGAAGGATCAGTGAGAGGCTCAGTGGCTCTGTGTCAGGGAATAGGGATGCAGAGCTCTGTTGCCAATGCTGTGTGATCACTGTGCACTTGCCTGCACTATTCCTCATATTCCTGGTCCACACTGGCAAAGGAACCACAGTGTCACCTTCAGCAGTATCATGGACATATCCCTTCCACTGTCTGTGTTACCTGAGGTGCATTTCTGTCTTGACAGAATGGAGATTTGCCTTGTTCCCAGGCAGACCTTCCTGCCTAGTACCAATGATGGCAGAAGAGCTTCTTTCATGTGTCTATTTTGTCCCTGGCCCTAAGATGCACCTTGATGCACCCCCAACAAAAAGCATCAAGCTTTGAAGTAGTGCGGGTTTCTAAATTTCCTTCCCTCTTCTCTATTGCAGCAACACAGATGTTCACACTGTGGCGTCCCTCCTGAAGCTTTACCTTCGAGAGCTGCCAGAGCCTGTCATCCCCTTTGCCAAATATGAAGACTTTCTTTCTTGTGGACAGCTGCTCTCAAAAGATGAGGGAGAGGTCAGTGATCCTTCGAATCTGCCTCCTCAAGAATCAATGTAGTACAGGTTTTTTCCTCATCTCTTCAAACTTGTTTTAAATCAATGAAGTCCCTGGGAACCTTTTCCTGAGTTTTTCTGAAGCTGTGGATTGGGTGCTGTTATCACAGACTGCTGCTTAAAAAAAAAAAGTCAGTCTTGCAGCCTGGTGCTTCCTTCTTCTGAGCTAAGCTCTTGTGTAGCACAATTGGCAAGAGATGCAAGGTAGGAGAAAATCTGGGTTCCTTTCCCAGCTTTGTTGTTTACTCCCTATTAAGCTGTATGGAGTCGCTCTCTTTGTGTTTTCCATTTTATATATCACAACAGTATATTCTCCTTCCCAAAGTTTTTGGTGGATGAGGTATTGATCAGTGCAATGATCCTTGCATTTCTTAGAGGAAGGCACTATGAGAAGGCAGGCTATGATATCCTAGAATGGGGGAGGGAATAATGCTATGAATACTTTGCCAGAACCCTCTTATGATGTTCTTCTCTTTGCTTTCCAGGCAAGGGAAAGGGCTGACAAAAACTAGCAAGTCTGTGGCAGTCATGGAACAGGATAATTTACAATATGTTTGATTGATCTGTTTCATCCATATTGTGGTGCTCCCTTGGCCCTTTGCAGATGCAAAGGCACATTAGATCCCGTCTGATGTGGGTGCCACCTTCTAGAACAGAAATTTAAAGAAGCTGCAAGGGCTGTTACTTATGTCTTTGCTAAAAAAGCAAAGGCCAGAGGGATTGTAAATTGTGGTCCACAGTTCTGTCCCTTTTCTGTGTGTGGTCTTGTCTTTGTGTCTGGCAGGATCTGTAAAAACTCCTCCTCTCTGTGAGTCTGGGGCTCACTTTCAGTTCAAGTGGCAGAAGGCTCTGTGCAGATTGCCCTTTTTGATGCCCACAGGAAGATGCTTGTTTGCATGTATCAAATGTAGCATAAGTGGCAATATAGGGTTTTTTTATTGTTAAAAGGCAGGTAACACTCAAAAAATGTAACCTCTAGTCGACTGTGAGAAAGCAAATTTCTGTGCATGAAAAAGCATGTTACCACACATGGATATGTACTTGCATTCTGGACACCAGGGTGCCCGAGCACTAGTGTTGCATTTTAGGAGGTAGAGGTGTGTGTCTGCTCCCTCCAAAACTTGCTCATTTTCTGCCTTATCCTCAGTGAACTCAGGCATCTCTGCAGGGTGCTGTGTTACAGACCCCACAGCAGTTATTTCACAAGAAACAGCAGCACTTCTAAGGCAGTGGAGCTGGTTTGATTTTGGTCATAAGATGTGCAGACTGGGAAGTTTTGGATCCATTAAGAACTATTGCACAAGAGTAGAGACACTGCCAAATTGGGCAAACATAATTGTACATCACTGCTCAGCTTATTAACTACGTTGTTTGCCTGATTTTGTCTGCACAGGCTGCAGCAGTTTGGGAAGCAACATCTGTGTGAGCAAGGTCAGATTCAAATGACTTGTAGAGCAGAATTCTCTCTAGATTAGGAAGGCAATGGGGAGCACTGGGTAGCCAAAATGAGCACTTAGAAAATACAGCACTGCTCATAGCACAGAGTTGTTTTGTTAAGGTGCTGTTGTAAACATAAGCAATTTTGGTTTTGTCAAGGAAACCTGGAAGCTCAACGTGGGCTGTTTACCTTTTCAGAAAGCAAGGTGGAGCACAGGCAGGGGTGGAGAGGCTGTACGTGCACAGTAGCACGTGGAGCAGAATGCAGCACAAAGTCATTCCTAGCCTGTGGGGCCTGACTCGCCTCCCACATGGAAAATCCCCCTGCTCAGAAACGTGGTTTCATTGAAACCATGATTTTTAACACGTAATGGTAAGCAGGGAATTTAAAAATCAAATGTTTTATTTTGTAAAAGTAATTTGAAACAAACTGTAATTGTACCGTTTTAATTTGAAGTACAGTTTTCTTTTAATTTTTCACTTGAAAGTTTTGAATGAGACTTTTGGACTCTTAATATAACCTTTGTTTTGTATGGCCACCCTCACCTCACACCCAAAAAACCAGAATTGCTTACAGCAAAATAGCCTTTTGGATAAAAACGCTGGCATCTCATATTGGCTACACTGTGACTATGGATAGGAATTATTGTGATTATTAGGCTGGCCTAGCTCCAGTACTGCCTTAAGTTTTTATTCAAATTGCTTTTCATCTTCATTCTGCCCCCAGCTGATCTTTGGTGTTTGAATGCAAACAGGGTTGTAACACAGACCTTGGGTGGTGCTAAGGTCTCCAGGTATTTCATCAGAACTACAGCATTAAAAAAGATTTAATTCTAATCCCAACTGATTGGGAGGAGAGTTTGAAAATTTAGAGCAAGAGAAATCTTCAAAAGCCTAAAATCTCATTTGAGTCTGAGCTGCCTTGACATGGTGGTATTTTAGCCTTTACTGCTACCTATACTCTGAAGATGCACACAGCAGTTCAGTGGACTGAACACAAGATTTCAAATGTTTTTTAAAGAGGTGTCTGTATTTTTTATGAACATCTAAAGTGTTGTTAGTTTTCCAGCCAAACTAGCAGCTCTGAATTGGTGCTGATCTGTTAGATACATTGCAAAATCCTTGGGTTTAGCATCATTCATTGGAAAGCAGCATTTTCAAAGAGGTAAGAGTTATTTCTGCAAACACCCATGATAAATAACAGTACAGTGCTCCTATTGCTTGCTGGGCTGCAGCCACTGGCAATGATCAGTGCTGTTTGTCACTACAGAGGCTTCAAGCTTGTGTTTTCCTCTGTGCTGTCACTATGGTGTTCTTAGGCTAAGCCTCTGCCTTCTGTTGGCCAGGTAAGGACAGGTCTTGATAAGGACAAATATGGCAGAGCTGATAAATGTTACAGTAGAAGAGAGAACTTTTTTTTACTCCTCAGGTGTTTGTACTTCAATGAATATAAAAATACTCTCTGTAATATCCTGCCTGAGATTCCTTGTGACAAAGCATGGATTATAAACTTTTAGAACACTTTTTTCTTTCAGGTAGTATCTTTTACCTTTAGGTCATGTTTCCTGCTATTCACAGCTGCCTAAGTTTCTGTTCCAAAGTTTTCTCTGACATCCAGTTCAGCCAATGGTATTTTAATTCAGAGCACTTGAAATACAGTGCCAAATACCTGATTTCCCTATTTATAAATTGGGTTACAGAGCAAAATTCAAGAGGGAATTAGGTCTGTTAGCTCACCTAGTTCTTGTTCAAACTTCTCACTTGAAAGTTGGTTGACCTGAACAACTGACCTTAGCCTTCACACAGTAGCAACTGTCCTTGATGGAAAAAATTTTTAGAAGTTTAAAAAAAGAGGATTGAGATTTTCAGAAGAGACAGGCCTTTTAATGGCTGTCATGATTAAACCAGCATAGTGTTTAAGGTAAGGAATTATGAAGTGGTTACCACTTTTAAGAATTTTATGTTTCAGGTTTTTATTAGAGAATTTTTTTTTTTTTTTGTTCTGGATGTACAGAATTAAAAATTACCTGTATATTTAAAGTAATAAGGAGGAAGGCAGGAAGAGGTGCTGCTCATGGATCTTTCTGACTTGTCTGGACCAGAGAAATGAGGACTACAATGCAGGAGACTGGCCAACAGGATTCCCTTCCTGACAGTCCTTAAAAATTCAAGAAGAGTTTGAAATGAATGTTCAGATGCACTATTTTGGAACCATTTGCTTCTGGAATTTCTCCATCATTTGTCAGCAGCTGTCACTCTTCCTTAAAAGTGCTTTGGTATCTGTTTGTCCACAAAAGGTTTAGCTGTCTCCAAAAATAAGCAAATCTCTAGGGCAACAGCAGCATTGACAGGAACAAGCAAATGATGTTTTGGATTGTGTAGGACAATAGCCTCCTGAGTCAGAGGTTTTCATTAGATGATTTAAGTAGCTTCGGGGGTTTAAGTCATTCCTTCAGCTGATGTGTCATCTTACATTTTAATGTAAAGACAGAAGTTTCATGAGGAAATATGTCCCAGGTCAGAATGACTGTAAATGGAAGTATATCATAAAAAAGGAGGCAGTTGACTTTGACTCATTTAACATTTTTAAGTAAAAGCTTTCCTCTTTTTAAGTAAAAGCTTTTCTAATGCTCAACTGAGCATTATTGCAATGTATTTATACTGCACTTGATGCCTTGAAAGGCTACCTAGAACAGAGGCTAGACAGAGTTAAAGGTATAAAGTAGGTATTTATTAAAAGGCCTTCAAATGATACACCTTGGGCAGTACAAGAGCCTGGCTGGGGCTCTGCCCAAGATGGACCCAAGATGGATGGAATCTCACGAGTTGTCACACTTTTATAAGTTTTGGTCCATTTACATATTGGGGTTAATTTGTTCTCAGGCTGGAAAAGGATTGTTCTGTCTGACTAAGCTGTGAAGAGAACTTGCTAACACTTTATATGAAATTCAGAGTTACATAACAGTTAATGCAGTACAGAATCTGGAAAATATGAAAGCTGAAATGTAAGGCATCACATTCAGTGCCTCCAAGCTTCAAATAGGCAAAGGCACATCTGCTGGTACACTGATACCAATGCTGTGGGCAAGCTTTAAAGGCTGGCAGGCCTCACTAAATGGAGGCTTCTATACAGCCATTAAAGTTTACAGGAGGATTTCCACTGAGAACTGAATTGAGTTCTGGACATCAGGTTTTTGGTAGGGCACAACGCCCTGGATGACACCTCTTCTAAAGCAAAGCCTCTGTGTTATCTTCTGTTGTTCAGCATTTGGCTGTGGAAAGAGGACTTTGTAGTCCTGAAGGATAGTCACGTCTGCTTTGTAGCATTTACATTAATAGCTCTGCTTCTTGTTTTTCCTGTCCCTCAGGGTACTCAGGAACTGGTTAAACAGGTGAAGAATTTGCCCCAAGCCAACTACAACCTCCTCAAATACATATGCAAGTAAGTGAAATTAATTAACACTTGGAAAAGTCTCTAAGTTTTTTGAGGCTATCTTATATGCAAATAATATACTCTGAAAGTATGAATATTCAAAAACCACTCACATGTAAGTTACAACTCCTCTAAAAACTTTGAGGTGAATGCAGCCTGCCTGAAGGAAGCTCTTGGTTTATCCAAGAGGATCAGCCAAGCAAATTGCTGCCACCTGCAGCCTTGGCAGCAGGCATGAATGATACTAATACATTATATTGTTTATTTCAGAAGCACCTACACATCACTCAGGATAGACACTTATTCCTGGTACTGCACACTTTGAAGGTTTATGACACAGGCTGAGTAGCAGATGCAGTCACAATAGACAGTCTGCCATTTGCATGGTTTGGAAGTGGGGTTAGTAGTGGCTTCCTCTTAGACTACCAGGGACCCTATAGCCTTGTCTCCTTTCATATCTGCTGATTTTCCCAGTTTTTGGGCTGGCTCTTTATCTGAGGATTGGAAGGAGTTGATTTTCAAAGGCTACTTCCAACTCCAACCATTCTATGATTGTGTGATCTGTATTTTGTTAGATTCAAGCTTCTGTTAGATTACTTCTGTTATACCTGTAAGGGAAAATTCACCAAAGTCAATCCGTGTAATTTGAGAATTACTATAAAAATGCAAAAATCTGTCCTTCCAGATCCAGTAGATGGCTGGGTCTCTGCCAGGTGGGTACTTCTCACAGAAATCATTCTGTCTTCTCTGGTTCATACACTAGGAATGACCAGGGGTTATACAGAATATCTAAGCTACAGTAATTCCTTGAACCATTTCAGGTGTCAGGGTTATATGAAAAAAGGACAAAACAGAATCCTTATAGTCTGAGAAGTGACTTACTTATGAATTTCCTCATCCTTTGATTTTTCTGGGGGGGCTTTTCAAGGTTCCTTGATGAAGTTCAGGCTCACTCCAGCATTAACAAGATGAGTGTCCAGAACCTGGCTACAGTATTTGGACCAAACATACTGCGGCCCAAATTGGAGGATCCAGTGACCATGATGGAAGGTAGGTGCTGTTCAGTGGGATAGCACAGCAGCTGTGCTTTGGAGCTGTAAGTGAAAGCCATACATTCCTTGGTGGCTGTCTCAGTTGCCTGCACAGCCAGAACAAGTGAAGCCATCCCTCTCATCAGGTCTGTGAGGGGTATTCCAGCTGGCATCCCACTCACCACTGGACTGGGAGTGTCTCTCCACCATGTGGAGATGCCTCTGTGCCCTTGAAACACTTTTTGAACCTACTGCTAAAATGAAAGCTCAGCTGTTTTTTCAGAAGCACTGTGCTTAAGTACCCAACTGCAATCATTTAGTGTTGGTGCATTTCAGTGGTTAAACAGCTCCCTGTAGAGAACATCCAGGCCATGAGGAGAGCACTGTAGTTCTGGCTGTGCCACAGTGGCTGATAACTAGAAGTGTCTTAGAAGTGTTGTCTTCCAAAGAGACTGTATGGATCAAAACTTCACAGAATAATAATGAAAAAAAAATAGTTTTAAATCAGTTAATTTTGGATGTAAAAATTCTGAAGCTTTAAAATTATTTGCTTCCATATCAATCAAGCAAGCTGACATTAGATCTGGGATACAGCTCCTCTCCCAGGTTGCATTGAAACAGCTGCTGGGGTGCAAGTTTGAGCAAGGTTTTTGCATAAAGTTTTGTAGAATTTTGGCAAGCCTGCAAAAAGAATTGATGAATTAATTAGGCACAGATGGAGATGCTGTGCCCAGGATGCATGAACTTGGCTCTGGTTCTGCTCCCTCGCTGTCAGGGACAGCCGACATGGCATTTTGTGTGATGCAAATCCTTCACTGAAGGCCAGTATTGTCATGCCTTAGCAGCAGCAGTGCCTTTAGCTCTTCACAGGTGATGTTCAGATGTGTCCCCCACGATGGCAACTCACTGTAAGGAAACAGGACAACTTCAGAGCACGACCTGATGTATTGTAGTAGTTTAGGGACTCAAAGCCTACCACAGAGATGTGGACCAGATTATTGAGGGTAAATTTGGTACCTCCCCTGGAGGTGTGGAAGGTACAAAAATCAGGGAGCACTGCAGGAGCAGTGCTTGTTATTCAGTGCTGGAGGTGGGGACAGCTGAAATCAGCCTGTGTGCGATGCTGGGACTTCCCCTAGTGGCCACTGGGCCAGCGCTGGCACAGCTCTCACAGCCTTGGCCAGCAGCGTGCCCTCTGCTCAGCTGGCACAGGGGACACGTCTGGGCTCAGATCACCTCATCCTGCAGCCATCCCATCCGATGGCAGAGGTGCCTGTACTGTGTGTAGGTGCTGGGTCTCTCCTAATCATCATATAAAAACACCACAGTGATCTGACCTGGAATTTTGCATTGACACAGATCTGATCTGCAGAAAAATTGGGATATGTAGGCTGGATTTTTAGACTTAATCATTTCTCATAGCAGGATTGGCAATGTTTTATTTTAGTTGAGAATTTAGTTGCGGTTGGTTCGGTAAAAGTAACATAGAAGTAGAATGACTCAATTTTTTTTAGCTTCAGGGTAATTGAATCTCTGAAATGAACTGATAATGAGATCTTAGCAAAAAGCACTCTAATTGTGTCTCTCTGCAAATTTAAACCATGTGTTTCAAATAGAAATATCCGATGTTTGACAGCTAAATTGTTAGGAATGCCCTTATCTTCAAGACATTTAGTTCTCTACCTGCATTCACAGACATAAAATGGAAGTGGTAGGTGAGCTCAGTATATCTTGCTAGTAGGTCAAAAAATCATCAATAAAATCAGGCTCTTTCCTTGAACATTTTTGTTCATTATGTTTGCCTTATTCTCTATCTGAGGCAATACTTAAAAATAGAATTGCTTATTCACCCCTCTAAAGGTTTTCCTCTTTTGTAGGAAGTGCTTCATATTATGTTTGGTAAGTGGTGTTCTCTATTAGTTCATAATGGTCTGCTCCACTCCTGGAAAAGAGTGGCAGCAGGTTTCTGTGAATTTAAATAATTGTGAGCACTTTGTGCACTTGCTGTACACTCTCTACAAGTGTGTGTACCACGCAGATGTCACGCTTCCTGCAAGTCCCTCTATACACCGAGTGCAGCAGTAGGCCTGAGCTGAATTTGTGGTTTTTCAATAAGCAGTAGCTCTGGGCCTGTTCAGACCAGTAAACTGGGTGCAACCTTGTCACTGCCTGGGGTGTCTCTTAAGCCTGAGATCACCCACAGCAGGACATTTAGGTGGTTTTAGAGTTCTTGTTTCCAGCTCGAGCACTGAAGGAGAGTCAGGAGCTGCTTTCTGAGATTTTCAAGGTTGTTTATTCTTTCTTATCTAACGAATTCTTTCTCTGACTTACAGAGGTCTGTCTAGCAGTTCAATCCAAGGCACACTGCCTGCCCAGAGGGCAGGTCTCATCTTTTATACTATAAATTACATACCTAATATTTACATTTACTTTCCAATACATGACACTTTCATTACACTGTCCAACTTTGTCCCAAACCAATCCAAAAGTGTCATCCTAACTCAAAAGATGGATGACATGAAGAAGAAAAGACATACCATGTCCAAAATCCTCCATCTTAGCTCTAAACTTCTTATCATAAACAATACTAAAAATCCGCTTTTCTACCTTCTAACAATCTAATTTATGCTCTACTTATTTTTTGTGACTTGTAATTCTTCCTGCAATGTTGGTAGTTTTTCTCAGGGCCTAAAATCCAGTCCACAGGGGTCTTGGGTACTATGCCAAGGCCTCTGAGACCCTCTGCCTGCAGGGTCTCGAGTCATCCAGGGAAGCCAGGGGAACACCCTGGACTCCCACACAACCTAGTCCTGCGAAGAGGCTGGGATGAGTGCAGAGGTCTTGCATGTCTCCTCACCTGCTGGCCTTTGTTTTCCACCCCCAGGCACCTCGCTGGTTCAGCACCTGATGACAGTCCTGATCAGCGAGCAGGGGCGGATCTTTGCAGTTCCCCAGGCGGAGGTGCCCGGGAGCCAGCTGGAAATCAGACCCATGCGCCAGCGCAGCACTGTCGAGTGGATCTCCGAGGAGGACGGGGAGGACAGCAGGTCACAGAACAGCGCTGCCAGCCCTGCTGATCTGCCTTCTGGCAATGCTGTGCCTCTCGAGGCCACTGCAGGACCTGCAGTGAAAATCACTCCTCCAGAGCACAGCGGCAAATCGGCTCAGCCTGCCACGAGCCCCAGTAAAAGAGTGCAGACGCTGCCTCCATGGAAGTATTCCTTCCGCCAGCAGGGAGCACGGTCTGTGAGTCCCAAGCTGGGCAGCTCATCCTTAGATATCCCCAACCTCTCCTCCAGTGGGAACTGGCTGATGAATGGCCTGTACTCCCTGCGGGGCCATCGCCGGACTGCCTCTGGGGAACGAGTGAAAGACTCGTGCTCCTCCCAGAGACTCTCCACTTATGACAATGTCCCCTCATCCAGCCTGTCCCTCAGCACACACAGCATGGCCAGCACCACCTGGTCTACATCATCCTGTGAGATCTCCGTGATGGACTCCGTGAGCAGCTGCCCAGCCTGCCGGGCCAGTGACTCTTCTACTTTAAGCTCCCTAAAAACCGAGTGGGTAACTCAGGGCTCGCTGTCTCAGAGCGAGGTGAAGACAGCAGATCTGGAGAACAGCATGGACAGGTTTGAAGCCTGCAGCAGCAGCAGTGAACAGAGTGACCCAGCTGCAGCTTCCCGAGACTCTGTCCAGTGCTCCAGGGCCTTACAGAGCTTGGTGGTGGAGCTAAAGGCAGAACTGAGCAAACAGAGGACTGAGTATGAGACTAGTATCAAAAGGTAATGTCATCTGCAGGGGGCACAAGGAAGTCTTCTGCCAACATTCTCCCTGTCTGAACATGGGTGTGGGCTACCAGAAGTATCAGGTTCTCCACCCTGAAGTTTGGGGTTGGGCGACAGCAGATTTGGTTCTACTTTTTCCTTGCTACTCTCTGAATCCAACTGTTCTTTGATTTAAGAGAGCATCAAAAGGAAAACACAGGGGAATTTCTATGACACAGGGAAATCCAGTACTTCATATTCTGAGTTTTCACTGTAAATGAGAACTGCACAGGTAATGTCAAAGTGTGCTCTTAGTGTCCTCAGAGAAATAGCAAAGCAAACATCTTGTAGGGAGGAACTAGGACCCAAGATGATCAGACCTCAACAAGGATGAGCTGTGCAGGTGCTGATAATGTTACTAGACCAAACTGAAGGCTTCTTGTTCTTTTCCCAACAGCAGCATTCTTGAGGAAATTGCTCTTGACTATTTGCCACAGGTTTTTCTGGAGTGGTGGTATTGGGACTGCATCTCAGCTGTAATGTTTTCAACAGCCCTTTTGGGCTGAACTTCTAGAAACCTTGCTTTTGGTTTCTGATGTAGAGAGTGGTCCTTGGCTGATGGGGCAGCCTAGCTTGGGGGAGCAGCATCAACTGTGTTATTTGCCAACTGGTGTTTCCTTGCACAGCTGCTGCTGCTGTACTTTCCATCTGAGCTCAGAAAAATTCCTTTCAGTTTTCAGGAGAGCTGTGTGTAGGGCTGGGGCTGTAAGAAGTAGAAAGCATTAATAACAAGAGAGTCATTCATTTGTGTGAATATATTAGGTTTTATGAGAGTATGTAATAATAAAAAGACTTAGGAAAGCATTCAGGGAAATAGACACATGAAATATTGATGCTTAAAGGAATTAGATGTATTTTAATATACAGCCATGTGCAAAATTGCACACCATATTATAACACATGCTACTCTGCAGCATCAGTACTCTGCACTGAAGAAGGGCTGTAGTCCCAGTCTTATCCCAGTTCTCAGGGTTTGGGGTGACTTTATGTTAAGGTGTTACTATTACACTCCTTCAGTCATTAAAACTCAGATTGGAAATTGAGGTATGAAATGCTGCCAGTCCCCCAAACATAGTACCAGAAGCACACAAGACTGTTGGGATTGTATAGCACAGCTTTAGGCTGTGCGTTTTGGCACTTCTTTCTTGTTAAGGTAGTTTCTCAAAAATGTATCTGAACTGTGATCTCTTCCCAGGGGCCAGTTAAGGTAGGAACCCCTCTTGCTATCTTCCTGCTTTATTTTATGATTTCCTCTGGTGGTGGCTTGCCAGCCTCTGTTGTGTTTCTGCCTCTTGCACTGTAGTGCTTTGGAGTGTGGAGCTGGAAGGAGAATCAGGATGTGCAGCAGTTTCAGTTCCCACCTAACATCCTGAGTGGGGAAAAAAGCCCCACCTTATGTTCCAGGTGTAACAGCTTATGAAACACCAGCAGTTGCTAGCATGGAATGTTGGGAAGGGTCTGTGAATGAGGGTGGAAATTCATGGCTTACATGGTTTGTTTTTTTAGATGCTCTACTGATGCAGAATGGAGGGAGGTGAGGATATGTACCTTACATTTAATTGTGTAGAGCTGTCCTGGCAAGCCTTGTTGCAGGGATACAGGTTAATAAACAGAAACACCAGGCTGCAGAACCTAGAAATATGTAGCTGCACATTCTTGCCTGCTGCCTGGAGGAAGAGATGATTTTCCACCTCTTATCAGTAAAACTGTTCCAATGGGGCCTTAAGCTGCTGACATCAGGGGTATCCAGGAAGACCTGTTCTTCATTCCAGCTGTTGAGCTGCTTCAGCACCAACACCTGCCTTTCCCCTGCTGCTGGGCAGGACAGAGAGCACTGTGGCTCAAGGGGAGGACTCTAAAGTGGCCAGGTCTCACAGGGCAAAGTAGCTGAGAGGAAAATGTCTAATGAGCTAAAGAGTTTCATAAAACCAGGCAAAATGCTAGCACTGCCTTTTTGTATTAAACAGGATGACTCCAGCTGTTCAAGGTTACAGCCTGAAGGACTGTGCTGTCAAGTCTAAGAATTTCAAGCCAAGTTTTTCAGCTCTCAAGAATTTTGCAATGTTTTTACTACATCTGCAGCAATTTATGGGTGCAAAAGTACATTCCTTTTCAGACTGCTACTATGGAAAGACAGGAGCTAACTAGCAAAGAAGAGAGGCTGCTTAGCATGAAAGATTTAGGCTGCCTCACCAGCCTTATTTTATTGGAGATAATTTAGTCCCCCAACACTGTACCTGTGCTTGTGTGGTTTGCAGAACTGTGTGTATCTAGCAGGACATGTTTTAATGAAAGAATATAAGCTTTTTTGTTGGCATGTACATAAGTGAAGGGAAAGAAGTGAGTGAGCAGAATGAGCAGCTGCCTGAGGCAGAGGTAAGGAACACTTGCTGACGGAAAAGTTGATCTTTCTCATCAACTGCCCATTTTCTCTCTCTTAGTCAGAGGGAGGCAAGTTTTATGGCCTTCCTGTAACCACTGTTCCAGAGCATTTCTCCCTCAAGGTTAATACAATTATCAGACATTCTCTGTTGAGTTTCAGTAATTCATGTTTACCACCTGGGACTCCTAAGAAAGTGTATTTGCAGAGGACTGTTATGAATGTAGAAATGCTGCAAGTACTGTGACCCTATGTAATTCAGTCCAGGCTGTTGTAGCTGATCCCTAAACTTAGTGGTAGAAAACGTAACTGGCAGCTCAGAGCTGGTTTGTGTGTGTGGGGAAGCATCCCAGCTTCAGAAGTGTCATATTCCAGCTGACAGCTGGCTGGAGATAAAGGTCTGCCTTCATCCACAGGGGCTGCTTTTTGCTGAAATTGGTGCAGGTCAGTGCACCTGTGACTTTGATTCATTGTGAAAACTGTGAGAGTAATCAAACTGCCATCTTTAGCTGTATGGAAAGGAACAGAAAAGTTTAAGATGATGCATTGTACTCACTCTTGGTCATAAAGCAGAATTCAGACTATTCTGGGACTGCCCAAGGCCCCCTTTTTTTATATTTTTGTTCTGTTATGGAGGCAGTAGTGTGGCCTCCTTGCTATTCTGTTACCTTGACTAAAAATAACCCTTTCACAGTTCTACTGGAATGCCACACCCCAGCTTCAAAGGTGAGTATTGGACTGATCAAGGAGAGGTGAGGGTGGTTTTGTGTTGGAAATTAATTTTAAAAGTTGTATTGATTTTATAAGAGAACAATCATTTTTCATTGTAAAAGCCTAATTTTTAAATTCATGTTCTAGTAATCAGTAATTCCTATCTGAAAATAGTCCTTCCTCAATATTAACACCACGACTTGGTCTTGTGACTGGGAAACACAAGGGGGAGAACAGCAAGCTCTCCCAAGTGCTGTGCTGCTTTGAAATCACAAAACCATGAACCTTGTTCTTTGACCTCCTGAGTGAGAAGCTCTGAATTTTGCTTCAGAGCTTTGTCAGTGATAAACTTTACAGAAAATACCATCAAATGGATGGTGAGGAAGGACTGTGACCTCATTCCTATCTGATCCCTGAGGATGTTCCTTTGCACTGGATATCCATATAGAGAAACACAGTATCAGGATGAAAACAGAGGTTAAAAGATTATTTTAGAATTATATATTTGAACTCTGCCAAACTGAGGAGTTAGTACACCATCTTAGCCAGGCAGTCAGGTGCTAGAAAGTAAGCATTGTTTTCTAAGATTTGAGCAGTTTTCTCAAGATGCAAATAAAGGAAGCTTTCAAGGAATCTCTGCCCTTAAATTCAACAGTAATGAAATGGCATTTAGTTCCCTCCTTTAAAACTTCCTCTTAAAATATGTTAAATTTAAGTTGTTCCTCTTAGAGTTTTTATAGTTATCAGTTGTATTTATCCAGCCACATTAAAAATCCTTTTTTTGTTTCCTCTCTCTGTTGGTTTTAAGAATTGAAGAAACAAGTGCAGACCTGAGGAACCAAGTGGTTAGGTTAGAAGAAGAACTGGACCAAGAGGGAAAGAAATACACAATGCTGGAGATAAAGCTGAGGAATTCTGAACGTGCTCGTGAAGATGCTGAGAAGAGAAATTACCTCCTGCAGAAGGAAATGGAAGAATTTTTTTCAACATTAGGATGCTTAACTGTTGGGAGTCAAAGTGCTAAAGTCCCCAAGTAGAACAAGTATAGAAAATCCTGTTCCTGACAAAATGAGTGAAAATGCATATTTTGTTCTGGTATACTCATGTATCATGAGTAATTCTATAGTGATTGTGCTCTCAGTGACAATTGCCCTGTTGTCTTTATATGTGCTATAGTATTTGGGCCAGCTGGGAAAGACTGCTGACCATAAAGCTTGAAGTTTTTAGCGTCAATTTGCCAAGAAAGAGTGGGTGCTCTTTGTATCCACAGAACATAAGATACTCTTCTCCAGAATGTCCTGCTGCCATCTTTGGACTCAACTGCACCATCCTTTTGCTGGCTCAAGGACAGGGGAAGGTCCCTCAGGGTGGGTGGATGGCCAGAACCAATAGATAAGCTGAGCCTGGAGCTGAGGGATTCCTGCACTTGTGGCAGGGAAGGTGGCAGTACCAGTCTGTCACCACAGCCAGGAGGTTTGCCAGAAGGATTTATTGAGGTGTTTTTCACCCCACTCCCTCCATAAAGTTGTTCAAATTTCTCATTCCTAGAGTGGTATTATTATACAAAGATATTGTGAAAACAAGGTCTGCAAACATGCTGAAGATATCAAAATCTTGACAATTCACTAAAATTGTCCCTTACCCACCCAATGGTTCCAGTGTTTCATAAAAACGCAACTTTAAATTAAACTGTGATTAATTATCAGATTGGCTACACAAACTTTGTGGAACTTTAAACATGCACATTTTGCCCTAGGTCTCTGAGGATTTTCTGAGCCAAAAATCTAGCAGTATTAGAAAAAAAATCTTCTGAGTCGATATATGTATTAAGGTAGAAGATGGAAGATTCTTATCATCACAACACATCCAGACTTTAATAGCAAAACTTATGGTAAGAGGAATTAGTGCAATTGGGCTGGGGGGTGTCAGAGTGTTAAAGTGGGGAGGGGGAGGATCTATCCTTTACCTTTCCTGGACAATGTTCACTTACCTGCCTTTTAACATTTCATGATACCAGCTGATATTTTTGTTGTTAGTTCTCACAGGGAGATGAGGGGACAGGAAGAATACTGCAAACAACCCATCATCCCAAGTTGCTTGCTTCTGCTAAGGAAAAAATCACTAGAATGAAGCTGTAAGTTCTGGTAATTTTCTGCCAGGGTTGACCTTCCCTTCCAAGTGATTTCAAGAAGTTCTGCATAGCATTTGTAACACCCTGAGCTATGCAGAGCCTGCATATAGAAAATTGTTTCACCAGACCCAGCCTGAATTCCACCTGCAAGCCCAGCACCGTTCACTCTGTCTTGGCACTCTGACATCCTGAGGTAGCTTGGGAGTCTCTAAGGAGAAAGAATTTTAACAAAAAAAGTGCCACAACAATATGAACTGGCTAAAGGGGAAGTATAGACTGTAGCAAAGAAGATTGCCTAATTTTAAATATTTTGAAAAAGTGCCCTGAATTTCATTTTGTACTAGAGAAGACTATGACTCACTGTCTGGAAATAACCTTAGAATGGGTTTTGTACATACCAGGAGATAGTCAATACTGAAAGATACACTTTCTCCTCATCATCTCACAGATACCCAGTTATTTCAATATTTGAAACATCTGGGTGTTAATTTGTTTCTACTGCACTCTAACACTTCTCCTTCCTAGAGAAATACAAAAAATGTAAACCATTTAAAGCAAGCAAAAAGCAGAATTTTAACTTAATCTTTCTTGGATAAGAAACATCAATGAAGGTGGTACAGTAAGCCATGTAGATAGGTTCATTCAGTTATTTCAAAACCTTTTCCCTACTTCCCAGGCTCTACAGCTGCCCTGGATTCCTTACTGCCCCGGGCATGAGGCAGGTACCTGCATGTTCAGCAGCAGCTGCCTGCCACCTGCAGGTTCAGCAGGTGTGAGCAACATCCTCATCTTTTTTTCCTACTTCTGCCTTGGAATTATTACCAATGGTCACAAGTGATCCTTTAAGGAATAAAAAGGCCCTTTAAAACAGCAGCATCAGATGCATAATGTGAGAGAGAAGCAGTAACAGTGACTGAGCTGGAAGAGTACGATGTGGCAAGTCATCACAAAATAAACCTTAATATTGGAGGGTAAGTCGAACACCAGGACTGATAAAAAGCATCATTTAATCCAAGTACTAGAAACAAGCAGGGCATTTTAATGCCTTCTTTTATTTCTACCCAAAACATAGACATCTTTCACTGTATCCATCCTGACAGCCCACTGCTCCCTTACACTATTTATACTGTGTTATCTCCTGTGTGTATTGAGTGCAGACTGCTCCCTTAAATTCATACTACAACCTCAAGAACTGAGCCCTGCTGACTGAGAGACTAAACACCAAATATGCCAGATGAGCAGTGAACAGGACTGCTGGGTAACTCTCCTAAGCATTTAACCTTAGGTAACTAACAAACCCACCTATCCCAAACTTGCAGATCCAGGATAGGATCATGAGATCCTAGAGCAGTACATAATCTGGTATGCAAGATTAAATTAATTCTTTTTAATATAAAAAGAAACTCTATCCACTCAAAATGAGGAGTGGAACAAACCAGTTCCAGACTGGCTGTTGTGCTCCAGCAGCACCTATGGTTCTTGTTCATGAGGAATAAATTTCAGCTGCTTCTGAAGATGAGCCACTGCAGTAAATAAACCTAGCCAGAAGCTGCAAACAACCCAGTTCATGCTAAAATGCACCACACTGGGATGTTAGCCTTAACTGCAGCAACAGGACCATAATGCTAAATTCCTGATATGGGCAATTATGCAAGAAATGAGATCCACTTGTACACAGCTTCAAAGAACACTATGCCCTGATGTGAGGAAGATGACACACCCTTTCCTAGCTTTTAACTCCTGTTTGCATACTCTTCCCCACCAATCCATTTTCCCACAGCAAGCACTGGAGACTACTCCTTGTTCTGCAGACCTTTGACTTGTTATAGTCCCTGATTTAAATGCCAGCTTTCTTAGCAAGTGTTTACAAGATACAGGTTTGGTTATTATTAATTAAACACAACAGAAGGTTCTTGGAATATATAATTTTTACCACAGCTTCACCTGTGCCATCTTCCCAGCCTGAAATAGCCCCTCCAGTATCATACAGGAAAAAAACACAACAACAGTGGAAAAAAAAAACTCCCAAACAATACAAGCATATGCTTTAAAATAAAGCAAAACAGCAACACTTCAGAATAACAAAGAAAACTTCAATAGGTTGTGGCATTTCTAACACAAAAAGGAAAAATGATCAGGGATAGCTTAATGACTCATCTACATTCACAAGGGAGTTCCACTGAAGCCAGCAGCATTATGGGGTGTTTCACTCCTGAGCCACCAGACAAATCCTGGGCAGAGCTACAACTCTCTCTGGCCTTGCTCTGTAATAACATATCACTGAAAATTGGCTGCACTTCATGCTGACACTTGATGCAAATAAAGAAGAGCATCTCTGAGTCTTGCCTCATTTCTAGAAGAGCATCCCACAAATGCTGGACCAGATAAAGCTGGCTGCACTGTCACAGTCCCTTTTCCTTGAAACTGGACACAAAGGCACCACCAGCACAGCTCAAGAGCAGCTGCAGTTGCTAAGGAAGCACTGAAATCCTGCTGGAAGCAAAGGCAATCAAATGCATTATGTGGGGACTTACCTGTGGGAGAAGTGCCAGTGCAGTGACTGGTCCAGGCATCCAAGTCAGCTCTCCAGAAGTCAGATCCTTCAGGCTTCTCCAACTCACAGTTTTGAGAGATTCTCCCATATACCAGGCAGCCCATGGCTTACCTCTTTCAGCAGCACAGGCTCTCAGCAGCTATATTTCCAGCAATTAAGGTAGCTGGAGCTGGCAGCAAGGAAGCAAGAATGGATTCAGTGGTTGCAAAGACACTGAACATGTGGCTGTTTACAGTCTGTGGCAAATCCTAAGGCCATGGGAACATAGAAACAGAAAAAAAATGGCACTTGGCCCACAAGTGAGCTCACAACAAGACAGGACACTACCATTAAAAAACAGATGAATTCTCAGGAAGGACTCTAATAATATTTCAAGTACAGGCCTATTATGCAATCCATATGAAACCCATCACAGCCTGGCAATGAAGAAACACTAAATGAATGGTGGTCAAACTTTTTTTTTTTCTTTTTTATTTAAAATATCATTATAACCAACTGACATACTAGATAACAATGTATACATTCCAGTGGTGCACATGTAATGACCTATGGCATGAATGAGTTAAAAAAACCCCACAATGTTCTCAGTAATGCCCACCAACAGCTTATTTGGAGGGAATAAAGGAAAAGCAGGAAAAGGTATCAAATGTGGGGAAGAAAAAAAATTAGTTTTCCCCAGTACTTTTAATGGTGTGTCTTCCCCTTCATATTTCTTGGGACATAATAAAATGAAGAATATACTTCAAAAAGAGCAGAAGGAATGATCACAATAACTGGGGTGGGATTTTTTTTCTCAAACTTTAGTAATAAAAGTTAAAGAACTCTCAAAAATAGACTAGATATTGGGCCTACAAAAGTAATTCATCTGTATGCAAAGCTTACCAAGAATTATTCCTTTTGTAAAATGTAAAGGATGAGCTGACATTACTAGTAAGCTATTTTTACCCTACAAAACCAGACTACAATAATAAAATCACCAATTTACAGCTAACACAATAATCTAGATGTACATTACTGTACACAAGCTATATATTACACATGAACATCTTACGTGAAATAGATAAGAAACATACTGATATTGTCTCAACATTGGCCAATAGGTTGTTTTTCTAAAGGTGTATTTTCTATTCACATTCAGTGTAGTTCCAATAGCAAGGGTTAGCTTTGCTTACTTAAGAAACGTAGAAAGTTTGTGAGGTAGTTCAAGAAAACCTAGCTTAAATTTTGAACTGCAGAAGTAGAAACACAATGTGATCTGATTTGCAACACATTTCTGTAACACAGACATACAAAGAGAAGGGAGTGAGAGAGACCACTTAAAATACCACTTTTATCCAGTGCCCATAACTAAGAAAAAATAAATTAATTGAAAATTTGGATAGGCAGTACAGTCTTATCACACTGCTTCAATAAAAACCTCTTTCTAATCCTACTGAAAAATATCAACAGGCTCTCCTTCAACTGCACCAAACCACTGACAGGAAAATAAAATGTAACAGCATGGATAAGCTGCTGCCAACAGCAAATAAAAACAGATCTAGAAACTCTAATTCACTCCCTTTAGCAACTTGAAAGAGTAAGACCAAGTATAAGATTAACTTTCTTGTCCCCTTTTGCCCACGATATTTATCAAGAAACATTTACTACTGTCATACACTTTTGATTACTGGCTGGGTAAGACTATCCTCCTGTAGGAGGTTTTTGTCATTTTTCTTCATGCACTGCTGAGCTGAATGCTCCATCCATCCATCCATCCATCCATCCCCCCAGAGCCCCAGCCCAGATGCTCAGTGCTGACCCCACTAACCCCAGGCAGCAGGACCTTACTGGCACAGCTCGTGCTGGGGACATGGGACACTCCCACCACACCACTGGTGCTGATGCTGTGCAAAGCTGGAATTCCTGCCCAGAAAGATGCTGCTGCATCTCAATAAAAGTTCTTCAAAGCTAAAAGCCCAGGCTTGGGCAGGGCAAATGCCACTTCTGCTCAGCTGAGCAGAGTGACCCAGGGCTGAGTGTGTTCCACCAGGAGTTGTGCCTGGGGAGCACAGCTGCTCACACACACACACATCAGCTCTGACCCACAGTCTTGCACCAACAAAACACTTCCCAGCACAGCATTCCAGTACACCCTAGGGTACTAATTCCTTCCCCCATCTCTATTTCAAATTCTTGAACAACCTGCTTCTACAAAAGGGGAGAGCTGCTTTACCCTTGCTGCATGCCACAGCTCTGCCTAAAGAAGGTAGAAATCAATCTTGCTATTACTGCCCGACTTCGAACCTCACCTAAGGTAAGAGATCACACAGCTCATGGTAATTCAATCTAGATTGAATCCCAGTGGATTGGAATGGCCTTAGAAAGTTGCATGCACCTTAGTGAAGCCTGTTGTCTCAAGAAGATTCCAAATCAAAGTCTAAAATAAAACTTAACAATACTTTAAAATTGTACAGCATATTGGATAGCATATAATCTAACAACAAAGACAGCTGAATTCCAGTTACCCATTTGTTTGGTATCTGTGACAGTGTACACCTATCTGAAAAAAAAATATATTTCAACAAATAAAAAGGGAAGTTAAGACTAGGATGCTGTTGTGAAAATTTGATTACTGAATATGATTTTGTCTTTGAAATTTGCCATCACTTTAATTTGCCTAAAAGGCAAGCAACTGAAAAAAAGAAAAAGAAAAAGCAACACTCCTGTGAAGATGATGCCAGAAGTGAACTCTCGGTTTCCTCAGGCAAAGCTGTGACCCTACTGAAACAATCCCTTTAAGCACAGCTTGCTCACACTGTAACAGGCTGCACTGGGCAGTTCCTCACATTCACTAATCTTGCCTTGAAAGAAGAAAAGTTCAATTTTCCTTAGTGCTTATGAGCTCAGTTCAGTTACTATATATTTAGGACATTGGAAAGTGATAGCAAAAAATATTTTTAAGTCTCAAAATATTTCAATCATCACTGCAATCCAGTGGGGTCTAAAATAAATTTAAATAGGAACTATAGTTACCAATTTGTTTTTAACAGCACTGAGAGGCATCAGAAGTTACTTTTGTCAGTCTTAACTTCATTACACACTGACCACACTGTACTGACCACACTATCATTTGACCCTATATAACAATGGAGTACTCTTGTTGGACCAAAAATTTCGGCTTAATTCACAGCTTAAACTTTGATAAAAAAAATTACAAAACAGACTGTTCTGTTGGTCTCTGTTCAACATTTTCTACATTCCAGTGCTAGATGAATCCAAACTTGTCCTGCCTGTTCTGAGGTAATATACAATTTGGCAGGATCCTGCAAAAATAATTGCCTTAACAAATGTGGCTTAGGAAGGCAATATTGAAATATTAGATACAAGTGAGGAAAGCAAAATTACACACACACAGCACTTACCAGCAGTCTAGTCAGGCCAGGAAAACAACTGTGCAGTTTATCAACAGAGTTATCTTTGAGACATTACCATTCCTTGAAACCCTGCATGTTTTTTAAAAAGACATGTTAGATATTGACATTACTATCACTTCTGTTTTTCTGAAACTTACTGCAAATACAAAGTTTCCTCTTTTAGTTAAAACTTCAAAAGATGCTTATTTAACCCAACAAGCAGAAGGAACCACACTGAAGACCACCAGTCACTCCTGGATGACCTCTGTAGGCAGTTACATTATTTGCTTATGCTCAGTGCCTGGCAAGACTTCTGTATCTTTTATGCCCATTTTTGTGAGCTTTACTAATTTAAATTCCTCTTCACATTCTAAATTCACTACACAAAATATGCATCTACACAAGGCAATCAATTATACAGCCTAGCTTCACTAAAAATCTGCATTTTCCAAAGAAATAAATTCTCAATGATTGTTTAACTCATACATAAACTTAAGTCAGTTATACATAAATCATTCTGTAAATATAAAATGTAAACAGTTTAAATACTTCTGTGAGGAGCAGCACCATCTTACATGACTATTTAGTAACTGTTCTATATATCTCAATATATCTTTTGTTTAAAAAGTGTATTGAAACCTGGAGCTTCATTGATGAAAACTACTGAATATATATCACTTAAAATGAACCACTGCTAAGATTTCTGCTACACTGATCTCATGGTGAAATGAAAGAGATAAATATTAATTTATACAGCACTACTTCTCCCTCCTTTGGATGGCATATATTGCTCAATTAATTCATTAGCTACAGAAATCCTGAGGTTCTCCTACCACTTCATGGTTTTTAGCAATCAGTTACTTTTGGTGGAGAAAGAGTAGCCGAAGTTTTGCCCCTATTGCATTTATGTTATTCCCTCTTTGACCCAAAAAGCACTCAAAAAAAGCACTTGCCTTAGTAGACAAAACTAGTAAGAACCAGAACTCCCAAGAATTACATCTCACATGAAAGTACAGCTACAGCATACTCATTTTCCCTCCTGTCAGTCTAAACATCCTGGATATACTTCATTTTGTGTGTACAAAAACAGGCTACGAGCTAGAAGTAAACAGTTTATTGGCATTGCAATGTATTATTCATGAAGTATCCTCATGTTTTATGGTGATCACAAGATTTGGCATGCCACAACTCTGCAGAAAACATCACATTACTCTGCTAGGCTGGATATTTCTGCAGCTTTGAAGATATGCTTTGCTTTCTTAAGTTCATAAACCCATTTAGACTATGTAACTTTGCAAAGGATTTTTTCTGTTTCTCTAAAAAACTCATTAATTGTTGCTTTTGCTGAGATATTATAGGCAAGTGGCCAAAATAAAAGAGGATTTTGTTCACTACCCAGCAAGTAGTATGCCTGAAACTACAGATGGCTGCACTGAATTCTCTCCCCCTCCACCTGGACACACATGTATGACCAAGCATAAAACTTTTAAGGATATCATGAACAAAACATCTGGAATAAATTCTAATTAAAAAATTGAAAACCTATAAAATCTTAAATAATTCATCATATGGTAATGACCACAACATTAATATGTGCTTTGATAAAACAAATCTTACAAATTCAGTAAAAAAAGATCAGCAGCATAATAGTAAAGCAAATATGCAGATTTTAAAACCACAATAAAAATTACCAGGTTTAATATTTTACAGTTAATTACAGCAAAAAAGTGGCTGCTTATAACACAACTTACAGTTTGAAATTACAGCACTTTATGATGAATTCCATGATTATTTTTGAAAAAACACTCAAAAATACCACCAAATTTTAAAAGTGCCCTATTAATGACTAAAAGGACCCCCCTCCCACCCCCCAAAAGACCAAGTAGTCATCTACAGCAACCCAGAGGTCCAGCTGAGGTTTCTAGACTGCTGTCTGTATCAGAGGCCAATGTTGGATCTGTTGACATTGAAGACACATCATTGACAGATGACGATGAAGATGGGTGTTGAGAGCCATTGATCATTGCTGCACCTGTGCTATGAGAAACAAAACAGCAAATCAGTTGCAGATACAGTTGCACAGTTCAGTACTTGCATTAGTCTGTCTCTTCCTAATGGCTGCTAATTTTCCCTGTTTTGGCAAGTTTAAAGAGACGTGTCCTAATCCACTGTCAAAATAAATAAAACCAAAAAGCCTTTAATGTGGGGCTTATAAGATGGTGTGTCAAGAACTGAAATGAATGAAGTATCAATTACACAGGGACAATGATGGGGGACTGAACAATCAATAACTGATCAATAAATAGGTGTCAGTCCTGTATATCCCACTCAAATATACAGTGTCTCACTTCAAGAGGTTAGGTCATTTAAGAGCCATATTTTTGAGACAGGTTACTTTTGGATGTCTTCATCTGCTTTACTCCCTCCTGACCTACAACTCAGTGGAGCCTCATACTGTGCTTTTATTGTAACCAACCTAAAGGGGCTGGTTGGCCACGTATAACCCCGTTCTTGGTTCTCTCCTCCAGGTCCATGACTTCTTTGTATATCAACT
This sequence comes from Muscicapa striata striata, assembly GCA_030060385.1. Taxonomy (NCBI): domain Eukaryota; kingdom Metazoa; phylum Chordata; class Aves; order Passeriformes; family Muscicapidae; genus Muscicapa; species Muscicapa striata. The sequence continues at coordinate 2,800,743 of JAREIS010000134.1, forward strand.
CTGAAAATGCACAGAAGGGAAGGCAAAAAATGAATTTGCAACCAAACACTAGATCAATAATATATCTCCCATTAAAATGTCCATTTAAATTTCATAGGTTTATTACTATTCAGAATTAGTTTTGAACAACAGGTTGTAGGCTACACAATAACCGGCAAGTGATACAAAAAACATACATTCTTTTCTGTCGGAGCTACAGTGGCCTGGCACTCTTGAGAACACACTGGCATTGCTCTAAGGCTCCTTCATTCAGGCTGCTTGGAGACCTGAGGCTAAGCTATGTCTTAAGGCCCACTCAGTGTTTATCAATGGCTTCTTTGGTAAGGGAAACTCAATCAGCAGTCTTCAAAGGAAGAGCTAAGAACAGTTGAAGGTTTGTCCTTCTAATTCAGCATTACATTGCTCAAGCTCCTGAATACTTTTCAACTCTAGCAGTTTGTCCAGAAGAGCTACCCTCCCTAAAAATGCTATCCTATGGATTGCAAAAGGTGACTGAGATGAGCAGGTCTTTAGTTCACTTTAAAGGTTCATCTCCTTTGCAGGAAAAGTTTGTGTCTCAACAACTGAGAGGCTGTGAAGCACTGGTCTGTTCCCCTGACATCCAAGCAGACAAAGTAAATACTATTAGGTTGCTCAAAAGAACTTTAGTAACAGTAATCACTGGCGCCCAGCATACTCCCAAATGCCTTGTTATACTTTAAATGCCTTTCTTACCTTTCCACTCCTCTATCGTGTGCTCCCTCTCATCTAACTGCTTATCTGGTATCTTTGGTGGAGGCTGAAAAACAAAACTAACTCATCATAGAGCAATCAAAACGAATACAAAACCAGTATAAATTAAAAATGAAATTAACCATTCAGAACATGAACATGATTTAAAAATAACATTTACTTGAATATATCATCTGTTCATACTTGGACTTAGCCTATTTTTTAGATGCTGCCACAGTCTTTAAAGTTTTTAACAAATTTGCTTACATTACTGTAATAATTAACAAAGAAACTGATCAGTCTGGTAGAAGAGCTCCTAAGTGCAGCAGTCTCCAGTACAAGCAGCTCTTTTTAGCTACTTACTGCTAATTACTGAATTTTCTATCTAGCTATTAAAGAGCAGTAGAATTACAATTACAGAATTACAATTGCTCCATTTACATTAAGTAGCTTTTTCTATTCTTAGTGGCCATCACCAAACTTTGCTTTTAAAAAAAACACTTTTCTTATAAGCTTATAATTTCCTATATGAAATTATCCTGAAACTAATTTTTAAGGAGAAAAAATTATATTAATCCCTTTGTTCATTAGTTTTAATCACTAAAAGCTCAAGATCTTGTATTCAGATTTTGCTTATTTCTAGTTGAAGAACAGTATCACTTCCTACAACGAATGAATGTATTTCACTTCCCCAGGAATAAATACCTCAGAACCCCATCAAGGGCAGTGAAATCACACTGAAACAATTGAAGCTTGATACATTAGAACCCTATATACAAGGCTTTGTATGCATGACTACATGTTCATGAGATGATATGCAATTATACCAACACAGAGATACATGAACACAAAGGGAGGTACCTCAACCCATTCCTGATGCTATTTCTAATAAGCACATCTACCAACCTCAATAAAAACAATTATGGCTTAGTTAAGCTTCTAATGAAATGTGCAACAATCTTCTGTCAAGCAGCAGTAGCAAGCATCACAGTAAGATGGCTTTAACAAGAACTTACAGCTTCTGCTTCTGATGGATCATACCAAACATTGATGTATGGGTGCTGCAGGGCTTCATCCACAGAGATTCTTTTAGAAGCATCTATAACCAGCATTTTTGATAACAAATCTCTTGCTTGACTTGCTGTAAAAATAAAATTTTCTGTTCAGATTACTGCCATATACAGAACACATAACACAGTGTTTCAAACTTTTAAAGAGAAGGGTCAGACTAATCAAGTTCTAATTAAATGTCTATGCAACCCTCAAATAATATGAGGTTTAGGAGAGTGGTCCATTTGATGGCAAAAAAGCCTGAAGAGAATGACAGTTAAGAAAGGGGTCAAATGTGTTTCACTATCCATTTTCAGCAGACAGTGTCCCTTGGTGTGACATCCTTATGGGAAATAGCTCAGGTGGCAGTGCAGCCTTGTCTCAAACAGCAGTGGGCAAGCCCCTTTCTGTCACATGCTTTCAGTCACAGAAAACACTGTGAGTGACTCCACTGAGCAGGTGGCCTTTAGAACCAGTACGTCACTGAAGTAACTTCAGGGTATCTATATATTATGAACATAAATCCCTTATTCTCATCCCTAGAGAACAAAGATCTTTCTCTGCCTATATAACTTCTATTCCAACCTCCCCCACTTTTCTCTAAACTGTGTTGGCATCTGTCATTGAGAAGAATATAGATATTTACTTGTCTTTATAAAGACAGCTCCAAGAATAGGAGCTATCTCATGAATACACAAAAATGGAGGCAAACACATGTCAGTATGTTCATCCACTCTCATGATATAAATATTTAGAACCTTAGCAGGATGATTTTATAGTGAACAAAACCAAGCTACATTTCTGTTCAATATACCACAGTTTAAAAACTTCTAAAACATACAACACACAGAAGACAGAGCTTACCTTTAAGTTTATTGTGTTCAGAGTCAGCTGGGAAAAGGACATCTGGAAACAGTTTTTCAAAACTATATCCAGCATATTTGGGTCTGTTCTCCACATAAGTTCGGACTGTAGGCTGTAGTTTCTTCATAAATTCGGGGCATGGTGTTCCTAGCTGCTCTATAACTTTATTCCATTGATCAATATCTAAGGTTATGCAGCTAAGAAAAACACTGTGTTTGGTTTTCAGCTAGAAAGTTATGTTAAAACCACATGGAATAACCAACAGAGAAAACACAGGAAATTATAATAAAGTATCAAGTTCATCATCATGACTTAGGATTATTTTCTTAAACAGTGAAACAAAGCAAGGCTATGATAGTGTGGTCAAGGCAATATGTATTTCACTCAAAATCATTACTGGCTAGAAAAGGATATAATTCTGAGAAACAGAATATTAGAAGACTCACAAAATATTTAACTTAAAAAAATATTTAACTTAAGTCCTTGTGTGGGTTCTGGAGAACTCATTCCCTGATCTGAACACACATTCACAGCAGTCAAGCTACTACACATCACCAAGGCACTCCTGAGAATGACCCCAAGGAGCTGCTTTGTCCTTCATTTTGATCTTGGTACTCTGCCCAGTCCTGGGCAACCTCTCACCAAGGACGTGCAACACTGAGCACCTCTGGGCACACAAAGGACCAAGGCTTGGCCCACACAGGCCAGTGACAATATTGTCAGGGACTTGAATGAAGTTAAAGTGTTTCAAGGATGCATAAGGAACATCTTAACTGAGAAGTTCACACACCGTATAAAAAAAGGGAGACTGACCTCTTCAGGGCAGAATAATTTAATACATTTTACTGAAACAAAAAAAAGTAAATTTTGGCTCAGGAACTCCTAGTTGCAGATGCTTAAATACTGGAGGAGAGTTCAGATAAAGTTTTATATACACTAATTCACATTCTTCCCAACTTTTTCTTTTTGGCTGACATCAAAAAAACTGGCTACCTAAATCTATAGTGGGTTGAAGCAGACCCTCTCTTATATTCTTAAAACTTCACAGCAGATCTCTATTAGGATTCTCAAGCTCTGCTGAGTAAAGGCTTTGACAAAAGGAACTATTTACGTTGTATGGCACTGAGTGTAAATTGAAAAGCTATGCCAGCAAACCAGATGCATAAAGCAAAGCATGCTGCAGCTCATGCAATGACAGAGCTGTGTGAAAGTAAGGATGCTCTGGATTTCCTTAGCATGGCTCAAAAATCTCCACCTCATTTTCACCCCTAAATGGACTATATCAATTTTTAAACAGTAACCTGCAGCAAAAGCAGGAAACATTTCTGATGGCATCTAAAAAATGCTCTGTAAGTAATAGTAAATCAAACAGGTTATCAAAGTCCAGTCACTTTTGGTAATTTTAGCAATGATCTAGAGGTTTCAGTTCTCTTTGTTTGGAGCAGACTCTTTGTCTGAAATACTGCTCACAGGACAGCCCATACAGACACCACCAAACCATTCATAGAATAGAAAGACAGAAATGCCAGATATTTCTGAAAGCTGCTTGCAGGATCATATCTGCATACAAAAATGAATCCCCAGAGTGAAACTAATGAAGATGGTTAGGAATTTTTGAAAACATTTTCTGTAAAATGCAAAGAATAGAAACTACTAGCATGCTCAGGTACTAAACAAGATTAGTAAAATACTACATAAAAATGAACTCCAAAGTAAAACCCAATGCATGTGAACCAAGAAAACACCATCTAAACAAAGAGAAGTCTGTTTTAAGTGTGACAACATTCAAAAGTAATGGATAGGGACTATATTACACTGGGAAAAGAAAAGAAGAGAAAAAAAAAAAAGGAAAAAGAAAAAATAAGTCTGTTTGCCCAAGTGGTATATAATGGACTTGCAAATTGCAATTTGAAAAGGCAGTTTAAAACCAGTATTTTAAAAATTAGAACCACCTTAATCTGGAACTACATCATTGCAGTATCTTTTGACCTTTTACAACTACATCCCAGGCCAAAGGGTAAGGATACGATCTGTACCAGGAAATAAAACACCACCTTTGATCATTTCTCCCATGATGCACCCAACTGACCAAATGTCAACTGAAAACAAAATGCAATGATATTAACATAAAAGATAGTTATTAAAATAAAATAAACAAAAATATCTAGACACACACATACACATGAAGTGACTATAAAAAGCATGTGCAATGAAAATGAGTGAAGGTGAATGTATGCTAACTACAGGACCAGCAGAGACTATGTCCTACTGCTAGGTGCAGCCTGAATATAAATGACTTTTTTTTTAAGTGTATCACAAGAAAAAATCCATGTTCATTTAATAAAAAAAAAAATTGCACAATATGCATCTTCATGACACAACATCAATAAAAAGGTTAATCACTTCCTAGCTAATTCAACCTGCTGCAGCAGCACAAGGATACAGTCCCTTCCTGGAAAGAGGATTTTGTGGCAAACCATTTCGCCCATAATGCACCCCACAGACCATAAATCCACTATGTTTGTAGCACAAAAAGAAGGAAAAGCAAAGCAAACGGTCATTTAAAATTAAAAGAAGCATAACATGACTGCATCCTATAAACTGCAGAGACAGCACAGGAAGAAGAGCAAGTCTTTGTATTAATCAATGAAAACAGTTTAACATACATCATGTGTAAGGATTAGCTTTTAACTGTCTCAAATACAAGGCAGAAAAACATCCTTTTGTTTAATATAGTGCTAGAGCAAGAGCTTGAGCAGAGAGAGAGACATGGATGGAGCAGAGTAAAGCACTTCTCCAAGGCTGGAGTCTTCAAAGCTACCTTTGCCAAGAGAATAGACTCAAGCACCAAAGACAGATTTACTCCTTGAAAGTAATTCCACCGTAGTTGTAGGAATTATTCTAAAAGCAACTAAGTAAAATGACCTGTAAAAATATTGCCTATTTTTTAGTTTTTAGGATAATTAATTAGGTATTACATAGGAATATCAAGTATTTCCTAGAAATCAAATTACCATGCATCTCTCTCTCGCTTTAAATAAAAAGCAAACAGAATCAGTAAAAGATCACTTAGAATTTTAGAGGATCAGTTAATGACAATGTTAGTATGCTCCTAGATTTTCAGTTCAAATAATTTGTTTTAAAATATTTCTCCAGTTTGCTTAAATAACATTTTATACAAAAAAAAAACAAAACTCAAAAGCAATTATTTAAAAATGAAATATGCATTTTCTACATTTCCTTAAAATAAATAATTCAGAAGACACACATATGCACAAGTTTACTTTGTACAGGTAAGCCAATTGCTTTTGCAAATACTTTCAGAGGTACTGTTAATTCCATAGGCAAAAGTTCTTGAAGTCATAACAATGAAATATTATTATAAATACTTTGTCAAATATGATACTGGAATTTCAATTAAGCAGATAAGAGAGGGATTTAAGTGACAACAATAATATAGTAAGGATTATATGTAAATGTTTTGAAGGAGCTCAATAATGTCAAGCAAAAATATTGCTTCTTATTTTTCAATATTTCTTCTCCTTTATTTAAAAGTTCCTCTAAAATAGTATCTAGATAATGTGACAGGAGATCATAGTTGTGCATATTAATAGGTCAAAATTAAGGGCCTTGCTCATTCAAAAAAATATTGTCAACACCTTAGTTTAGTGCTTTTTCCTTTAAAAACTTTTTTTTTTTAAATACTTAAGTACATATTCTTTAGCTTAGAGACTCAAAGAAGCCAAGTCTTGCATTTGACTTTTTAAATAAAATTCTGAATGTTGACTTTTTGATCTGCTAAACAACCTGCTGCCATCACTACCCAAAATGTATCCAAATCTCTTGTAATTACCTTGTGTCCAACATAATAGTTACCATTCTTCTGGTATCCTTGCAAAACCAAACTTGAGATGTTTTGTGGTGTTTCGATTTGCTGCTTTCATTAAATCAAAAAATGTGTCTACTGACAGGTCTCTAACTTTTGTAGCAAGCTGAACTAATGCTACTGTGAGTACTTTTACAGAAGACTAAAATCTATCTCATTACAGATTTGAAAAATACTTAAAAATTGTATTGCTGTCATAAGGAGTGCATTTTATTCTTAACAAGCCTGTGAAGTGAACTTACTGATTATTATAACTCTAGGAGAAAGAATACCATGTGATAATGAAGTTTAAACCAAATCTACCTAGTAGGAAATGTAAAGGTAGTTGTCTCAAGAGTGTTTAGGGCTTTCTGTGTTTTTCAGTGTTTCCTTCCTGATAACCATGGACATAACAGTGCATAAACCTGTCAAGAAACATGTGCATGAACAGTTCTGATGTCCTTTAGTTGGCTTCTGTGACATCCCAGAAACATCCTTTGCCAACAAATCCTACGTAAAAGCTAACTCTATGTATTTGTTTGGACTCCTTGCTAGTTTTAAAGCAATCGAATATTTTGTATCTGTGTAGTATAGCACCAAGAAGTTACTCTGCACTACATTATTTCAGTCATCAAAACAGACATTGCAATCCTCCCACAAGTTCAGCAGGGCACAAACTGCAGGAAACTGCCAGACAACCCAGTAACCATAAGGTAACTGTCCATTTTCAGTATTCAACTCGACATTAAGTAAGTTCACAGTTAATTTAACTACGGGTGTAATGGGCTATAATAAGCATCAATACTAACAGATGAGGCTCCTGGACAGCCCATGGTTTTTACTGTAAGTGCATCCTTGATACCCATCTCCCCATCATGGCAGCTCCACAAACTCCTTGGCTGAGAAGACTTAACAGCTCAGGTAAACTGCCTTTTAATGAAAGCAGTATGTATGGTCTTTGGACTCACTCCATACATTTACATTCTGCAGAAGTGCCTCATTTCATTCTCATTTCAATGACCATGTATTTGGCCTCGGGAAGACATGATAGCTTTTCAAATGAAAGTAAATCACTATTTATGAGGCACAACACAACTCATGCTTCCATAAGTAACAGGATTGTCACAAGCTTGACAGGATACTCTATAACTCAATCTAACTCCAGTAGTGGAAAGAATGTTTCACACTTTTGCAATCCAAAAGAGAAAAATTTAAACTGGGCAAGCTGAGTCAGAAAACTTGTGACTTTCATTTTATCAATTCCTTCTGTAAGGCAGCTGCATGACTCACTATTACAGCTTTAGGTACTTTTCTTTAATGTCCCTTAAACAGCCAATATAATGTCTTGGAGGAAAAAAAATAAATTTGCAGATCTAGAAAAGTTTAGGAATTAAAAGAAATAACTGACTTGCTCTATTCAGCCTGTGGCTCCTAAATTACTGGAAAAAAACTGTCAGCCATTGAGCACATTTGAAGAAATTCACATCCTCTCATGCACACTAACAATCCAAACAATAAAAATCAGCCTTGCAATAAACATCCACTCTCATTCCCTTGAGCTGGCTTCTTTCATTGCTAGCACCATTCACACACAGCCTGAAGTCACTTGCTGCAATGGTGTGCAGTTGCCAGGCAGGTTTGCAGACTGTAGTAGGAATGCTGAAAGGCAGAGCAAGTCCCAGGTGTGTCAGGAGGTGAGGAGCCACACTCTATAGCCCCAGGAGACAGCTCAGGGTCTCTCTGGAGGCCTGGCCAGCAGAGTTTGACACACACAGGGTGACCTGTGGGCACAGGCAGCCTGAGGTGTTGACAGGTGAAAGCAGGGAGCTGCCAGAGCACAGGGACAGCACAGCAGTGAATGGTAGCAGAACCAGGCTGCTCCAAAGGAGTGTCAGGAATGACACATCACTTGTTCTCCTAATGGGTACCACCAGCTGCTTCCTTGAAGGTGCAATGTACTTGGTGATGTGTTTCCCTCAAATGACAGATCTTTTTGTATTTTCCTGTAGAAGATACTGAGAGGCAGACTGGTCAGAGAGAGAGTATGGTGGACAGGAAGTGTAAACAAAGTAAAATTCCCTTGGAATTTGTCACAGACTTTAAAGAATTTGATGCACCATGACACCACTCTCTGTGTGCTTGTCTCAAGTATGTTATTGAGTTCCTCTTCAGCAACATTAACAACTTAATGCAAAAGGCTTAAAGGAGGCTAGTTTTAATAAAAAGCAATGCCACAGTAAGTAATCTTAGCTTGTTTGTTCCTTGGTAGATTTTATGCTCCCTACTCCCTGAATGGCGATAACCAATACAGTTATTTTGCACTGAATGTGATACATGTATCTACTGATGAATTACAATTTACATCTTCACCAGGAATAAAGTCAGATGAAGGTATATCAAAGTACATACCACATGTTAAGAAAATATGTCTCCAGTTCTTCCTGGAAATTATTTAAATTTTTAAACAAACAAGGCCCTCAATTTCTTCTCCTATTAAATGCAAACATTTTCTAATGGGTTGAATTGAATAAACAAATTAGTGTATCCAGAATCTGCATTTTGGTCACAAGACTAATTTATAAAATTTCTACAGCTTGAAAAAAACATTAACATGTAAAATGTGGTGTGCCAAACAAAAAAAAAATTAAAAAAATAAAGCTATGCCAAAGAAAGACTATATTTGCTGACCGTTTTCTTTGTATCCCATCCCTAGGATGACCTCTGGTGCTCTGTAGTAACGAGTCACTACATAAGGCGTCATCATAAAACTAGTTCCTGCAGTTCTGGCCAGTCCAAAGTCAAGAATCTTCAAAGTGCAGTCTGACTTTACTACTATATTACTGGGCTTTAAATCCTTTAAAAAGAAACATCATATATGACTGCTAAGACAAGCACAAAGTACTCTGTGGTTCACATTTTAAAAAGATAATATTGCTAACATTAAACCCCACACATATAACTAGGTTATTGCTATAACTGCAGCTTTTTTCCCCTTGCATTAATTTATGTGCATTCAGCAGATTACAGAATTAATTCCTTTATTGTGCTTGTAGATTTATATAGCAATTAAGGAAGGAAAATACAACAGCATTACAAGATATTAGCAATGTCTGAAATAAACTGAGGTTAGTGAGAAGTGTTAGCTCTGAGGAAAGGTCTAGAAACTGCTCACTGGAACAATAATTATTACTACAATGCAGAACACAAGTAACATGACAATCACTTCATTCAATAATCATCTTGATACAAGAATTACTAGAATTATAATGAATGTAAAAGGTTTATTTGCTAGTTGAGGTTACATTACCTCTTTTGAACCAATATATTTCTCTGAACAGAAAGGAAATCTCCAAGCCTACATGGTTTTAGTTTTCAATTTAGGACTTGGTTTTATACTAAGTTTGGCAACCAAACCCAAAAAGGCACTATTGAAAAACTGCCAAAAATTAACAATCATTAAATTGGAGTGGAAAATACTGACATAGCTTCAGATCATTTTGGTTAGCAACACGGTAACTATTTTCTATACTTGAACACTAATGACAAAAGTGGCTTTGCAACATTTAGTTATACGAACACTACACAGGCTTTCTCTGTCATCACCTCAGCAGGATCTTACACACACTTGAATGTCACAGAGTAAATATTACACAGTACTTCAGAATAACTTTGCAATCATAAAATCATTCACAGGACACGGGACAATATAGATAAGACTAAGATACTTCCTCCCCATTCTCTACTGAGATTAATGAGAGAAAAACCTGAGATGTGACAGAGGACTCCACAACTAGAGCTGCAAGCATTTGATAAGTAGCCTTATCTGTCATTGTTTCTTAAAGACTTAAAGGTGGATATCTACAAGATTTATGTAGTTTTCATTTGTACTTGGATGGCTTACAGCAATCTCCTCATAATGCTGAAAGATAGAGAGGAAACAACTAAAAGAGTTCTAGAACAACAGAATTTTAATGCCTAGTTAAAAGTCTTGCATATATACATATTCACACATGCATTTCCACAAAGACTCTGCAGACAACTTTAGCTTAAAACATTCTCAAACATCACAAATTAATTTAAGTTCTATGAGACCTTCTGGCCATTTAATATGCATGCTTCAGATTCTGTTACAGTCATTTTTATTATCAACTTTATTTCTGCACACTTCTACTATTTTCAGGCTGTCCACTGCAGAATGCCAGGCACATGCTCATGGTATTAACTACCCTCATCCTTCCCAAAGCTGCAGGATTAACACTTTGAGTGTTAAGAGATCCTCTCTTTGCTTACCAAATGCTGTCCATCCTTATTTCTGAACACCATGTAGCTGTCATTGAGTTACACTACATTCAAATTCATGCAGAGATGCAAAACCTGCATCTGTTAAATATATCCTCTGTTAAATAAGCAGAAACCAAAAATCTCCTTTGAGAGTGATCAAATTAATTAGGATGGATAAATATAACTAGAACCTATAGCAGAAAATCTCTCACTGAACCATGAAAATGTAAAATGTCAGTGCTCAAGAAACAGATTCGTGCATGGCCGTCTCCCCATTAGCCAGACAAGGGGACAGGGACATCTCTGGAGGGTAATTCATGGCTTCTGTGGGCTTTTCTCTTTCTAAGACAAGATTTGTGAAGGGCTTCTGTAATTAGGCCCCTTTCTGAAGTACTCAAAATCCGGCAGAATTCAATGTTTGAGAGCCTCCATGCAAGACTAATGAGACACTCTGTGTCCCTCAGAAAGTCAGTGAGGCACAACTCTGCAATGCTGATCATTCATCCTCAGATTATGAAATATAAATGAACGTGTACTCCCATATTGGTTGGAAACTGCATCTCTGCAAAATGTTTGGAATACAGTAATGTTGATTTGCCAACATCTGTTAAAGTCAGTGCAAAGTTACGATCAAATCTTTACCCACTGATGTAGCAACTAAGTTTGCCACTACAATTTCAAGGTGAAGTTGACCGAAACACTTTGTGTTTGATCTCTGCTTTGTTCCATGGCTCTACCTTGCTATTAAAAAAACCCCACTTATTTCTATGGCAAGTAGTATCCAGTGCTATAAGGTACATACACAGATTTTTGTGATTTCAGTCATTCAACAAGCTTTGAAAAAGCTACTGAAATGCTGAGATGACCACCAAGATTATTTATGCTATAAGCTGAAGAACTCAGTCAAAAAACACATGAAACTACCAACACCAAAAAAAGCTTAAAAGACCACTGAAGTAGAACATTAGATTCATAGCCAGAATGCTCCTTGGGCAACTAGAGCAGCTCAAGCTACGTTGAAGATTCAACAAAGTAATTAGCTTTGGACATTAAGGACGGGTGCAGAGAGTTCAGAAGAGTGGTATAAAGAGTTACCACTGCAGCCACACGGTCTGTGTGACCACACGGTCTGTGTGACACTTCCCTTTGCAGGACATCTTCCTGGTACTCCAAGGTTTTGTTCAGCTTCCTCCACAGAGAAACAGAACTTTGATACTTTGCACCTTGAAGGAAAAAGGCACAATGCACACAGCAGGTAACACTGTCTCAGAATGTACAAAATCTAAGAAGGAACTGTCAGCTGAAAATATGCCAGGAAGACATGCAAGTGAAATGTCCTTCAAAAGATCTGCACATGTCCTTCAAAAGCATTTATGCATACATATGGTGCTCTTTACACAGCAATTGCATTTAGTCTCTTTAGGATAGTTTATCCCTGTATGATAGGAAGCATTGCAAAGACTGAACCTATATTTACAGAGGCAGAAATTCTATCCTCAAAGCTGTCTTTACTCTTGCCTAGCTCCTAAGTAGTTACTTGTTTTCTGTAAATGTGAAAATGTTCAAATTTATCCACAACTTTTACAGTATCAATGCCTTCAGAGGAGTACAAACCACCCTGAGGCAAGCACACTTTTAGAAGCTTCCTTAAGCTTGTGCTAAGATCCACAGAGGCACTCTTACTTTACCTACTCTTGCATGTCCAAACAATATACTGTTTTCTGAAAGTAAAAAAGACCTATGAAAATCCACAGGATTAAACTTGCATACCTAAGTATTGAAGAGTAAATGTGAAACTGCATGCAAATGATTATTTCAGACCCACAGATGTTCACATGCATTGGAACACCACAGGCTGCATAATTTCAGTCATAGGCAATATAGTACCACAACAGTAAGTGAAACAACCTAGTTTTGCCAAGCATTCCCAGAATAATGCAAAAAGCCCAAGTGATCTATCTCAAATGCCCACAGGCAGACTGTGCAGTATCAGGTACAATGCCTGGTTGCAGGCAATGCTTCTCTCTCCCTTGCCCATCTCTTCTAACATAGCAGCTCAGGGAAACTGCATGCAAGAAGGAAGGTTTCACCTTCATTTTCTGAGCTCCTCACTGGAATGAAGCAGCTGATGAGTACTAGAACTAACAGAGCATAAGGAAGCAGCACTTGCCCACTCAATCTGTATTTTCTATTCAAATAATTTTCCCTGTTTCCCTGGGAAAAGATGGCACACTGAAGAGGAGTGTCAGACTGCAGATCCAGCTTGCAGACCATTCAATACCCCAGTCATAACATGGTGGACCACTGATCTAGACAAGCATCCTAACGCAGCAACTGCTGTGGTAGAGCACAGAACTGCCATTTGTGATCTGCTTTCCTGTGCATATCATGAGGAAGACTGTGTAGTAAGGACTGAAACCATCCCACATCACTAAGGTTAATTAAATATTTTCTACTGCTTCAGAAATGAAAACTTCTCAAACTCTTAAAAAATTCACAATGAAAAACCTTGTACTACAAAAATACAAGTTTACCATTTCCAAAATTGACAAGATTATACTTTAAAGTTACAACCCAAAATCTCAAGCAATCTTTAATCTGTATACCATTACATACGAGATGCTCAACTTGTACAGGCAACTTTATATTCAAAATCTCTTGATTAGATTGCAACACACACACCATTCAAAAAGCTGTACTCAGTTTTGCCTGTTAACCATTTGAGTGAATGATTTGTGACACACGAGTGTGATCCAAGTTCCAATTACAAGTCTTTATCATCATCTTCTTACCTGGAGATTTCAGATAGTTAGTCATTATTTTGCTAGTAAAAAAGCAGAAAAATGGGCAGTTCTTTCAAAAGATGGGATTTCAGGTTTGGTTACCAAAACAATAAAGGCAGAGACACTTCCTGCCATGACTACTAAACTAGAACATTATACAGAAATAGAGGAGGTAATGTAACTCACTGCAAAAATCTTCAGTTTGCTCTGTGCAGATTGTTATCAAATCATTTAAACATTCAGAAGGCTCATTCCAGAATTACCCTGGAAAAAGGTGTGATGATTTCCTTTCAGCTTTCTCTCCCTGCCTATGGGACAGGCTATAAAACATTCTTAATGTTCCTATTCTAACTTATTTCATCTTTCAAACACTCAAGATAAAACCAGGTGCAATGCAAATTATACAGTTTAGTTCACTTACCCTATGAATAATCCCAGCTGAATGAAGATGTTTGATACCACACAGCATTTGATAAAGAAGATAGGACATTCGTTCATGGTCTAGTTCCATCTGAATCACTTGGCAGAGATTTGCATCCATGAGCTCCATCACTATGTAGCTTATGAAGGAAAAAAAAGGAATAATCAGATAATATTGCCATTTTACCGTATTCTTTATCTTGCTCATCTTTTCATATGAATACTTTAAAAGAAATTCTCAGCTTTAGCTCAAATCTGACTTACACATCTTGAAATTCTTCCAGGGATTTTTGTGGTGTGAACACATTCAGTAGGCCGATTATCTGCAGGGAGGGGGAGAGGAAGGGTAATTGTACCACAGCAATAGCAAAGTTGCAGATTCAACATTTCAACTGGTAACTATTATTGTGATATGAACCTCCAGGTACATGCTGAAACTCAAGATGCTCAGTAGCTCAACCAGGCCTAACATGACATAAACAGATACAAATGATTTTGGAAGGAGTTTTCCACCACAAATCACATAATCTAAAGACACTCTGTGTGTTAATGTGATGATATGCAAATCTTAAAAACTAAGGAGCTTAGTCACTCTTCCCCTTCCTCCTACTTTCAGTTTGAAGATCTAGTAAGATTTTTTTTTTTGTACATGAGGAATAATAAAACTAAAACTTGATGAAGACTCCCTAAAAGATATCATTTTACCACTGACAGAGGTGAAAAAACAACATCATCCAAACAGAAAAACAGGCTCTTACAGATGCTTTAGAACATTTTGCATTAAGAATGGATGGGATATACAGAAAGAGGCCAAACTACTGCTCATCAAGAATCAGGCAGGCCTGCAATAGTTTATCACCATACAAATTACATTATTAGGTGGAACATCCTTCAGAGAATCCACATATAAACCATCCCTATCTGGGAAAAATTACAACATTTTCCCAAAAAGCTAGAAGACAGAGTGAGTTTACTGTGACACTCTCCCTCCCTAGCCAGGAGAAATTTTATCTTCCTGATGGGGGACTAAAAGAGAAGGTAAAGAAGACTGTTCACATCTGACTGAAAGAAGAAAACAGCAAACACCAGCCTTCTGCAGTTCAACTCCAATAAATTTATCCCCTATTTGCTCCCCATTTCTGTGATCTTGTCTACTGCACAGCTTCATAAACACTGGATAGCTACTGCTGTAACAGCACAAGATTCTAAACTCATTCATGCACCAAGGGGAAAAAGGTATTACAGTCTATTTCTTTTTTCCCCTGTGTTTGGCAGTAGGATGCACTTACCAGCCATGGTACTCTTACTTGACAGCTGCTTGTAAATTTTAGCAATGTAACACTGACTCCCTTGCCAAGTTTGAAGGGGGTATTTAAGGATTGGGCAGGTATTAAAACTAGCCAATAGTTCTTCTGCAAGACCCTTCTGTACTTATCATGGAGATACAACCATGCAAAGGAAATCTCCTCTGAAGATATTTTCCAGACTTTTACAAAGGATAACCTCCCAGTTAATTCTCCAACATCTGAAGCAGGACATGCACTCACATTTTTGTGATTAACACACTTCATAAGAACGAGCTCTCTGTAGGCTCTTTTAGCGTGGGTTTGGTTCTGGAACGGTCGGCTTAACTTCTTGATTGCAACATTCCGCTCAAGGATGGCATCATAAGCTGCACTGTAATTAAAAATAACATTATTACATCTCTAGTGTCAAGGTCTTTTGAACTGTGGCAGTTGCAAACATTTTCAGCTAATTTGTATCATGTCTGAAGAAACCCCAAATTTCCAGTGTTATCCAGCTTTAGGAATGTGATATAGCAAAGTGCTCTTGTATGCTGAGTGATTCAAAATTTAAAAATATTTCCTAGCTTCAAAGCATTAACACATGACAATCTCTACAATATAATGCAGTATTTCTGCTTCCAAAGATACCGAGTTCTTGCTACTCACTGGCACTTGAGAACAGACCATCTAAAAAAGATCCAAAACACTTCAAACAGAAAAAGCACATCAATTTTACATAAAATCTTCACACTAAAAGGGACAAGGCAGGAAAAGTAGGTTATAGAAAGGTCACATGCTTTCACTTATGTAGTTGCTTAATATCCTGATGACAATGACAGCATCAAAGTCAAGACAAAAAAAATGCTAAGAAAGCTTTAGCCTCTAGATGTCACTGGCTTTAACTTGCTGATAAAAAAATAGCACTTTGTTTGCAGACTAATGCCAAGATTGTCATACGATTCACTGACACAGGCTGTTTAACTGATGAAGACTGTTACTGGAGGCAACTCCCTTACATATCACATTTCCATGACAGGAAGGCATGGCTTGTTTTTCCTGTAAGATCTAATACAACAGCTGACTGCCATGCAGACTCAGGAAATATTTATCAGTTACTAAAAAAGTCTCAGCAGGAAAAATATTATTTTCTTGTCTCTTCTCAAGAATGGTACTCAAATCAAATGAAGAATATCTGCCAGTAAACAGTAACATCTATTAAATCCAACTCACTACTTCAAGAAGTGGATTGCCTACATACTATGTAGGCTTGAATGATTTGTAGTTTATCACCAACAAAACCTCTAGACACTACTAAAGAAAAAAAATGGGAACAACATGAACTGGTAACTTTCTTTGATGTACATTTTCCACTATATCTGGAATTCCCCCACCTGCCCCAAAGATAAGGACTATTTTAAGAAAGGCTGCCAACCTGGGACTCCTGTACTAATATTTAAACTTCTGCATTCCCTGTACCTAACAGCAGCCTGTTTCAGGATCAGGCCATCTACTTAATATTCCTACAAATCAAGTTGGATCAGTTACAAAAAAATAAAAATAATAATAAAAAAAAGAAACAAACACATCACTGCTGACAACAAAAACTCCGATCTAAAGAATTGCACTGTATGGAGATACATGAGGGCAAGATTGAACCACAGTCCTCATCTGGGTAAGCTGCAATTTAACTAAAAAGGTTTCAATTACCACTAGTAGTAATTACAGAATAGCCCTAGAGTAATTACATGGTCAGTTCAGGGATCCCAGCTCTAGGAAGGGAAATAGATTCAGAAAACAGGCAGTAGTAACATATGACTGGCCATTAGAAGGACAGTAAAAACATCTAAAGCTTTTATAGGCATTTCTATAGCAACAAACTAGCCAAGCAACTGCCTACACCCTCAGTGTATTAACACACATGCAAACAAAATTCAGATCAGTTTTTCTGTTGCTGCTAATTAATACCACTAAGCTTAATGCCAGAAGCTATCATTTCAAAACCAACTCTTTCTAAAGTTCTTTCTTCAAGTTTCCATTTATACTTACTACACTGTTTTATTAATCCTGCTAAAACACAAATTAAATTAATTTAATTAATTGAATTAAAAACCCACCTATACCACACATTCTTTTTACATGGATCAAGACAAGATCAAGGTAGTAAAGAGGTGACAGAATTGAGATTATGCTTTCCCCTAACCTTCTCTTTCTTGATGTTTTTTGTATTTTTATGCACCTGGTTAACATTTTAAGTGTTACAAAAAATAGAAAAATCTGCAAGGTCCTGTGATATTTACATCCTTCTCAAACATTGAAAAAAGCTTCCAGGAAGGTTAAACCAACATTTCTCTTTGAGGCAATGCCACTGCACAGGAAACAGTGCCTACAAGAAGCTAGTGGTTAACAACTTCAATCAACTGGACACTTTACAGCCCACACAGCAGAGCTCTTACTCAAGGAATGACACTGTCAAGCCATACTTTCACAAACTGCATCACAAACCCACATATGACACCCAGTGTCCCAAATGCTCACTCACTGGTATCAAGGACTACTCATATTATGAGAGTAAGTGAAAAAAACTCCTAACAAACCATTTCAAGAAGTGCAAACATTTACAGGCAGCAAATATTATACAAAGTATTTCTGGCTTTTGCCTCACTGCAAGCAGTGTGGTTTAGGACTAGCATTAGTTTCTTTTTAGTTTCTTTTTTTCCCCAGTAATTTACAGGACTCAGCACAACTGGCTGAATTTGCACAGAAAGGCAACAGTTCTAAAGCTGAACAGGTCGAAAAGCACCAGCAACCGCCCTTGCTGAGGAAAAATGGCCATCAGTTACCATTGCTGTTTTGCCTGTAAAAGGTAGTTCTTCACACTCCTACTTTGTTGCACAGAACACCTCAACTATGTTAAGGAGACCTAAAGGCTTATTTAAAGAAACCTTACCATACTATTCCTTGTGCTCCTGATCCTATTGGTTTCAAATTCTGATACCGTTTCAATACAGTGAAAGTTGAGTCTCCAATCTCGACGCTGTAGAAATTGTTGTCTCGCTTGCTCCTGCTCATGACGGCAACTTGGTTAGTTCACTTCATCCAAACTTTGCTTCTGGCCTATGAAGAAATAAATTTGAAAAAGTAAGATTTTACAACTATATATAACCTGACATAAGGCAAAACTACTGTTAAGACACACGACACACTTCCCAAATAAGTCCCAAGTGCACATATAAGTTATTTTTAATGTCTGCAGGAATAAGATGCCATGTGTTTGAAATGCTGCATTTTTAGGAGTGTTCCTAAGGTAAGATTCTAAAAGGTCAAAAATAATAGAAAACCAAAAGTTAATGGATGGTAGCAAAAATCTTAGATGGAAATGACAGATGATCAAAAGGCAGGAAGCTCCACATCACCCAGAGAGCTCCAAGAGTGCTACCATCCCTTCATACACACACGTGCAGCAAGGGAGCAGGGCTTGGGCACTCTCCAGAGGCCCCATTCAACCTGAATTGTTGCATAATTCCATAAATAAAAGAGTGACAGAACATGAACTAGTCTTCCAGATATTGCAATCATTAAAATACCCTTGGTCATAATCCCCAGGAATACCTGACACTGATATGGAAACACATACAGTCCATCAAAGCCAGAAAAGGAAAACTGGCCTTGTCAGACATAATTCGTGAGGAAAAGCAACAATCACAGAGAACAAAAGTAAGAGAAAAAGACGTATATTCCACCCAAGTCCTCTCGTATTAAAAAAAGAAATGCAACACCTCAATGCAGATGTCCACAGGAGAAGAAATAAACTGAGTTGTGGCTTTTACAGTAATATTTCTCATTTCTTTGATGCTAACAGTTCACTTTTAACTTTGTCTTTACACAGGTTTTGAGTGTAGCTGTAAGACATGCCTAGTAGTGCAAGTATTTCCCTAGAATTGTCTTTGTTTCTTCAGAGTGACAGCATGCTGTCTTCCATGGTTATTAACTTGAGGAACATTTTCCCAATATTATTCAATAGTCCCAAAGAGATTCTTGCCTTCCATATGCCACAACACTATACATTTGTTAACTTTTAAGCAAGCTTTGAGAACACAGACAGTGCAAATACTGCCTCCACAAAAAATAGCAAATATTGCACAAGTAGTACTTAAAAATGCGATACCTTAATTGGCATTTATGTCAAAAGAAATGTCAATTTAAAGACCCCCTTTCCAAAATGCTGTCAAATAAACCCAAACCTCTGTTATAATTAGTAAACTAAATACCAAAGCAGCTTCTCTCAGTATTTTGGTAGTTTTGTTAAAGGCTTCCTTCCCCAGTTGACAGGGAGGCATAACTGAGCAACAGTGTTCCTTAACACAAGGAAAAATCTGTATCCAGACCATACTGGTGGGAGACCAAAAGCCTGATTTCTTAGCAATGCATGACACCAATCCCAGCTCTTTCTTCCCTACTCATCTTACCACTATGTCTTTGGATTCTGCTACTTTCTCAACACACTGTTCACAGATGTACTTGCACAGTTTTGGAATAAAAATGCCCAAAAACATATAATGATAAAACCCTCAGCAAATTAGAAAAGAGAACACTTGCTGTGGACAGCATGAAATCAGCCAAACACATTTTTGAAAATCAGCAGAACGAAGGTACTAATTGATGTAATCTTACATTTGTTCATCATCAGCTGAGATAAAACCCAGTACCTTGAGTTTATCCACTGAAACTGTTTTAAGATTTAGTGACACTGAACAATGCAGGATTAGCTGGAACAGCTTAGTAGACAGAGCTCTGTTGTTTGGTATCAGCATCAAGATAACGCAAGCTTAATACTTCACTTTGGATAATTCCTCAGAAACAAATGCAGGAAGGACTGCTTCCCTCCTTCCAAGGTTTCCAGGTGAATGAACACCTTTCCATTAAAAGTCAGTATTTTTAATAGCCAAAGCCAAGTGTTTAGTTGCATTTTTGTTCATTTTGGTAAACTTCATAGAATCAAAGAGTGAAACAAAGCAAGCATAGTTTAAGTAAAAGATCTTGAGAGATACTGTCCTCTGAGAAATAATTCCTTTATAGTAACAGATTTTATATACACACCATACGTAGTATTATAACCAAGCAAATTTTGGTTATAATTTCAAATTTCAAATTGACTTTCAGCCTTGTAATTTGCTACACGTTCAAAACTGTGAAATATGCTTGCCGATATATACAAAGAAACTTGTATTTACTAACCATTTTATAATTCATAACTGCATTTTAGTATACATAGCATATAAATGTACTCAATGTTAATTTTTACTAATAATATGAGGGAGGAGGGGAAGTATCCCAAAGTGAGGAAGGAGTGTCTCCACCTGCTGTTAAATTTTCATTCCTTTTTCTGCAGCCCTACATGGCCTTCATCAAAAATTATCAGTCTGTACTATGACAGCAAGAGGTACAGTCTCTCTCTTCGTTTTAAATGCATGCTCTCCTAGCATAAAACAGATTTACTCAGTGCTTAAGAAGACATGGAAACAATTCTCAGAAAAGTAATTTCTTCTTACACATTTTGTGTGGTGAGTGTGGGATGTAAATAAGGCACTCTGATGTAATGCACTCAGATCAGCAAAGAGGTCTTAGAAATGACATATGCCTTACCTCTGCCTCCAACCCTCTGGCTTTCCATCTGGCCAATAATAACAGCTTCCTCAGACTGAAGCAGCCCTGACACCCATTTCCTCTGCACCCCTTGCCTCAGTGTCTCATATCTTCTACACAGTTTTGTCCATCAGCCATGGAGAGTGCTAGCCTCTCACTTTTAACCAAGTTTCCATTCAGTGCTTTGCTCCCACTCAGCTCAGAACCCGCTGTAACCCCCCTTTCTTCATCTCAACAAAGCATCCTCACAAATTCCTGGTCCTGCCCAGCTCACAGAAGAAGGCCGAATACTTTTTTTTTTCCTATCTCTTAACTTACTGGTGACTAGTCTTATGAAGCCTAGCTTCAAAGATCCACAACACAAAAAATCCAAATATCTTTAAATATTAAAGCAAGTCTAAATTCAGAAACTGTCAGGCTTTTAAGATTCTTACACAATGCATGTGCACCATGTCCTTCATTAAAATGTGATTAAGCTGTATCAGATAAATTCCCCTGTCTGAAATTTGACATTTTGTTCCATTTTCTAGCAATTCTGCAGAAGCACACATATGGAAAGAGAGGGAGGATGGAGACTCCAGATTTCTATTATTAATGAGGAAACTAATAATACATTTGTCCCATTAATTGTCAACTTGTTGGAATAGTGCCAACTGTCAGCATGGAAAGAATCCCACAAAAAACTTCAATTTCTTCTCACACATCAACCATTGTGCCTTTCCCCAAAAATACCATACCTAAGCAAATGACACTACATGGCAACCTTTTACTGGCAGCCTGCAGTCAGTAAAGACAAGGACATTTCAAACTGAACTCTAAGATATTCCTGTGTGGTTACTACTTTTTCGTATTGCTGTAAGTACAATTTACCCAAGGAAGTACAACAAAAATGTAGGAATTGAAAGTATCACCATAGCCAAAGTGAAATCCCCTAGAGGATCTGCAAGGCTGGGTAAGTTTTATTCTGAATTCACTAAGAGCAACTACAGTTCCACAGTTCCTCAGGAGACTTCAAGTGGTCAACAACTTCCACACTTCAGTTCTGTACAGCCTGATACAGTTATAAAAACAATCATGGATGCATTTCACATAGAGCTCCATGAAAATGCAAGTAGCATTTATCTATGGAAGTATCATGGCTAACCTTAAAAAGTATGGACATTTATAAATTGTTTCACTAACACCCTCTCATCCACAAGTGAATAATACTAAGAATTAAGTTTGACAAAAGTCTTCATCCAACTTTAAAATAAGCATATTTAAAACAGCAAAGAAACCATGTATAGAATTGTTCATACCCAAATATGCACACATTTGCCATTTGCTTCTGCTTAAAGAAAGGCATGTACTTTTAGCATGTCTCAACAAGATTGTTCTTCATAAACTTGCCGAGTTCAAGACATTTGGAAGACAGCACTAAACTAAACTAAAGTTTGTCTCTACTACAGAAAACATTGTTTACTAATCAATATACAGGACAATGTATGGACAGTATATGTTAAATTTTTTTTCCAGTATAGCCCAAGTAGATTGGAGGAACAGATGGGTTTGGGATAGAAAGGCACCATGGGAAAGGAAGGAGCTAATTCTTTGCTCATACAGCTTTCAATTTAAAAGCCCTACTGCAGGTACGTTAAAATCCTTAGAAATGGCCAGATTAAAACTAACAAAAAAACCCACAAAAACTTGCAGTGGAAAACTATATTAACAATAGAAATATATTTGCTAAATTTGTCTTTGCAGAGTGTATAAGTTGATTTCTTTAGAAGGCAGAGAGAGATGGCTTGATACTCATTCCAGATTATTTCATTTAATGCTTTTTACACATATGATAGCACCGGCCAGTGCTCTAAAGGGGCCTCCAGAGCAGGAGAGCTTTAACTCAGAAGAGCACTGCAGAGTGCAATGAACAGAACATGTTTGGACCAGAGCTGGCATCGGCATGGCTCCATCCAGGTTCAGAGCTGTGCAGAGCTCATGGGACAGATGGTTACCAGGCCTGTTCTCACTGTGTCATTCTGGCTGCACTTGGGCAAGCTCAAATTTTACCTTCAAAAATCATCTGCACTAGAAGCCCAAGAAGTGTAGCTGAAACAGCAGCTAATTAAAAGCTTGCTCAGCTCATAGGCCCCTGATTAAACATAGCAAGTTTATGTATCCACAGTTAGAAAGTAATTGGAAAACCATGTGCTTTCCCCAAGACATCTGGGTATTTGCCTTCTGCACAGCACCACTATGAAACAGTATTTTCTTGACTATGACACCTGCTAGCCTTCACATCAAACGCACACCAAGACAGTGCTTTTGAAATCAGAAATCACTTTGAAAACAAGGCATAATTATGCACAAGGTTACTTTGCCTAGGCAGTGACCTGAATGCAAGCATTCCAGGCATACAGAGGAACAGAAATGGAACAGGTCTCGTGAAAGAAAGCCTATCCCACTTTAAACAAAAGCACAGAATTTTTTATAACCTCTTCGGCACTTTCCCATTACTAAAGATATTGACAATGAACAGGAAAGCCTCAAAGGTTGCATTAAAACTGACAAAAACCATACATTTGAGAGACATCTTTTAAGACAAAGAAATGGAACCCTGGTGACAATTTTGCCACTAGAGACATGGAAATAGAATAGCCATAATACTGTCAACCTAAAGGGTGGAGAAACATTTGCTCTATACAGCTGTCTTTAAGAGTGCTCTTAAGTGCTGGTTTATACAATACCTTACTCTACGAGTATCTTTCTATGTACAAAATTATGCATAATCAGCTTATTTCTACTGCAGGAACAGGTACAGCTGAGAAGATATTTTCATATGTCAGTACCCTGGAATATAATAAAACATAAGAAATGAGAAAAATCACAGATGGGAACAACCACCATTAACTACAAGTTTTGCTTTAAATCAGACTTGGCTTTCATGTTCATGATTTCCAAAGCAATCCTCTCCTAAACAAGCAAGCATCAAGCAGGCATAGCCTTAGAAGAAACTTGGGATGCTAACCCAGCAGTCTTTGGGGCAAAGCATGTCTGAGGTACAAAATAAACACCAACTAACAGCAATCCATCTACACGTGCTGGAAAAACTGTTCTACAGCGAAAGATTACTACAGGAGCTGCTCAGTAGGACTGACAAAAGATGAAGACCATGACAGAAATGGAAGAAGATAATTTTAAAATAAAACAATTACATGCATTAACACATTAAATAGTAATATGATCAACATAATATAACAACATAAGCTACCTAGCAATGATGATTCAGTAACTCCATTTTGAAGGCATCTAAAACTATGAAAGTGAATGTTCTGAAAGAATCTGTGGTTGACCTAGAAACATTCAACAGTACTTCAAGTACATGCTAGTTCACTACTGAATATAAAACAAATGGACAGTATATATAAAGCTCTTGCATTAATGAATTTTATTTAATTTCTTTGTGAAAATACAGTTCACACATAGCTGATTGGTATGCATCATGTGTTTTTGAATGCTTGTCTAATTTTCAGCTGTCATATTTAAAGGTTTCTGGACACCTGCTAAATGGATAGTGCAAACACAGCCTAGTTTTCACATACACTTACTTCAAAGGCTCAAATTTAGAAAACAAAAGAATTGTTTCTAAAGGTAACTTCACAGCTCATTCAGTTAGTCTCAGAGGAATTATGGCTTTAATGTTTTGTTTGTCCATGCTGCCCTCAAAGCTGAATGTTGTATTTTGCAATACTTCCAGCTCTGTTAAATATTAATGCAGATAGAGCATTTGGAAAATTTGGAAAAGGGAGTTAACATTAGCTGGGTGAAAACTGCAGGAATATATTACTAAAACATTACAAATGCCAAAGATGTATACAAACCTGAAGCTTATTCTAAAATGGAATATTCTCACTGATGTCTCTAGGATTTGCATGGCTTTCAAATTACGCTTTTCACAGATCAGATGGTTTTAAGCTGAACAACCTCCAGAGGGTTGCCTGAACCACTCCTAATGTTGAGGTGTGTTTCATGAGGCCTCCAGCTGATGTGCACTGGCCATGGCAGTGCCTCTCCCTCAGCTACTGCACACCACACAGAACTGCCCTGCTCACACCACCCACAGGACAAGTGGCACAGCACAAAGTGAAAGTCTACTCTGCTCTCAGGAGCTATTTTCTACTTGCAAACTATTAAACAAAATGACAAATATACAGGAGTCATTCTTGTATAGCTCAGGTCTGAAGCACAGCAGAGTTACATTTCTTAAAATAACTACATTTTAACATATCTTTTGTTCACCAAGAAGTCAAACTTCACTAGTTACAGATACAGTAAATTAAAGGTGAACATTAGATCTCAATGTTCACCAAGAAAAGAAGCACTGAGGCTGGGGAAAACTGCATAAACACAACAAGGGAACATTAAGATTTCTATGTTATGACTTGCCTACTGCTTTCAAGTTCAAACAGAAAAGGGTAGCGTCACTCCACTTTGCTCAAACACAAGAAACTTAAAGCACATTTAATTTTTTTTAAACTTTGGGACTGTTACATTTTTATAGCCATTTTTATACGGAGAATTCAAAGCCAATTACTTGATTTCCCAGAACCTGTTGAGTATTTAACAGTAAACAGATGGCCTTCTTCACTAAAGCTGGTGATTTCAGAAAAGATGAAAGGTTTGGTATAGAAAAATAAATTTGGCTGTAAAGCAAAATATTCCTGAGTACACAATAGCAAATGAAACAAGAAAATGTAATATGGGCTGTTTAAACCAAGGCATTACTTACTGGTTTGGCAAATATTGTTGCCAGATTGATAAATCTCTTGCAAAGATTTAGAGCCCTCTGTGTTAATCTAACTCTGTCCTCAGAACAACTTAACAGGGAACAACTACATAGAGTCCTAAATAATAAACAATGAACAAAATCCATTAATACAAATGCAACGTTTGCCATAATTTAATGTTGCAGCTTATAGTGACTAACAGCATGCTCCAGCTGGATCACATGATGACTGTTTCTTGTCATCTCAGAAACCAGACATGGTTTTCTTCATATGTATCTGCCATCTCACCTTATTAAGATAGTTGCTGTAATTTGAGGAGTTTACTAAAAGGGGAGGACATATAGGGAAAATAACCACCCCCTTCTCCACTCCAGCAGTCTTTTACTGGCTAGTAGTCACCTTATTACAGTTTCCATAAAAGAACATTTATTTGAAGGCAACTGCAATGGGCTGAACTTAATTATGCATCTCAAAAGTCACCTGGAGGCCCTTTAATAACAAGGAGGTGCCTACCACTTAAACTGCACAGGTTCATAGTGCCTGATAATGTGATTTTAATCTTCACAACTGATGCCTTTCCCCAAATACCAGTTCTGTTTGGAATGGAACAGACAAGTAAACCTATTACCTTACCTAGAGGGAGCTTTCTTGACATGCTCAGCTCCAGATATAAGAATATAAAAAGCATAAAGGGCCTCAAGAGCCACAAGGTCTTACAAGTTTTCACCCTGATTAGTTGTGACTGAAGAGTTTTTCCAGAACCTGAATCAAAACAGAAATAAATATTTAAAATTTACCAAGGAGAACATGAAGACAAAAATAACAACAAAGCAAAGCCTGAATTAGTAGAGGAACATCTGGGTGGTTTTTAACCCCATCTGTAAAACACACAATGAGGATGATGCAGGAGATTAGAATCCAAGTGCCCTGAGGATGAACTGAGGATATTCTAGGAAAACACCAGAGCTACTCAATTTATCAAAAAAATTCTTCAACAGACTCCATGCTCAGCCTTCTATTTTTCCCTCTTACAAAAATAGGTGAACTTTTCCCTTTTATATTTTTGTAGTAGAATTTCAGGGGCAGGAAAGGAGAAAACTGCTTCATGAAAAAACAACCAACAACTTTTTCCTTTTAATCTAAATTACACTTAATAAGCTTCCTGCATTTTAAATCTTCCCCACCTTAATATTTATTTACTTTATAAACTACAATGGAATGGGGCAAAATGAGTCCATAAAATTTCATATCTACTGAAAGCCAGCTTCCAGATCAGAGACAGACTAGGAGTCATTAAAAGAAAATATACATACAACAAAAAAAGGAGCAATCCTTTTTTATCCATGCAAAAAAATGCATGGTTTTTCATCTTAATTAAACTGACCTGCTGCTCCTTTCAGTCACTTCAGCCCCACGAGGGGGCTGTGCCAGTAGAGCACAGGTAAACAGCCTGATCTCCAACCACCACTAACACTGGGAGCTTCCTTGTTTGCTTTGAAGGGAGGGACAGGAGAGGGGAATTATTACTGGCAGCCAGGCAAGAATCTCTCCAGGAAAGAAGAACACACTTATTTTCCAAGCAGAGCTCCCAGCAGCAGCTGCTGACAAATGCAGCCCCTTGAGTTTTCCTTTTCATGCTGTTACTCAGCCTCTCTCAAAAAAGCCAATTTCACTGACACTGAGGACAGACATGTTCTGTGGTGTCACTGAAGCAGAGATGCCCCAGGGATTATATTTGCAGAGTTAGTCATACAGACAGGAACTTGAAGCTGGCATGTTCTCTAGTGCTTCCCCTGCCAGGCTTACCTGATCAATACTATAGCATCTAATCAGAAGTAAATGTTTCCACTAAAGACTCCACTATTTTGGGAACCTCATCCCAAATGGTTTCAAAACTTGCAATAAAATAACAAAATCAGGCATGAGCTCAAACAGCTAATTTTCAACATTATGTTTTTTGCACCATTGCTGAACTCCCTGCATCAAATTACATTCAAACACTAGTCAGCCTGAAATAGCAATCACTCATAGGTGCAGTCACCAGTGCCAAAATAATAACAGCTGAACCTGAAATTAGGGAAACCTGAAGTTGGAAACAGGGATTTCTGTATTAGACAACTGGAACACGAGCTTTTCCACTTCCATGTCTCAAGTACCATTGAACAGTCTGGTACAATGTCAGAAGTTACTAATGATTCAGATCTAAGGAAAGACCTGGGACTGGCAACAATAAAATTAAGACTGAAACTAGCAGAATACTGATGCTGTCTATAAACAGGCAGTGTAGGATCACATGGAAACATCCAGAAAGTCACAAGAAACAACTCCTGTTGTTAAACACTGCTTCAGGTGAGCCATTTCCTAGCACTGCTTGGGCAACTGGAACAGACAGAACCACCAAAGCTCCACCAGGGATTTCAAACACTGCTCCCTGTGGAGCACAGGCAGAGTCAGAACCTCCACATTACATTTCCCTCAGAAGCTCAAAGCAAGCATTTATACAAACCAAGTACAGCACACCAGTATTTTCTCATCCTACCTGCTGAACAAGGGTCAGCAGCATCAACTTAACACTGCATTCACAGCTTCTGAGCACCCTCTATATACAAATCAATATTACCACACATTTCTAAAGCAAATTCTCATACTGTGAAACATCTCTTGCAAAACATCCAAAATAAGACAATCATTTCTGGTACCAGTAAAACATTAGTGTTGTTTAATATCAAATTCAATTCATCTGAGAACTGAATTCTTTAGTCAGATAAAACACATCACACACCTTGCACAATCAGCATAATGAAGAACCAAGTAACAAATGCACCCACAGTGAGTTACTTACAAACAATTTAGCTTTGCAGTGATTCTCTTTTCAAAATAGACATTTTTTGCTTTTTATCAGTAAACTTCCTATTGAGAGGATTTCACTTAATCCACCTTCTTCCTTTTGCACCTACATTTCTCTCCACTCTACGACACTGTCCCATAATGCCATTAGTCATAAATTACAGCCCTTCTACTACAGAACATACTAAAAAAATGCATATAATAGTCATCCATGAAGAGTAGAGGCATTGCTTGTTAATGGCACAGGACAATTAAAGAGAATACCATACAGCACAGTTAAAAAGCCACATGGTCTGTATGTTTCTGTTTACCTTATACACACACATTACCTAAACCAGTCAGGTAACTGATTCATTTCTGGCACTTTGAGCTACTCAGTTTTATCTCTCTTTTACAACTGTGACTAAAACAGCTGGTCATAGAAGAAATTATCAAGACTTTTGGTTTAGGACTTGCCTGCCAATTAGTTAAAATACACAGTACAGCCACCAGCAGCTTTAACTTGATCACATGGGAAGTTAAACAAAATTAAGATTCAGAAAACAAACAAAAAAAATGAGACGATAAGTCAAAATACAGAGACTTAGAGTAGCTGAAGGCAAGGAAACAAAAATGCATAAGTGAATGCATGCTATCAGCTCCATGTAAAGGTGAAAATTTGTCCTTGCTTATCTACCATTCCTTCAGCCAACTCCATCTCCTCTAAGCAAGCAGGAGAGTCTGCCAGTTTGTGACAGGGAAATGAAACCTCACATTTCTTCACCACGTGCTATCCAGATTTCCAGGTTTCTGAAATACAATATCTTAAAAGGTACATAATCTAAACATGAAGCTCTCTCTAGAGAAAGACACCAACATAAACACTTAAATCCTGAAAGCTGCACTAAGAGTTACAAAGCTTAATCTCAGACTTTCAAGTTGATTTTGGTGATAGACACAGTCCTGGTAATCCAAATCAGCAGAAAGACAGCAACACATACAACTTCCTAGCATTTCTCACAGTCAACTCCTACAACACAGCTGCTCTGGAACACCAGTGCACTCTCCCTGGAAAACCCTCACCTGTGACACAAAGCTTAACAAAGGAGGTTGTACAGTATTAATTATTATTATTAAAATTATGTCTTTGTAATGGAATGCACTGCAGAGTTCCTCTATTCTTAAATATTCTTGTTTTATTAAGTCAGACATCAGCAGAGATTCTTTCAGAAAAGTATCTTCCATTCCCTTTAAAACAGGTTTTAGATTCAAATGCCAGGAGGCTGTAAATGAGGCAGACAGGCTGCAGCATGCAATACTAAACAGCCTGTAAATTGGCATTTCTAATGATGAAGATTCTCATCCTACCTTTCCTCTTGAATTTTTTTATGGACTCCTGAACTGTGATTTTAATTAACCATGAAGAAATTTATTAGGCAGCATTTTTCTAGGACAAGCATTATCAGAATGAATAGTGCTATGACTACAGAAAAAATATCACTGCAAACTCTGCTGTACTACATTTGATAGGAGAGTATCTCTACAGCTTCTTCAGTATGAAGCTCACTATAGATTGATTCCATGATGAATTCTATTATCACAATATATTAAGCAACCCGCTGTGTCTTCCAGGTCAGTTTTGTCACAGAAATCATAAACCACAATAGCTTCAACAAAAGAAAACTCATGTAACCCTACATTTTGGCAAAGAAGCTGTTATGACAACAGATTAAAAGACTATTCTTAGCAAAACTCTCCTTTTCAGAAATAATAGGATAAGACAAGGATCTTCCAATTCCTTAATCCTTTTTCAAATAGAAGATTATAGAAAAGAATGGTAAATGGGGAGAAAAAACAAGGTACACATTTTTTAAAAAGCTTAAAATATTCAGGTTTATTGCAGGGTAGTATTTGTCAATTTTTTGTTTTTTAAGTAACGCTCTTCTCAAACCAGTGAAAATTCAGTAAAGCAACAGTTCAACAAGCTGTTCTATTTTAAGCACCCAATTTAACTGTCAGAAGTGCAATCTGAGTGCCTGCTGCTGGACCCAGAAAACCCATTTAATCATAATCATGCCTGAACTATGACTGAAACTACTGCATTCTAGGCAATGTCATTCCACATTGCTTTATGTAGCTCCCTTTTGGCAGAATCATGGGTCATGGACCATTCATCTTCCTCAGGTACTTGAAAAAGCTTAACCATATATAACTTGAAATAAACAAGAATAAATTACTAATAGGGGCACAACACTGTTTCAGCTGACTACCCAAGGGCCTGCTAATTCCCACCATTCCCCAAAGGCTGCCTGCATATGGTAACCCTCTGCACATCCAATGACCACTGGCAAAGCAACAAAGAGGCAAACCACCAGGAAAATAAGCCGGTGAATATAACTCAGGGTGCTTCAGTGAGATTGCACAAGTTTAGAAGGAAAATCCCACTCCAGGATTACTCTCATGGTAGGAGGAAATACTTGCTCTTTAACCTCTACTTGCAGGGGGGAAAAAAAGCATATAAATGTTTCAGCAAAAAAAAAACCCCAACAAATTAAATGGTTCTTTAATTGTTTTAAAGGACAACAGCAAACAAAAGATACCAAGTGACCTAAAATAGTAATTAAATATCAGCGATCAAGAGGACAATAGCTATAGAACATCAGAGGAAGGAAGGATTTGGGTAACAGCTGGGAAAAAAGTTTTCAGAATGTTTTAAAACTACATTAATTTTAACTTTTAATCCCAGCTATGAAAACCTAGAATCCAATTATGAGTGTGCTACTTTTGTTAATTGATGCATTTTTCTGTGAAATACAAGCAGATTAATGTGCTATGAAATCCTGTCTAAAGTATTTGGCATAAAATACCTCTGTAATAAGAGCTTTAGAATGGAACAAAACTCCAACACATGACAACTTCAGCACTAAGAATTCCTTCAGAGATACCTCTTGTAACACAATATAGTACTTTGCACAATAATTTCTTGGGAGTGGAGAGAGAAGGAAGGCAGCACATTTCAAAATAAAGCAGCTACTTTCTGGGCAATTTGTAGGGAACTACACCAATAATTACTAATAGCAATAGTCTGTTCTGTTGCCCCATTTCTCTTAGACTTCATGCTCTGCCCCAGTGTATGGGTTTGCATGGACAGGTCTCGGTAACAGGGGGACTACCGGGGTGGCTTCTGTGAGAAGCTGCCAGAAGCTTCCTCCATGCCCAGCAGAGCCAACATCAGCTGGTGCCAAGACAGACCTGCCAATGGCCAACGCTGGGCCAGTCAGGAATGATGGGAACACCTCTGTGCTAACAGCTGCTACTGGGCCTGGCTGAGCCAGAGCTCATTTTCCCACATCAGCCCTCAGTGCTGTGCTCTGCACTGGGAGCTACAAAGGAGTTGATAACTCACCAGAGTTTTGGCTGTTGCTGAGCAGAGCTGGCAGCGCCAGCGCTGGCTCCCCAACATTCCCCCAGCAAGGGGCTGGGGTGGCAAGATCCTGGGAGGGCACACAACTAGGCCAGCTGACCCAAATTAAAATGAAATATTCCTTACCACACAATAGAAGTTCCCAAAAATAGGAAGAGTTTGAGAATTTCCACTCTTTAAATAAGAATATTAGCCTTCAGAAGCACTGCTGTGCACTGTACACTAGTGCTGGTGGATATGGCTACAAAGAGCTGTGATGAGAAACTTTCTGAAGAAAACTAAGAAAGAATTTCAAATAAACTAAAATAGGGAGAGAATAAAGTAGCCCTCAGCACATCAAGGTTTTCTGATTTCCAACAATGCCATGCTAGCATTAACAAAACCTTTTTATGTCCAATATAATCTTATTATAAACTGAACTGTCTTTTTTCTTCCACCATCTTGACACTTAAGTAGCACAAGAGCCTTGTAATGCTTTTTAAAAAAAATTGTAAAAGAAATCCTGTCTATTGTTCAACAAGGATGAGTTTTGCACTGCTGCAACTGTGCAAATGAAAGTCACCCACTGCTGGAAGGCTCCGCAGCTCATTAAATGAGCCACTGCCATGTACAAGGACCTTCCTGTTACTGTGTCTCTCGCAGTATTCACTTCTTGGCATGAAATGAAACAAGTGAACCTAGTCCACATCTCACTAATAAACTCTGTCAGGTTATCATGTTACTACTCTTTCTTCTGTGAAGGTCACCACCATGTTTGTCACCATACAAAACAAACTAAACAACCCAAAATTTACCAAGATTTATGCTGGTTGGCATGTCAGCCATGGCATTCACTTTTACTGTTTCCATAGTAAAACTTAACATTAGGATTACCTCTTCAAAACTGTGTATTTTTACATGGTACTGCAAATAAGCATTGTGAATTCTGCTTATTCCAACATCCTCTTAGGTGTTAAAGCTACCAAAAATATATCTAGGATTCTCAAGGATGTGCCACCCCTAACACCAGATTTCCTACGCAATTCTCTCAAGAGTCACACGTGAGCAGCTGTATTCACATATTAAAATACTACAGGTTCATACCAGGACAGCTGCTTTGTTAAGATACAGAGCACTTACTCTGGGTTGTAACTGTCTGTCCTGCTCACCTCACTTTCACTAAGACCTCTGGTTGGTTTTGCTAAATGGACAAAGATGTAAGAACTTACAGAAACAAATGAGATGCAGGACACCTTCTCAAGGCAGCACAAGCATTAGAGAGAGATTTATGGATCTACCATGGCCCTTTTTTTTCCTTCCAGCTGCCATTAGTCCTGCCACCCCTCCACAGTCATGGACTGCTATTGTGACCAGCTGGAAAGAGGTGCCTTGGTCCATGAAGCTGCTTGCTGGGATGACCACACTCCAGCTAAGCACAAGGAACCATCACCGAGCTGGTAGATCAAAGCCCTGCAGCAGCAGCTGCCAACTTGTTCCTCCAGTACAGAAAGCAAGATCTGGACTAACTTCAGCTGCTTCAGTCAGGATGCTGACTGCCAGCTGTTTCTTTGGAGATGGGCTTCTAAGCTCATCACAGTGATCACAGGCATGACAGGTACCATAACCTTTTTTTTTTTTTTTTTGGCCTTTACGCTAGCCTGGAAGCACTTCTGGCCTAGTCAGCTGGAAAGTTCAATGCAGGGCAGAAAAACCTGTATTGGCACCAGCAGACTTGAACTAAGATGTTTATCACATCTCCTTACTTTTCCTTTCACAACTTCTAACACAGTTCTGAGCAACCTGCTTTACCTAAATCACCGTGCCTTTGTTTTGCCAGCTTCCTCAAGCTACTTGGAAATAGAAGTTTTAAAATCTATAAACAGTAGAATTATAACATGGCTTGGAAACCATCTCTGTAGATGATCTACAAAATAAGTAGAACTTCAAATCTGTATTCACCTCAGGTTGCTCTGGACCTTGTTGAGTCTAAAGCCTCTATGGATGAAAATTCCTTGGCCCTTCTGGGCTCTTGATCCATAAGAGGGGGTGACTGCTACACCAAGACATTCATTCCCTCAAGACCTACTGAAATTTCCATTTTTATGTCTTGCAGCCGTTGACTCAGTCAGAGGGGCAAGTGGCTCCATCCCTCTATAACCTCGTGTTTAAAGCTGGTTAATGCAGCAATTATGTTCTCCCTCAGCCTGCCCTTCCTGGGGTTGCAAAGCCAGTCCTTTGTGCATCCCCAGGTACTGCCCACCTACAGAATCCAGAGCTGGATTCCTGTTTGTGTCACACAGTGCAGGAGTGTGTGATCCCAGCAGCTCTGCAGGGCACTTTCACAGCAGGAACAGTTCCCTCCAGTACCTGCTGGTCAGGCCCTGCCCAAAGCAGCCCAGGCAATGATTATCCTGCAGCATGACAGGGGCACAGCGCTCAGCAGAGCCCCAGCTCCTCTTCTGCCAGACCAACAGCTGAAGAATCAGTTTCATTTTATAAACCTGGGCATTTCCATGACTTTTGAGATTCCAGTGAGGAAACACAATACCCACTGTCCATCATTCCTACTTCACAAAAATCAAAATACCAGAGTTGAGACATTCCAACTTTTGTTCAGCAGACAAGGGGAAAGATAAATGTTTGAATGGATACAGACTACAATGATGGGACACTTTAACCATAGTTCATAGTTAGAAGAATAAATTCTGTGTTAAGAAATTTTCCTGCACACTTTTAATTATATATTATATATATAGTATCAAAAAATACTTGGTATAGCATCAATAAAGTAATGGAAGGTTGTCAGAGTTGGGTGCTTGTTTTTTTTTTTTTTTCCTCTTTTATACTCAAAAATCAGTAATTACAGCAAAGAGGCTGTCCAGTAGCCCTGTAGAATCAATGTTTGCCCTTTTGGTTTAAGTGTACACACAAATGAGCTCATACACAGTATTTGCTTTGTTTGCAACACAACTGACCATTGAGCTGAAGTACATTTTTCTGTCAGTCCTCATTTTACCATTAGTCTGCAATATTCAGCTAAGAATGATTAATAAGCATCCCATCTGTTCACATATCAAGCAGCATTTATCCAACAATGAAAATGACAGTATGGGCAACAACAATTTTAGTATCAAGCTTACAGGCAATCAGTTCGAACAGAAGAAGAACCAAGAATTAGTCCTTAACACCTTAAAAGAAAAAATCTTTTAAAGTTAAGGAGAAATGTGTCGCTGTTAATTATAAGCTTGGTATACCAAGATCCTTATCTCTTCCCACACAAGAAGACCTTAAAAAAGTATTTCAGAATCCATGGCAAAACTCTGGTGAATTTCACAGCAGACAAGCAACATAAGCAGCCTCAACTGGATTTTTAAAGAGCTTTCAAACGCCAAGAGATCTTTCCTTAACATAAACGGAAGCCTGCTTCTACAGGTTTTGAATTAAGGACTATGGGTTTTTTTTAAAGGAAGAATTGACAGCAATAAACACTTAGCCTTTATCTAAAAAAAAAAAAAAAAACCAACAAAAAAACAGGCTCAAAACAAGATTGGTCTAATTTCCAAAGTGAAACACTATAAATATTGAAAATAACAAATACAGTAAAACTCTATACATACAGAGCACTTCTTTTGCCAAGGGGAGGGATTGGGAGGGTGGGAAATGAAGGTTAAGAAATAGCACACCATACTTTTCAGGAGACTATTAAGAAGGACATTTGTATTTGTCCAGAATGCTAGATTAATCTTCAGAAATGAAGAGCTAAATGTGTACTTTCCATGTGTCTTTTAAACAATAAGCCTCCAAATAATTTAGGTAGCTGAGGAAAGATGAAAAAGAAACAAAAATACGTATACAGTAAACAGCCATTTCAGGTAAATAACAGGCAGAAAATAAATTCAGTTGTTACCACCTTGAAACATTTATTCCTTAATGTTTGCATAGCAATTCTGCCTAAAGCATTTGCAAAGAAGGTTACACATGCACACCTAATAAACCATCAAAATCCTTGATCCTTAAAGAGCAGAGTTAAAAGTAAAAATACAAAACCCACATGCAAAAGGCAACTCTATTTCTGCCTAGCACACACAGTACAAAACCTACAGGACCTGGAACCCTCTTAGATCACCTTATTAATATTTCTGATTCAGAAGTCTCCATGAAGTGACCCACTAGATTACTCTGCTTATACAAGCCAGTGGTCCAAAAACCTTGGGAACTTTTGCAGTGGAAGCTATCAAAATTCCTTGTTTCAGTGTACATTGTATATCCTCTGCAACTCCTAGATAGTTTTGGTTTAGCAGATCCTTCTCTCTCTTCTCCTATCACACTTTTGCCTGGCTGGCCTTGAAAACCATCAAGATCTGCAGGCAGCCTGCAATGTGTCTAGTCCCTGCCCTGGCATCCCACGTTATGCATCCTACTGTCAAACTGGCCTGTGTTACAAATCTTTGAATCAAGCAGGGGGAAAAAGGGAAGACGGCTGTGCCCAGAGACTGCGATCAAAGCAGGGGACTATCTGAAATTCAATATTTTTATTAGCTACTATTTGAAGAATCATTAACTTTATTATATATGAGGAACACTCAAGTAAGTCAGTGAAATCACTTTGACAGCACCCTTAAATAAGTTTGGCCCAGATTCATTTTATGTTACAGTTTCCAAGTTGTCTAATACACACATATAGCCACAGACACTTACTGAAGTTCATCAGTTACTATTTTGCCCCGGAATTGCATTTGTTGGCACCTCCTGAACTGAGACCAGGTCTCACATCACCTGCAACACCATCACTGCTTAAGTCTCCACACCTGTTACTAAAACCCAGCTGCAAGGAGTAAGCTTGCACAATTCTACATGCACATGTCCTGGGGCAAGTAATACTTTCCATCCCCGAATAAGCACAACACCCTTTGTGTTTCTATTATCAGATAGGCCAAAGCGTGGAGGATTTGACAATTGCCCGAAAGCCTTCTGCAAGCATGTTCTGTACAGCAGTGAGATTCAAAACCACACCACACGTGCAAAACAATTATTGCAGTTGGGGAGTGGAACAAATAATCAAGGAATTTGGTTCTGTAGGTTACTAAAGGAGCTCAGGTCAAACTTCACTGACAGAACGGCTCCAGGCAGAAAGGCATAAAGAAACTGTCTTTGGAAGGAAAATTGGATGTAACGACATAGAAATCAAAAGCAAAAGAAATTCTGCAAAGAGAGAGCTCACTCCGTTTGAAAGAAATTTAAGAATTAAAAGGCAAAAGAATCAAAGACACTGACGGTCACCCCCAGTCCGTGCTTCTAGAGCAGTTATATTATCCCAGAGAAGTACTTTTTGCTTTAAGAGGTATTTTTAAGAGCAAGGTCACGGCAGCTGCCCAGGAAGGGCTGCATTCCCACCACCCCGCCCTAGAACGGTCGCTGCCCGCGGCCGGAGCGGCCAGCCCGGCCTGCCCGGGTGCCCCCGCCGCCGGGAGGAGGAGGAGGAGCCGCGCCGAGCCTCCTGCCCCTCCTGCCACACCAACAAAGAGTCCCCGCCATTATCCGCCGCACCGCTCCCGACCCCGACCCCGGCCCCGGCCCCGAGCAGCCACGGGAGGTCACCGGGCCGGAGCGCCCCGCACCGCCCCCGGGCAAGGGCACGGCGGCCGCGGCTCCCTCCCCGCCCGTGGAAACGTAAACAAAACCGCCCGGCCCAGCCCGGCTCGGCCCGGCCCCGGCCCGGCTCCGCCGCTCTCCTCCCGCCCGCCCGGCACCGTGCCGCCGCCCCGCTGCCCTCCGCCGCCCCCGGGGCTGCGGCCCCAGCACCGCTCACCGACCACCGCCTCCGGCCTCGGCCGCTGAGTAATGAGCCGGGCCCGGGCCGCGCACACGCACCGCTCCGCCCGCCGCGGCTGCGGCTGCGGCTGCACCGCCCCCTGCGCTCGCCCCGCCCGCCCGGCTCGGCGCTGCCCCGCTCCGGGGCCCGGCCCCCGCCTCCGGCCCGCCCGGCTCCCGCTGCCCCCGCCGCCCCTGCCCGCCTGGTTCCCGCTGCCCCTGCCCGCCTGGCTCCCGCTGCCGCCGCCGCCCCGGCCCGCCCGGCTCCCACCGTGTCCCCGCGGGGCTCTGGCGCCCCGGCTGCCCCGGGCCCGCGCACCCCTGCCGGGAACCAGCATCGCTCCGCCGCCTCCGCGCGCTTTCCCCCGGAGCAGTTCCTTTCCTGGATTACGCCCGGCAGCCAGACCTCTCTTCCTGCTGGGGCTTTCATGAAATATTTGCCTGTTTCCAGGCCTTTGCCGTGGCGCTCTGTGCCAGTGCGCTGGCACCCTCCCTCGCACCCTGGCATCGGTGCTGCTCCCAGACATCTTTCACGGCCCCGGCAGCTCCAGGCTTCCCGCTGCACGCCTGGCATGGCACTGCTTCATCTCATTATTGGGCATCTGGAATGCTGGAACGTTTTCTTGTTCTGTGTCTGTTTTGGTGCAATCTTCCTCTAAATCTTTAGTAGCTCCTTGGGTTTTTCATTACCACTGCCTTTGGTTCCTGACATGAGTACTCTCTCCTTAGAATTTAAATATTTTCCTTGGTATATCATTGTGGGGTTTTTTATTTTTCTTTTATTTTTCTTTTTTCCTTTTTCTTTTCTTCAGAAAGGTCCCTGGTTAGAGACAAAAGGAGGCCCCTAGCAAGCTGCAGCAAGCCTTTGCATATTTTTATTGCAAAAATGGTCCTATGAGCAGTATTCAAAAATACATAAAATCTGCCAGTTAGGCACAGGGTACTGTGAAAATGCATATTTCACATTTAATTCACTGTCAAACATGTGACCTGTGTCACATTTTTGAAGATGCCAATCTATAAAGATTTTTCTTGATAACAGCTTTTGTCCCTCTTTAATAAGAATAGACTTTTACATGCTAAAGGCAGTGCTTTAGAATATTCCTATTTTTCCCACTATCTTGGTGTTAAAAGTCTCACTTCCATAATTCTGTCCATATACTACTCATATGCCCATTTTGGTGAGGCCACTACGTGTTGCCCTTAAAATTCTCACTTAATTTGAGCAATTTCTTTCCATATGTTAAAGTGGCTCTTTTACAGATTTCCACAGATAATGCCTCCTTTATATCTACACATGCATAAAAAAACAACCCAACAAAAAAAACTATTGTTTAGACTCCATCACCAGTCCTCATTAGGTGCCTCATGGCTCTAAGACACATCTCCCTCATTGCCTCTGCTCATTTCCATGGGATGGCCCCCAAACAGAACTAACCAGCTTTTAGCTCTGAGGCTTTCTCTTACTGCAATGTGTTAGATCAGACCTGGATACTGCATTCCCTTCCACATTTACATATGCCAGCAGCAAGGATCAGAAGGCACAAGGGGCAATATAAATGCCCAAAATACACAGCAGGCAAAACTTAAGCTGGATAAGTCATCTTCATCTTGGCCAGGTAATTAAAACAGCCTGCTGATTTGGGCTGATTGAGGTCATGGCACCTTCAGATGTTTATTTCTGTTGGCACATAGACTTCCAGTGTTAACCTCTGGTCTCTGCACAGTAAGAAACAGGTGAGGTGACATCATGTTCAGTTATTTGCAACAAGTCCTGTGGCCCTACAGAAGTGATGTTACTGCAAGTGTTTTTGGGAGAGTCATTGTTTCTGATCATCCCATCTGATGTAAAATTGCACTGAGATTTGCAAGTGGAGGACAACAATCCCTTTAAAATATAATATAGTGTTTTGCTGAGGATCCAAGTTTGTTGCATTTCTTTTTTCCTTTAAGGTTTAATCAAATTCTCTGTAAGATTTTATAGTTTACAAAGTAAATGCTTTTAGAAAGAGATGTATTTCTGAGTGACTTTTTAAAACTAGTCCTTACAACCTTGTATACAATCAGCATCTATTGCCATCTTGAATGCAAAGCTGATAAGCAACAGAAATAACAATGCAGAAATTATACAAAAAGATCAGATTGGTGTTGTTGTAAAGAATGATAATAGAGGCTGGAAACTATGTAAAGGTATTATGAAGGAAAACTCTGAAAGGAAGAATTTCATACCATAAATTTGCTGTTTACCAGTATATTGCTTGAAAAATAAAGATAATATGATAGATAAGCAATAAAGCTCCTGTACATTATGCAAAATTTGCAAGACATTGAAACAGTAACTCTTCAAGTAAGAATGAAAAGTTTCTTTGATTGTGTGTATAATTAATTTTCAAAACAAATCCCTATGTAAGAAAATGAAACTGAGAACGCCATTGAGCATCACTATAGTATTGTTTTCAAGCACTAAAGAAGTATTTTCTTATAAACATTATGGCTGCACTCCTCTATTACATATGTCTGGTGGGAACTGTTTTCTGGATATCTGACTGATATCCAAGAAAATACAAAACTAAATTCCTGAAAATCATGAAAGTAAGCTGGTGCTTTGAAACAGGCTGCAACAAAACCACCATTTTTCTCTGGACCTCTCAACAGATTAGAAGAATAAGTAGAGAGCAGGAGTATGGATTTAGGGCAGAACATACAGGCAACCAGACAGAAGGTTCATATTTCTTCATAGGAAATCAGTAGCAGAAAGGGGGAAAAGTTTTGGAGAACAATATAAAGAGAGAAGACTGTGGAAAGAAGTGTGGCTACCTGCAGGGGCCAGGTCTTTCCAGCAAGGACTGGCCCTGCTGAGGCCCCAGAATGACAAACTTGACAGGATTTTTGGTGATGGGTTTGACAAGTGCATTAGTAAACAGTGAGGAAAGCTGAAAGGTGGTAAGGGTCTCTTTGGGAAAATATCGGGAATCACCAACCTCAGAACTTGAATCTTCTTTTTCAAAATAAATATGAAATTTTATATATGAGAAGAATCTGATGAGCAGGTTTATTTAGTAATAAAAACTCCAAAATTAAATCAGCAAACAATGTGGAGAATGAAAATCAACCTCTGTCTACATGTAATAGTT
Source organism: Muscicapa striata striata (assembly GCA_030060385.1). Classification (NCBI taxonomy): domain Eukaryota; kingdom Metazoa; phylum Chordata; class Aves; order Passeriformes; family Muscicapidae; genus Muscicapa; species Muscicapa striata. The sequence continues at coordinate 2,841,586 of JAREIS010000134.1, forward strand.
AATCATTCTCTTACTTCCTCAGTTTCAGTGTTTATGTCTTGGATTTGGAGTGCTGCTTTAAAAAAAGCAGTTGTTGAGTGTTTAATAAATATTTGGATTTAAAAAGTGTCAGTAAAATCTGAATTGTATCAAAATACTGCAAACTTTCTCACTCCCCTGCACTGGTATACAAGTAGGTTTATAAGCATTAAATTGTTTGGATTCAGCAGTCATGAAATTACATCCAAAATGTAATTTCATATTTTTAATACTTTAATATTTTCATTAACTTGCCAATTACCATACTCGGGGTAGTAAACAAAGTTTTAGCATATTGATGTTTATAAATTGCAAAGCAAAAAATTCAGACTGAAATATTTGAAGACGAGGAAATAGATCTGAACATCTGACACATATTTTGATGAACAAAAATCAAAATGTCAAAAAATGAGATTTTTCTTTAATATAAAATAACGGGTCAGAGGATAGAAGGAGTAGTCATTTTTGTTCACAAAGCATCCATAGTAAAGAACAGTGATTTATTTTTGCACCAAAATGGATTAGCATAATACACATAGTAACTCAGCTGAGTGGGACTGTAGTGAACAGACACAAGGTTGCTTAAACCACAATAGCTATTTTTCAAGTAAATGCCTGAATATGCCAATAGTCACTTTTAGACAAGCTAAAAATAGAAACAAGGTACCCTAGGCATGTGCCCTTGCAGAACCACTTCACTGCTGTGCAGACTGAGGAGGAAAGACCTTGTCACATCAGGAGAGGTGCTGCAGCTGGGTGAGGCAGCCCCATCTGCTCCCTGAGCAAGGAGCAGAGCTCCCAGGAGAAGTGACAGGTGACAGCAGTACATGACTCTTGTGGAGGCACTGAGGCACTCCCTTGCTGACCTGACACGCTCTCCAGAGGGGTGTGCTGGGTGTGCTGCTTCCCAGGAATGTCACTGGAGACTGCCAAGCCTTGCACTGCTCACTGGCTGTTACCTGTGCTGACTTTCATGGGGGCATCTCGGGTACAGCCAGGAACTGTCTGAGGAGTATGGAAAGGCATTACAGGGCCCTGGGAGCAGCATTAAGGGACCCTGGAGCACAAGCAGGTTTTTTTCTTCTGTCCTCTAGGTCAAAGGGAAGGTGTTTGAAAGAGCCATTTCATTAAGAAGAGATCAGTATGAATTGTGGGTACTCAGGGGGCCCAGTTTTTCCAACTTGGGCTTGAGAAGCCACAGCCAAGATCAACATCCATATCCTCTTGTGCAAACAGATTGATAAATATTGTTTGCTGAGGAAGATAGATTGATGTGGAAAGACAATACCGAGTATGAAAGTTTTAAGAAAATTCTGAAAGTAATACAAATAGAAATAAATAAATCATTTTTATAATAATATCTTTCTGAAATATTTTTTTCACCGTTGGTTGTGGCAAAGAAGCTGCATTTCATATAAGAAAGTGAAATGGAAATTTGCAAACCCAAATTAATAGACATATTACAGCCTAGAAAGGTGTACAAAAAATCACTGCTGATGAATACAGCTGATGTTAAAATGTTTGCTTTTAATAATGAAAATTATCTGATAAAAGAAACATTGCAACAGCTAGATTTTTAAAATAATTGTGTTTTTTAAAGCACTATGAAATCAACTCCAAGCAACCACCTACAGATACCTGTACTCCCTCTTTAAGTGGAACTAGAAACAGTAGCTGCAAAATGCAATTACACACTTGAATTCTTACTACTAGCAAATAATGATGAACTGGAGCAAATGTTTTTGTTTAGTAGTACCCAAGCTGAATGGAGTACTTGCTGGCTTGAGCAAATGTAAGGAGGAGGCAAGCAGCCACCATGGGGCACCCTGGGACAGGTTACAGACCAGAACAGGAAGGTGAGGCCACACTCACAGCTGGTACAGAAGCTCAGACATTTCTGCACATCTAGTCAAGAAACTTTGTTCTCTCAAATATCATTAATGCTATTAACCCCTTCTTTGTTGTTCATGAACACTGCCATAATTCCATGTACAGCCAATTTATATGAATTGTTACAATTGTGCTATCATTAGACATATTCAGCCAGTATGGAAATTGTTGGTGGAGAGATGTGTAGGTTAACTGTTAGAAAACAGTGTTTATGGAGTCACATACCTCATATTTCTACACACTGATATTAACACAGCATAGGGTGTTCCTTATTTATACTACTATTCAATAGAAATTTTTGATAGGCAAATTCAAGAAAAGTTCTTGGGGTTTGGGGCTTTCTAAGTTACATAATGGCATCAATTCCTGCACCCTTATCAGGGAAAACTTAGTATTTGGCTTTCTAAGAATAATTCCAGAGCAAAGATAATTTTCAGGATTCAGAACAAGGCCATAGAGAATTTTATATCAGCTTTTTCTTCCTTGTTATTACAAAGTGATCATAATTGGAAAACTACCCTCTTTTCATGGTTTCTGCTACATGACACCATTTAAAGCTGACCAAATTTTAGTGATTTTACACAGAACACCACCATTGATGACTCTGGCACTGAACACAGGGGATACTGAAGGCAAACTTTCAGTAAAGGTCTCTCCAGCCAGCATTCAGTGTTCTTCATTCCTGACCTTCCCTTCTAAAAAAAATTAAAAAAAAAAAAATTCCCAGGAGTCCACCAATTCTTGTCAAAGTTTTTAAATTTCAACTCCTAAACGCAAATACCCATTCTAGTGGGTTGTTGTGGTCTCTGTTGTACATTATCGCTGAAAAGAGCTGGAAAATGAAATTGGCCAACACCAATTATCTTACACCCTGTCTAAATGCTAGTTGAATCTAGCACTGCATATAATGATTCCAATACAAAACCTGATAACTTCAGAAAGTAGCTGAAAAAAAAGTGACAGTGAACTAAATGGTAAGTAGAGGAGGAACACAGAAAACTTCATCTCTTTTGACTTAGTAAATCTTATGATTTTACCAAAGCATTTTGAAGATACTTAATGGTGTGTGTTAAGTCTATACTGCACAAAATCTGGCCTCCCATTGAATTATTTCTAGGATCAGCAGAGCTGTACTCAGGTATCACAAAGAGGGAGCTACTTGTTCAATAATGTTTTTTACATCACATCTCAAAAACAGTGTAGAAGCCAAAGCAAATTAAACATACTGAACTAAAAGTGGTATTTTAATTGGGTCTCATCTATTCACAGAACTTTCTAAAGATTCAGAAACTCCCAGAGGTTTGAGCCAGACTTTGTCAGCTATTTTCTTAAGAAAAACTGGTTACTGTCATGAATGGCAATAAGAATTATGCTGCCTTCCTGCACTCTTCAAACACAAACTTAGGAACAAACTCCAATACACCTCCATTCACAGTTTAGTAGTATTTTTTATATTACCTTAAGAATTATTGCTTAAAGGGAAACAGGCTGTTCAGATATTGGGCTCTTGTCTTTTTTTTTTTTTTTTTCCTTTTAAACTGATCTTTGGGCTGCACAAATCAGATGTGATTCCCCCGAAGATATGGCTGTGAAACACCCCTGACAGCAAAGACCAGAACAAGAGCATAGATTCACCTCCCTGCATTACTTTGCTAAGCTAAATATAGGTGACTGGACAAATTCCAATCTGCTTAGAAACCATGATGGAAATTAAACTTTAATTTGCACATCTAGTAGACATAGGGAAGATGCATGGAAGTGCACTATCAGAAGTGGTTAGGTCCTGTTGCATGACTTGAAAATATCCACACCAAAAAGGAGACTATTTTTCTGAAAGCTCAAGCTATGATCCACTCTGCAGGACTCCAAACTAAAACTAGTTAAAACTTAACAGAAGCACTAGAAGTCTCTGTTCAGCAGAAACCACAGGTCTGAGCTGTGGCTGTAGTTTTGACAGCTTGCTTGTACCACCATCAACTGAGAAGTAAATAGTAATCTTCACCTTTATGTAAACTTTAAGAGCTTCCCACACTTCAGCTTCTGTGGGATAAAAAGGCATTAATGTCAGAGAATAATTGGATTCTAGCCATTGCCGGTTCTCAGAAAGCTGGAAGGAACATAAGGGAGATTCTAAGCCTCCATCCAGCAGTTCCTTCACTGGGATAAATAGTCTTTCATCTTGTTAACCTTCTTTCATAGTGATCTAGTTACATAAACTTTCCTGCAATTACATACATGTCACCTGTACACAGTGAGGATTCAACAGATGAACAGAAGGAATTCAGATTAAGCTCTCATACTATATATTTTGAGTTTATGAGTCTGAAATACTGCTTTGGTTCAAATCTGTAGGTAGTGAGTGATTTTCTAAGATGGCTGCTTTCAACGACTATTTAGAATAATGAAGGAATCATGGGTGAGAATTTGATCTTACAAATCTAGAACTGCTGCTTACACCAATAGAACTATCACAGGTGTGCAATTGCATGCTTTCATGAGAAGAATAATCAAGCCTTTTCTTAAAGCAGTAGAACATAAAGTCCTTAGGAACTTTGATTAGTTAATCAAATCAGCATTTCTACCTGCTTTAACAGGAGCATGTTCACACAACACATTATTTCTAGCAAAATGATTCAACAAGCCACACACCCTGTTAACTGCAAACGGCATTATACACACCTAGTAAAATCAAATCTGGTAGCTACAAATGCACCACTAAAAATAACTTCTTATCTCCTCCCCACTCACTACGTGGGCAAGGAGCAGTCACAAACTTCTGTGTTGCTTTTGTCCTGCTAGTGTGACTGTATTGGACAATAAGCAAAATGTTTCCTAAGCTGTATCATTACTCAGATTTATTTTTTTTTTCATTAATAGCCTTTTTGTTGATCTGTTGGTATCTGGATCCACAAATTCAAAAAGCAAAGAGCAGTATCAGTCTGTTGATCACAGAAACAGTTTCTTTTGCAGAGTTGGTAAGGTTTATCCATAAATTCTGGTTTGCCAAATCCAGCATGTTCTGTGTGGGACATCTCAGATGTGTGACCTTTCTATCTAGTTTTATTCCTGCCTGCAGTCCTGTCAGATTGCCTGTCAGATCAGATTTATGACTTTTGAACTCAGCCAGAATTTATAAAAAGTAGATTTATTTTGCTGCTAAAAACTAAAGGGACCAGAGAAGGATATGAAAAGATGGGTGATGCACCCAGTGGGAGAATTCAGCAAAATATATGTTTTTTGTGACATTTTGGATAAGGCAATATTGCACTTCCAAGTGTCAACACAGATGGATTTACAGCCATTGAGATGATGAAAGCCTGAATAAATTTTCTTTAAAGATAAATAAGACTATAGCATGTATATTTTCCTCAAAAGCACATCAACACTCATATACTGGAAGGGTTGACCAAACTGAACATGAAATCCAGAGTGTGGGCTAGGGACAACAGTGGTAATATTCACAGTGACCAAGAAAGAAAAAGGAAATATGAGGCTGGTCTGTTCTTTTTTTTTTTTTTTTTTCCATGTTGAACTTAAATGACTACTTGCATGAAGTTAGGCAATGAAAGAAATCCAATATTTTAATTTTGAGATGAACAGAGAAATCTACACTACAGTCATCTGTGAGATATTGCCATAAGGATTGTAGACAGAAATGCATTTACAAATCCCATTGTTCAGGGACAAAATATAGGGAGAACGATTAAACGAATGATGATTTGGGGACTTGTACAAAAACAAAGAAAAACCCCCAGAATTAAAGACAAACAGAGTTGGGGAAAATGGAGGAATAACTAATGTGAAGAGCTTACTGAGTAAATCCAATAGAGCTCTCTTCTGTTTTACTAGGGTTTCATCCCCTTCACTTTCTTACAGTTAGCTCACAGTTGCCCTGCACCTCCCAAGAGCTCCCTCTGAGCACAGCTGCACCCTGCTATAATTAACAAAACATTTTCAAACTAGACAATATCAAAAAATGATCAAATTTCCTTCATTCATTTTTGGGTTGGTTTATTTTCATGCCAGGTAGATCCATCAAAATCTTATCTGCATTGTTTATTGAGTCTGAAGGGTTTTGCTGCTGATAAAAGACAGACTCACCCCTCAGACCATCAGTCTCTGCTTTGGTTGTGCTGTTGCTCCCTGGATTGGCGGGGGCTGAAAGTGACATCAGTCTACGGGGGTTTAGATCTAATGCTCCCGTGTGCGTCAGGTAATCCAATTGAGTCCTTGTAAGGCGACGGACCCAGAGATTTAGACTGAGCCACTTCCTAAAAGCTGACTCTCATTACCTGGCAAGAGAACTACCACAAAAATTATATAAAAAAAAAAAAAAAAAAAAAGAAAAAGAAAAAAAAAAAAGGAAAAGAAAAAAGAAAGAAAGAAAAAAAAAAAAAAAGGAAGGGGTGTAAACAGCCTTAGCAGACATGACGTTGCCCTCAACTTCAAACCAGGAGCTGCTAGGTTTGGCTTGTAAGTAAGAGAAGGAACCTCACTGTTTACTTGCTTAGCCACTTGCCAGACCACACAGTGCTTAGTTACAGGATACAAACAAAGCAATAGAAAGAAAGGAAGAAAGGGAGAAAAAAGAGAGAAGACAGAAGGTAAGAAAGAGAAAGAGAGGAAAAAAACAAGAAAGAGAAGTCCAATCAAGACCTGAATATGTTTAATGTTATATTTACAACTAATATGGTCTAAACAATCATTATTGGGCAAAAATATAGAAGATTACAGACTATTCTGGATGCGGCATCTGTCCAACTTGTACAGGTAGGTTGTTACGCATTTCTCTTAATCTCATTATCAATTAAATAAGTATTAAATCACTCATCTTCTTGGCTTTGTACAGCAGTATCTAATATTTATCTTTTTGTTTGGGTTTTTTACATTAAACCTCCTTTTATTTCTCTTAAATCATTAGCTAATTCTGATTAGAAGGCTGCTTGTTTGTATGAGAAATGACAATATAGAGCTGGCTGGATTGTTATCCTGAATGTCCATGCTCAGTCCCTCCTGCCTTCTTTGGGAGTTAGAAACATTGACCTACAACAGAATTGCACTGAAAATTCAGGGGACCTCAGCATAGTCTTGTTTTCTATTGAAGGCAAAGAAGTAGAAGGCACTAAAGTGTTCCTGCTCTTATGGCAGGGATAAATTTTCATTTCCATAACAAGTTGACATGATTCTGGAAAACACATTTTAAGTTGTTTTTTTTTTTTTTCATGGACTAGTACTAAGTACTATTATTTTGGAAAGAGCACTGAACTTCAAACAGCAGAAAGATTGCCAGTGATTACAACCTGCAGCTAAAGACCCTCAATTAAGAAACTATTTTTCTAATTGCTTCTATACTGCTCTCCAATGTTTTTAGCAAGTCCCTACATTACAGTTTGCAGTTTCTAAAATAAAAGCAACCACATTTTATGGAAGTTTTGGCATAGGCTTCATAATTATTACTGATCTAGAAATTTATAGTTGTAGATTCCAGAGGAATACAAATACTGATAATTTACTATTTACATCTAAAGTGTATTATTAATGATGGGAAGCCACATCATCCTCAATGATATGGTAAAATAAGAGACTGAGTCATTCTCAAGTAACAGAACCAGTCAGCATCAGAATCAAACTTTGAATATCTCTCTCCTGCAAGCAAAGGTGTAACTGTGGCACTACCAGAGCTCAAGAACTAGCTTTAACAATAAACAAACCACAGTGGCATTGACTACAATAGGATTAGCTGTTAGAAGCTATGGAGAGACTTTGGGAAGACTGGACAATATAAGCAAAGATCTTAGCTCTTCATCTTTCATTTAGGACTGCATTTTTCTTTGGTACCTGAAGAAGCTGGTGTACAGCCTGCTCAGCTTATTTACCTGTGCTGTGGTGCTACCTATTAACCTCAGCATCAGCATACCATTTGACCCTTTATTCCCTGTTCTATGTCTGGCACAGGCTGCCTCATTTCAGAGAATTACATAGTGCCTTAGAAAGGACATAAATCAATAAATATAAAAGAGAAACATTACCATGGTCCTTGAGTTCTACTGTCCTTCTATTTCTGGTACTTCAGCAGCTGAGAGCATGGCTTTGAAGCTCCAATCTTTGAAGTGCTAGAATAATGTAGATAATGTATTAGAAGAATTAGATTTAGTTCTGGGCCACCAGCCTGGTCTAGTCTCATGTAGAACGAGCTTTTATGGAAGGTGCATGAAAAAAAAGCAAAGAAAAGTAGCACTAGCTACTTAAGAGGCAGTAGCTGTCTATCATAGACAGATATTCTATGAGGTCCTTGGCATTTGGCATCAGCCAGGGCAGAGGAGAAAGGACATAGAAACTTTGCAAGAATGAACATAGCACCACTTTCTTTTGATTGCACTTATGCAGTGATATGTTTTTAGGCACTTTTATGGAAAGAATATCTACTTGCAAACTGACTGCAGACAGTGAAATATTTTCCTCTGAAATTCGGTGGTCAGTTCCTTTTGAAGTAGAGAGGAAATAGGACTTTGACCCTTTAGGTGTGATTTTGTAACATTTTGTGTCTTTAAGTAACAATGTCCGTAGGTCTTGTAATAAAGTCAAACTTTTATCACCCTCACCACTCAGCTCACAAAATTCCCTACAGAGAGGCACATAACTGCACTGTTCAGGAACGTAGATTTTAACTTCAAAGATTAGACTGTTTAGAGACTGTTCACCTCCTGTGAAGTTCATGATTTCCTAGAAAAGAAATCCATCTCTCTGTAGCAGTGAAATTTTATCCACCATGCTGAATAAATTGCAACAGTCTGATTAATTCTCTTATTGATTTAAGCACATGTTTCTAGAAAGGAAATAAAATAATTTACAATAGTGTTAAAAAATAACATATAATGAAGGCTGCTTAACTTCAGCTATAATTTCTGGGACACAATCTTTCTAAGGCAAGGTCATGCTTTAGCAACAAGGCAACTCCCTTATTGACTTGTCATTGTTTGCAGATTTGGCTCTGCCTGTATTTTATTTGAACAGAAGTTTTTAAGAGCATTTTAAGGGTTTATTCCAGTTATAAACCCACACATTTCAGGAGTTAAATTTCATATTTAATGTGATGCATCTCTTTAGTATGAAGAATATATAGTATATTCTCTCCAAAATTTTAACAAGTTTACAGTGAGAGTATAAAATTTGCATTTGGAATATATGTGAATAAATGAGGTTATGATGTAAATCAATTTTAAAATATAATTTTTTTAAAATGTGCTCTTTTCAGTCTTTTCAAACTTTTCATATAGTTAAAATTTGGTCATTTGATGGACAAGCAGTAGGTTTTACTTAAGTAAAGAGTTAGAAAATATTCAGCTTTTTTATCCAGTTGCTGTGCTTATGTATCCAGATAAAAACCATAATATCATGAATGATAGCATGTATCCAGAACCCTTAATATATTTATAAAAGGGTTACTGGATTTGGCCCAACATGTATTATACACAGAAGAGGCTCTCAGAGTTTAATGTTGACATTTAAGAAAGTCTAAAGTACACAAGGCCGGCACCTTCTGTCTCCAAAGTCTTTCCCTTTTCATTTCTCTAAAATATGCATACATTTATGATTGAAATACTTAAGATATTCAATTTCTTTTCAATACAGTTTTTTCTGTATTTCCTCTAAGATTATCAGTAACAAATTGATGATAGCAACAACCGATTGAATTACCTTCATTCAATTTGAACTACCTTCATTCAATTTGAACTACATTTAAAAATATTTTAAGAATTGAGTTTTTAATTTTACATGTTCTAGATGAATGTTGCCTGTAAAACAAATACATTTACTTGTCATTTCTTAGTAAATTCTTTCTATATTTTTATAACTTTGATTTTTCTTATGGAAGAACACTTCTTCAAGAACAGAATACAGCCTGAAGTATTAAATCAGAACAATCATCAACATAATAGATGTAATCAGACCCTATTCAAAGGTCACAGTTACCAGCTGATGTGATCATCTTCTTTCCTCTTGCATGCTACACTTTTGTAGGTTGTTCTGGATCAGACGAAAACCAAAAACAGATTTAGAGCTGTCACTTGCAGTCTGTCACAGCTTTCATTGGTTCTTCAGGATGTTCTAACTACCTAGTCCTAAATATTTAGGAGACCAACATCTCTCAAAATCTCAGTACAGCATTTGAATTTACAGGATTTGGGTTTGTTTTTTTTTAGTGATTGGGTTTTTATTAAGAAGCAAACCATGAAGCCTTGAGCAACAAAGAATTGTGATCCTTATGTGAAAACTGTTCATTCAAGAATATTTCAGTGTAAACAATGTTTTGTGGCAAAATTATTTCACTGATCCCAGGCTGTCTGTGGAGAATCAGAATCAGATTAATACATATGTTCTATGCAATAATCTTGTGCCTTTATAAAGAACAAGTAATATCTTCTCATTTTAATTCAGAAATTATTATCTATATCAAAAATTTAATCTGTATGCACACTAGGATAATTTTAAATTTTAAAATTTGTCTACCTTCATTTTTTATAACTATATGATTTTTAAGGGCACAAAGGAAATCAGTTAAGTATTTTCCTGGAAATACCTCCTACTGAATGGAGGTTCATACCAAATGCTGTTCCTGTCATCATGACTCAGAGGAGTCAGAGGCAGTGAGATTGATGCATCATTCCTTCTTCATTGGTGAATACAGAAAAGCCTCAGGTTGTTCATAAATTCTGTAAATTTACTTTGAAATTACCACTGATAGTTTCAAAACTACAGCTCAATCCCATTTTCATTCTATTTTTAATTCACCTAATTTTGTATTCCAAATTTGATTTATTATGAAGCCAGTCTTGGGAGAGGCTGCAATAACTTTTTTTAGTGTATTTGGAATACTTGATATTAAACAATTATTTTTCTTCCCTTAGTGAGATATTATTTGTGTTTTGATTGAACCTATTCCTCCATGAATTTTCAGCCAAAAGTTTCTGAACTTTTGTGTCATTAAGACATAAAAATACAAATTTATCCCTGCTCTTAAATATAAGGCACTTCAAAGCAACATGTTACTGTCAGTTATTCATCTTTGATGGGGAGAATCACAAAATCAAGAGGTAGGATAGCCAGACTGATTTTATCTTGGTTGAGGTCCTCACCTGGGTATGGTCAGAAATGACAGTATTTGATACATAATTAACCCACTGTCCAGCGCACAGGTCAAGTAAAAGAACGCTGACTAAAACCAGATTTTCCTTGTAACTTTTCATTTTAAAAGATTTTTCAGAATTTGCAAGTCTGTTTTGTTAATCTGTCTCTGTGGACCCCTGTAGTTAAAATGAGCCTATTAGTCCTCCAACATCCTAGAAAAGTGTCACTTCAAGTTCCCATATTTCCTGGTCTTGAAAGCAGATTGCTTGAAATCTTTCAGCACCTGAGGTCCTGTGGCTAATTCCCTTCTTTCAGAAAGTTTTCTTTTCTCCCACTGCATCTTGCTGCCACTAATGCAAGATGCTCTGCCTTTGACTGTTCTGAGGATTGAGCTCCCTTGGGTTTGGTCATTTGTTTACAGAAGGTGCTTTTAGACTATCAGGTAGTACCTGAGTCCTAAAAGGCACTGCTAACATAGCTAAGAAATTGGAGCACAACAGATGAAAGGCATGGAAGAGTAAGGAAAATACTGTGTCTAGAGAAAGATGCCTAAAGACCATCTCTTCATAGACTTGTGTGTCGTTTTATCAGTGTGTCTTTCAATGCCACACTAGAAGAAGCAATTCTGTGTCTCTGAAATTGCCCTTGGAAATGACTGATGGATACTCAGGCATTGCAGGTAAATTAAGGAAAATCAGTATTAGCCAACTCCATATGTGTTCAAGTGTAGTGGGTTTACACCAGCTTCACTGTTATGAGTAGAGAATTTTTCCTGGATATAGAGGTGCAAATGGAAGAAGTTACACTCCAAGCCCCTCTCACTTTTCTGTCAGTACACACCCACACTCTTTTAGTGAGGTTAGTGGCCAATATTAGCAACCTCTCAGGTCTTTCAGAGCAACTAACTTGAGTGGCCCCTCTCTGGCTCACTCTTGTCAACATCAATCTAATAGAGGGGCTGGGATGGACATATATGTCCAAACCATAAATAGGCCTTCCCAGACAGAATTGTTCACAAAATTTACATTTGTACATTTACATTACCTCCAGCAAATTAAGAGTTGGTTAAGTTTACAGATAGGTATTTTGCAATATATACACACAGAGCAGTGAAGCAGAAATGGAAGTTCAGTCATACAAAAGACAAGACCTCTGCATGAACAGCTTCCAGGCAGTAAAAAACTTGAAAGGCCTTTCTGATTTGACTGAGGCCTTTCCAGTTCATAGAATGCTTGATTCCTACCAAGGTTAATCCTTTGTTGTTGTAATTGATGTTGTTGTGTTTATACATGAACTATTTTGCCAAAGTTCTCATTTCCAGTTGCTCTTTATGATGTCCAGATGGATCAAATCTGTTCTTGCTTCATGCCTTTACAAGTAGACCAGAAACAAACTTGACTCTATATTTTTGAAAACTAAATGTGATTTCTCTTTCCTCATCATCTTCTTCATGGATGTGTCATATGACCTCCTTTCATCTTTTTTCACTGCCATCCACATAATGGATTGACTTTCATGCCATGAAACTTATTGTACAGCTGAACCTACCCCCCAGTCAATTCCCTCTGATAAGTGGGCATGAAAAGAGCTGTCATGTAGATAGAAATATGGCTGACCCATTCCTCTTGAGGATATTTAATGCACTTGACTGTGATAAGGGAAGGTCAGTTTTCCTACAAAAGTAATAGTTTTTAGCTCTTTTGCTTTCTTTAAACAGTTAACAAAATAGTAAAAGTAAAGATGAAGATTGACCAAAGCCAAGTTGCTCCTTTACATCTTCTAAATAAGACTGCCAAATCAAATAAAGTGACCTTGAAATATGAAATTACCAGTTGACAATTCTTGCTATGTGTCAAATTCAGATGTAAATCTGTAGTTCATTTACTTTCATGATAAATTCAATTTCATTCATTAACTCCACTATTCAATGGACGAAAACTTGCATATATGATAAAAAAGTACCAAAATTGATTTATGTAGAAAAAGATGTGATAAATAGGTGGATGTTGATAAACAGGCAAAATAATGGTTTAATCTCAGCCCAATGCAACCCTTCTTATCGATGCAAGAAGAGTAGGGAAAAATCTGTTGACTTTAGAGAGTTCACATAATGAATAAAAGTGTTGCAAAGATTAGAACAGGGAGGATATTTTAGGCTAATTTGGGTGGTACTATCTTCTTCCATAGACATCAGCAAAATCAGCCTTTGACCTCAAAACACGAATTGGAACTGGAAGCTCTGCTACTTTTTCCAGTCACAAAAACTTTAACCTCTATATCCTGGCCTAACTCCAAAGTGGGTGATTACATTCTGCTGCTCTAATTTTCCCTGCAGGCTCAACCAGACCCAGCATAAATTTCTGATATGTAGTGTTATTGTTACCTTTTTGCAAAGTTGTTGTCAATTATTCCTTCTTGCTTCCTCATTTGTCTGCCTTGTCTTATGAGTTGTAGGTTGTTTGAAGGCCAGAAATGTTTGGTTCTGGATCACAGGTTTTACTAAACTGAGAGACCATGAACAATGATAACAGTATCTTTCTATGACTTTTACTCTCTTATAATACACATAGTGTAGCCTTGCTCTATTTTTTCCCCCAAGCACTCACACAGTTAGGTTTTTGTTAAATATCACATCATGTTGGTCTTGAAAAGCAGAAGTCAAAAATACAGCCTGAAGATATAGGGAATTCTGAGTGTGTTTAAAAACCAGTTGTCAATTTATTTGTAAAATAGCACATTGCTTAGCTCTACATTGCTTCAAAGCAATAATTTGCTAAAGAGATTATGATTTCCATGGCCATACAATCTAATATTTTTTCAAGAAGTTCACACATAATTGATAGCAGAATTCATTTAATTCATACTTAGTATTGATCTGAGACATTACTTTTACTCTTAGAAAAAACCATTCACTACAAAAGTTAAGCATCTCTGGTATAACTGCTGATTTCCCTTTGGTTCTATAAAGTTGTAACACCTCTACTTTGGATAGTTGCTTATTGAGTAACTTAAGATAGTTAGAAATATCGGTACTGAGATCACATGGCATAAGTACTTCTATCTAAAACAGAGGACGCAGTGCTCCTTCCCCCAGCACAGTCTCAAATAAAACAGCACTAAGTGCAAGCTGGTGGATTACCTGTATGGAGAAGCTACACAGATTCTGCTCTGGGGATGTGAATTGATTGCTTTGTCCCAGTACCACAGGGTTAAGTGAAATGCTATCACAGTAATTTATTATTAAGAGAAACGGTGATGGCTTAGATTAAGAAGATTTGTCTGTCTCTTCTAATTAAGGTTAGGTTTGTAAGAAGCTTTACTGCCCTTTGAAGCTACAGAGACTAAAATTAGGACTCAGGTTCCGTTTAAAATGTCACTAGGTTGGTCTGTAATCCTGTAGTGGTTGCAACAAGGGATCATTCTTCCTGTGTTGGGATTCCCTGTTTGCAAGCTAGTGAGCCAGGACAAGACCCCATGAAGCAAAGTCTGAGCAGTCTATTAATCAGCACAAGCTGGTCCTACAGGACACTGTAATGCTCTTGCAGTGACCCCTTGAAGACTGCACAATGAACGGGAAGCTGGCAAAGCAATCAGCTGTATACACAAAGAGCTCTATTGCAGGCAGAGAGCAAATGGGGGCAGTAAGCAGGCTGTGTACAGAGAGTGATGAAGTTTGGGGGGGCAAGATCTGCCCTTAGGCTGTGAGTGAACTCATTTTACAGTGCTGTTTACAGTCCTATACGAGACAATAGACCCCAGGCTGTAGTGTATTCACTTGCTGGTCTACAGACAGGGTCAAAACTCAGATCAGTAAATGGATCACTTCTAACTTTTCCCATTATTCCCCTATTTGCACAGCATCAAATGAACCTGTGGGGCTGTTACAGGAGAGTAACAGCAAAAGCTGTTCAAAAAATTTTAGGTAATTTGAATCTTGGATTCAGTTTTCCTTACTGATGTGTAGACCTAGAGCAGCTCTGACTAGGAAATTAGAAATGTAAAACTCATTGGATGGAAAGATTAGATGAATTTATGAAGAGCAAAGCCTTCTCTGAGAATATTAAGCATGACAAAAGATTTGAAGGAAAAGCAGCCATGATGCTTCAAGTCACAAGTCAGTTTCTGGTTGGCTCGGATTATGAAAATACTTTTCCAGTAGGTAGGAAATTAAATGATGATTCACTATAGAGAGCCTTTGTCTAAATGATCTGATGCTGTGCTGCAACTGAGACAAAACAGGGTGGGTGTGTGGACCCACATTCTTCTACACTAGGCCAGGTCTTATGTACCTGTCAGATAGGACAGTGTGCTGGGAGTCACTAAATTGCTATTCAGCAGTTCAAAGAAAGAGTCATATTTTAATTTGGTTTAGTGAAGCCAAGCGGGTTTATATGTACATTGGAAGGGATAAACTGCAAGCACTGAGTCTCAGATATGTAAGCAAGAAAATCTCTCATCAATGAATTCAGTAAGTCTACCATCTTTTACTGATCAATCTGCTGAGCAATGAATGAAATTTAATTGCTCTGTTGCACTGTTTATAACCTTTTCATGTTACAGGGCATATCTTTTGCATTGTCTTCTTTTCTTCTTTGAGAAATCCTGTCATGTTTTTATAGACAAGAACATCCAATTAAGCAGCAAAATCAATCACCTGTCATTCAAATCACCACTCACAAAATCTGAACAGCACATATTCATGAAGGACCTCCTGAGTAAAAACTATTTGCTCCACAGAACCTTATGACTGGTTTCAAATGATGAGTAAAAGGGCTCAAAAAGATTAAAGAAAGTCACTTAGTTCAGTCCCCTTTATTTACTCAGATTGAGACAGGGATAAACAATACCTACATATTCTGAACAAAAAAAGCAGAGTGGTTCACAAAGTATTTCTTACTGTGAGAGAAGGGTACTGCTATAATCAGTAGGGCTTGTCTTGAGAATTTTAGTCTACTTCAGTGTGTCCAAAACCCATTATCTACTGCAGCAGGCATGAGCAGTTCCTGTGTGACATTGGCCGAGGTCCTGTGGGCAAAAGGAAGCCCTCTGGAGGAAGAAGAAATATGGGCACTCCTGCACCTGTCCACAACACAGCTTCTGGAGGATCTTCACAAAGGTGAGGTGAAAAGTATCTTTTTTTTAGAGTTCTTACTGTTGGAAATTAATACTTGAGTTATTTTAATTCTTATGAGTTTGTTTGTTTGTGGGGGTGGGGTGGAGACAAAAAAACCTAATGGTACTAACAGCATATTGCTAATAAAGGTGAGAAATCTTTCAGTGCTACTGGGACTGATCTACCTACAGATTGCTCTACCTAAATAGAAGGTCTTCACACAGTTTTGGCTTTTTTATTTATTTATCCTTTTTTCAAATTAAACATCAGGTAGTAATTAATCTAAGTACAACTACATGCAGACAGAAGAATCTTTCCTAAAGTCTGAATAATGTGCACCCAGAGAAACTGCAGTGCCAGCTAGGCTCATGTCCTTCATGGACTGATAGAGAAGGACAGGTAAATCCACATGGCTCTCCATTCAGCTAGTAAGAGACTTTTATCCTTGATGGTAATAATGTGACTTATCATTATGATAATTGCTTGCCAAGCAGGCCAGCTTGAGAGAGCATAAAGCACAACTGAGCAACAACAAGAGAGCACAGCTGAGCAACCTGTCACATTTTGAGAACTGTTTATGTGAATGGGTATTCCTTTTAAGGGGAGAATGGAAGAGACATGTTCTTTACTCATAAGCATGTAGAATCAAAATACAAAATACAGAAAACAAGTGATGTGTAACTTCTACTATAGCTGGAGGAGTGAAAATTCATTGCTTGCTAGTTTTTAATGGCCTGGAACACTATAGCAGGTTGACTATAACATCAGTTCTCTATTAACTAGTGTAACAAGGGGATAGAATAGCCCAGAAAATACAAGCACAAGAAATGTTCAAAGGAGTGAAGCACAGAGATACCCACCTGGATAGGTTCAGCACAGGTCCATCTATTGACTATGTGCCAGACACTAAGAGGACACTGTGCTCTTCTGAATGCTGACTTAATGAAACAAAATTACAAAAAAAAAAAAAAAAAAAAAAAGAGCTCATCAGCCTATATTCTCTATGCTGCACCAGATAAATTTAGGGTATCAGAACATGAAACCTAAACCAAGAAGAAGTGGGGATGTACAACCAAGCTGGACTACAGATAAAGTGTAAGGCTGCTAAAACTTGTCTTTAGACAGCACAGGTCCAGAAGTGATGCCAAGCTGGAGTAATTCTGAAACTGAATCCACAGTGCTCCAGTTTCTTGGAGCACAGGAAAGGTTACCTGCCTTTGCACAGCATTATCCCAGTTGAGTAAGGCATACCTCTGACTCCACATCTCTCAATTACAGCTATATTGTTTCTGGAATCAGCCTCTTTTCAAGGCCAATACTACCACATTTGCTGTGCTGTGCATGATGCAATAAATCATGCCAGGTCTCATGATGGTCAGCACCACTTGCTATAGAATATTCCCAGTGTGCTGGGGCATTGCCAGGTTAGGAACACCACTTGTTGGCTGGCCAGCACTACAGAAGGTCAGGTATTCTCCACTATAAGCTGTCTGGCTGTTCCTGAAACAGACAAGCTTCCCAGCACATGTGACTTGTATTTGCACACAACACTACAGAAAATTTGGAAAGATCAAAAGAGAATGCTAGCTGAAGGTAACTATGGTCAGAGAGCCCAGTGATCATCAGGCAAGGCCACAGTGACAAGTCTCAGGTCAGGCTGGGAAGTCAGTCTGTGGGTCAGGACCAATAATGTCCCCAGCCAGGCAAGTCATTCTGGGTACATCTCCAGTGATAAGTTTGGTTATACAGCTGAGAGGCCAGAAATGTGATTTTCTGAATGCAGTGAACTCAACACTAAGATCTCCATTATCTACTTCAACATTTTTCAGACTCTGCCATCTGTGTGATTTGCCCATGGTCAGTACTACTGTCTGCTGAAGGAAATTTGTTCTTCCAAAACAATGCATCTCAGGCAGAAGCTGCCCCTTTCAGTCCACCAGAATTGCTCCACCGCCCAAGTAAAAACCAGCACTTTGGACTAACAAAGGTGAGGTATATTGCAGAGTGCATCTTGACAGCACCTCATGAAGACAAGCTTGTGGGTTTTAATGCAACCTACCAGGCACCTACTGTCACATGCCATTAAACTAATCAAATTAGGCTATAGTTAGAAAGATTTACATGTATCTTGCAGCTTTTGCCATTGGATTAGCATGTATGTCAACATCAAAGTCAATTCTGAACATCAGTCCCACAGGCCTGCAGAAATGTATTAATTGTAAAGGCCCACAGAAAGGAAGAATATTTCTATGAAATAGTGTTCAAGCATATATGGTAACTGTAATCCCAGAAGCAGCAGGACTGCAGTATCTGTACAAGCAGAGGGTGAAAGCAGTCTCAGGAAGTCAGAAATATGTTCAGCTTTGTTAACAATTAATTTTTCTTCTCTCTGACAAATTAGTCTCTCTGGAAAGACAGTAGATACAACATTCAGGCATGTAAAAGATTTGAATACCACTCAGATCACATACTCCCCTCAGGCAGAACACAGTATTTTCAGATTCCCACATAACTGACCACTTAGACGCTAGGCAGAAAAATGAAGCTATGGAATAGGCAGCCTTATTCCAGTAATTATTTTCCTGCATATAAGAGCTAGTCAATCCCACAGGTAGGGGAGAATTTTAATCAGCAGTAGGAGAGCTTCAAAATTAAGAAAGGAGTTAAAATTTCTTTCCCTTATCCTGGCATCCTTGAACAGAGGGCAGCCTGGCTCAGCCCCTCAAGCTGAACAGTATGAATGATGCCAAGATGATTTTTTGCCTTTTCTTTGATCTACCTTTTATATAACTTTTATGTATCCTCAGTATTCTTGGCATGCATACTTGTAATTCCTTAAGTCTGATAACTATTTTATTAGGCCAGGAGACCAAACATCTTAAAGGGCCCCATAGTAGGAGGCTGGAAAACCCTATGCTATCTTGGGAAACCAAGGTCCTCTCTAGAACATATCCTGTAAACTAGAGATTTGGCCCATGCAGAGGGGAGTTCCTCAGATGGGGAATATCACTATTCATCCAGGCCTCTCACTGGGGCATCCTTGTTATATATGCTAATTTTTAAAGTCTATAAATTGTACATGCAATCTATGGGGGGGTGTGCATTGTGGCACATCCCACCTAGGTGAAGTGGTGCACCATAAGGAGCCTAATTAAATACTGAGGTAAAAACCCCTTATCCCTTAACCATGTCTGGCTCTTATTTAAGACCAGGAAAAGGGCATCACTAATTGCAGGCAACCTAGTCCATAAGCTGAGAGTCACTATGTCACTTTTAGATATGTTTAGTCTATTTTTAAAAAAAATCATCTGTGTGACTTCTGCCATTTTGTGACCGAAGACACAAAAAGATGGTGTGTCTTGTATAAGGCTTTTCTGTACTAAGTATTGATTTCACACAGGATTTCCTTTTCTGTTTTGACAGATGCTGGTGTATTCCTTAGGAATGACCCTCTATTGGTCGGCAGATTACCAGGTTCCTCCAAACCAGGCCAGTAACACAAATATTTTTTTGTTTTCTTTTATTCTGGGAGGTTCAAAGAATGAGAGGCATAGTCTGAAGTACCACTGAGGGAGGCTTTGTGTTTTGGACAACTAGAAAAAAATTTAATTTTGTGTTAAGATCTAAGCTTCACCAAAAATATCAGTTCACACAAATCAAGGAATTTAGTTGGAGCTCATCTTTCCTTTTCCTTTTCCTTTTCCTTTTCCTTTTCCTTTTCCTTTTCCTTTTCCTTTTCCTTTTCCTTTCCTTTCCTTTCCTCTCCCTTTTTATTCCTGCTGTTTCTTCAAAAACTAGAATTGCTCTTATTAGGATAAATTGTACTTTGATTTTAGGGAAGAAGATTATTTATTCCAAAACAATTAGAAACAACTTACTCAGGGAAGTGATTGAATCTCATCCCTGGAGATATTAAAAGATGTGTAGTTGTGGCATTTAGGGACATAATTTAGTGGTGAACTTGCCACTGTTAGGTTTATGATTGCACTCAATTATATTAAAGGTCTTTTTTCAACCTAAATTATTCTATTACTCTAAGATAGTCAGGACTAAAAGAGAAACATCATCTTGGCATGATTGTGGTGCTGTGCACATTTTTGTGTTTTTTCAAAAGTGAGATGGAAGAATCAAACTAAATAACTCCCCTTAGTTCTGAGCAAATTCTATCAGTATCTCTGCTAGCTGAAATTATAAATTTCTTATTTACCCAGAATCCTTTCAAAGACTTGTAACATACTTTTTGCTTCATTTCTATATTGATACTTTTCATTGCTTTTTCTCAATTTGGAGAGTACAGGTTTCTAGTAGATTTAACCTCCCTTTCACATTCTAAGAGAAAAGCTTTATAGGCTAAATGGTCTTAAAACATAAGTATCTGGTCTCTATGACAACAGTTTTGACTGGTATAACTCCTCACCTTTTGGAAGCTAATGCCACCACATATCTTACTTCCATGAATCTTTGATTCACAGTCTAATTAACAAAGCTCTGGAGGAAACTGAACTGTCACCAAGAAGCCCCTAATTGGGCTGACAATCATTCTTTGGAGATGTCAATTCTCTCCAAGGCTATCCTGGATGCTACTAGAGGTTCATTCAGTGCTGTTATGCTGTCTGGAATTTTTCCAAATTCTAAAGGAATTCAGTGCATGTTTCTCACCCAGAGTGAAAGGCTTACAGAAATTCCTGGTCCCGGTTTACACAGGATTTCAGTCCCCTGGGAGATGTCATTTAACAGCACCTCTATTTTGACTCAGTCCCTCCAGCTGAGTGACCAACTACATACACTCTTGCTGACACTGTGTGAAGATCTGCCACATAGAAGACTTTCTCCTGAATCCATTCTGGAAGCATGTGAAGCATATCAGAAGGAGTCTGCTTCCTTACCAGCAAAATTCTACATAAAGAAAATGGTTCAGTTTGCAGTGGGAAGTCCCAGCGAGGTAGGTACTACTCTCATACTCCAATCATCTCCTTTTCTGTGGTGAGAGAGCTGCACAGCAACATGGGACACAGGTGAGTGATTGCCAAAATTAATATCTGTATGGATTAAGGAAGTGAGGTTTGGTTCTAAACTTCTAGGCAGGAAATTGTGTGGGCATGTGTACAAGCAAATGAAGCAATGAATCCATCTCACACACCACTTCTACACTCCTGAAGTGATCGAGCTTTTTTACTTATAGTACCTTAATTTCTTTAGTTAGTATTGAAACAGTCATAACTTTTACGGAGACCTCATATTGGCCAAAGTAAAGGACTTTACACAACAGCAAAGATTTCTTCATTGCCACTCTGGTTTCAGACTTTCTTCATTAAATTCAAAGAAATCTCATTTACATTATGTTAGGATATTAATTCATTGTCCTTAAGTGGAACTGAATATTTGCTGTGCAATCAAGCCTGACCACATGAGGTCTCTAACAAATGAGCACATAAGTTTTTTCAACATTTTAAATATCAAAAATCATTTTTGTTGATGAGCTGGCTGACAATGGAAGAAAACACACCAGATTTTTTTTTTTGTTTTGTTTTCAACCAGTATTCATTAAGATTCTGAGAGTAATTTTTCCCTTGCACTCTTTCTTACTCTCTTTGCTAGTGTAACAGAGGGTGCCCCTTCTTAAGTTTAGCAAGCATAAGAGCATAAAGCCAACATACTCAGTCCTGCTTTGTCTTAATCTGAGAAAATGAAGTTGCTAATACAAAGCAAATCAGCAGCCTCTGACAGCCAGAGGGCAAGGATCACTTCACTATGAGAGTCTGAAGTTCACATATCATATGACAGTGACTTTCAATATTACTGCCTTCTAGACAGAGCAGGTGGTCACTGAAGACAGCACAGCCTCTCAGCTGAACAGAAGTCATGTGATAAGGAAAAGACTGCATGAAAAAATATCGGACACCTCAACACTGTCATCCCAGATGAATTTTCACCAAGGTAAAGAAAGATTGATAATCTGAGCTCTCTAATAAGGATACAGACAGCCTTTTCTGTGTCTTTCCCAAGGCAGATGGATTGTTTAATTTCATGCTGTAGTGATTACATGTAGTGTTGGATAGGATAGCTATTGCTTTACATATAAATTACTTTGCAATGGAAAGACTCGGAGGCAAGTCAGTGAGGTTTCTGTATTTCCACAAAGGACAGTAGGCTCAGGGCTTAATTGAAGCAACGATAACAAATCAGCTTGCACAGATTTGACTCTTAAAGCACATTGCATAAAACCTGTGCATATAAAACTCCTCTACCTTCAAAATTGCTTTTTTACTTTGTGTACTCCAGTGTATTCTTGAAGGTGGGATCCTATGAGGTTATCCTCCTGCCGTTAAGGAGTATATATTCATCTTTCCTATTTGATTACTCAAGCAAAGATTTGTGGTTTCTTTTTTTGATTTTAGCTTAATTTTCCATTCAAAAGATGTTTTGTAAATTTATACGTGAATTGCTGGAATAATTTTAAAGCAAGGCCAAATCTTGCTCACTATATAAATAAACCAGTATATACCAATTTTTTATTTCATTTGACCAAGACCAAGATTTATTATCCCTCAGTGTAATTCTGTAACTGTATCTTTTTTTGTGGTGTCTACACTGTACTGTTCACTTTGACAGAGATCTCTGATTTTGGGGCAAGGGGAAAGCTGACCCAAGCTATACAGGATTTCTTTTGGGATATGCTCAACATTAGGCATGTGAGCAATACAATTCCTATTCAGCAAATCACACATATGCTTTGTGAAATCAACTAGAATCAAACACAGACTTAAATATATCTGGAACATTTCCATTAGGTATTATTGGTTATAAGAAAAGGGGATTCTTTTGGAAACATACAGACAAACTTTCCCTCAAGCCATATTGGTTCACTTATAATCAAGATTCACACTTGCAAAAGTAGGTAGAAATTCTGCTGCTGCCAAAAAGGATGGCCCCATCTTCAACCCCATATTAGCCACAAATTCCTGCCAGTTTCTTCACATTGCTTCAAGGGATTATGTATCTTGTGTGATCTCTGGGTTTGCCAGTGATTCAGGTCACTTGCTGAAGGACTTCAATAAATTAGAGTGTCAATTGCATTGAAAATGTGTGAGCCACACTTTGCAAAACAGCCTTGCTTTTCTTCCTTTTTTTTTTTAAATTAAAAATTATGTTTCAGAAATTCTGTAAAAGGACAAGAGAGAATTCAAACAAAGTCAGTGTTCAAGAAAAAGATATACATCCTAATGAATTAGGATGACCCCTTAATGGAATTTCTGCATCTGACTCTTGGTAGTGGATTCTGTCTGGGCATTGTCCACCCTGCACACAGAAAGAAGAAGTTATAGCTTAAGGTTTTGGACCTCAGAGTACAAGGAATAAGAACTTCGTAGATTATCTGAACTTTGCAACCTTTCAGTTAAACATGTAGAACAGAATTAATGTATTAGATTTGTTTCAAATGGAATAGCTGAGAACTAGGAAAACCAATTTTGGTTAGAATATGAATATGAAAGTAATAGAATGAAGCTACCAAGCTGTCCTTAGTCTTTAAGGAATTGGAGTCAGGGTTAGAAGACAGAATGATGAGGACTATATAAAAATTAGCTGACCCAAATGTTATTTACATTAACATGCAAATACAATAACTCATAATCAAAGTTTGATTCACCATATTTCCTTTCTGTTTCCAGACAAAGGGCCCAGATTAATGAACTATAGTCAGTCAACAGAAGATTACAGGCAACTCTCTTATAGTGACTCTAATAGTATTTCTGAAAGTACATCTTTAATTCTGTCTAACCGAGGACACAGGAGAGGTAAGATTTTCATAAAAGATTAAGTTTGTGAATTATGTATTCCTCTCTTCTGTCCCCTGAAGTGTAGGACTGACCTTGTACTAGGTAACAGATACTCCCATGCAACTTGTGGTTATGTGACTTGGGAGGTATTTTTGTGCAAAGTTGTAGAGAAGAAAGATACTTTTATACTAGATTCTTTTTCACTGTGTCCTACAGTAATATTCCCTGGCTACCATGTAGCCCCATCACCTCTTCCTTGCTTCATGTCCCCTTTGCCAGGTAAAGCTGTTCAGCAGATCACAAAGCCTGACACTATCCTTTTAGCACATGGGGTCTTGCCATAGGAAAGGTGGGGCTACCCCACAAATGCACACGGGGGCAATGTCAGGATGTCAGCTCCAAAATCAGTTGAATCTATAAATAATACCTAAGAATGAATGTTCTATTGGAACATATAGGACATATGAGAGAAATTAAGCACATGCTGGGGAAAAATCCCATCATGTCATAGCCTCTCAGCCCTAAGCCCTCAGCCCAAGGATGAGGAAAGTGAGGTTACTCATGGCAATGCTCTCTTCCTGCAAGGCACTTTTGTGAAGCTCCAGAATTGCAATCAATACCAGCAGCAATAAAAACCTGAGACTGCAGCTGATCCCTGAGTGATGACACATATGTGTCAGTCACATACATGGTCACACACAGTGAAGGTGAACTGAGCAGAAGTCTGTTTTGTAAGCAGTTTAAAAAATATTTTGGTCATAAATTTGACAAAGGCTCATTCCAGTGATTTTGTGCTTGTCTCAATCTTCACTGAAACACTGGTAGCTGTTCATACTCAGGATTTTGTAAGACAGGATACTAAAAATATGAGTAAACACAGAATGTGTTGTTGTTTGTCACAGACATTCTTACATGAAACAATGTTTTAAAAAAAAGCATTCTTCTCTGAGAAGAAATACCACCCTCTAATAGACCACCATCATTAAAGGAGATCAATATCTCTATCAAGATTATACATTAAAAGCTCATTTAACATAGAGTAAATCTGCAAATCTACTTCTTTGAAGAATATATGTTAATTTAATGTCAGATGTGTGTTGGATTTGTGATCAAAGCATGGCAGTCTGGCCACTGAAAGTAGCCAAGCTGTCCCGCTGCTGTAACAGCTGATACAGAAAGACTAAGGAGAATTTTACGTGCTTGTCAAAATATATTTGTACAATTATATGAAAAACACACTGCAAGCAGAGAATTTTGCAAGATTTTTCTCATTAAAAAGCATGTTGTTTCAGAGCACAGGATTGAATCTTAACTTTGGTAACTAGCTTATCTCAAATCTCACGTTTTGTCACTACCATCTGCAGCTTGAAAAATCCCCACATGTTTATGCTTATTTTAGCAATGTGACTGTAGATTTTCTAGGTTTTAAAATTGCAGTTTGTTGGTTGGTACACTAGAATTTGGTGTCATGTTTTCATGTTGCAATTCAGAGTGAAGTCTCAGGGTGCAGTGCATGAATGTTTTATCTAAATGATTGCTTCCATACAGCTTATCTTACCACCACTATCATCCTACTTATGTCATAGTTTGATATTAAATTCTTCAAATAAGATCAGTTAAATGATCCAAGTGAATAAAAAATTAACCTTCTCAGTCTTTCCTAAAGATTTCAAACATCTCTGCTGATACAAGAAGCATTCATAGGATGTGCATAACCCTCTCTGGTTCTGCCTCTAAATTTCAACCTTCATGTATTTGGGCAAAGCAACACCTGCCCATTCTGTAGCAACAGAGATGATTGCAGGTGAAAAACAATGCAATCCTTATTTGCTAAGTACCCACACACTGTCCACTACTCCCTCCATGTTTTTATGATGCAAAAACATTCACAATATATTTAACATAGCAAGTAACCAGCGGAAGAGATACAAGCATTTTCATTTCATTGGTTTTATATTCTACTTTGATTAAGCCAGAGAAGTTTCATGGCTTTTCCCAACCGTTTTATGCCTAAAAATAGAAGAACAAAAATTTGGCATAATTTCTGAAGAGAAAAAGCTGTTTCACAAATTACCCCCATCAGATGGAAATGACAGCCATTGTACCTACACAGCTGTTTTCCAAATTACATTCACATAAAGGGTTATGGAGAAGAAGTAACAACAACTAGGGAACTGGGAATACTGCTGGTGTAGTATTCATTAACCTCATTAAATAGCCATTTATCATGTCCAAGCGAGGACACAAGAGAGGAAGTTGTCAGTCTAAATTTCTTCTCTGCTGTAATTGTCCTAACATCTGATGCTAAGTGCTGCTACTATTGCTTGAATTTTGAAATTTCCTTTATTTATTGCAGGAAGAGTTCCAGAGACACACAGCTCATGTGACACCACACTTAGTGGGTCAAGGACACAAAGCAGCTACAAGCTCTTCATAAACAGGTAAACTCGATTCAGATTTTTACAAGATGGAAGATGTTTTATAACCAAGTGAAGCCAGCAAATAATGTGGCAATGCCAGTATCAGAAAATGCCTGAATTGTCATCTGAGCCTGTTTTGATAATAGATACTATTTATACAGAATAAATAACTTAATAAATACATAATATTCTATTGTGTCGAATCAACAAATAATGATCACCTAGACTTGGTTTGATTCCAAGTGGAACAGTCCAAAAGCTCTAGTGAAATGGAACTTGGGCACTGAACAATCCATACAAAACAAGCAAATTCAGGATTTCCACATTTAGTCTGCAGCACTGTGTCCTGCCAGATGCCACAGGCCTCCTGGAACAGCTGCCCCCAGCTGTGTCTCCACCAGGCAGGGGAGCAGCACTAGCTCTCTGTGACTCAAACAACTGGCATCTGCTCCACAGAGACTGTGAAAGGATGGATTTGGTGGTCTTAGAGGTCTTTTCTAACCTTAATAATTATATGATTTTATGAAGGGAAAATCTGTTGAAAAGGTATGAATAATCATTGCTTTCCCCATCAAGGCATTCTGTCAGAGTCCTTATTGGTCCACATTCAGATTTTGGATGTGGTTTTGCCTTGCTGTCACATTAAAGTACTGTCACACCTTATGTGTTCTGGAGTGGTTATGTCAGACCATGTATATAATGCAGAATTTTCATTTGCATTTCCACCTCAGTCCTTAGATTGATTTTCCTCATTTGTGTCAGTCATATCCAGCCCTGCACTGCCACTTTACTGGAGAGTTACAGGTAATCCAGGGATACAAACAGTAAAGACCTCTGTTCTGTCATGAGGATTAGCCTCTTTTCAGCCATGGCATGTACAGCAGCCCTGTAGACACTGGCAAAGAAAACTGAGAATTGTACAACTGATATCAACTCCTTTTCAAAAGCCAGGGTAACACTGCTGCTGCCAAACAAGAGTTTTCTAGACTGGGTGTTAGCACAGTGCAGCTACAGTCATGGCTGTTTCCAAATGAAGAAGAGATGTAAGTACTGTCAGTCTCTAGGCACCACAAAGACCAGAATCCCATAGTTAAGCACCATGTAATCCCTACAGACATCCCACTTAAATTGGGTTCTTGACCCAGTTAAAAAGGAGTTTCTTCTTTTAACCATGACACAAGTAATTCAGGCCCACAGGAAATGCTCAATTTAGATCAACTCCCAATTAAATGTGTCCCAAGTAAACAGTTTGAACTTCCTGATAAATCAGCCATGCTAATCTGGGCAATATGAGATGTCCCAGTACACCTACAAAACTGCAACAAGAGAGATCTACAAGCAGATGGCAGGATAGTGGCTGCTTTTGTCAAGAAAAAAGTCTCTGTCTACTTGTCTAATTACACACACAAACATTTATATGTGTGTTCACAGACATCTATATATTAATCATATATCTAGCAGTTATATGAGTAACAGAGGATTTATTTACTTAGTGCTTCAGAACAATTGCCGTGCCTCTGACTGACAACCTGGATATGATCTGAATATGCTTGATCTAAAATCATGCTGCCAAGAATAAGTTCCCCTCCTCTGCTAAAAGATGAACTCTGTTCCCCAAATTTCCAGCAAGCTGTTTAGATTGATTTATAAATTGTACCAATAATAGCACTCCTGTTAAATTATTTCTCTATTTCTGTAAAGTATCATTAAGGGGCTTATAACAGACATAGTATTACAGTAGTTACTGTACCTTAAGCTCTCTGTCCCTGAGTTGGTGTAGTGTTGAATGCATGTTATATATTTTTCTGACTATGACATTCCCTTTGAAGGTCGGTGAGTGCTGTAGAAGAAATCCCAGGTGGAACTCAGAAGAACAACCGACAGAACCTGCTAAGCTTGGGCTCCACCTTCTCTGTGTCTACAAAGGACTACTCAGCAGCTGCTGCATCACAGAAATGTTTGTTCCACAGGAAGGAAAAGGTGAATGATGAAAAACATATAAGCTGATTTCAAAATGTAAATATCACGAAAGATAAGCCTCTCATCTAATTTTTGTTTGACAGTGATTTGCATATTAGATACTGAGTCATCTTATTAGATGAGTATTCTAAATTGTAAAAAACTACAAATTAGGCATGATCCAGTTGTGTTGTCAGAACTGAAGGCAGTGAAAGCAATTTTTCATAAAGACTATGAAAAACCTCATAACTGAAACCTCTCTGACCTACATATGTGATTTCTGCAAGCATCAAACACCATATGGACTGTTTTCACCAACCACTTTCACAGCAGCTTCAGAACAGCAGAAAAATTACAGAGACATTTAACCCAAATGCTTTCCAGACAAAGGTGCTCAAAGGACTTATATTTTTTTTACAGTGCATGTCTGGAGAGAAAGCATAGACTGGCAGAATGTGCCCTGACAGTTGTTCTCCTAGTTGACCATTTCTAGTTGCTAAGTTGTGGTAGGACTCTGTTAAATGGAAAGGATAATGCTTCTTTAAAAGTTGGATTTCAAAAATTCAGAAATAACGTAATCACAGAAAACTCCACCATGATCCTTCATATGGAGTTTTCTGTTGCAGAACAAGAAGGGACAGGTTTCAGGCTGGTGAGCCCTTTCACCTCTTCCCAGTTTAGAAGCTCAACAGTGACCAGTGGCAAATATTTGGTCAAGAGCTTCAGTAAGACACTTCAGAAAATTATCTTTTCTCATAAAAATTTTGTTTTGAATTTTATTATTATGATTTTTGTGGGGATAATAATGGCCTTTAACAGAAGGAGTTCAGCAACTGTTACAACAGAGTGCTAGTCCCTCTTTAATGTGATACAAAACTGCATTGTCTGTTGGTAGGACCATACTATTATTATTAAATAAATATTAATTTTTTTTTAAAAAGCATCTAAATGGGTCAAGTTACTAAGTCATTGTGAATGGCTGGAAGGATTCACATCTTATTACTTGAAGAGGTTTAATTATTTCTGTCTGCTTAAAGGATGTGAAAGCATAGATGTATCTGATGAAAACCCAATATATAAAATTTGCTAAGGTGGATGCTCAGCAAGAAAAAAAGACCATAAGAAATGCTGAAATTATTTGAAGTTAAAATAAAGAATCAATGTCTACTAATAAGAACTATCAGTCAGCCTTTACTACGGGGAAGAAAGCAGCTCTGCATTTCAGTTGAGTTCCTAAAGCTGGGCTCATTCTATCACAGTGGTGTGTAGGAATGTATTTACATGTGACTGTCCTCAGAGTAATTTGGGAATCAAATGCAAAAGGTCTCAGAATAAATTAAGTTTCTATAATTGTCATGAAAATAGGCATCTTGCAAAGGAAATGGATCTTGAACAAGTGCCTTCACAGAAGAAAAGGCTTCAGCATGAGTTTACCCCTACCCGTGCTTAGACAGGAGAGTCTCCACAGGAGAGACCCCAAACAGAGAGAAGTCATCAGTCAGCACTTGCACCTTATTAGACACTGAAGTCAATTAAGTCCAGCATACAGATCAACAGAAATGGGTTTCATTAATACTTGTGTTTGGGATCTTCATTCCATCAAGAAAATTAAGACTTACCAAATTTCTAAATTGTCTCCTTGCAGTTTTCAGGTCCAGAATTTATTATTTTGTCTAGTGAACCACCAGTGACCTTACAGCTGCCTGGATCAATTGTGGTAAGCATGAACATTAAGAATTTAGAATTAATCCAGTGACATTTTAGTCAGGCTCTTTGCAAGTAGCACCTGAGTCTCAAAGCAGTATTCTTTCCATGTCCTCCTCTCAAAACAAGTTAGGGTTCCTGCAGAGGTATTGCGACTTGAAATTATGTGCTTTAATTCTTAGTGCTATTTAGTTATTTCTGTTGGTGCAAAAAAAGCCTAATTTATCCTTCTCAGGTAAGAATGCTCACTTTAGCCCTAGACTTTTGACACAAAATACAGCAACTCTAGAATATGACATCTAGTTCCAATGCATAGGACTTCTCCAGGTTGCAAGCACATACTTTACCTTTAAATAAGATAAGGTAGAAAGTTGACAGCAGATAGCAGTAGAAATGAGAGCAAAGTAAATTTGGAATTAGCTCCAAATCTAGAATAACCCTAGTGACTGGAGAATTTCAGTATGTTCAGCTGTTTTGTTTTGATTCTCTAGGTTTTAAAAAAATTAGAAATGTTTGTGATGTTAATTTATGAGAACGGAGGCAGAGAATAGCATGGTGCTGTGACCAATTCCATGAGGCTGTATAGAGACAGACTACTCGTGGGCCTCAGTAATAAAATGCTGTGGAACTTGCATTGCTTGTACTTGGCACTCATTCTTCATTCTTTCTTGTGTGCTCTTAGACTAAAAAAGGGAAATCCTACTTGTCCCAAAGGGATCTCAATGTGATTCTACTCAATGGCCAGTGCCTTGAGGTGCAATGTGACATCAAGACCAAGGCAAGAGATGTTTTCAACACCGTGGTGGCGTATGCAAACTTGGTGGAACATTTCTACTTTGGCTTGGCTTACCTGAAAGGTAATGAGAAATTAAGTACAGTGACATCTCTGTCCTCAGTGCCTCTGTAGTAATTTTATCAATGAATTCCAGTAAGATCCTTTAAGATCTTTAGGTAGAAGCAGATACAAAGCTTGTGCAAAGGTATGATTTAAACTGCACTGCACTGATGTAAAGCATGTCTGCCCTAGGACTGTGCATCAGTGCAGCCATACAACATTTACTGGCTGATATTCCCAGGCAGAAAAGGCTGTGTCCCAGCCTTGCACTCAAATAGTACTGAGCCATGCAGCTCCAGCAGAAATTCCAGGAAGCACTGGGAAAGGCTGCCTGTGTTCTTTCCTAGATATAAGGCAGAGTACAGGTTCAGCTGTGTCATCTACCAGATCCTAGTGCCCTTCTGATGGCAGGCACAGCTGAGGCACTGGGAAAGAGCACAGCTTGTGTGTAGGGCATGAGGATTACAAAGGGGTGCAGAACCTGAATAGTGAAAAGAACACAAGTTCCATGAATCCTTGAGTGATTTCTTAGATACCATATTAATCCAGCATCTAACATTTGTAATCTAAAGTTACATACTAAGTTCTCCATCAAAGGAGCAATAATTTAAATCATGACTCAGGAAGTAAATCTTAGCTGACATCCCAAATCCATTATATTTTTTATTGCTAGTGATGCACTCTATGTAGACAGCAGAACTTTAAGCTGCTGAAGTATATCCAGGTTTATTACAGAACCCAAAATTCTCATTTCAGGTAAAGAATTTTTCTTTTTGGATGAGGAGACCAAACTCTACAAAGTGGCCCCAGATGGCTGGAATGACCAACCCAAGAAGAAAATGTCCATCATTAATTTCACACTCTTTCTAAGGATAAAATTTTTTGTCAACCACTTTAATGTTATTCAGTAAGTGCACAATTCCGCTGACGGAAGGAAAACCAGTAGCATTTAGGGATACCATTCAAAGCTCCTCCTGAGTTCCTAAACCCTTTTCTATTCCAGGCATGGCTTGACAAGGCATCAGTTTTACCTGCAGCTTCGTAAAGATATTTTGGAGGAGCGATTATATTGCAGTGATGAGACTGCCCTGAAACTCGGCGCTTTGGCTTTACAGGCAGAGCTTGGCAATTATGTTTCCGAGGTGTGGAGAAATAATACGGTATTTCTCAGAGGTCTCTCTCTACAACTTCTGCAGCTTTTGTTTCTCACATAGCCTTTAAAGAGGAAATGTGAATAGCAGAGAACTTCAGTTAAGTCCACCAGATAAAGCCTTCAGACTTAATTTTTAAAATTATAAAATTTTCCTGATTATGGAGTAATAATGAGGCAGGTGAATTTGCCAGGAAATGTGGCTCTAGAAAAACTGCAGAAAGTTTCCAACACAGGCCCAGCTTGGATGTGCGGAGGGGCTTAAAGAGACTAGTAAATAGGGAAGAGAAAATCAAATGAATGCTTCAGAATTCACAGCTATTTTATGTGTAGGCTCAGATCCACAAGCTGCAAAGACAGGGAGGTCTCTGATTGTATATCTGAACTAGCTGTCCTAGTTTTCAAGGGTATGGAAAACACTCATTTGTGTTGTCTTCCATGTCTTCAGCTATGTAAATCAGTGTAGCTCTGTTAATTGAACCATGGTCTGATATGGTCAGATCTATCACGGCAATGGGTCTCCCACTGTAGGTTACTGATGCTGCTATAGCTGTCAGCTCTAAGTGCAGGACACACCTGTAGGCCCATCTCCTTTCCCCCCTCTGTCCAAAGGGGTGAGTGCTTTGTGCACAGGGACAAGAGGCAATTTGGCTGTCAGGACACTACGTGCTGTTCTCACTTTCCTTTGGGAAATGGCATCAGGGTGACCTCTGCATATGGGTCACCTTGAAAATGAAATGCAATGAATAAGAAAAGTCAAGAAAGAGCAAAAGGCTCCTGTCTCTTTGTTTTTTCAAATTTTCCCCCCCACAGATGCATGGAAAGAGCTATTTTCGTGTTGAAGACTACGTTCCAGCAAGTCGAATAGAGAAAATGACCCTGGCATACGTACAGCGAGAGCTTGCTAAATTACACCGGATGAATCGCTCCCTATTTGAGGATGAAGCTGAACTAGAATTTTTAAAGGTAACTTGCCATACCCCAAACATTAGTTATTAATTTTGAGGCAGAAAGCCCCTCTCTATTTACTGTTGTCTATTTTCTTCTTGCCTGATACAGTGGATTTTAGATATAATGAAAAAATTTGAACAGTCAACAAAAACCTCAGAATTTCATTCTGCTGTAGATACTATCACTTATCACTGAGAGCTTTTATAACATGTTTTGGTGTATTTGCAGCATTCTGCGGCTTGATGTAAATTTTTGGCATGTTACCAACATGTCTGGGCTCCAGAAGATTATAAAACATGAGAATAAGCAATTTTTTTCATTTCTGAAATTACAGCAGCTGTTCAGCCACTTTCTACCCGTGTAGTGATTGTTTGTTTAAAAGAATCTGTGAATTCTGGAAATGAGGAAGGAGTTATCTGAAGTGTTTTCTCACTTGACTATTTTTCTAGAGCTCTAAAGTATCCCAATGACATGGGATTTAACTTTTTCCCTGCTAATTTCTCCTTCTCCCAAACCCTCTCTGCTCTTCATCAAATGAAAAACATCAGGGATTAGATAATGGATACATACCAGTAGTCATTTTGCTGCAATGCCACATGCCGTTATTTATAGCATCATTTTGGTTCAATTGCTATTTAATTATATTAGTTTCTCATCTAACACTGTCAGTGCAGTCCCATCATGCGTGGCAAATCCAATGAAGAAAAGCAGCTTTGTTAGTATCTGTTTCAATGAATGAGTCTGTAGAAGGAGCCAACACATCATAGAAAGTGAGAAAGACAGACCCTATGGCAAGAACATGTAAATTCCAAATATGAAAGAGATTAAACATTAAAACCCAGATTCAGCTAGTGGTTATAGATGCCCCAGTTTTCAGGACCTGAACATTTGTACTATGGTTACTTTCTGAAAAAGCAGATCTTCTTAAAGTGTATAATTCTGGTCACCAAAAATCTCTGTTCACAATTGAAAAGTCATTTGAGGATTCTACAGTAGCTTCCCAGAAAGAAAATATAAGGTTTTAGGATAAACTCATATTGGTCTGCAGATCAGACAGTAAATCCTAGTCATATTCCGTAGTTCTGTAAGGTGTCTGAGTCACATTTTAACACTTTTGTGGCCAAGTACAGGAGGTAGAAAGACAAGCATGAATACCCAGAACCTCTGGGTGAGTTCCTCAGAATATCCCCCGCATGGCTGGATGGCAGGGGCAGACACTGGCTCCTGAGACACTCAAAAGCTTTTTCTCCTCCATCTACCTAACTTTTCTTCCATGAATCTTTTTGAGTAAGGTATGGTAAAAGCACTTTTTCTCTACAAGGTGACTCAGCAACTTCCTGAATATGGAGTGTTATTCTATCGTGTGTCCCAAGAGAAGAAAGGGACAGAAGGGGACATAATCTTGGGAATCTGTGCCAAAGGCATCATCGTCTATGAGAACAAAAATCACACAAGAATTGCCAGTTTAAGATTCCAGTGGCGTGAAACAGAGAGAATTTCAGCTCATGTGAGTTGGAACTAACTGAATCTCTTCTCTACTCTACTACTTTACTGCCTTTCTTCCTGTCACTTTAATAAATTCATTGCATTCAGAGAGAGAATTAGAGTCATTCTATATGGACAAGTCTTTTCTGAAAAGAGTTTAAAATCAAAGCTGGATCTGGATATGAAGATACTGAGTTCTTTGTGAGGTATAGTTCTGCAGTATTTATGCCAAGGCCAAAGACAAATTACTATAAAACTGAATAATCTGGTGCTGAGAATAACAGAGACTATGCCAAATCTCTCTTTGGCATATTCCATATTAATTCCTCTTTTGTCTTTACTGCTCTTTTCTTCTGTTTTTCTGCCTACATCAGGTCATGGGATCATTTACTTTCCAGATCTCATTACTCCCATCCTCATCTCTTAGTATATTGATGTCTGCTAACAAACCTAGTATTTGTGACAAGATTGTGACCCATTTCTAAGTGGGATTTTGACATTAGAGGTATATCAATGTACTGTTGTACAGTTTAGGTGTCAAACTGGATCACACATTTCCCAGTTTGTTTGCTCTTCAAAAATGGTCCTCCTCTCCCTTGAAGATGTGCTCCTTTTCATATTAAATTTGTTTAATAATTTTAACATCTGTAGGGCCACATTTTGCAGTTTTAGCAATCTGCTATCAATGCATTCAATATCCTAAGGTTCTTGACTTTCAACATAGAAGAGTTATGATCCCAATGACAGACACCTGGCTTACAAGTGCTGAATTTGCAACAGGCATTTACTGCATGCAAAAGGATGCAGTCAGGCATAAATACAACTGAACAAACCAATGAGATGATATAAATGAACTGTCAGTGCCTCAGTGTAATGACTGATATGTGAAGCAACCTGTGCTTTTATTTCCCCTTCAGAGGAAAAAATTCATGATTGAAAGCAGCTTCAGTGGCAAGAAACACACCTTCATTACTGATACAGCAAAGACATGCAAATACTTACTGGACCTCTGCTCTGCCCAGCACAAATTCAATGCACAGATGAATTCTAGGCAACTTCGGCAAACTTCATCAGGTGAGGTATAAATGCACTTTTGTTACTGTGACCATAGGACAAGATTATGTTTTAGGTAAGGTACATTCACCAAATATGAGCATTAGAACCTGCCACCTCAGTTCCACTCAGCTTCAGTTAGAAAATAATGTCTCCTACTACACTGAAAGTTAGAAGAGTCTAATTTGTCTGATTAAGTCTAATTTGGCACACGCATGTGAGTAGGCATGTGCAGGGAGTGAAGAGGTATTCTCTGATGATAACAACAACTATGTAGCTAAACTCAGATTTAAAAAAGAAATAAGCATGATTTCACTTTCTTTCAGAGGAATTCTGCTCTGAGAATTCTGCAGAAATATATCAAACCTACCTCAAACGTAACCTGAAAAATGTTTAATAGTGCCCAGACATGCTGGAACTGAACTTAGTTATTTTGCATAAGATAGAGATACAACATAATGGTTCAGTCCAAGGACAAAGCCACTAAACCACTAAAGGCATATGAGTCATACCCACTTAACTGTATAGCTGCTGGCAGTTCTTATCTTAGATTTTGCCATGTCTGTGGAAGATATGAATAGTACCTCCTTGGGCTTCAGATCTTCCACAGTTTCTAAGACAAGATTCTGCTCCATCCAGAGCAGGTACATAGCACATCTCACCCATATTTCTCAGCATGTTCTGTAAAGATGGGTGAGGATTATTATGGGGAAACTGAGCCACATAAGAAATAAGAGCCTAAACTGACAACTGTCATCACTCTTGACTTCAGTGGAGCCACATGAGTTTTCACTGGCTCATCCACTGCCTTGAATAATGATCATTTACAACCCCTGAGTGTTTGTGAGTGAGTCACTCCCGGTGAGTCACTGCAGGAGAATCAAGTATCATGCCTTATCTCCTAGGATGTTCTTTTCTGTAGTAAAGCCATAAAAGTGTTGGCAACAAATACTACCATGGCATGTGACACAATGATTGATATACTTCCTCCTTACCACTAAAATTATTTCATGAAATGTAAAAATTTTGCGCAAAATTGTAACCATGGAAAAAGGCCTTAGGATGACATTTAGGTTCAAGGCATCTTGAAACTAAATGTTTGTCGATTGACATGTCCAGCTTCTAACATAATTTAGTGGGACTGTGCTTTATTACATTCAAATGAGTGCTAACAATGCATCTTATGGTTTCCTGTGTCACATTTGCAAGTGGTAATTTATCTCAAAAATTATTGCATTCCATATATAACAGAATAAAATTATTGAGAACTAAGAAAATCATAAACCAAGTGCTGATTACAAGTACCTCATCACTGAAACAAGCCAGACTTACATAAGCCACATGACCGCAGGTTCTGGGGCTCAATGTGTGCTTGCTGCCCCAGAAAAAAAAACTTAGTAAGGCAGTGACAGACAGTAGTTCAAAATTCTGCCTCTGCCCCCACAGTGAGGCTGTAAGCTCCTTCTGCATGCTTCTGCTTCTGCTGCACAGTTCAGATGTTTGTCACCATCACTACAAAACTTGAAGCAACCCTCTACTTCAGAATCACCATGACAACTCTCAGGCTGTGCTAGTACCCTGGGCAGTTAAACCTTCTGATGCCTTAAGAAATACCTGTGATCAAAGGCACTGAGGAAAGAGGGAACCTAGATTTAATTCTGCAGAGTAGTGTTCTAGAAAGTTGTATTCAGGCTACCATTTGTTAGGAAAACACACGGGAGTTGAGCTGTCATGTACAAGCAGAAGTTAAGCTCATGTTGATGCTAGCCTGTATCAAGCCGAGTTTTTGTTTTCTTTCCTATGTGTCTCCAACTGCCTGCTGTCTCTCCATCCTTCAAGTCCCCTCTCCAGCCCACCCACTGAGAACCTAAATAAATTAATGTCTACTTCAGCACCACCTCACTTCAGAAAAATGAAATCTTTTGAGAGGACAGATTTGTATATAGCAGAGCCCAGGCACCATTAAGCAAGTAGTAGATTTTACAGAAAGGTAGAAAACTGGATAGCAAGTGTTGCATCAAAATGGTCCCCATCTGACTTCACTTGTGCAAATGACTCAGTTCCTTGGTGTCTCTCTGAACTTTGGAGGGCATGTCCATGTTCCTAGAGTTCCTGTCTTCTTAGATATAAATATACTGAAATGGAAAGTGTGTGAAGGATGAGAAACTATCAACCCGGATAATTCAGACTCTGAAAGACAAATGTTTCTCATATACCAAACATTTACAAAATACAATTCATAGAAATATTCAGGTTTAAATTACATGGGGTTGTACATTTCACCTGTCTTTGTGGAAAGTGCATTTGTAGTAAAATTCACAGAAATTAAACTTAAATGCAGCATATACCTTTCATGAAAGAAAACTTCTACTCACCCCAAGGCCTAAGTATCCTCAAGGATAAAAGAACAAATATATCTTTAATGTCAATATTTTTTTCTGGCATATTGAAAAGATTTTATTTAAAGTTCCTTTGAGCTTGAAAAGATGTGATAATATCAGTGGATTTGTCTTTGCTTCTTCCCCTCTCTTCTCATTCAGAGGACAGTAAATTTGTGGAAATAGACAAATCAAATTCTGCATATGCAGCTCAGCGTGAACACCTTGCCCTTATACAGAGACTGTCTCGCTCAGAGAATATGCTCTATGGAGCAAACCTGGAAAACCTTTCTGCTGGCATGATGAGCAAGTCTTGTGATAACCTCAGTGTGGAAACCAACAATAGAACTAGAGACAAAAGCAATCTTGGAAGGTAGGTTTGTTTTTTCTCTCTGAACGTGTGTAAGAAAACTCAGACATAAATTATTTTTCTTTTTAAGTTCTTATTGTAGTCACACCAAAAGGTCTGGGGCTCTATGGTGCCAGCAGTAGTGCAAATGCAGGCAGGAAGTTAATAGACTAACAAAGAAGAACTTGAAAAAGTGTGACATTTAAATTTGTACCAGACTCAAGAAGAAACCACTAATTGGGTTACGAGGAAGTATAAAAATGAGGGAGAATAAATGTAAAATCTTTAATGTCTGTGTATCTTCACTGGAAATTACAGTATGTGGACTAAAAAACAGCGGAAGCTGGTTTTGATCAAGAATGCAGAGATCATTACTTAGTTGATTCCTCCATGTCCAAATATGTAAATCATAGGGAACAGTGCAAAATCTTTTGCCTCTTTGCTTTGGTGCATTCACCTGTGTAGGTGGTTACTACAGCTGCACAGCCTCAAGGCCTTTGATGAATTCTAGTGCCTCTAGAATACTAAGAGTTAGAATACAGACAAGGAGAACATGAACTATCACAAAAACTTTCAGACATGGTTTTGTCTAGATAGACAGCATGGCTAAAACAATCATGGTGAAGCTATGCTGTGCTATCCTGGTACCTGCAGTCAGCTCAGAGCAAAACACAGCAGGAATCAGTCATGATATGAGTGGTTTAATGACAGCTGTTATTTGGAAGCAAACGATGGCAAAGATAAACTACCTCTCCCCTAAAATGAAATATGTCCCAGAAATCAGAATACTCATTGAAGGGCTATAAACCTGTGCATTCCCAGCCTCTGACAGACTAATGACAATGAAGAGTGCTAAATACCATTCCTGATTTTTTGTTGTAACACAGTCTTCCTTTCCTGCAGATCTGTATCAGGGCTTTCCCAGTCAGAAATGCACATCAATTTGAATGGAAAGCAAAGGAGTTATGACTTCCTCTCTATCCATTCAACTCACAACACAATCAGTGGTGAGTATAATAATCATGAAAAGAGACAGCACTCTTCCATGTTTATTGTTTCTATAGAAGGAGACCAACATATATTTTACTTATAGATGAAAGACTATCCTTTTTTACTTCTAGTCCCAGAAATTAATCCAGAGTTTAGCAAGACCAGCTGTTTTCTTCCCCTTCTCCTTCTCTGCATCAGGTCCAGTGGTAAGGGACTTCATAATAAAATGATTCTATAATGGTGCCTAATGCTCTATAGAGCTGTAGTTCAGTACACCCAGGGACTCTTTCATGGGGCAATATTCCTGTGCTCAGACATCATTGTTTCATTCAAAACTGAGATCTACAATCCAATGCATGAGACAGCAAAGGCTCCAGGTCTTTGATCTTGCACTTCCTGCATGACACTTGATGCATGACACTTCCTGGAATAAGGACTGGATATCTCATTTTCTATCAGAAGCCAGACTGCATGAATATGGGGAGCCAATTTATGGAACATGAAGCTATGCTAATCTGGTTAGTCTATTTAAAAATTAGAACAGTACTTTAAACACACTGTGGCAATTGCTCAATGTTAAGCAGTCACCATTGCAATCAGTGTTGGTTGGACTGCACCTTTGGAGCCAAAAGGGCCCACAGGGCCTAAGGCTAGAGCCCACAGGAGATTTTGTGTCCAAATCACCCTCAGGGCACTACGCTACATGCCTCTACCTGACTCTAAATATTCTAATTTTAATAAAAACATTGCAGAAAAATATATTTTCTCCCAGAAAGGAACATTGTAGGGAGAGCTTGCACAGCTCTTTTTTGAAAGAATGAAAACTTCTGAACACTTGTTTGAGCTTCCTTCCAGAATTATATTGATTTAAAAGTAACAGTAATGTTGAAATCAAGGATAAAATATATATTAATCTTTGAAGCTCCAGTTTTGCATAATACACTAATATACTGTCTCCCTGCATTAATCTACATTTATTCTAGCTGTTTTGTTTCTGCAGCACCTGGATCACCAGCCATCCAAAAGGAAGTTTTGCTAAGTGGTCTAGAAAGAGAAATCATTTGTGTCAGCCTAAAACGTGACCCTAAGAATGGATTTGGTAAGTAAGGAACATAAATGTTACATTTGTTACTGCGACTATCAGTTCCTGGTGCTAACACTGAACCTTGCTGATTCAGGCTGGGCAAGACTGTAAACTCCTTTAGTCCATTTATTCTTCTTACAGAGTAAGAGTACCAATCTTTGTAAAGGACTCAGAATTTCCAGGACTGAAAAGGACTAAGGGCAAAAATCAAGACCATTATATTTTCAGAGGATTAACTAAGGCCACAGAGACCAAAGGAATCAAGTGCTAAGAGCAGAATGAAAGAAACATGGTTTTAGTTTGTATCTGAAATACACATGCATTGATTTTATTTATCTTAGACCTTACAGGTGGTGCCTGTGGGGGTGCAAAATGTTTACACAAACTTAACATGAATGTTTCTCAACTTTTGGATTGTTATTTGGATAATATTTTTGTTATCTAATACCTTAATCACACTGTATTGGGTTCTTGTGGATGAGTTTGGACAATCAGGTTTCACAAATGACCATTGATACAACAAAAATCAAATTTATAAATGAAGGTCTGTGTGTAGTATCCTAATCCCAAACCCAACTATTATAGCAGTGAGAAGAATAGATTTCAATAGTCAGAGTTAGGATAGTGAAACTGAACTACTGAACAATAGATTTAATTTTCTTAGATCTCTTACATTAGAAGTTTATGTTCAGGTTGAGTTCAGAAACACTTTAGGTTTCCCAACTGCATGATGTAGAATGATGTTCAAATTTACCTAATGGGTTTTATACCATTTCCCTCCTGCAGGTGTTAAATGCTGCAGTCCACCTAGGTCATGACTCATGCAAAAAAGTAGAGTCATTAAAAGTACTAAGCCAGGAAAACATTGTATTTGGTAAATTATATCTAAATAGCACCGAAATCACCAGCACACTTAAATTATAATGTAAGTTTAAAGCTCTCCCAAGTCAGGACCTTGATGCCCTGTAAACCAGAGCTCCCCATCCTTCAGATCACGTACAAAACTTGTGCCATTGGAGTAAGAGGCTTTTGTATTCCTAAGATTCATCTTTTTTTAATACTGACAGTGTTTGCATTTTCATGCTATCTCGTTTTTGCAGGTTTTGTAATTATTGGAGGAGAAAATGTAGGAAAATTAGACCTGGGTATCTTTATTGCTTCAATTATCCCTGGGGGACCTGCAGACAGAGCTGGAAATATGAAACCAGGTCATTTTCTGTAGTTTTTAATTAGAATTACAATACTTGCATAGTTTAAAGTTAGCTACTCTGGATTTATTTCCTTATTTAGACGTGCTTTCTCTTGTTTTTATCTTTTTTAAGGAGGACGACTCATCTCTGTGAATAATATTAGTCTTGAGGGTGTTTCATTTAACACTGCAGTTAAAATCATACAGAACTGTCCCGATGAAGTGCAGCTCATCATCTCTCAACCCAAAGGTATAAAGGAAATGCCTCTGATGGCTCTGGGATGCTAATAGTTAACTCAGGACACATATTTATTAGGCACTGGGATGTAGTACTGTGCTCCTGCTCCTGACTGCCAGTTAGAACAACCACACACTAAAAAAGTCGACTTCTAGCAGGTATCATGTGATGTCTCTGCTACATCAGTGTGAAAAAATCTATTATGGGATGCCTTGCTGAACAATAAAGGAATTTTAGCATTTCTTTCTCTGACAGAGAGTCACAGTCTTCTGCAGTGAGGAAGCAAACACATTTCTGAACATTTGAAATAGCAGTGCTCCATTTTACACTAACTCATTTTATAGATCTGATTTCACAATCAGTTGAAATAGGAAGTGACTTTGTCCTCTTGTGCTGGGTTGTAACAATATTTTTCTTTAAGTTTACTTGCTATTTGCATTCAACAATGTCTTATTTTGGTATGGCTTTGCAGACATGTATGAAGAAGGATTAAATGAAGAAAAGAATCTATCAAGAGGAAACAGCACTAGTGGATCTGAGATCTCTTGTGTAGATAGTGGGAGAAAAAAGATTCAGGATTGTCATACAGTTCTCCCTAAAGACCAGGACACAAATATTGATGAGCTTGAGAAGACTCACTCTTGGAATTTAGCATCAAAACTGGGCCCTAGGATTCCAGTTCCTTCAGCTGATAGCCTGGATATAGAGGTAACTGAGATTTTGATGCTGCTCAGTAACGTTACACCCAGCACACAACATATAATAACATATCAGATACATGTAGGAGGGAAGGTAACTGGGAAGGAAAGGAGGTAGAAAACCTTGAAATAAATTACATTGGAAATGTCAAAATGATAGACATGTCTGGAATATGTGAATAAACGGGGAAACTGTTCTACAAAATGTTTTTAAAATCTCCTTCCTTTTCCAGAGGAGGGACAAAATTTTGATTATTTTCTTGCAATCTTATAAATTTTCAAGCCAGTCACAGAACATGCCATGTCTAATTTCCTACTTTCAGACATCCTCCCTATATATACTCAGGTTTTGTGCATTTAGACAGATTGCATTTTAAGTAGCATTAGCTTAAGCTTCCAATAATATCTAGGATATAAATGGTATTGCTCCAGGTTTACAGTGACAGCAGGATAAAACCTTTTACATCTTCTGGAAATGTTCTCTTCCTTTTTATAAAATTCTCCCCCTTTCTTTTTTAGACCAAGATGCTGTAGTCTCATTTAAGTTTTTATTTTTGAGACAGGCAGCTGATTCTTGCCACTTACCATCTCCATCAGAAAACAACTCAAAGGAAATCTACATGGTGGAGCTTGTTAAAGAAGATGGGACTTTTGGAATCAGCGTGACTGCAAGTGTTACTGTTAATCTTTATTTGTCTGTCAAATTGTTACCTGACTGAGAACAAGGACAGAAACTGTTAGCATGGCACATTTTAAACCTAAGTGTCCAACTGATTGACACAGAATTCATGAAGTGACGTCTCTGCTCACTTCCTGGTTCTTACCCACACCATCTGTGAAAGAAGTGTCCTGGCACGTGGCACATGGCAGTACAAACACTTTTTGTCCTTACTCAATTTGAGAACAAGATCTACCACTGAAAGCAGGGTTTGGTCAGGGAGGACCAGAGAAGGCAGCAGTGAAAACTGTCTGCCACATTTGGATAACAAGTCCTTGTCCTAGTTATTTAAGCTGAATTTACTCCTCCAGGCTGAGATGTCTTTACAGGCTTTGCTGAAATGGAATGTGAAGCAACAGCCATTTCATTGCCTGCAGAAGAAATTAAGGGCCCTTTGTTTCATCTGAATTTGGCAGGG
The DNA here is from genome assembly GCA_030060385.1 of Muscicapa striata striata. Taxonomy (NCBI): domain Eukaryota; kingdom Metazoa; phylum Chordata; class Aves; order Passeriformes; family Muscicapidae; genus Muscicapa; species Muscicapa striata. Next base: position 2,885,133 of record JAREIS010000134.1, read on the forward strand.
GATGTAGATGGACAGAACATGACTCTTAGGTTAATTTGGAATTTCTCTGATTGGCCAAGTTCAGGTCCATGCTTGATATATTGTTTGAAAGATTAATAATTGAAGAATGGATATTGCACAGCTTAGAAGCTGGTCTAGGGAATAACTGAAAGATGCAAGACCATTTTATGTGAGCATAGGAAAAAATTTATGAACATTTAGCAATAGAAATAGAATAGAAAATTTAGCAATAGTCATATAGAAATACACTTCATTTTCCTGAGAAAACAAAATAAGATTACTGACTATGAAAGTATATTACAACTAGATGGAGTTTTGGAGTAATATCCTCTTCGTCTTTTTTCCATTATTTAAAGAGGAAAGTAATTCCTGAAACAGTTACTTTTCAATGCATGTGTAAGTTGCTTTGATTTTTACCAAAGGAAGAATATATGAGGACTCTAATCCGTGGACATGTTTTGCAGGGTGGAATTAATACGAGTGTGCGTCATGGTGGGATATATGTGAAGTCAATAATTCCCAGGGGACCAGCAGATAAGGATGGACAAATAAAGATAGGTAACATGTCTGGCAAAACCCTGGGCTGCAGAACTCACTGTTAGTGTGGAAAATGAAACACATTTGGGATTGCAGGTGTTAGAGCTGGGAAATGTAATGTGGTCCATCATTCTTCAGCCTGGATCCCACTGAAAAAACAGAAGCCTCACACCAAACATTGTAGAGTTACCCTCTGCAGCTGCCATCAGGCTAGTGACTGTGATCATTGTCACTGTGATAACCAGATGCTATCACTGCATTTACTTACAGAATACCCTGGAATGTTTTAGCTGCTAGTTATAGAATGCTGTACAGCAAGCAGTATTGCTTTCCTATGAAGTAATATTAATTTGACACGAAGCACATGTAAGCACGAAGATCTATTGTGATATGGGCAACCTCAAGATTTACACCCTCTGAATCTGAACATTGAAGCAACTGGATGTTCTTTTTTTTCACCTCAGGTGATCGTCTGCTGGAAGTAGATGGCATCAGCCTCTGTGGCATCACCCACAAACAGGCTGTGGAGCACCTTAAGAAATCTGGCCAGGTTTGTACAACAGCAGAGATCAATAAGATACCCAGTAGACTAAACTGGACTTAGTACAAAGCACAGTAGCCAACTTGGCCAAAAGAACCATCCCCCCTCTGCTCCAACCTCATTCCTCTAAACAGAAAAGTAAAAAGACCAATGGCTCACTGTGTCCTGGGTAACTGGAACCTGTTCATCACTGTTTTAGATTGCCAAACTGGTTCTAGAAAGGGGAAACTACCAATTGGCAGAGCCGTGTCTGACTGCTAATGACAGAAAGGAGGACCAATGTGCAGTTGTTTCTGTGGCAACATCCATGACAGATGGTACCAAGGACTGCTGCTTTTTGACAGATGGTAAGTGATAAAGAAGGAACTCAGGGTGACTTCCTACAATGTGCAGGAAAGGAATGAATGAAAATAATGCTATGAAATTTCTGTGGGTTGGAAACAAAACTGTATACTGAATAAAATGATACTATTCAATATTAATCATATTATCAAAAACCAATTATGAAAAAAACATTTCTGATATTCATAGAGTTATAGTGGCTAGATATAGCTGAACTTATCCTAGGCATAAATACTGTATCTCTCAGCCTTTGTGAGACTGGGCTGGAAAGGGGACACCCCTGTCTGTGCAGCTGTGTCGATGCAACCAGGCTGTTACCCAGGGAGAGCCTCACAGCACAACTGCTGATGCTGTGACAGTGATGGAGCTGGAGCGAACTGGAGACTGCCATCACTTAATTTCTTAAAAGCAGAGGATTTAGAGATCACTTACACAGAATTTAGTCAACAAATCAATGCTGTATCTTCTACTGAAAGTTGTCCAATAAACACTAAGTCTGAACCATACTTTTCCATTAAGCAGTAACTCCTCTACACCGTAATTCAGCTACAAGCATAGTGTTTGGGAAAGGCCTGATCTCTCATTCTTGACTGGAAAATGCAGTAGCTCCAATTCTAGCTTCTACTGCTTAGTGCAAGACCTAAACAAACACCAGGCAGCTAAAGAATAGTAAGATCTATGCAACAGTTACAGAAGAATGTCAGAAAAAGATAGCATGTGAATCTCTTTATGTTGGTACAAAAAGCTTTTTCCTTTATGAGCTTGTACCAGACTGTGAACACATGCTGGAATAGATTCCAGTTCTCCCTATTCTGTGAGATTTCAAAGACTTACACAAGATAAAGGAAGACCTAAACCTTCTTTTGACTTTGGTATCAGTAGATCTATCTCTACAGCACACAGGGAAAAGTCTTTTGAGAGTGGAGTTTATACTGGATCCTCAGGGGGTACATATTCCATGGTTCCCACCTTTTTTCTAATCTCTGATTTGAGCAGATAACACATTTGAAGTGAAATTAACCAAGAATTCTGGAGGCCTTGGATTTAGTGTTCTGCAGATGGAAGGAGAAGCTTGCGAACATCTTGGAGGAGCTATTGTCAGGATCAAAAGACTGTTTCCAGGGCAGCCAGCTGAAGAGAATGGAGAAATTGAAGTTGGAGATGTCATTTTAGCTGTGAATGGGAAACCTCTCAAAGGGCTCCTGTATCAGGTAGCAGGAAGAATTATTACTGGGGCTCCATCTGGGTAACAGGTTAATAACCACAATGGGTTTAAACTTCATTATCACCAGAGGGAGGCAGAATTTGCATATAATTAATCTGATTACTATGTAGGATTCTTCTCAGAACTCCTGTGTAGAATTTCCTTCTAAATGAATTCTGACAGCGAATTGCTTCTGCTATTTAATTTATAAGTTTCTACCACTAATGTATGAGTTATTTTGTTAGATGCAAACCAGTTGTTAATTAGTTGGAATCTTTGTTGCTGATATGCATGATTGGAACAATTTTCCCCCTGTGCTCATTTTTGCTTTGTAATGTCATGCTATATATAATGCCTCAGATTCAAATTTCTACCAAGTGGTAAGTCCTGTGTAAGTTTTTAACCTGGAATGAGAAATTCTATACTCAATGAAGAAATTAAATGGTAATTGCATACGTGTGGATTTATTTTTTTCATTGAATATGGCAGTTTGGAGACTTATGCTGAAATAATTGAACAAAGATGTGTTACTGCCACATGTGGTTTGAATGACTTTGTCTGGAAATTCTGTTTTCTTCAAGAAGAGAAAATTAATTAACCTAAACCTATGTGCCTGATGGTGAAACAGAAGTTTGTAAACAGAACTGACTTTACTTTAGATACACGCTCACATATAAACTATGGTCCATTTGTATGACAATCCTGCAGTGGTGAATATTGGCCCTCAGACACTGCTGAGAGGTACAAACACTAGAAATGTTTCATTCACAATAAGAATTTTCTCCATCTCAGTTAGTAAAATGATATGTACTATATGCTGTGTTCCATCAAAAAAATCATATTCTTTCTTTCTGTTTAGGATGTCCTGCATTTGTTAAGAGGAGCTCCTCGAGACGTTACACTGCTTCTTTGCAGACCACCAAAAGGTGTTCTTCCAGAAATAGAGCAGATTGTTCTGGTAAGGCAAAGCTTCTGACAGAAACTTGCTTCTGTAAACCTGGAAAGACACTAATACATTTTCTAACCACTCTTGAACAAGACAACTTTCCCTTTTCTCCAAGGCCCTCTATTCCATTTCTTTCCCTTCCTGGTTTCAACTCAACCTGCAGAGTTCAACTGATAATTTCTTAGCAGCCAAAATAATACAAATGTGGCAGACATTAAACATATTTATCCCAGTCCATCAACTTTTGAGCTGCTGTACTATCATTGGAGTAAAAAACAGCACATATCCAAGTAGTTCTTCTAGTGGTGCTTCTAAAAATGCTCTACCAGATCCTCAGCCAGAAACTACAGATATTCTCAAATGCAGCTCACTTCTCCAAAGTGAGAAGAAAATAAGGAATTTCTCCTATCCAGACTATCTCATAATGAAGTTAAATAAATGAAATAATGGTTTCAAGTGGTTATTCAGGTTCTTATTAATAGTTAGCAGAATCTGCAGGGGGAAAAACAAAACACAAACAAACAAAAAGTACCCTTAAACTGTAGACACTGCAAAGACTAAATCATTGCCATTAGATGTGCTAGCATTATTACTGCTGCTTCTTGAACACAACTCACGGAGACTTAACAAGCACTCTTATAAGGAATATGTATTTGCACTACTCTTGCTCCAGTCAGAATGGTTCCCATGCCCACTCATGGTTCCCATGCTGCTAAAATTTATAGCCACCCACAGGCAGGCAGAAATCACAGTCAGAACCATCTCCAAATAACAGATTGACTCCTGCTGCTCTGCTGCAGTGTGCCCTTGGCTGATTTCTATGGTCAAGTCTGCAAGCTACTTCTATGGAATGAAGAGAATATAGACACAACATTGAGGCATGATATGAACATAAATATTTAAAAAGAACCTCTAGCAAATAATTCATTGCTGAAAGTGATCTTATGTAGTAGTTTTGATTGGAACTCTTATAGAATGTGAAAAATAACCATTACAAAAAAAAAAAAAAAATTATTTGGGGAGAGAGTAGCTCTTACTATGTTTTCTCCTTCCTTCCAGTTATCATTTGGTATTTTCCCGTTCAGAAGCTTGTTAATATTGCTCTTATAAAATATTTTGCTCTTGAAGGAAAAAAGATGGGAGATTAAAAAGAAGTTACACTAACCTTTCTGGTTTTTTTTATAGACTTCAGCACCATCTCCAGTTAAGGACTTGGTGGCAGAAATGCCAGGCAGCACAGAGGCAGGAAACAGTATGGATCAATCTACCAGTGATGGAGGTAGCACCTCTCCAGACCTGGAAGACTGCCTCGATTCTCCAGTGGGAGAAGATCTCAGTGAGCCTCCTGAGGATGACAGCTCAGCTTACGAAGAGCAGGAAGCTGAGTTTGAAGAGAAACCCATAAAGAAACTCCCAACTTCCAGAGAGAGTTTCTATAAGCATCTTTGGAAGTTTCATCATGAAGCTTCCAGTTCTGAAGTCTTCCACTCTCTAGAGGAGGAAGTGAAGCAGAATTGCTACTCACCATGTGAATTTGGACAGACCAAAAGGTAGGGAATACTGAAATCTGTTCTGCAGCCTTTCCTTCGGCTCTCAGAGCTTTGAAAGTTAATTGCTTAGGTTTAAGTACAGGGCTCTCTCTGCTTCTAATCACTCCTGATTACTGAAGATTGTATCATCTTATTCTGACTCCTCTAATCTGCTTTCCCTATTTACTCTCATCTTATTAGAATTTTGCATAAGTCTGCATTGCAAGATACTTGTAAGAGTTCTGCACCACTGTAATCATTTATGCTGTTCAGCTGAAGGTGGTTGCCATTTGAAACCAGTGGAAAGCTTCCTGTTGACCTAAACAGGAAACAAATACTATTTTATTGATTATTATGATCTTTTTATCTTTTTTTTTTTTTTCAGAGTTAAATAGGCACCAAAATTTATTCTTATTGTGTGATCTCCTAATTTCAAATATTTTCATAGGAAATAAAAACACCTCAGAAGACAAACTGTGATCAAGAGGAAAAAAGAGGTTATTTTCTGTTTTCTGGTCCTCAGAAGCCAATAGAACCCCTGAGTCAGAGGAATTATACAATAAAATATAGTGCAAATGGACTCAGTCTCCTTTTACACTCCTTTGGATATATCAGACACTGTCACACAGAAGACAATCCATTCCATTTTCATCATCTTTCCCAGTGCAAAAAAGTATAAATTATCAGAACAGAAAGGATTGATGCAAAGACAAATTGAGTCTTCTAGAGGCCTTTAACTTAGAGCTTTAGCAATTTCATTCTATTTCTCCATACAGTCACTTGAAATAATTTTGTTACTTTTGACACTCATCAAGCACAGCCCCAGACAGTCCAGTCTCTGGGAAGTGACAGCCCTACCTGACACTGCAAGTCAAGTGGGATCATAATGGCAGTTCATAATTTTAGCTTCTCTTTGTCAAATGGAGAAGCTTCACTTGATTCATGAATGAAGCTCCTGCTTAATTATCTGCTTCTCTACTTCTGAGAGTAAAACCAGCAGAAATATATCTGCAGCAAACACATTTGCCAAGAGATAATACAGATTCAACAAAACTAAGCTTATTGTGGGAAAATATGAATTCCAGGAAAAGTTATGGATTTTCCCAAGAAGGAAGTTCTGAAATGAATGTTTCTGTTTGATACATTTTCAGTATCATTTAGTATCAGCTTTTGCATTTTTAAAAGGCAGACAGAGAAGTTTAGGATGCCATGCATTTTAAACAATATTTTAAACATAATCTCAATTTAAATCCTTCAAGCTAAAACCACATAAAATCCCCAGAAGGAAATAGGCATCAATAAAGGATTTCCTTTTGACTAATGTAGTGAAATCATCTTCTGTGATTTCATGCAGGCCATGCAATTTTTTCATTGTAGTTGTGTATGTTTGCTTGGGAGATGATGGACAGTTCAATCAAAGAGCAAAACATCCCGGCTCAGATATGAATATGCCATTTTAGGTGTTTTTAAGATGAATGAGGTTTAGCAATATTTCAATCAGGATTGAAATGGAGAAAACATACTTTAAAACAAAAAAAAAATTTTTTTTTCCCAGCATTTTAATGAGCTTTAATGGAAAATTTTTGGGAGACAATCCCATAGTTTTCTACTAGGGTTCATGAAGGACAACAACCAAAACTATTAAACACAGCATGTATGATTATAGTCTGGGCTTGAACATCAAAAGTGCTGAATACTTTGTCTGCAATATAGTGGAATAGAATCAATAGTAATTCTAATTTAATTAACCTAATAAGTCCATTGATGCAAGAGGAATAAGGATTTCTATTTTTCATGAAGAAACAGGAACCACTTCATATTTCGTGTTTCTGGTCTGTGCCCAGTTACCATGGAAAGACCTGTAGAAGCCAGAAATGTGGCTGGCATTCCTTTTTCCAGAAAAAATGTAGTGGTATTTTAATGTCCATACTGCTTACCAGAAAAGTTAATTAATTTGTTTATGGAAGATGAAATAATTAATGGTCTGGGCTTTGCCCAATTATTCTTTTCAAGAAGCAACCAAAGTACTAATTAATGCCTTAAAAAAATTAAAAGTCTGCAAGATTTTGTAAAGGTAAATAATGAAAGCTTTTTAATTTTTCAAGTAGCTTTGCAAAATATTGATTACTTATTTGTTTTTATACTACCATTGGAGGATTCAGACAGCAATTCAATACCATAACTGGTAATTCATTTAAAATGAAAATAAGGTAATTCATAAGCAGTAGACTTTTCAGAGGCCATGTAATAAAGTGTATGGAGGAAACCCCCAGCACTGCAATCTTTTTATTTTCCAGCCGCGTATTTAATAAGAGTCATGATGACCTATCGAACACAAAATGTATGCCTGAAACTCTCTCTCTAACCCCTATTGATGAAGAGTATCTCACTGTCAGCTCAATGTCTGTGACCTCACTTCCACGAGGAGGAAGCTCCGAGACAGTCTCTGCAACCGCTGCGACCCCACAGCCACGTGTCTGTGGTCCCTCATCATCCTCCCTGCCTGCTAGAGAGACACATGACAGTGACAATGAATGGGAGGACTTGGAGGAACCAGAGGAAGAGAAGGAAGAAAATCAAGACTGCACTCAGGTATGTGATGGGCACCAAATTACCAACAGGTAGAATACAAGGGAAAAGAAATAGTTTTAAGAGTGTTACTGTCTTAAACATTAATTTTAACTAATTTCCACATTATTTTTCTTTTTTTTCTCTTTCCTGAATATCCACAATCTTCAAATAAAGCAGACCTTCCACTATGCCGAGCTCTCCAGAATTCTTAACCATTTGCCTTAAGGCAATTTCTTTTTTCTTGATATCTTACTATTTCTTCAACTTACCAAAGTTCTGCATTATTATTCTCAGTGTATGAAGGCTTAAAAGCTCTCTATTAGCTTCTGAAATTAATTGGAGTCAGCTACTTGGATTTTTTCTGTCATGTTTCAAGGCCATGCAGAAAATCACTTTGTTACAGTGATATTGCTGTAATGTCCTGATAAGAAAGTATGATCCTGTGCTAATTACTATTCAAAATATAAGGCTCAGTCCTGCCAAATGCTGAGCATCTTGCATTCCTACGACACTAATGAGCTCTGAATTCCTACTAATTTGAGAGTACTGCGGACAAAATTTAGCTGCAGGCATTTCCTTCAGTGGGACAGCAATAGCAGTAACAACAGCAATCTTTGCACGCTGTTATTGCAATGCTTATCAGCTCAGAGAACTCGAAGTCTTTCTTTACCCATTCCAAATGCCTAATCCCAGGTCCTGGTGGCATTGTCTGCTTTATTAGGTCCTATAAATCAATCGACATGAACCTCCACAATTCTGGGATATGGCAGAATTCCTTTCACATATTCTTGTACCATCTGAGGATCTGACTCCTATCTACATACAAAAATTATGGAAGATATTATTGAAGCAACAGAAAAGCCTACATCAAACATACCCTGTGCTTGTTTTAATAGGAAATGGAGATCTTTGTGACTTTGACGAAGTCAGAGAACAACGGTTATGGATTCTCTGTAGTTCTTAACAAAATGGACACCTGCCTGTATGTTGATGAAATCTTGAATGATCCTGCCCTTTCTGATGGAAGATTGAGAAGGGGAGACAGAATCATTATGGTACAGTAATTGTTTGAGTTTATGCAAAGGAGAAAATATTTGCAGATCAATGTCATTTCGCTTTGGCATTCTTCGTTGTTATCACCTGTTTATCATGTATTTTGATATGTAAATGAGTAATATAATAAATCTAATTCTGCTGACTTCAGTTGGATAAATTTCAGACTGAATAGATTGTATGACCAGGCAAATAACATGAATCTAGGTGCAATACAAGACAAGTGAGACTTTAAATGACTTCCCAATTAAATGGCATAAACTGAATTAATGTAATAAGGTGATAGGCTACCCACAAAGGATGCAGAAATTATGTCCCTTGTAATGTAAAAATAAAAGCTTTTTTCAGCCTGGTTCATATTCAATTTTTTGCATGACCCTCTTCCTTGTTTTGTTGCAAACAAGATCTTGAGTTTCAATGGGAAAAAAAGCGACTTTAATTAAAGATCTGCATTCAGAAAAATAAAAGCTCAGAAAAGGAATATTACTGCAATCCTAACTGTTTAACTTATTGACTTTAAATACTACAGCAAATAACAAGGAAGTAAAAACTAATTTAAGTTCATATGCAAAATTCAGAGTAGAGGGAGAAGTAAATGATGGTCAATGAGATCTATGACATGATTTTACTGGTTTGTCATTTAGGTGAATGGGATTGATGTTACATCTTTACCATGCAATGAAGTCCTGACTTTACTGCAAAGCTCTCCTCCAGATCTGCACCTTGTGGTTGGTCGTGCCGACAGTGACCCACGTCGCTCAAGTCGGCCAGATGAGATTCCTGAAATTACTCTCACAAAGGGTGCCGATGGACAGCTAGGTGTGTTGTAAATGCTGTATTTGCTATTTTGGACAGGAATGACAGCCTGAGATAATCATAAGCAAATGTGGTCTCGGATCAGTATGATACAACCTGACCTTGACACTTTTATGCACTTCATGATCACCCATGACCAAGGAATGAGAGCTTTATTTTGGGCAACACCTAAGAGGAAAGACTAATATATCTTATTAGACTAATGAAGATAGCTGAAAAATGATCTTTGCATTAACTATTAACTGAAGTTTCCAGCAGATTCCCAGTCTCATATTTTTATGTTAATGATATACATAAGTTTTGGGTAGTTGGATAATAATGTCTACTACCTGCGGAGACACATAAAGATCGATTCTGGAGGGAAAGAAAAGACTGAAGGTAAAGTTTAAGGATGAGCCACAGGTTGAGACTGCAGTTTGCTTTTCAAAAAATCTCCACTTGAATCCTTGATTCACCACAGACACAAGGCTTTATCTACATTTTGCAACACAAATGATAAAAGAAATCCCCACAATGTGAGTATGTTGGTATTTCTGTAGCATGTTATAAGTACCGCACACAGATAAAACTGTAGACTCAGGAAACAGTATGGCTATATTTGCTGATGTACAACATCCTGTTTCCAGGTAGGAAGTAGTTTGTTCAGAGATTCCTTGAATGTTGTTTGCACTGTGTAGGTACCTCCTCAGCTGTCACAGGCCTCCATTCCCAATGGCATCCTGAAGACTGCAAGGCATTTAAATGTGCTGGTAATGAGGGAGCTGCTGCTATGCAGCTCAATGTCCTGTTGCAATGACTACTGAACATCAGGTGAAATAAAGCACTATAGAAGCACTGAAACAGAGATATACACCACCATTTAAGTTTTTCCATACTTTTTTAACATCTAATGGCATTTCACTCTTTCAGTCCAGCTTATACACCCCATCCTCCTGGGGCAGGACTGTTATTTATAATGTCAGTGATTTATTCAGCCTATCTTTCAATGACTCACATTTATTCCACTTTAAGTCACTGACAGTGAAATTCAAAACACTCTGCCACAAAAGATGCTTTCTCTGCATTATTCTAGGCTTGAAGCTGACAGGAGGAGCTGGAAGCAAGTTGCAAGGTATTTATGTGCTAGAGATAGTGCCTGGCTCTCCTGCCAGTGTGGAAGGCAGTTTGCAGCCACAAGATCAGATTGTTTACATCTGTGGACTGTGCACTGAGGGCATTAGCCTGGATGATGCAGTGAGAGTGTGTGAAGCTGCCACCCAGAATGTTCGAATCAAAGCCACAAGGTAAATCTGAGTATACTTGATCCTAATGCTAAAGCAAGTTTCTAAATTTTACATCAACAAGTCAGACAATACAAAACAGAAAAATGCTTAATCTGAAAGGCCTGAATGTTGCAACCTGATAAATAACATTCATAAGATAACTTCTTGTAATTACAACTAACATGGTGAGTACAAAAAAACTCATACAAGACAAATGAGAACTCTTCAAATTTCATCATCCAAAACCAAATGTGAATTCTTTAACTGTGAGGCTGAGCAGCATATTCATATCTCTCTTTCTCTAGGGAAAATCTTTGTATTTTCATCACTAGTATCAACTTTCCCCTTACAATCTCAGATTCACAACTACCTCTGATCAGAAATTCTGAGATAATTCCAACAGCCAAAGATTTTAGAAAGATACTAAAAATGCAGCATGACCAGGAAGTATTTCCAGGCCTGCAAAATAATCGGCTGTAAAGGATTTCTCTCATCAGTTCACGGCTGCACTTTAGATTCATTGTGTTCCACAGTCTGATACCAGCTCAGGTCCTGGATTGATGCAGAAATAGCTTCCAAAAATCTCAGAAGAATGCTAAAATATTAACCCAAAGCATGTGAGTAACTGAGTTATGTAACCAGATCGTGTGACAGAATGGCTGCCACAGCTGTCTTAACATTGTTCAAACTTATATCATTGTTTTATTAACTTGTGCTTATCTAAAATAAGAAGAAAGTGCTGCCTCATTATACATCTTCCTGTACAAGTTAGTAGGCAGCATCTCCTGATTGTCAGAATTTACAAACTAAGGAGGTAAACAGAAATAGAGAAAAGGAACTTACAAAAGAGCATTCCTACTTTATATAGGGAGTAGCCAAAGCTGAATTCAAAATGGACCAGAAAGCAGTTTTGTATTGGGCCAGGTGACTTAACATGCTTATTTTTTTCCCCAACACATTTCAATAAAATGTTTCATTATAGTAAGATATTTTTTTAATATACTGGTGCAAGTTCTCTTTAGAAAAGCACCACTAATGAAATCATAGAAGGACAGCTACTATTTAGAAAATTGGATTTCTGAAAATAGTGTTCTTATGTGCTTTACAAAGCATACAGCACTTAATGGCTCACATATTTCACTTTTTCTGCCCCCAGAAATGGCAATCCAGTGGTTCCCATAGAGCAGGAAAATAGTAAGTAAGGCTAATATTTTTGGGTTTTAGTTGAAAACTTGCTTCTGATTTTGAAAATAAGCATAAGGTCATTCATCGCATTTAAAAGTTATTAACAATTTGTATCTTGGCACTCAGTATTTCTGTTATGGCCATTTTAAGGGCCTGAAGAAAATCTGGTAGCTGTTCAAAGACAGAAATAAAATGTAGAGTTCTCTTTAAAAACGCAATTTATTACATATTCTGTTTCTATTTTTTAAATTTGTTATTAAATAGGAATTTTATGTGGTCATATTTCAACATCTGTTTTGACTGAAACTATTCTCTAAGAAGTTTTCCAGCCCTTCTTGAGCCACTATTTAATATGAGCCACTACTTCACCATCTAGATCACCTTTTTAAACTGTGATTAATAAACTATATAAAATCAGCAGGCAGCACTAATATCTGTTAGCTAATATAAAAGCATTCCTATCAGGGGAGATATCTGGTACTCTAACTGATACAAAACTTCAGTAATCATCTGCACTACAAAGACTTAACCAGAATTGCTCTAGCAGCAGAAGGAATCTCAGCAAGCACAGGCTGCACCTGCACCCTCAGGTGGAAGGAAAGGTATCACATCTAGGTCAGCACATACAAAGGGTGTTAGTTATGCAAGTAGTACTTTCTAAAGCACACTTGACTGCATTAAGTCAGGCCTAACCCCAGTTTTATTTACCTGACTGGATATATCAATTTTTATTTTTATCTTTTTTTTTTAATCATGCAAAGATGGCCTTAAAAAGTAACCCTGGACCACAATTGTTCACATGCCTACACTCATCTGAATATTGGCATATGGTTCCCTGGAGAACTTATTCCAAGTCAAATTAGTTACAGGTTTCCTACTTTACCACACGTAGCCATGTGTTTGTTTCTATAAACTGAAACAATTTTCTACAATATAGAGATTAAGTTATGTCTACTCTCAGTTAACAGGATAGAACTAAAGCATAGCAAATGTATATCCTGGTAGAACCTTGCTTACACAGCCTTGTGTGAGCTTTGCAGATTCCATGATTTCTCAAGACACTTTCAGATAGGTAACCAGACCTGATCCACCTCTGATAGAGTGATGAGCTCTATACCTGCCTCTCCTATAAAACAAGATGTGTAAAGTCCTGCACATGGGTTGGAGCAATCCCAAGCATAAATACAGGCTGGGCAGAAAATGGATTGAGAGCAGCCCTGAGAAGGACTTGAGAGTGTTGGTTGATGAGAAGCTAAACAATCACAGCCCAGAAATCATATCCTTGGCTGCACCAAAAGCAGTGTGGCCATCAGGCTGAGGGAGGGGAGTCTGCCCCCTGCTCCGTGAGACCGCACCTGGAGTGCTGCATGCAGCTCTGCAGTCCCCAGCATAAGGAGCACTTGGACCTGTTGGAGCACTGTAGAGAGGAGGCCATAGAGATGGTCAGAGGGCTGGAGCACCTCTCTGATGAAGACAGGCTGGGAGAGCTGGAGTTGTTCAGCCTGGACAAGAGAAGACTCTGGGGAGACCTTATAGCACCTTCCAGTTACTGAAGGGGTACTGGAGGGGGACTTTTGACAAAGGCATGTAGTGATAGGACAAGGGGGAATGACATCAAACTGAAAGAGGGCAGGTTTAGATAAGTTATTAGGGAGAAATTCTTCACTATGAGGGTGGTGTAACACTGAAACAGTTTGCCCAGAGAAGCTGTGGACATCTTATCCTTGAAAATCTTCTGCTCCAGGCTGGATGGGGCTTTGAGCAGCCTGGTCTAGTAAAGGTGTCCCTGCTCATGGCAGAGGGTGGAACCAAATGATCTTTGAGGTCCTTTCCAACCCAACTGCTCTATGATACTATGATTCTTCCCTTTTACAGGCACTCTGAACAACCTACAGTAATTTTGTATTTGGTGTTCCATTTGCTATCATCACTGATAGATCTACAGATAAATCTGTAATAATTTGTGATTAAGAAAGCAAGCCTTCATTTTTATAGGCTTAGCTACAAGAACACATACTAAAATTGCAATTGCAACAGGTAACTTTTTTTAAACTACAGGACATCATTATTTTCCATAATTCACGTATTAAGAGTACTTTGTGGAAGACAGCTAAGATCACCAAAATATGATAAAGCAAAAATACAAAACTGAGAGGTCTGGGTAGAGGTGGGAGTGTTCCTTCATCTGCCTGATCATTGCCACATGTCTAGAGTGACTCAGACTGGTCTCTGATTGTTGCTACAATTTTTAAAATAGCCATAGTTAAGATGCAGCAGATCTGCAATTCATTACTGAAATGTTTATATCTCTGTGCAAATTGGCAAACTTAATCACGCAGTGGTCTCACACTGCTTCATACAGTACCAATATTGGATATTGATGCTTTGTTTAATATGCTAAGCCCAGAGTTTACATTCCATGAGTACATGAAGTTAACCAGGAGGCCTGTCAGAACAAACATATGTGTATGTTTTTAGGGCCACTGGCTGAAACAGAGAAAGTAAATATTTCCTTGTCAAATGAAAACCTGAACTCCCAGGAACAGCATCTGCTGCATCAACATGGTAAGGAACTTGGCATTTTTCCATTAGGATTAGTAAAATTGTGTGCCTTCTCCTTTCAAGAAAACAAGTCTATAGGTGATAATGGCATGCCCTGGGAAAGATTAACTCTTCATAAAAAAAAACCTGCCTCCCTCAGAGTTTCAGAGAACATTTATACATTACTGTTGTCCATCTGGTGTCTCTGTAGCACACAATTAAAGCTTGTTTTGGAACTTGCTCATAGAGAGGTAAAAAGGTCACAGTGTGGTTCACATTTCAGGAGTTTTAGGCTGCAAAAATCCATAGGATTTATTTTGTATTTCACATATAAAATAGGAAATAGTTTTTTTATGTCTCTGAATGAAATTTTGAGTGCTATACTGTAGAATATTTTACCAGGACAACTATCTAAAAATTGTTGTTGCCTTTTCACAGAGAAACATTTGGAGGAAACAAACTGTGATGCTCAGCAGAACACTCCCGATTCTCCAGAATGTAAAGTAAGTGACACTCTGAGGTGTGAAGTGGCTCATCAAGTGAAGCAAGCTATATGGAGTGAGGTTTTTTCAATAGTGGTATTTAATGTATTTTCTTCCTCTCTTCAAAAATGTGATTATAATACACTTGGAAAGTGTCCTGCAAGTGTTGAATTGTATTTGGCATTCACAGAGTAGAATGCACTGGGCACTTCCTGGGGACAGACTCTTCTGTTGCTGTTTTTCAATGCTTAGAAAGAAAGTAGCACAGGAAAAAGACATGTCACAGCATGGGATTCAGGGGAAAATATGTGCAATTGTGAACATTTTCCACAACAATCTTTGAAAACAGATTAATATGTTTCATTCTGCAATTTTCAGATGGACATTTAAAAAGAGAGTAAAATTAGCCCAAATATTTGCAGTATATGCAGCGCTGGTATAGACCAATATGAATTTGAATTTGGCAAGTGTTTTGCATTTTTAAAGTTATTTTTATTTATTATAAATTCCTGAATACACAGGAAGTTTTTCTTTGGGGGAAAACAAGTTATTTCTATGCTCAACGTAAAATGCTTGAAAATTCTTACAAGTGCAAACGTCATTCTGTTGGTGCAAACACATGGAAAGCAACATTAATTCAAATTATCCAAATTAGGACCGATATTTCATGTGAATAGATTAACTAGTTTTCTCTTGTTAAAATTAGACCTGCAACCTGGCAAAAAAATTGGAACAATTTTCTTGCTTTTGATTATGTCATCACCATTACTGCTTCTTCTGCATGATTTAATTCATGATAGTCTGTTCAACCTGCAAAAACAATTTTCAAGGCTGATATTTGTGGCATTGGAACTAGTCATGCTGCAACTTATAAACATTTCTAGCTTGCTGCCATTTCTGACATAGCACTTGACCCTAAAAAAGTAGCTGATTTTAAAAGCAAATGAAGTGTTAAAGTAAAAGAGATGGGAATGTTGGACTTACAAGATTAAGATCTAAATTATAGAAAAAATAAGAGAATAAACGATGTAAACTATTACTGTCATGCTGGAGATGCGAATGCCTTATTTGTCAATTAAGGTGATTTATTTGATATATTATAAAAGGATTACAGAAGTACACATTTCTTTGCTCTTAAGGGTTATTTTCCCCAGCAGCAATTATTAAAAAGAGTATGAAAATGAATATGTACTCTTTTCATTCTGACACATACATGCAGCTGTTATCTTGACCCCTGGAAGCTCTATAGATCTATTCAAGAGTAGGATATATCCCATAATCCACATCAGACAGTGAGGAATGTGGGAATAATGGGAATCTTCAGTAATAAAAATGCAAATAAAATATAGTCTTGAATAAACTCCACTTTATACTGCATCCTTGTCTATTGTAGGACTTCATTATTAAGATTGAGCTAGAAAAAGCAGAAAATGGAAGCCTAGGATTTGCACTGGTAGGTGGAAAAAATGGCAGGGCTATCCTAATAAAAGCCATCAGCCCGGACAGCAGTGCAGATCTAGATGGGAGACTTCAAGTTGGTGACATCTTACTTAAGGTAATGTTTGTTCTTTTTTCTTTGGCTTATAGTTTCTCCACTTACTCTATAATGAGCCCAATAGTTCATTGAGTTCAATATAAGGGTGGTGCAGATTGGAAATCTGATGCTGCTTTGCACAGTAACACCTGGAAGGTGGTGTCCCTCAGCTCCTGGTGGTCAGAGGGTTGTCCTGGGGCTGTGTCTTCCCTGGAGTTCACCTCCTGTGGGACTGGACCTCACAGAGATGGACACTCCAGCAGAGGCAGTCCCAGAATCACAGAGCAAGCAGCCAGCTGCACCTACTCCTGGCTGTAATTGTGCCTAGTGAGGATTACAAAGTTCAGGGAAACCAGAGTTAACTGGCCAAGCATGCAGGTCACAGCTAACCAGGAGGCTACCGGGAAGAACCTGTCATGGTGCCAGTTAGGTATTATCAAAACAAACAAAAATCACCGGAATGAGGGCTTTTGAGTCTTTATTTTAAAACTTACTATTCTAGTCTTGCTACCTTTTAATATAAATCATCCTTTTTTTGTTACCCCTAATTATTTTTTCTTCTCCCTCCATGAGTTTCAAAACTTTGGTTTTCATTTACTTCCATCTCTCCTTCATCTTCTTACTGAAGAATGGGGGAAAGCCCACTTACTATCTCAGATGATAATTTTGTGGTGTCCTGCTGTCTATAAAGATATAGAGATCAAGGAGAACAATATGAAGGAAGAATATATGAAGGATCAAGGGAGTTAGGAGAGAATAAGAATTCTCTCCCACAAATGGGAGAAAATGATGACACATGAATTACAAAGAAGTTATATAAAGATTTCCCAGTGCTAGGATATGTGATTTTAAAAAGGCTTTGTGTTACAGGGATCTGGAAATACACATAATTGTATTTTTCAGGTGAATGAGACTTTTGTGTCTGGTCTGCCACGCCAAACAGTTACAGATTTGCTGCGCAAGGCCCAAGGCACTGTTCAACTCACTGTCTGCCGAAGCGTGGCTTTACACTGGGCTTATTCAGGCAACCAGAGCAACAGAGCTTCCACTCCAAACACAAAAGCAGAGCCTGGTAAGCAGCTACATCCACTCACCATATGACAGAAGTGGGATTATGTGTTACCTGAATTCAACTTTGGTATTAACAAAACAAGTAATTTTTACAGCTAGTCCTATTTCATAGCTGTAGGTACAAACACATTCCTCACCCTGTTTTGTAGCTCTGGCTAAACTGTTCAAGACGTAGGACCACAGGGAAGGAATGCCCAAGTGTGATTTTTAAGTCTAGGAACAAAGCTGTAAGACCCTCAAAGACACTTTAACTCAGCATAAGTTTTTAAGTCACGAATGTTGGTCTGATTTTACCCCATTTTATGCAACTCACTGATGGAATCACAGCCCATTTTTGGCTTAGTTGCTAAAATACTTCTCCCACAAGTTTCACATCCTATCACTCCTACTTATCTCCTGAGAGCACTATAACTCCTGTTCTGTCTGGCAGACAGATCCTCTCTCTTCTGGGCTTGCTCATGCTCAAATCCAGAAGCCTCTGCTCCCAGGTCTACTGTTATTCATTTGAGAGCACACCCATCTTGCACAGGGCAGTACTTTCAGGCATGACACTCTATGGAAGAGCTTTGTGCTCTACTCTCTGCTTTTCTGAATACTCAAAAATTAAATACTAATTACATCTGGGAGTTGAACCAAGGATATAAAATCACCAATAGATTACATTCCTATACTTCTCAACTTTTTATCTCTTTGAATACTGAAACATTTCCCATAATGGAGAAACCTAAGTGGGAAGGATGTAGAATTCCTCCTTCTGGCCTGCTGGTTACAAATTGGAGGCTTTGTTTCAAATACTCTTAGTCAAGAAGACACTGCTATTGCCACTTTCTTCTTAAATGGCATCGGTGAATTACATAGTTTCTGGGAAGTTTAAACTGTTTTCCTGCAAAACACAATGGTATTATGGAAGTAATGGCAGCAAAGTTAATCTATGGTAGTTTCCCCTTAGCACTGTGAAGGAATGAGCTGGGTTAAGAAGAGTAGATTTAAATTTTTCCAGTTTTTTTTTTTATAGCTGCTGCTGATACAGACCTTTACTTTAGTGTATTTTCTGGCAGTCTGAATTATGCTGGCTTCTTTGGTGGTGACATACGGCATTTGTGCTCTATTAACCCTCCCAGGCATTCACATGCGGGAGATTCCATGCCAGTTTAAGACACTGTATCCCAGTGTCCCATCTGAAGTCCAAGTCGTTTGGTCTAACCAGCAGAGAAGAAATGAACCTATATTTTCATGCATTTGATTCTGTTTTTGTTTTCTGATATTCAGCAAGTGGTGAGGAAAGCCTGCAAGCCCAGCCTGTTTTCAGTTTCAAGGAAGAAGGCTCCAACCAAATGTGCAAAAAGGTAAAATCAGAGTTGTTTTCAGAAGCTATCAGGCAATGTAGTCATCTGTTTGTTTATAGCATGGGTTTGCTGCAATGTGGGCAAGAACCACACCTTCTTAATGAAAAAGAGTTTAATGTGAGGGGAGTGTGCTCCCATGACTGGAGCTGCTAACATTTGACTGAGTCAGGATTCCATTGAGATAAGACCATATGATAAGTATAGTACATATGCTAGAAGGGTGGAGGGAAGAAAAGCTGCATATGCAAGTCTTGTTCTGGTTCTTTATAATACTGAAATGAACAATGTATTAATTTTACCATTCTTTCAGTATTTCTAAACCATATACATTAAAAGGCTTCTATTCAGCTATCTCCACTACTATTCATAATTCAAGTGCATCTACATTTCTTCAAACATAGCTATGATTTTGAGTTTTAGCAAGTCCTGCAAGACATTCCCTGTTAAATTTCAGAGCCTCTATTATTTCTAAATTTAAAACTGTAAAACTCCTCAGTAAATGTGAGAAATTTAGGTCTTCTTATCCTCCAGAAAACAAAAAAAAACCCAAACCCTGATTCAAGTAATATAATTGAATTAGAAAAACTGTAAAAATCCTTGACATGAACAAGCGGAGAAAACCTTGAAGAGGAATTTGTTTGTGGAATTTTAAGCATGCTGTTGGAATGGGTGTTGGAACTAAACTTTCAGAGGCTGGTGAAATGTAATATCAAAACGAGGTCATGTCTATGATCTGACACAGAAGTACATCCAGCAAATAATATCAGTGAGAAGTAAGAGCTAGTAGTAAGGTTACAGGTTACCTGTCAGATTCCCCAGTTAGCAAGGTATTAAGGGAAACATTTTGTTTTAAGCAATGTTGTTAATTCTATCTAGTTCAGCAAAGCACATGCCAAAATTTAAGCATGTGCTTAGTGTTTTCCCTGAATTGGTTCTCTTAACCTCTCTCTTCTTCATTATTTCTAGCTTGCCTTTAGTTGTCTCCTGTGAATAGAAACTTTCTGTCTTAGTTTATAGAGCACAGCTCCATCTACTCCAGAGATATAAACTTTGAAAATGACAAGCTACTAAATAAAAAAAGTAAAAATGAAGCAGTAAAACATATTTTCTTTGCAAATAGAAAACAAAATCAATACAGCAGTTTCTGATCTATGTAATCACTGGGTGCAGAAACTAGGTAGATGAATTCAGGCTTAAATCAGCAACTATAAACATCCCTATTCTAATGGGGAAATACATGCACAAAATTAAGAAAATAAAGTACAAGTGTGAGATGCCATCAAGATTCTCTGGGGCATTCAGTATGTGAAGTATCTAGTATGCCAGAGTGCTTTCTGAGTGCATCTGAAATATTAAGTAGTGAAAGAAGAAACACCAATCTGAACTAAAAATTTAAATTATTATTTATCAAGTATTACAGCTACTTACACATACTAACAGCAGATATCCTGCATCATTATTTAAATGCAAGACCTAGATATTATTCTTTAGGATGGAAAAACTGCCACCAATAATACAATTGCATATGGAGGGTCATTAAAGGTCTGCCTTCTCTGTTAGTTGAACACTTCTTCAGCAGAGCAGCTTCACCCTGCTTCTACTGTTGGCATCTTTGGCTAAGATAAAAAACAACAGTTGATCTCAGACACTGGTGCTTCCTGCTGCCACGAATAGGGAGGGGAACAGCGTGACTCATGATTCCTGTGGTCGCATTTTCTTTCTGAGATCAGAGAGAATATAATAAACTTGTCATGTAGAGGTGTCTCTAGACTGTATTGTCCTATCTTTCAGAAACTTACAAATGCAGCTGATAAGGCTTTTTACTGCAATACACACTTTCTTCTGGAAGTGGAAACTATCATATTTTCTCTTTCCTTCTCGAGAAAAGAACATATTCAGAAATATAAAAGAATGTTGATGAAAGGAGCTATATTCTTCATGTTTCTGTGTACTGATTTTTCACAGCTTTTTCTTATTTGAAACCTGCAGGATGCAGAAAGAACACACAAATCTCCTCTGCAAGGTCAGCTGGCTGGACAAGACTATAAGAATATAATCAGTAACATTTTGGACAGGTAGGTCTTTCAAATGAAGTAAAACTATTAAAATAAATAGTATGGATGAATTATTCTTATATTTCCAGCTCTGTCCTAATATGGTATGAAAATGACAAAACACGGGTCTATTGGAATGCAGCTCCACCTGCAGGAACAGCTGCTAAACAGCTTCCACACAACTAAGACAAGCAAATTGAAGTTTCCAGGTGTTAGAGCTAACAATTGAAAAATGTCATACATGAAAATGGTCTCTAGCTCTGAGAAACCTTACTTCCAGTCATTTTTGAGTAGCTTTTTAACCAGAGTATGTTCTTACCTCTGAAAAAAACAACAAAAATCACAAACCCACAATAGTATTTTTCAGTAGCTATATTTGCAAACAATACTCCAGAAAAAATGCTACTACAACTCCTCGCACTTACAGTCTTCAGAGTTCTGAATAATTCTTGAAAATAGTTGCTCAAGAAAGTTAAAAGTGAGCAAATAGATTAAACACAAATAGATTAAACAAACAGATTAAACACAAAATCTTTGTATGGTTCAGATTATCAAAGATATTATCAAAGATTATCAAAGCTTCTGCCACTCAACTGACATTGTTTTACAGGTCACAGAAATGTGCAGAATGTGAAAGCTGCAGAAGAGAAAATCAACAGTCTGAGTCAGGCAGCTGGAACAATGAAGATGATGTTATGCCCCACAGGATTCCTATTCTACCTAGAAGTAATCATGTGAAAACTTCTCTTGTTTCCTCAACACTATAGCCCAGCACCTCCATATATGTACATTGAGAACAACACTAATCCCTTGTATACAAGTTAAGGATTTTCTCTTTCAGTCTAAAAGACCAGGGCACTCAAGACACAATTTTTACTACTGATGATAAATAGGCCATCCAAACTTTTGTAACTCTAATATGAGACATACACCATGAGGTCTCTCCTCTACCCCTTACTATTCCCATACATCTTAACAAAAAAGTAAACTAAACACTTAAAAATGCACAATGAAGGGTCAAATTCTCTCTCAAGACTTTGTTCCCAGAATCACTGAATTTCAGCCCCCATGACAATTTCATTAATAACTCTGGAACTGATGTGCTTGAGCATGTACTGAAGCACTTTCCAAGCTAAGGTGCCAAAGCCCCTCTGACACCAGAAGTATTTAAAGAATCTGCCTAATTGTTCCTTTATGAAAATTAAGCTCCTTCTGCTCCAAATGAGAATAATTTGCAAAAAGAATCATACTGAGATGCTGCACTATCTCACAGATTCTGTGAAGTACAGATTGCTCTCTCTCCTTGCTTCTTCTCACCTGGTGGAAGCAATGAGCTGCTGATGGCTCTCATTAGATGTAAAACACAGGTAACTCTCTCACACTAGCAAGCCTTGCTGGCCAGAAAACAAAATTATAATCAATCTATCATCTACCTGCACAGAGTTTGGGGTTCTTTAATTCCCCTTGATCTGGAAGGAGAAATGTAGGGGAAATACATCTCCCTCTGTTGGGAGAGGAGATCTGTCTTCACTGGCACTCTCAACTGGATAATAGGAGCCTCTTTGAGGGCTAGAGAATGGAATGCAAACAGAAAGTGTCTCAGAAGTTCAGGCAAGGCAGGGGCAAGTTGTAGCCTGGACAAAAACACAGCATGCACAACTCTATTGTAACAGACATTAGTTAAGAGTAGTGATGATACCTTACAAGAGGAAAGCAGAGCATTGCTTCTTGTCTTCATCCAGCAACAAATCCCTGGAACAGCTTTTCTTTGAGACAGCTGGTATGTTATCCTTTGCAAACAATAGCCTATGACTAAAAAAACCCAAATTCCATAATTCCTCTGCCTCAAACCATTATTTTTTACATAACAAGCTACTAGTTTTACTCAATATGGGAAAAAAGCTTTTCTATCACTCCAGTAAAGTAGTGATCTTTCTGGAGATGCAATGTTTATCCATTTTTTTAATCTGTCGAGTACTGGATCAGAACAAACATTTCACTATGAGCTAAGTAGTAAAACTGAATCCTGACTTTAGTGCATGAAAGATAGTTAATATCTTGTTCTTGAAGGTCAATGTGAGTTAAGAAGAGAACAAAAATATGTTTGTTTACTTTAGAAAGGAAGAATTTGCTGTGATTATTCCTAGCAGTAGAGTGCGGCAATACCAATGGTCATGGAGGTGTTGAAAACATGAAGATGATTCTCTGTGAAAATATGGCCATATCTCCTATACCAGTATAAACTAGCATCAAAGTCTCCAATTCTGCAAGAACAGTTTGTATAGAACAGACTGTATTTAGAAACTCTGTGAGGAAATAACTTGCAATAGTTGGATCTGGTTCCAAATAACATGAAATGTTGTGCTGCTTGTATCCATGATGTTGACTTATTCTTCTTTCTGCTGTGAACATAAATAAGTTGCAAACATTTTCTTCCATTTTCTTCCATTTCACTTCCACAATATAAGCAGCAAAATATATATACATACTGCAGCTCCCTAGTTTTTAAAGCCAAGATTCTGCACTATGAACAATAATAATTAAAAACTTCTTGTTTTTTTTGTTGTTGTGTTTTGTTGTTTTTTTGTTTGCTTTCTTCTTGTTGTTGTTGATACATAGACAGAACCTTTGCTTCTGGAGATGAACTGACTCAGTTAATTAACTTGAAACCATCACAGAGTGGAATAGATCCAAGGACTGGCATAACAGGTCTTATTCAAGGCCTTCAGCTGCGGATTGAGAATCAAGAGGTGCTAAAGGAGTTTATGGTAAACTCTGATTACTTTTTAAGAACTAACCATATAGCACAGCTAAGAAAATGACTTTTAACAGCCTTCTGCATACTGTATGGGAGCTCAGCTTGTATATCTTTACTGAATCCTTTTTCTCTGACAATTATTCCTGCCAAAATGGGGTTTCTACTCTGCTTTTGGGTGATAGAACAGTACTTGCATCTCTCTCTTTCCATGCATAACAGCCTTACACTGCTCCCTGTTTAAATATATTGCTCATATAGAATGAAAACAAATAATGTAACATTCATAATGTAGATTTGGAAACACTTTTTCCTAGACTGACTTTTTCTTATTACCCTCTCAGCTCTGCTGAACATCTGCCTAAGAACTAGGAGCTGCACCTAAGCAAGAAATGCATGCTGCTAAGGATTCACTAGTGTAGAAACAATTGAAAGGAAAATGTTCCACATAATAAAAATTATCCATGAAATTCATTGCCACAATTGATACTGTTATGGTCAGGGACTTAGTGAAATGACAAAGAAAAAGTAATAATGAAAACATAATTACATCTAATTGCATATAAATAATGAAAAAAACATAAAATTAAGAAGGCTTATAAAATGTCTTTTTTCAGAATGTAGAGTATGCAGTTATCACCAAATTCCCAAAGAACAGGTTATTTTGTAATTCTTCAAATAGTACTGAATTTTCCTTTAAAGGACATGCTCATTACCAGTGAAATGGATGGCTGTCACTTTTCCATAGTAATTCCAATGTTATCAGTTTTTTACACTTGCCTTTATATCTCTGACTTTCTGGGCACAAAATCCCACAGACTGAAGTGTATAGGATTTGTGACATTCCCTGAAGGCTCAAGAGCATGTATGAATTTCCATTCATTACATTCCATTACTGATTTAGGTATAGCTTGTTATGAGCTGAGTCACTCATCTGCACAGAAAACATAAAGATCTAATAAGTAAAGTGCTGGTTACCAAAGCCAGTGGATATTTTATATGGCTAAAAGCTGCAGTAACTGATGAAAGTGTTCAAGAACTGTCACATATACTTCTGTTCATATAAATGTGCAGTGGCAGAATGTGATGGCTGAGCATAGTGCAATGCATAACAAATAGGTAGAAGAATAAAAAAAGTAAAAAAGGTAACACAAAAATGTACATGAAATGAACTTGCACATTCCTGCTTCTGACTATCCTGCATTCAATTTCTCCAAATTTGCTGTGAAGCTCTTAATGACTGTATGATTTACACTTAATATCATTGGTGGGTGCTATTACTTATAGTCACTGCTTTCTCCACCACTGAAAATATTCAGTCATTATTGCACTGTTATGAGTACAATAGATAGTGCTTTAGTCATTGTGTTATCAATCATAAATGCTGACATTTGGCAAAGACAGTATTCCAAACACCTATAATACAGCAATATACAACAGCAGCTTGAAATGATGGGGTCTGAGGATGAGGGCTGGAAATACCACTTGAAAATGCAGAAATATTTTGCTGGGTGAAGAAAATACAAAGTAAATTGAATTCCTTGCCTAGAAGTTTTGAGAATGATGTAGTGATTCTCTTCTGTAAGAAGTCTATTTGCCAATCTTGGGTTACGTACAGCAGTAAAGTTTGTTCACACTGTCACCTTAAAAGTTGTCTGTTGTGGATATGAACAACATGAATTGACTATTTCTTCTTGATCTAGGCTTTAGAACATGTGAAACCAATAGATGACTGCAGAACTGGCAAAGCACCAGAAAACCAGAATAAAAACAGATACCAAGATATCCTTCCATGTAAGTATGCACAGAAATATTTTTGGTGAACAAAGTCATCAGAGAAACATAAGAAAACTTTCTGGACCCTTGATGTCTTTCTAAACTGCAACAACAGGACAACACATGCAAAAAATCTGTAGCATCTCTATATATCAGTGATGCAGTATATATAATCTTAGAGGTTTTCCTGGTTTATAACACAAATATCCAGTGACAACATTCCTATGCAATACATGAAAAGCAGTTATTGGGTACACTATCTTGGAACACTGGCAAACAATTCTATAATAATTAGAAGGCTTTTCACAGTGTTACATAAGTACCTCAAGAAGAAATAAAGCTTCAACAAAGCATACAATTTATCTATAGGAATTCCTACTACCACTGATTAATATTAGTGCTACTAGTCCAATATATTCTAAAATCCAGAGGCATACTTTTCTGGAGAGACTGAGGTTTCCTATATCCTGTGTGCTGGAGATGGCAGAACTCTGTTTCAGACCCACAGCTGAAATATCTTTCTGTTTCTGTACAGATGATAAGACACGAGTTCCTCTGGGAGCAAAAAATGGCTACATTAACGCAAGTTACATTAGAATGAATGTTGGAGAAGAGGAACACTTCTATATTATAACCCAAGGGCCTCTGCCATCCACTATGGACGATTTCTGGCAAATGGTCTGGGAGAGTGAATCAGATGTGATTGCCATGATGACAAAAGAAGTGGAGCTAGGACAAGTCAAATGTCATCGATACTGGCCTGAATCTCCCTATAACTCTAAAGACATGGCTAATTTCTGTCTCAGGCTACACAATTACCAGATTCTGGAGTACTTAATAATTAGAAAAATAGAAATTATCAACAAGCAGGTAAGTTGACTTAATACTTTCATATATGATGAAATTGATTATGCAGTTTACATAAATGGATACAAATAATATTGTTTGCTTCTTTCATAATATGCACTCATTATTTTTAGGGATGTAAAAAATCTGAGTAACAAGCATTAAATTAGGGTTAATAAGGTGGTTCTTTTTTGCTCATTGCATAAGCAATGGATCCAATATTACATATATTTGGACAAGAACTTCCAAAAATGAGACCTCTAATAGTCACAGAACTGGCATGTTCAGTATTTTGCAGAATTGCTTACTGTTCTCATCAAATCACATCCACTCCAGAGTGGATTCATGTTCTGTAATGGCATTTGGATGGAAAGAGAGGAAGAAGGTGGCTTTCATGAATTTGGAACAAATGATACTTTTTTTTCCATGAAAACACACAAACACACATTAAACAACAAATCTAGCAGCAATTTTTTAGAACTTCAACAAATACAGAATCCAGGTGGAAGAACATGGAAAACAGGGCAGGTATAAGTCCATCATTCTTGTGTCAATATTAAGTAAAGCTTTGCAAAAATTTATGCCAGACATATTCTTTAGTGGCATAATGAAAAATCTTGTGCCAGACTAAACTTGGTGCCTTTTCCATCTAGATAAAAAAATTTCTCTATTTGAGGAAATTCACCTTTATGTCACTGAGTGTGAAGCATTGTAAAGCATTTGATAAGAGTCTTCCCAAAAGACTATTAAAATGGCAAGATGGAACATCATATGTGATTGTTTCAATTAACATGTTAAGTTTGCTATGTTTGTACTGAACTAGTAGCAAACTACTACAGAAAGCCACAATTACTTCAGCAGAAATACATACTTATATCAAATTTTTCTGATAGTAAAAATCCAGGTATTTAGCATTCAGGTTTTAACATGGTTTTGTGAACTGGCAACAAGAAGTGTTGGTTCAGGAAAATTCAATTAATATTACTCTTTATTTTATCTACATTTTATTTACTCTTGTAAGCATTTTTATTTGGTTTGCATATTGATTATCTAATCACAAGTTATGTTTTTATATCTGATAGCCATCAGATATTTACAATTTTACCAGTGTGGCTCTCATATTACTACTCTTAATTAGTAAAGCTTAGTTCACTGACAAAAACAGTTTTAGCAAACAGCACTGCAATGTTCAAATTTAAAAAATGTTTTTCTTTTCTAACCAACAAATGACATAATTACATCCTTTCAAGACAAGAGAGTAACTTCAGTGTCTCATCGAACTCATATGAAATAAATTTCCTAGGCCAGTGTTTTTGAGTGCATTTCTTGAAACCTAAAGAACCTTTAATGGAGTCAAGTATGAAAAGCTAAAGAATTGTAGAGTAAACAAAAAAAATTTGAGAATGAAGGAAAATTTTCCTTGAAAATCAGTTTTGAGACTGATAATTTTTAACCTTTCTGGTCTCTCTCTTCCAGACAGAAGAAAAGCGCATTATAAGTCATTTGCAATTTACCTCTTGGCCAGACCACAATACTTCCAAACTGGCTGAGCAGCTTGTAAAATTTATTAGTTACATGAGAAGAGCTCACAGGACAGGACCTATTATTGCTCACTGCAGCACTGGCATTGGAAGAAGCGGAGTTTTGCTGTGTGTTGAAATTCTTCTCAGCCATATAGAAAAAGATCTATGTGTAAGTATCAAACAGATCATTGTTAAGTATTACAAAGTGATAAGATCAACAACATGGTAGGGGCATCTTAGAACAGAATAAATCCTGTAAGAATTCACCCTAATAAAATGGAATAAACCCAGCTCTTATTGTTTTAAATAACAAAGATAAAAACTAAAATATATACTATTTCTAAAAGAATTGTCACAGCTTCCCCATCTGAATATGTTTAAATATTTATTTCTAACTTGCATGTCAACCAAATAAAACTGCTCTCTTCTGATAGTTCAACATCAAGCAGATAGTGCGAGATTTGCGAGATCAGCGTTTTGGCATGATCCAAACTAAGGTAAGTTCTAAATATGCAACTAGATTATTTTTTAAAAAAAAGTTCAGTGGTGCAGCTCCCCATGCTTTGATAAATCTGGGGCTTAAAATATCATTGTAGTGCTCTCATTTGAGGAAAGTAACAGCCTTCTAGGCAACTGGTGTCTAGTTTTAAACATGAAAGCTTTTCCCTTATTTACTAAGTTAAATAAAAGCAAAGCAGCAATATAGGACAGATACCACACACTCCCCTTTCTTTTTCTAGAGTAAGAAGAAAAGCAAGTGTCACAGAAACAGTGATTTACTATAAACCCTACCCTGCAAAATTACAGTTGAATTCTTGCTATTGCTGAGTTATCATTACCAAGTAAACCCTTCTACTCCTGAGCTAAACCCACTCCTGAAAAGATTTTTAATAGAGAAAAAGACAAGATGCAGCTAACTCACCCTAGAGAAAAGAGTTGGTGAGAATAAAAGCAGGACAACACTAAAATAAGTTCTTGCTATGGGCAAATATTTTAGCACATCCTTTGATATATTTTTATTCAGGGTAATGATTGAGCATGTGACTAAAATTAAGCAAATATACAACCTTCAGTGTCCTAAATGAGAGCTGAGCACATGCTTAAACTACAGCATTCTGTACTTTTACCAGTGATGGAAAAAGAACAAGGATTTTCTTAAATATGTTTTGTATCCATATGAGAAAGATGCTAATGTTATAAATATGTAACATATTACACATAAACATGTAACTTCAGCTAGTCCATCCTTCTTTGTCTAGAATTTATGTTGAATGTAAGCAGGTGTTTCACACTGGTGTCTCCACACACAGGATGAGTATTTATTCTGTTATCAAGTTGTGCTGGAAGTCCTTCAGATCCTCCAAGCAATGAATTCCCACTGAATATGATTCCTACAATATGACTCTTCCTGTTGCTATTCCACTTGGACTCCAGGGACTGCTCAGCAACTGCTTTAAAGAGATGTCAAGCCAGAACAGACAACTGTTATATTATATGCTTTTTTAGATTACCTGATTTCAAACTATTTTAAAAACCTTGCTTAACACGTCCTGTGTAAGTTATTTATTTCTTGGCTCAAAGTATGGAGAAGCAGCCAGCCAGCACTACAACATGGCTGTGTTAAATTGCTACAGACAATTTTTGCATTCTGTGTAATAACATATTAATTACTAGGAATATATGTTGGGACTGTAGCAAAGATATAGAAGCCTCTGGAATTAACTTCACTACCCAGAGGGCAACTATAAAGATCTAAGATTCTGTTGGTGGAAGATTAGTTGCCCCTCATCTATTGTTGTGCACTGTTGGCTTCTGGACTGCACATCAGTGTTTACTCCAGCAGTTATGCTTTTGCATGGAAGGACTCAATTTGGTGACCCTTGGTTGCTTGAAGAATGTAGAACCATTTCCAGTCATTACTCCAGCCCATGAGTTTATACCACTATCACCAGACATCTTAAATCAAGAAACTGACAGAAAAAATAGGATGCCTTTAAACCCCAGTTCTCTTCAAAGGAAGAGTGTTCTAATAATTGGATGGAATATTAATTTTTTCCAGCAATATGAACAGATGTAGATAGAATCAGTATTTTCATTCTACATCGACAGAAAAAGGAATGCAGTACTAAGCCAGGTGAAACAACTGTGTGTGCATTGTGGTACACACATACATTTCATCTTTCCCTAATTCTTTACATTGATTAACTATCTTCTCATTCTTACTAAGGATCTGAAATATGGGATGTCCTGCTGGTTTCAGTGGGGTTAAATCAGATCTTTAAATTTAAAAACTCTCTGTACAGTTTATTTTTCTTGTAAAAAGTGTTTCTGTTCGTGTGGATGGATTTGAGCAGAACTCTCCTGTTCAAGATATAAGATTGCATCTATTTCCATAATAGTACTTCTAAGTCCTTATCTAGAAGGTGACATATGGAAGCTATTAGAAGTGCATTAGAAGACTAACTTTAAACTAAAAGAATCTAACTAAAATGTACATAGTTTTAAAAACTTACTTGGTTTCTGCAAAAGAGGAAATATTAAGAGGCATTGGGTATAAAACTGCACTTAAAGCAAGAAAATAAAATACCTATTTATTTTATTACCTATTATGAATTAGAGGTTTATAATTCAGAAAGAATGGGATATTAAATAAAAATTTAAAGTATGGCTTTTAGAAAAAACACTGTAATATAATTATAATTAACGCCAAAGCCCATTTTTTCATTCTGCCCTCTAATAGTCTGAAGGCAGGAAAATATAGAAATGCAATTAATTGTATGAGCCAGATGCTAATTTCAAACATACTAATAAAGATCCAGAGTAATGCTAAATAAACCCAGGAGTAACCCTGGATTTATATACAGAATTCAATGGTTTGTCTTAAATTCATTGAATTTGGTCCTTCCTCAAAGCATTACTCTCCATACATTCTGCATTTATCTTTACATTACATACAAAGGATTGTTCGCACAATTTTGTCAAACGTCAACAGCCAATTTTTTTTCATAACTTTGTTACCTTTATTTGATATTTGGCCTTTGACTTTAATTACTGCACATGTACTACTAAGCAATCAATGCATTACACTGTAATGAATGCACAATTCATCTTTTGTACCACTTAATAAGTTTCTCGGTGAAAATATTTCTGTATTTTATGCAAAGGTGTGTTTTCTGTGGCTTAGAAAAGGTATTCTGGACTTAGAAGACAATCCTCATAAGGTTATTATTTATGCATCATCTTTGCAGCTGTTTGACAGATGTGTTTGTTGTTTGACATAAGTTTTTCCTGTTTTACAGCTATATTAAAAAATTTTTGAAAACAGTCTGCTTAATTTCAATTTCTTTTTATAAAAAAGCAGCTGCAATACCTAACTATTAACCAATACAAGCTCTAGGGAAAATATTTTATTCAGGGGTTTATCTTTAAACTTCCTCTAAAGGCAGATTTTGTGATGAGGTGTAGTGGAACCTGGCCACATCCAGCAGCTGATAAGCATTTCCCCACACACAGAACAACTGAGTGTCCCACTTTTGTGTTCTTTATTCATGCAAAACACCCTGGAGATCGAGGCTCACTGATACGCATTCATTTGGAACAAAAGAGAACCCACTCTTTAAAGAGCTCACACTACTTGACAAGTCAGGATAAACTGAAAACAAAGGAAAATCCATTGTCCCATATCCTTGACAGGGAAGTGAGGCAGTGGTTGATGGTTTGTCCAAGGTCTACAGAGTTTTTGAAAACTTGGGAACTAAGCACAGATGATAAAATCTCTGATTCTTTGCCTATTCACAAAACTATCTTTCCTCAGTCAGAAAAGAGGATCATACTGCTCTGGATGATTTCTGATGATTTATTATTTAGCATAGAAAGTGAACTGACTGGAACTTGCACACATCCTAATATGCAAGAGATGTCTTATGGCAGAGAACCTCAGTCTGTGCCTATGGTCACTCTTCTTATGTTGGAAGTGGCATTGAGATCACCCTTTGTGCTCTACCACCTAGTTGCCAATCAGGACAAACTGCAGTGCAAATGTGAACAAAAAGGGCCCGTTTACTGAAGACAGTGCCTGCCATAACAAGCACACCACAGAAGTAAACATGCTAGTCCTCAGGTTCATACTGTAGCACAAAACTTTGTCAGCCATACTCTATGTTCAGACAGTAGCTCTGTCCACACAACAGCACAACGTGTAATCTTATTTTGGAGAAGAAACTGTTTTACCAGCACTGAGATAGCTGTTAAGCTTTCTTATAGCTACCATTTTATCTCAATTTTGAAGTAAGTATAGCAAGGACAACCACTGCATGGCTGTAAGGTTATGAAATTATGTGTAGGGGAAAACGGGTGTCCACATTTTTCTATTAACATCTTCATTGAGTTCCATGGACTCAGAACTGCTTCATCCCATCTCTATGTATTCTAGTACCCCATCTGCAACAGAAAAGATACCTAAAAATATCCACACATGACAAAATGGGTGTTACTGTCTACAAGAATACTGTCAGGTTTAAATAACTGACTTTAAAAAGTAGCAACTTGTCCTAATATTACCATGTTTCCTTTAGATTTTCTTAGAAAGCCTGAGAGGAGTCAATAATTCTTTTCTGTCTTTTAAGTTGAAGTTTATGGCGTCACTGAACAACAGGCCCTTCTGTGACAGAACTAATTCAGCAACTGCAGAGCCCGTCCTGAAAAAGAGCAGCAATCGCTGCCATCTAGGGGCAAATCGCGACTGCCACAGGGCTGATCGCAACCAGTCACTCCTGCCCTCGGCACAGGCACGCTCCGTGCCTCTAGCTGCAGAATAAACTCAGCCAGATAAATGTAACAGAGGGCTTGTGGGCAGATTCCACATGTTAACTGAAATTATGCCGCTGTGATTTCTTGTCTATACTTACAACCGCAGGAAGTAGCTCTCACAGGAACATTCTTTCTACTGGCTAACAGAAATGCTGAATGGAATTATTTTCTTGTGAAAAAATAATATAGTCATTCAAATGAGCTACATGGGGCACCCCTTCCACAGACAGGGTCTGCAGGTTGCGTTGCACCCACACTGGATGTTTGATGCTGCAAGTCAGAGTTTTCAACATCTGAAGGAATGTAAGTTTATCTACACTATTCTCTTTTCCTTTACAGTGAGCAGTAATAAATAGTACTTTAAATGATACTTTGCATAGTCTGTATGTTTTAATTACTGGAATTACATTGGAACAGCAACTCCAGCTGCAAAACACCCAGTTACTACTAAAGGACAATGGTATTTCTCACAGCTATAAAATCCCAAAGCTGGACTCAATATGAAGATTACCTGCCTACCGCTCGCAAAGCTGACTAAATATTATTATAATACTACAAAAAACGGAAGTCGGTTGAGCTCTTTACACAGAAAAGAGAGCTCACCCTTGCAGGCTAAGCAGACTGAGAGTTAGAGTCCACTGTTAGCTGAATCTTTTAAATGTCCAGTAATATGAGTGATGGAAGTGCACAGCACTTATAAACATATGTGTAACACTGGAGTGTGGTTTGCACATGATCTTACACAGGTGTAGCTTTGTAGGTTTAGAATTAAAAGTATTCTGTATTGCCATACTGATACAATCAGTTTTGTCTTGGTCACTTACTTTGTGCACACCAGGAACCACAGAACCTCATACTTCGTTCCTGCTTCTCCAGGCCCAACAGCGTGGAATACCTAACACTGGATCCCAGAACCACAACTCAGAATAGTTGATATTGGAAGGAAGCTCTGGGAACCATCCAGTCTAAAACCTCCAATACCTGCAGTGCCACCTTGAGCTCAGGACTCAATTCATGTGGGTTTTGAGTATCTCCAGGATGGACACTCCTTGACATGTCTAGGCAACCTGTTCTGCTATTTGACCATCCTCAGAGTAAAAGTTTTTTCTGATGTTTAAACAAAATTTCCTGGATTTTAGTTCATGCCCATAGCATGTTGTCCTGTCTTTGGACACCACTAAGAGGAATCTATTTCTGCTTCTTTACGTCTTTACTCCCTCTCATTTAGGAATTTGTACATATTATTAAGATCCCCCTGATCATTCTCTTCTCCATGCTAAACAGACCAAACTCCCTCAGCTTCTCCTCACACAACAGACATTCCTTAATTCCAATTTCTTAATCATCACTGTAGCCTTAATGTGCAAGTACTGGTTTAGAGAGATTATAAGATTCCATCCAACAGCGTACATTCAAAAGCCTATTGAAATTAGGAGGTTGAGTTTTTTGGTCCCTATTGACAAGTGATAGTTGCTGTTTTAATATCACTTAAGGACTAATCAAGGCCTGAGAAAACATATGGGAGATTAAGAAAAGATGCAGAGTATGGAGCATATCTTGGATGTCAGTCTGAAATATCTGCCAGAGATCATCTCCACTTTTTTACAGAGTCTTAACTGTTCAGTGTCCTCCCACATGAAGTAGGTGGCTATTCAGAATTCACTGCCTTTTCTGCACAGTACCAGTTACACATTCATGCCTGAGGGACAGTGAACTTTTTGCAATCCTGTTCTGAATTATACAGCTATTTAGCTTTCTCATTAAACCATTCAAAAACAAAACCCCAAAAAGCAGTTAAAATGCCTGAGAGCAGTACACCCCCAGCCAGGCGACAGACACAATGGGGACTATACAGTAGCTGTCCAGCACCCCAGCTCATTACACAACCTAGCAATTAACTGAGGTTGCCTGTGCTCCCTCCCCTCCCTGCATTTGTTCTCTTGAGGGATGACAATCCCTTCTTCTCCTTCCTGCTCAACACTCTTGGAAAGACATGCCAATGACTGTAGGCTTTCCTTTCCCATCGAACTGCTGTAAAAAGGCTTCTAACTGCTTCCATTACCACTTCTCTTCATGGCTGAAGCAGATTTATTCCAGGCAAAGCACCAGCTGCAGTACCTCTTGGCTCATTCAGTACACCTACCAATAGTTCCCAAGGCAGAAACAACATGCTGTGAGCTTGCTTAATGCCAGCACCTTTGGATAAGTGACAAGGACACTATGAGAAATAATGAACATTAGGGAAATGTAGCTATAGCAACACAAGTATTCACAAAGCAAATCCTCACCATGAGTGCAAGGAAACTGCTGTTATTGTATTTGTAAAAGTGCTGATAAAGCAGGAGGGCTACAACATCAGGAGAAAGCATGCCTGGCCTGCAGTCTTGCCACAAATGGTGACACATGCAAAAGAAGCTCACACACTTTCAGAAATATTGGATGAAACAACAGATGCAAATCTGTGTCTCTGTAAGAAAACAATAAATTTCCCCCAGCTCTTTATTTTACTCCTCCAGATTTTACTGTGAATTTAGCACCATATCATCAAAAGAACCACCCTGATGATACTCTCAGGCTGCCATCATTCCAGATTCAGAAACTGAACCTTGGTCTCCCAATAACCTATGCTGCTTTCACCCTTTTTTATCCACTGAAAGTAGGCAAAACTTGTAGTTGAGTGTTCAACAGGAACATAGACAATACTTTCTGACTTTTTTTTTAATCCTAGGATGAAACAATTTAATAACTATTCTGGAGAATTTTCACTTCCACTTGATATAAGAAATAAAATGTTAATTTATTTAACTTGGAATACACATATTCCTGCAGAACTCCTGGGTTCCTCTTGTCATCATACCTATAATCCATTTTAAGACAGGTTCCTCACTAGTATCATACCCCACTTTCTTTGTCTACTGCTTTGCTATCTTAAAGAAGGTGCATGAGTCACAGGTAATGCTTGGGAAGTGTCGAGTGAGTACTCAAGTAAAAGACAATACAAGACATGAAATATTCTTCACGCTTGCACTTTTCAGTTACCACACATTCCCCTTCATCTCTGTGTGTGAGTTAGGACACATGTAGCATATATCTATCTCTATTATTAGGAAATTAGCACTGAATCATTAAGTTAAAAATTTCACTAAGGGAAAGAGTAGGATTCTGCTACGGTATTACTTGAAAATTGAATAGGAACAAAGTGGTATTTCCCAGCTAGAAATTCTGCTAGTATCACCTAACTTGAGTCACTTAGCATGGACTCAGCATCATTCCTTTTGCTTGACAGCAATTTTAGATCAAAAGACCTAAAACTGCTCCCATAGACAGAATCCAGACAAAGCCTGGAGTGCCAGCAGCACTGGGATGACCACACCTCTCAGCTCAATACAAATAGCCGACTCCATCAGAGCAACATTGCTCGAGGCAAGAGCATCTCCTTCCAGAGCACTCCACGCCAGCTCCTGCTGAGATTTTCAATAACATAGAGATTTGTCCACCTATTCCTCCTCTCATCAACATTCACTTAGATTCCTTGTTAAGAGCTGGGTGGCTGCTGGATTATGCTCTTCTGCTAGACTTTGTCAGTGGCCCAAAAGGTTCAATTATCCTAGGAGTCCTCTTGGGATTTACACAACACTACTTTGAGCTCTATCAAAGCATCTGATGAAACACAGGTGCTTCCTTGGAGTTCTGAGATTAAACACAAATTAAACTTGGAACACAAACAACAAGTAAGTATGCTAAAATACCCAGTCAATAAAACATCTTTTCCCTTCTACTTTGTCAACAGCTCTCCCCTCTTGGTTGTTCCATTAATAGGGCAAAAGGTTTACACACCTCACTTCTGGCTGTGCACCTTGACTCCAGGTTTTTGTAAAGTTTTTGAGGAATTCAAAGAGCAGCTAGGCTACCTCCAGGTGGTCAGGACTTCACTGATCAATGGCCTGTAGCCAGCTGAAATGATTACAGCCTTGGGCAGGAAAAAAAGAACTTTCATCAAAGCTGCTGCTCTCTGTAGCTTCAGTCCAACTTGCCTCAAAATCATTACCTGGCACAGATGGGGGTAATGTGCCCATTAGTCCGAGGTCTAAACCCCCATGGAGAAGCTATGTCCTCTCCATAGCTGTTAGCCAGATGTTTTGCACATGTTCATTTCCCTCCACAGCTTCCCTCCAAAATGCCAGCACTTCTCTTCCTGTCTGGCTGTTCCTTGAACATTGATTGGGATGTAAGTGATCTGCTTTTAACCCTCAGTTACTTCTATAACAGCTGAGGGCACCAAGCCTGTATATTGCTATTGTCTTAACTTCTGGAAAAGGTGGAATATACTGTCTCCAAATTAATCTCATGTCACAAGCACACATGATGAGTACTGGTATGTGAGAAAGCTGGCAAGACTAGGAAGAGCATCTGCATTACTGTGGATGCATTTACCTGCCATGGGAGCAGGCTGATAATGGCTACTGATTGCCAACAAATTATGCAGGAAACAGGGCTAGCCTGGAGAACTTCCACCTTTCTTTAACTTTCTGTAGTAATGCTCTTTTTTCCTTTGTTCTCACCTTCTGCTAAATCACAGAATAATCTACACTAAAATCAGACATTAGTTCAATCCTCAAGACACAGTAATATGTGTGTTTGCATATGAGTGCATGTATGCGACACTGCTTTCTACAGTACACAATCAAAAATATTCATTAAAGTGTCCTTTCACAGCTAGTAGAGACTTTGTAAGTGTGGATTTTACCTTCATTCCTGTCTGATCAGGAGAATCTTTCTGATCCAAAAGATGTCATGTGTATAGTATAGTGTTGAACAAGGCTTTCTGTGCATGGACTTAGCTTACCACTGTGTCAATAACAGTTCCATGAACTCCTCATTATCAGCAGAACTTGCATCCAGCTCCAGCGCTGGTCAGGGAAGCTAAAATAATGGCCTTACTTTAAATAATGATCAAACTGTAAACTCCAAAGATTTCATACAGACTACCATGTGAAAGGTCTAAAGTCTACCCACCTAGCTTTAGATTCCTGTCCTGTGCTCACTATGCCTGTGCAAACACCCACTCACCAAACCAGCTTCCAGCAAGGGCCATCTGTGTGCAGCTCTCTGCTTGCATGAATACAAGGCAAGGGCTTGCAGAGTCCTGGCAGGATAGATGCTGGCAATGGCCTGTCAGAGGGGGAAGTCACCCAGTGAGAATATGTGTGATGGACCCACTGGAGTGAATTAGGTCACCTCATGCTGTCAGAAACAATAGGGACAGAGCTCATACAAACAGCCTCATATATGAGGGTCTGTGGAAAATTGGTTCTGCTAAAAAGGTTATCAGAAGTGATACTGTACATCATGACATCACTGCAGAGATGAACTGGCATGTGAAGGGAGGCAGAGGTCTGAGAAGCTCAAGGAATACAACTGGAATCCCCAGAATAAAAAAATTTCTTCTAAGTAGCTAAGAGGGCATCTACTTTGGACCTGATAGCCTAAAAATCCTCCCTGCTTTGTCCTCTAACCTAAATCTTTCTTACCAAAGAATGAGAAGATAAATAAGCTGCAGCAATAGGCTGCAATTTTTAAACTTACCAGTGGCTTTAAGGTCCCATTCAGCATCCTTCAATGTGTCTCCACAATCTGGACTCTCAGTTGCAGCTATATCTGTGGTGTAGCCTGAAAACTTTGACCATCACTTTACTGATTCTCTCCTAAATTCATCCTTTCCTACTAGAAATCCTAAAAAGGGAGGAAGAAGAAAAGGAGATTGATTAATAACCTATTGATTCAGACTTTCTTAATCAATTTTTTTTTTTACCTCACCAAACTTCTGGCAAATGCAGAGAACTCTGTTTTTCAGGGGACATACTGTTCCAATATCTAAGACACTGGGAGAAAATCTTGCTGGTTATTATTTGCTTCGTCTTGTGAAGGAAGCTGTAGAAATGCTATACACAGCTAGATACAAAAAGTGTGCTTGCAAAAATGAGAGGAAAGGCAATACCACTTACATATATGGGATTTTAAAAATTCAGAAAAAAAAAGGAAAACCCATTCACATACATATTCATGCAGATCAAGTGGGACCTTAATTTGACCTTCATTCAATACCCTTCTACTTTCCTTAACAGAATTACCCTGAATATAACTTTAACTTCACTATCTTTCCCTTCACTGAAGTTTTGTGCCCACTGCCAGACCCACACCTCATCCTAGCTCTGGAGAGACATATCTAGCTGCTCACTAGTGGGTCACTGAGCAAATCTACAATGGTACATTCCAGGCTAAGGTACTATATACCTTTTTTGCAAATTTAAACATGATGGAGACAGGTTATATCATGGAGGCCTAGAGCTGCATGATGAGCAGTTGCAACATGCATAATTTGGGTTTTATACTGATATTCTGACCAGAGCAATAAAAAAGATGGCACTTACATTCCTGCAAAAATCCAGTGACAAATTCCTTGTATTTCAGCTCTATTATGTCCTACCAGCATTTCAAATCCCTTGATCTCTGAACTATACAGCATTCAGCATTTCTCATTATAACACCATGTTTAGATTCTGTACTCCTGTGATTCTGAGTATAAAATCAAAAAAATTTTGTTGCTTGCTTTGGGGGAACTGTTTTAAAAATTTGTTTTTAGAAATTATTTTGCAGTCATCATAAAAGGCTTGTGATCCTTCCAGTTCCCACCAGATGTCACCAAGCTCTCAAGGATCTCCGGAGTTAGGGCAGCAGAAGCTTCTTGCTTGAGTGCCAATCACGTACAGTGTCTTTCCCTTTTCAAGAGAACAGGGTAAGGAGCTGAGGATAGTCTTTCCTTGTCAATGGATGAAACACTGCTGAATCACCAGCAGGCCAAAGCTGTTATGATCTCAGTGCTGTTGAACAGTTTTATCTCAAAGGAGTCAATCCCTTTTCACTTACTCCCAGGGGATAACACCATCACAGTTCTGCTCTTCCCTACCTGAAACATGTGCCAGGGCAGGAAGCAGATACAATAACATGCACAAGAAGCAAGCTTGTGTTACTGCCTTCCAGGCTACATACTCAGATGAAATGGCCTGCTTGAGACTGTACAGGGAGTACTGAACTAAACTGGGCACGGAAGCCAGCTTTCCATACCCATTTTGAAAAACATTTGCCAGTAAGCATTTTGCTTTTCTAGGCAGTGGTTCTCTTCTGAGTTTTACTGAGTGCTGAGCATTGTGGTGTCCTGCACAGTATAAATGCCTGAGGTCTCACTACTCAAATATGTCTGTTCCCCAGGAATGAGCTAGCTTGCCAAGAGACTCTCCTCAATGCATCACAATTGGCAGAATAGCACTCTCAAGGCTCTGCCATCAGGGGAAATGTTCAGACTCAAAGAGATTAGATGCACAGACTAAGTAAGATGAATAGAAGTTGACAAATATCCAAGATGTATTTTTGAGAATGAAGAGGCTGAGCTGAAAATGAATGGATTTTAATGAGAGAAGGAAAGGAAATTCACCATGAATTGCAGACATTTATTGTCCTGAAAGGACATTGTTCCCCATGGCCCCAGAACAAACATGAAAGGAACACATTTCATGAGATATTGTTGGGGCTGGCTTGACTATGGCAGCTTGGGATTGGATAGAACTTTTCATGGAGGGCTTCAAATCATTTCACTTCTGAGAGCATTGTTTATGGGCTTTTTACAGGCACTGAAGTACACATTGGGACAAAATTACTTGGCCTTATGGTGAACAGATCCCAGAGCTGGGAAAGTGAATCCTGATCAGTATCAATGAACCTCTACCCTAGTGCCTAACTTCTGCAACCTGGCACATGAGGAAACTTGACAGTTGGTTTTTTTTTGCATCAGCTCTCACAAATGACATTGTACTGAAGCAATCACTGTCCATAAGAACAGCAGAGCCTGTTTGTCCTTTGTAGCTGGGAATGGATTGCACATTGCTCCCTACAGAGTACACAGCAGCCAAGGGCATGCAAAAGAACAAAGATGGTTTGGGCACACCTGTTGGTGCCCTGACAAGCTGACAACAGTCTCAGGGTGATTCAGCTCAGGAGATAGTCTTGTGTTATTCCTGTGACTCAGCAGGTAACCCTGGTTAGTCTTGTGTCTTGCCCACTGCAGCTATCAGTGTTATGTTCTCTTTCTGGCCAATCAAAATAGTTTCCAGTCTAAACTGAAATATCCTCATTTTAAGATGTGAGTTGTCTTTCAGAGATGTATGTGTCTTTTGAGAAGTTCATGACTGCAGGTGGAACACACACCAACTACTCACCTCTTCATTATTACATGGTCCCAATTCTTATTCCTGAGAAGGAGAGGGGAAGTACAACTCCAGCCTGGGCTTTCTCTCCACCTTTTTTTTTTGCACATCAACTAAAGTGATCTATATAGTTATCACAAATATCTCTTCCGCTAACTTTTTACTCAGCTGGGACAATGACTAAAACCAGTATCATTGTATTTACAATGCTTTCTTTTCTGATAGAATAGTAATTTCTCTTCCTGCCACAAACATGTCGCTTTGACAAGTACACAGAAACAAACAACATTTAAAAGGCAAGGTAGACATTTTAATTATCATCTAGAACAGAGTCAAATTTCTTCTTTTCTCCCTCCCATCAGTATCCATTGTCATGGCAAACTCTACTTAAACACACATGACTCTGGGATTAGAAGCACAGACCTCTGCCATTTACAGAAAATTGCTTTTCTCCTTCCCTATAGGAAGACATGATCACAACTAACACAATGCCTTTGTTCACACAACAGCCAGCCTTGTTTGAGTTTGTGGTGCAGCCCATGCTATTGAATGCCCACTACTTCTGGTACCCAATGCAGCTACACAGTAATTCTAACAGATGGCAGCTCTTTGCAGCTGCCTGATCTGCTGTCAGATCCATGACCACAATGTTGCTATGAACTTGAAAGGCCATCTGAACATTTTGCTTTTTATTTGTTTTGTAACTGATGGGAAATTTTCCACCTTTGATGCTATTGTGAGGAATTCAAGCCGTAGTCAGAAGGGTAGCAGGACTCTGATCAGCTGAACACTAACTTCCAATCTAAAAGGCCTGTATTTTACTTCTGACTCTTTTCTTGATCCATTTGTCTTCTCAATATTGTTCTATTTATCATCTCTTAATTATAACTCATCATTATTTTCCCAGTTTAAAAAATAACAGATGAAGGGAAAAGAATGGGGAAAAAAAGCAACAATGAATTTCAAAATGTATCTGAAAAGCCAAAACTTCTTTGGTTTCCTGAAATCTAGACAAAACTTTAAAGGCCTCCAGGAACAATTCCTGTTTCCAAGCACTTCAGTAAGCAAGTTGAACCAGAGATTACTTTAATTCTTCATTAAAAAAATTCCTTAGAGGTCATCTTACCTTGAATGGTCCTGCTGTAATGAATTACTAAAAGAGAGAAATCAATTTCCAATATCACTGTCATATCATGCTGTCAGAAATAAGTGCACGTACCTACCATGGCTCAGGTTTAGTTACTTTTTTCCCACTCCAGAGAGGCAGCCCTACCTGTTGCCTGGCCCTACTGCAAAGTACAACAGCACATGCCATCCCAAGATAGCACACAGAAATATCTGACTCCTTGCATCGATGGTCCATGTTTGCCTGTGTGTACTTCCTTGACAAAGAAATGAATCTCACAGCAGTTCACCATAGAAATCTCCCTGTAGTGAAGATTTGTGGTTTCTCCCAGTCATGTAGTCCCTTCAGGCTAAGTTGCATTGCAGTCTGGGTTTAAAAAATTGCTAATGGAAAATACTTCCACACCCAGTGGCTAATTACTTTCTCCCTTAGAAGTAAAATCTTGGGTTTGTTATGTATTCACTACTCTTAATACTAGGCTCAAGGGATAGCAGAAAGGCCTAAAAGGGACAAAGGAGATCCTGTAGTACCTATAGTATTGTTCTTATGCTTTTGCCTTCTAAACCCTACTTTTAAGTAACTGATAATTAGGATTTAAAACCCGGATTTGTGTTGATTCATGTCTGCAAACCTAGAGTATGAAAAATGTATCAGTTATATTCACTGAACTTTCAATAATTCCCCTTACACCCCATGAGGTTCAGTGTTGCTGACATCAAATGCCTGAAAATAAGAGAGCCCATTCTTTGAAAATTGGAGATTCATTAAAAATAAGCATTTGTTTTTTTATTCAGTAGTGTTCCAATTGTTCAAAGTTATATGTTCTGATTTTTTTCCTCAGCCACAAGCATTTTTTTACTTCATAAGTAGATGACTCCATGACCAAGCTTTTTAAGGAGAAAAAAAGAAAAAAAGAAAAATAAAAATAAAAAAAAAAATACTTCTCCTTAAAGCACAGGAGTTAGTGACAATTCCTTCATGGTTCCAAATGAAACTGCACTTAGGCCACAAGTAGTAGGAAATTTCTTCCTGGCACCCAAAAGTTCAGAGGATATGCTTTCCTTCAAGCCCTAAAACCAACAAAAAGGAAAAAAAAAAAAAAAGAATATATATATAAACTGAGAATGCATTCCTGGAAGGAAACATACTAGGTTGGCATGCAGGAAAGGAGCCTTGGTGTTCTCCAGAAGGTTCCTCAGTTTCTAATATGAGAGGCATTGGCTGTTGTACAAACTCCAGTATCGACAAAGCAGTTGTGACCATCTAAAATGCACAGTACAGCCTGGAAAACCACATTCAGATCCACAGCTAGGGGCAATACACATTTAGGGAAACTACTCTGATCCTTCTTATTCCCTCACTGGACTCTGAGATATTTAAGAGCCAGAATCTTATGGCCTTCATCTCTGTCAAGATTTTGGTTCAGCCACCTCTTTGGCACAAAATGAAGCATAATGAGCTCTAACAGTCCCTCAGTTGCCCATCTCGTCTGAAAGAAGGTCACTCCAATTGAGGCATCTGGCAAGCTAAAAGTAGCAGCATAGTATTTTGAGCATGAAAAGCAATGCTGAGAAATTAAGTCATTTGGTTCCCAAGCACAGCTGGCTGCCTTCATGTTCCTGAGAGGACTAGGACTTAGTGGAGGGGTACAAATTGCATGTTTCAAACTGTCCTTATTAACTAGGCATTTCATTTAAATTGTACTTAGCACCTGCCTCCAATTACCTGACTTCAAGGTCCATGCATGACAGAAGCTGGAGCTCTGATTAAATCTATGTTTAGTACTAGTGAGCCATTAAGCCAAATCAAGGCTCA
Source organism: Muscicapa striata striata (assembly GCA_030060385.1). Lineage (NCBI taxonomy): Eukaryota > Metazoa > Chordata > Aves > Passeriformes > Muscicapidae > Muscicapa > Muscicapa striata. The sequence continues at coordinate 2,929,058 of JAREIS010000134.1, forward strand.
CCGCTCCTTTGAAGGAGATCATTTGTCTTCATTAAAAGTGTCCATCCTTGATTGCCCTGACAGGAGCTTCTCCCTGAAAGATAATAAGGTCTGTTATTGTTGAGAGGTAAAATAATGTCTTGCAGCCCTCTAGAGAGTGATGTGTATTTATTAATGTTCTCACAAATTACTGTACCCTGATTAACCTGTGACTGTGACAGGCAGCAGGGTGTGCTGCTCATCATGGCCATTCATGCTGGCCATTGTCTCTTCTCAGATCACTAAGTGGTAATAGAACATAAGGAAGTGACCTCCTGCCCTTCAGTGATGCCTTAGGTCTGTCAGGGAGTGAAGGACAAAGCCTCCAGATTGTGAAAACCTAGCTAATCACATCTTTGATCAGGTCCTAATCTCCGGTCTAGATAGAGAGGACTACACATCTTTGCTATTAATATGAGTATAATACTACACATTTGAACCAGTGTCTTATACTTCGCATTCACAGAGTTTCAAGTTTTTCACAAAGGAGGTCCTTTGTGAGGAAAGGGAAAAAATGGAAATTCAAAACTTTCTCACGATCACCTGAGAAGCCAGGAAGAAAAATGCAGGCGCCAAATTTGTGTTTTTTGAATCACTAGCCATGCCATTTGGCACATTGAAAACTGTACAAATCCTGGATCACTGCTCTTTTGTGACAATCAAAATCAAACTAGAATCAGTGTGCTTCCACAGCGACATCATAAATAAACCTTCTCCAGAGGTTCTGTGCACAGTTGACAGGAAATATGGAGGAGACTTAAAAGTAGTTAAATAGCTGCAATTCCTACTGCAGTGAGAGTGTTTGGTAGCCCATCTCTGGGTTCAGCCCTGAGTCTTTTTGTCCACTCCCCAGAAATTTAGAACTTATAGTTTGCTACAATAGCCAGTTCTGGTCAAACTAAGCTTATTCCATTCCCTGGCTGTTAGGTAATTCTCATCAGGCCTCTATGCTGGAGTTCAGTTTCTGTGAGAAAACGGTGACAGACAAACACTGCATAGTGCTCTGGTCAGAAAACAGGAATGTGTCTGAAGATCTGCTGAAATTTCTGAAATCACTGAAATTTCAGGGTATGGCCAGTTCAGCTGCTTCTAGTATATCTCCAAGTCAGAGAACTCTGGGGTCATATTACTCCCTAAATTCACAACCAAACTGAGCTTTTGATACAGTGACAGAAAATGGACTCGTGCTCTAAAGCAGATACAGGAACTTCCCAAGCAGAAAGGGTCCACGGCCTTATTATGCTATGGAGGCAAGGGCTGTCAGGCAACTGCAACCATGGCCATGGAGTGAGCAGAGGCTGATAGCACCCAGTGGAGCAGAGCCAGCAGCACCAAGGAGTGTGCAAGAGCTCTGCTCATGCAGAAAGCACACCCAGGCTCAGATTAGGCCATACTCTGCTATGGGTTGTGAGAGCCAAAGGGGAGCCATCATATGCCCTTCTGTAAAATTGTCTTTTGTCTGTAATAGGAGAAAGCACTTGGTTGCCAAAATAATTTAGACTGTCTGCACAGCTGAGGGATGGCCAGGGAAAAGTTTCAGTAGCCTGGAGGCTGGTAAACTACTCTTGCAGATTGAAGCTCCAACTTTTTTCTAAACTTTGAATCTCTTGTTTTGGCAAGTCTCCTAATTTCTTTAAACACACACTTAAACAGTCATTTGTTTAGAACTGATTTACTAGTGACATTAGCCAGACGAAGAAGCAGAGCATGTGACCCTAAAATTCTTCAAATGTCTCTTTAAAACTCTCTTCCATAAAGATCTGTACAAAACCCTGCATAATGTTTAGACAGTTGAAATATCCTCACACTTCTTTTAAGTATCCAACACTCAGGCCACAAAGAGTCTGCTACAGCCATCCCTTCTGAGTATAGCTCTAATTCATTAAACCTAGCAACTCAGAAGCTTTTATTTTTTTATGATCAAATTCCCTGTCACATTGGCCACAGGAATAGCCAGCACTTTGTAACTCCTTTTACTACACATATTCTTTACCTCTCACCTTGTACATCTTTCCTGGTGTTTCACTTTACTCATGCTTCAAAAGTGATATTTAACTGTCGCCTAGAACTACTTGCAGCATATCCAGCGGAAGTTTGATTGCTATCTACTGACTTCAACAAACACCTGAAAAGTACCCAGAAAATCTTATTTTGTAATTCCAACTTCTAAAGTAATGAGGCTTGAACTTGAAAATTTGTATTAAGTTCATCCATCTTATAGAGTATGTACACATCTCTAGATGAACAGATATGTGAAACAGTTTAAAAGTTTTGTCTTATACAGTATGTTTATTGTTCTGCAGTGAAATTTTGCATAATTCTCTTTCTCTTTCTTTTTTGAAATGAAACATTTCACCCAGAGATGTAGGCTTTCTAGTTCACTTCTCTAATAAATCATGCGTATGAGTATTCTGCAGCTCCATTTATTAGCAGTAGAAGTGATATGGGAAGGCATTTTATCTAAAAGTACACACTAAAAGGAACACAGACTTCACTTTCATACTGTATTTTCCCTTGCCATCATAGCTCTTTGAGCCAAGACAGTCAAACAACTGAAAGGTCAGAAAGAAGAGCAAAGTCTGACAGGCTCACGTGTAGCCTATCACTACCTTACCGAGAGCAAGCTCTGCTCTCATAAGCAGCCTGGATTCTTCATCATTCCTCACGTGCAAGTAAAACCTGCCATCTCTCTTAATGTGGGGCTGAGAACACCAGCCACTTATCAGAAGCTGGTTGATCTGGCAGAGGAACGTTTGCTGGAATGTAATGTTCAGGTGGCTTTGATGATGCCTGTGCCATTAAAAATGGGGTAGTTCTGTGTACCCTGTGATTCTCTGCACATCACAGCATTCTGGATTTCTCTAGTCTGAGCTTGAAGTCTTTAATTAGTCCATTACACCAACTCTCTGCCATTTCCTCTCAGACCAGGAATCATTTGATATCCTGTCCTGTTATCTCCAAGGCAAATATGAATAAGGGTCTTGATGACTAGATAAATAGAGCAGAAAAAAGATATGAGGGGCTGCAAAGTGTATACATTATGAGTAGTATTGCAATAACATCTTTAATCCCTTAATGAGGGCACTTTGTCAGGGTAAGGAAGATAGATAGATAGATAGATGGAGGGATTTTGCTGCTGTACACAGAAGCCCAAAGAATTCTCTCAAGTTAACAAACATAACCAACATCACAACACATTCTTACTTACTAACTTCATACTCCATGAAACTTGCACTCATTTGCACATGTTTTCAGAAATGCTGTTTGTATTTTCATGGAAGATCCTCTTGCATATAATAATATATTTATTGGCTTTAACAACAGCATAGAAGGAGAGCTATAAACTGAACAGTAGTTGAGAACAGCTGAGATCTACACACCTTTGTTGGGCATTTTGGGCAGTACTTTTCATTATCTGCTTACAGAAGTTGCCACAAACTGGCACAGTGCTGTGTTTGGAAAGTCCTCAAGTGCTGCCTACATTTACATGGGAAAGTCTGCATGTACCCAGCAACCAAGAAAATACAGTCTAGGGAGCTGATGGTCTGATACTGCTTTACTTCCCAGAGCTCTGAGGGATGCCTGTTAATGCTGTAACACATCTAGGCCCTTCTGGGGGGCAGGCCAGATTCCTGTCCATGATCAGAAATAGCATGCAAGAGACTTGTCTTGTGGTATTCTGGCATTTCTGCCTCCAGACCCAGATGGAAACCAAACATGAAAGAACATCTTATTCCAATAGTTGAGACACTCCAAACTTTTGGGTTGTTTGGTACTAAAATTGTGGGATGAAAGCGGGCAGAGAGAAGAAGTGTTGGCATAAATAATTTTTCTCCGTTCCCATCTAGACTTGGGTTATGGAAAGATGCTTTCTTTCTATATTTAATCTTTCCTCCAAGATGTATACCTGACATGGCACAAAATTTAATACTACTGATATCTGTGGCTGCTAGTGCATACTCACTTATCCCTGGTGTTATATGACAAATCAGCACTTAACTCCTAACCTTGCAGGCAGCAGCAGCCTAATACTAGGCATACTGCTCAACAGAAGATACAAAAAATGTTGGAATAAAGAAATAAGAGCAGCATTTTCTGTAACAAGATAATATCACAATCCAGTGTACTATCTATGCAATTGTTTGGAACAGTGGGGAATAATGAAGTACTTATAGTTTCTTAAACTCTCAATGCAGTAACCATAAGCCATCTCCTTATATGAGTAAAAGGGCATGGAAAAGATGAGTTCTGTTTCCTTAGTGCATTGACCAGCATAAAGGATCTGGCACAAGAAAAGCTACCCAGAAAAAAAACAGTTGGTAAAGTTAAATACAATTGTAGGGTAAAAGAGAAGAAGCAGAGCCAGTGTATCCCTTTCAAGTGACAATCCATTTTCAGCCTTGGCCGTTACAGCTCTGTGCCATTCCACTCTCACGACACAGTGCAACCTGCCAATACTAATCTTAACTGGAGAAGATAGAGTAAAAATTGGGGAAGTATCTAAAAAAGTCGTATCTTTCTCTCTAGATCCTACCCAAACCATCTAAATCTAAATGTGTGAACAGAGGACTAGTAGGGGGCATCCAGACCATCAAAGCCAGTCCTCCACAGCTGTAGACAACCAAGCAACAACTGAGCTGGCAGATATGTGAAGGCTCTTTAGCAAGATTTCCAAGACCTCCAGCATCTGGCTGGGCTGGAAAACCCCAGACTGTTCTGTGGAACATTACTCAAAACTTTTGTTTCAGACTCCAGCTGGAATTAGGGACCATAGAGACACTCATTAAAAGAATCACTGTTAACAAAACAGGGACCTCCTGAACAAAACTTTTCCAAGCTGCCAAGATGAGCCACAGAAGCCATTTGAGCAGTCAGTGTTTCAAGTAGAACAGAACTGGAAAGATGAGTCTATATCCATTTGGGTACAATGCAGGCAGGTGGAATATTGCTATTTCATAGCAATATAAAATGAGGCACATCTTTTTAATATCTAATATTAATATATTTATTTATATATTAATTTTTAAAAAATCTCTTTTGCATGTATTATTCTGCCTGCTATCACAAAAACCTACTTGATTGCACTGGGAAAACTGTCTTTACCAACATTGAGACTTCACTGTAATGGTGCTGTGCAGTCCCTGCCTTCTAAAATTAATCTGTAAAACATGATATCTGATTTTATGTATGTTTGCTCTGGAGATATATCCACTACTAAATATATCCAATATACCCTGCTCCAAATACTTATTTATTTTATTATAAATTATCTTCCACTTTGATTCGAAGAATGACCAAAAGCAAAAGAGGTGTAGGAAAAAGCCCAGTAACATTTAATTCATATGTGATGAGGTGACTTCACTCAGCATAACCCTTCCTGTTGCTAAAAGAAGTATTTCCAGCTAGTGGTCTAAGTGACATTGCAGCCTTTTTTTTTTTGTTTTAAGGTGTCAGTTTCTCAATTTCCTTCTCTTATGCCAATACAATCTTCAGAGGTGAGTTATTCTAAGTCTCAAAACTCTTAAATTCAAACCAGAGATTACAACCCTGCTTGTATCCCATTAGCACTTCAGGGGACTCAGATAAAGTTCCAAGTGTCCAGCACTGTCCAGATCAGAAAACCAGTCCAGCCATTTGTACTATGCTACATATCATGAGGGTTTTCCACATTTTATACAGTCAGTGGCTGCTCTGAGTAGTGCCTGATCATATATTATTTAACCTCAGGTTTTGGTGGGGTTTTTGCTATGCTGAATCCATACACCATGAGAATCCAAAATAGTTGTAAAAAGTTTTCATATATTCTATTGAAAAGGAGATTTACAAATCTCAGAGCAGGAGGCATATTTATTACCTGTAGTTGTCAAAAACCTTCATCCTTTGATCTCCCTCCAATTAATTTCAACTGGCATAAGGGAATAAACAGGATTAGCCAGTCAGCCCTATTTCAAAGCATTAATCAGTTTGTAAATGAACTTCAAGACAGCTAACCATTCTCCAAGTGGGGAAGCTCAGCATCACCAGTGATGAATGCCTATATTTCGTGACAAGATCTATTTCCATTTGCACTGAGACTTCCTAACACCACACATGTGGCAACTTGTGCAACTGCATTATGAATTGGACTGGAGAAATTGAAAAGCTTTTCAGTCCTTCTATGTACAGAGTGGGCACAATGCCAGACCTGGAATAAGGGAAGGTGCCAAGTTTCCAGTTGTCATGAGTCACTACTGCTAAAAAAGAAAATGCACACACATATACGTGTATGCGTGCATGCATATAAAACATATTCTGCACTTTCTCACTGATACTCTCTACTTTCCCACTTTTACCTAAAGTAGCCAAGTTCAGGACAGTTCATTCCTGCCTAAATTTTCTGGTGGGAAAAGGGGGTAGTCTCTTCCTTCTCATTCAGTTTTGTATTCCACAGAAGTGGGTCAATAGCACCTGTTTCCAAACATTACAAGGCAGCCATGAAATAATCCATAATCTGCAATTTCATGGGACTCATCTGATAAAATTACACCTGATATATCTGATAAAATCAATACAAAACAATGGCTGCAGCATGATTAAGAACAGTTTTAAGTTTAATTCAATTCACACTCAATTTTAACTTTATTTTAACTAAGTTCCATGGCTTTATTGCTTCCTGAAGCTGTCTCAAATGTTGCTAGCATTGGATATAGAAAAGGGTGTGAGAGAAATAAACACTTAATGCTGTTCTGAGTTTCACATCTGTAGAGATATAAAATTATTTGTGAACTTGGGACATTAGATGATAATAGGTTATTGAATTAATCTAGATATACATACAGTAGCAGAATCCAGAATTTGAACATCATGTTTAGTTGTAGGAACATCAGTTTAGGCACTCTGAAAATGATAACCACACCAACCTCCAGCCAGGGTTCTCCACCTGATTTATCTCTCTGTGTGATGAGCATTAATTATATTGCATATAGATCTGGCATTGTCATACCTTGAAGTTACCTTGAAAATGTGACAATTTAATGGATCTCTACTTAAACAAACAAAAAAAAAAAAGTCTCTCTGTATGTTTTGACCTAGAAGCAGTACAAGGAATACCTCAGATTGAAGTAAATCAGTATTTTCCTTTATTTCTGGTACATAATCTCTTGAACTGTAGTAAAATGAGATTTGAAAACTAAGTAACAACGAAACTAACTAAAATACAAGATGGTGATTACTGAGCAAAGAGAGCTGCACTTACAAAGTGAAGCAACCAGTCATTTTCAGCAACACACAGAACTCTTATAGCAGCAAAGCATCAACATAAACAAATCCCATTTGCTGGGAATTCCTAACAGAGCTTTATACCACACCAAGGAATTCCATAACATTGTTGGAAATATAGACCAAAGAGAAAAATATTTTTCAATCTTTTTATACACTGTAACTTCTGCTGGGGGGGAAAGAAGGGGAAAAAAAAAGAAAAAGAAAATTTTAAAAATTGCTTCTAAGTAGGGTGAGAAGATGAAGGAGAGGAGGGGGAATGGATGGGTGGGACCCCAGACCAAGTGTCTCTTCCCTTTAGAATTTGTTGCACATGACAGTGGAATTGTTCAGGGCAGACCTTATTAATTACTGTTCAGTCAGTGGCAGATGATAGTGCTCACAACTGCAGTTGTCATTATGCCATCAATCATCCCAATCCATGCACTTGCCAGGGCAGCAGCCTTTAAAACAAGCAATGAGCAGGCATCTGTGATGATCTACAGGGAGTGGCCTGGGAAACTGCTTCTCTTTGAATTTTCCACCTTGAATTTTTGATGCCTTAAGGACACCATCTCCTTCTATCCCACTCTGTTCTTCTCCTCAGGGTGCCACACTGCTGGCTGGATGGGTTGGCATGATAAGCTTTCATTCATGTAAACCTGTACTGTTCATATAGGTAATATCCTTCCACAACACTGGCATCCAGAGGAGAAGCCAAAGCAAATGGAAACTCTAAATACTATTGTTGAGTGAAAGTTTCCAACTTCTTGGCAGTGGAACTGGGATGCTTATTTTTAGAAACTAAAATATTGACTCCATCCTGCCCCCCTCCTCCAAGCAGATGGAGAAAGAAGTGATGCCAACCTATACTGATGAAAAGCATGTCCAATACTTTGGGGGGAAAGCTCAGGAACAGTTTATACAAGGAAAACACTAGTCTGGCATTTTCTGGCCAAATCAGTGGCAGCTTGGGTTATCTGCAGCAAACATGCCACTTAGACATACCCAGAGAAATGTCAGGCTTTTCCAGCCTGCTAACTCATAAATGTAATTCCAGTCAATAATACTGATTTTTCACTTGCTTAAACCACAATCTTTTTGCTTAGCCCTTCTGCCTTCTGCAGCCAACAATTTCTGCATTCTGAGATGCAAGTCCAGATTCCAGTCTAAATGTCATACCTGTGTAAAGCCAGCCTTCCATGCTGGAATGGAGTCCAACTGAACCTCAGGAGCAAAGATCATAATGACCTTGTTCAGCATGCTACAGGAAATGTTCCAAATAACCTGAAGACTGCAGCAAATGGTGCACTGCTTTTATTATTTTTTTTTTAAGTTTTTGGTTTTTTGTTTTTTTGGGTTTTTTTTGTTGTTTTTTTTTTTAATTGCTGTATTTCTAGTTTCAGGAATTAATCTAATAAAATATTCTAAGGAGAGCTCTACTTCTCAGGTTTTATGAGGATAGGCGTTTTGGGGATAAAACACAGCTATGTTTCTGATAGCTGGGAGATTCCAGCTGTTAAATTCTTAACCAAACTCTGGTTGCTTAGAGGTTCATCCACTACTTGCAGACCAGATGGGGTGAGGAATTAATTTGCATTGCCTGAGAGCTCATGTCCTAGGAGCTGCTTGTCATATTCACCTTTTTATTGCTAAGTTGTTCTTCCAGTTCTCAGCATGTTTTTCTGCTGTGTTCCAGGAACAATAGGAAAGTTCTCCCACTGCATACTCAGTGCATGAGTTTCCACGCTTGTAGCCTAACCCCATAAAGCCTAGAAAAAGTCAAGCTGATGTAGCCAAAGATTGCCTTGAAATTTACAGTGTTGCTTAGATCCTGGTAAGCAGTTTCTTAACAACAAATTTCTTGTTTACTGATGATGAACAACATCATAGTCAAGTTTGTCATAAGACACACACATACTACTGCTGAAGCCTGCTTTTACTGTCCCACACACAGCACTTAGCCAGAATCCTGTGTTGGTGAGACAGAAGTGTGAAGAGACTTTCTTTTCCCAAGTAATACAGTTACATGTGATACAGTTCATAAGAGAGGAAAGGATGAGAGAACAGTTTGCCAATGCTGCCCCATTACAGCACACAGCCTTTATATAACCCAGTTTATACCTCCACAGCTCTTTGCTTAACTTTTGATTTTATAAGAACTCAAACTTCCAACTGGAACTGACTTCTCTTTCAGGATCCTTTAGTTCTGATTTCTTTCTTACTTGTTTCAGAAGCACTCACAACCCATTTTAGATATTGTGGGGTAAGGAAAGGACCCACCTGCTGTGGATGTCTAGACAAATTTTTAAAAGAACTATTACCACTATAATATTTATTAACTTACCCTATGCCTCCGTGTATATATACATTACATTGTGATCAACAGCTAAAATGGTTTAAAAATACAAGGAGGCCTGATCCACTTAAAAATAATACTCCTTATCTTCCTCTGTGCTGTTTTCAGAAATCTGAGCATTGGAAAAAAGCAGACCATAAGCAAGCTGTCTGAATCCATAGGTCAGAACCAATGCTGAAGTGATATATGATGTCTTTCTTTTCTGAGGGCAACACAGTCCATTTATGTTGAACTTCCATTGCAGTAAGAACAAACATCTTTCTTTTCCATGCTGCCAAAGACTATTAATGTGTATCCCTGGAGAAACCCAAACCTAATCATTCTCTTAATCTTTTATTCTGCAATGCAGCCACAAAGAAAGGTGGTACAGACTAGATGTTAGTCTGCCAGTCATAAAGTACTGACCAGATCTACTCCTATATCGTAGACAATTTCACAGCTCAGTTAAAATGTTTTTATTAGTCTCCTAAATAATCTCAATCCATATATGTATACTTTACTAAAAGAACTTTTGAAGCCTTTTCTACCTTTAAATGACTAAAATTAAAAAAAAAAAAAAAAAAAAAAAAAGCATGTAGCTATATTTCAAAACTAAAGATTCACCAAATGGGTAAGGTTGGGAAGGATGGCTGAAGTTTATCTGGTCCAGCCTCCCTGCTCAAGCAGGGTCTCCCAGCGTGCTTTATTCACAGGCAAGGAGACTACACAGCCTGTCTAGGTGATGTTTGATAGTTTCACAATTATTTTTAAATAAATTTTTAAAAGAATGAAATTTAAAAACAAACAAACAAACAAACAAAAAAAAAAAAAAAAGGAAATGAGTAAAATAACATGGAAAGTATGAATTAGAATTTGAACAAGCTTTACAAACAACACGATACAGCTTTTGTGACATTGAAGCAAATGTTGTTACAGTACTCTTGCACAATCTGACACAACTGTAGGATTCACCACTTAGGCATTCTCCAACCTGTGTGGTGGAATATCAGAGCAGGGAAAAAGATGGATACTGGCTGTATGCCAGTGGTGCCTTGGTCCAGTTGAAACTGAGCTGACAGACATTCTTGTGCCACAAATCTGAAGAGAGATTATTGTATGCAATGCACAGTCAGAGGGCAGCATTCACTACTGCAGTGGGCACAGCTAACAAATTTCATATTTCAGGAGTGAGCTGATTATTTTTGAACCCTGCAGACTAACACACCCTCTACAACACACAGTCTTCTGCTGGGTTCCTTTAGGCAGGCTTCAGGCTGATTTTCCAGAATCATAGTTGAAAAGGAGACACTAATGTAAAACGAAGGAGGAGAATACACTGTGATGAGCTTTGGCATCCTCTTCTAATAGTGAGGACAAAACAGGTATCATGTTCTAAATCTTGTTCTTACTTCCCTAATGAAGTTAACTTTGCTGGCACACAACAGCTCTTGGAGGGGGAAAACCTCAAAATATGTGCAAGTGTGACTAAGCTTTTCTAATTCTGTTTTTCTTCTCAATGTGAAATTTTGTTTTGAAAATTTAATTTCTGTGTTCAAAGTGCAAGCATTTTAAAAGATCAAAGTGAGGCAATGTTTTTAAACTACTGAAAAAACATTTCAAGAACTTCAACCTTTTTTTTTATTTTGACTAGCAACTTTCTAGATTTCACTTTTTCACTCCAGTAAACAAAATACCCAGCTTTTTTATTCTCTCATTTTTCATGGGGGAAAGACACCAGAAAACCCAGCAAATCAAACACAAAAAATACCACAGCCCCAAAACCCAAACCACAACAGAAATAAAGTCCATAAAACTGCTAAAGGAGATAAGAAGTAGTAAGGGGTTTTTTTATAAGAACTGGACTGTCATAAAGATGTCAGAGTAAGGCTTGAAGGCATTTCCATGGCAAGCATTATTAAGCACCAGAAAAACAAAAGGAGGTTGCTTTTAACATTTGGAATATTTATCAAGTATTGAGTATATTTATCTGTTCTGAATCACTTTGAACTTCAGGGGAAGCAACCTCTTACTAGGTTTCAACAATGATCTAAACAAACTAAATGGGACATTGTGAGCAGTTCCCGTTTCAAAACATTTGAAGGTTTTGCACCCTGAATTTGACTCTGCTTAAGTAAATCTCACAGAATAGTAAAACATCTTGTAAAAGCTGCACAGAAGAGAAGCCTGTGGTACACTGCCCTCCAAGTCCCTAATTGTGTTCCATCCTCATGGTCTATCACAAATAATGTCTCCACAACCTCTCAGACTCTGCAGGAACAAGGAACCCCAGTCCAATTCTCATGTACTCCAGCAAAGGTTGCAGAGGTATAAATATAAGTCTAACTGTCAGTAAGTTTCATTTCACATAAATAAAAGTTTTACTGACATTTTATCACTACTGAGGTGAACAGACCTAATTTGTTTCTTCCAAATCCTCTTCTGGGTAAGGTCAGAATTTCCAAAATTTTCGTTGTTTGGACAAGAAAAGTGGCAAATTGCATGATCCTTCTCATCTTTACATGCCAGGAAAGGATCGTGGTGAGCAAAAGGGAAGGAGACAACTGTGGTAAACATGGTTTGGAACAAGCTTCCACTAAGAGTCTTTGGCAACAGATGAGAGCCTTCCACCACAATATCATTATTTCCAGTTAGAAAATTCAGATTTCATGGCTGCTCTCAAGAGACCACTGTCCTGCTACTATGAATCACTAACATCACTGCATGACCTTCTGCAAGTCCAACAGCAAATGTTCCTTGCACTGAAGCAGAAAATGAGACTTTACTGGCCACTCTTCATGTCAAAAACAGTAGCACAAGAACTGCAAGGCTTATGACTCATTTATATACTGTAAGGACCACAAAAACATCCTTTCATTCCTCCTCCCTCTACAGTATCAATCTAACATAATTTTTCTCATTTAAATATTATCTGTAATATATTAGGAACCGATATCTCCAGTTAAGAGTATAATCACATTGCAATAAATGGTAAGTAAATGCACATATTAAATCTTCACTGTACACTTAACTCAGACTTTTATTCACAGCTGCCCCACACTGGACTTGTGTCTGTACAGCGATATTGTGGAGTTATCAGTTTAAGCTAACAGGCCTAACTGAGGCTCCTTGATTGATAAGGCAGATCCTAGAGGGGAATGTGCTAGCTGCACATAATTTGCATTTACTCAGCTAGTTGAAACTGGTATGGAAACTCAGTGGCTCTGGAGAAAAAAATCAGTGGGTTCATTGCATATTCACACAGCTCTTTCTGCATGGAAGCCTTTTTTAACCTCTCTCAGTCTCTCAGTCTCCCTATTCACTCTCTTCCCATGCAGAATCTTTTATTTCTTACCTGTTTCCTTCTTTCCACTTAAAGACTTTCTCCTCTCATTGTCTGTTTTATATCCTAAACTTATTTAGCATCAGCCTTTTTCTTGTCTTCCCATTTCTGCTCAGCACTGACAGTCACATTTGGTCTTTCCAGTTCCTGGGGTTTAACCACATTTTCCATTTCCCCCCCACACACAGTCACATAACACTCTAAAGTGTCTTGCTTTAAGAATTCTTGGTCAAATCCTTGTATTTTTCTCCTCATTCTGGTTTTTTCTGCCTGGGCCCAGTGATCCTGCTTGAATGATGGGGAGTGATGCTGCTGCATCCAATTTCTTCCTCAGAATTTGTGTATTGAAAAAGATGTCTAATAACCAGTTGCCAGGATGGAAGAGGAACATGTATAGATTCCCTTCTTACACTCTTTCTGTCTCTGCACTCTTTGAGGGTCCATTTCCTGCAGAACTGATTTGGAACTATTTGTAAATGAGGCACAGAATGCAAGACTTTTCACTTAGACTAAAAAGTGAGGAAACACAAAGTGTCCCAACTCATAGACACACACCTGCTTCCAGCTCCTTCAAGAAGTGACAAGGAGCTGGCAAAAGGCTCAGTTCTGCATCCCCACAGAACCTCTGCTGACTGAAAGGAACATAGCAAAGCAGCCACATGGTTTTTGTTTATTTCTCTTTTATCAGACTCTGTCATGAACCTCTCCCACCCCACAAACAATTGAAGTATCAGAATTTCATCTAATGCTTTCCATCCCTTCTTTTAAAAGGCTCTGCTCTCTCAACACCGTCCAGCACATCCACAGATGAAGGTTCCCCTGGGTCAGTCTGCTCAAGTCTAAGCCTTAAGTCGGGCATTAGAACTGGTCACAGCTGTGGTAGGGGAGCAGGAAGAGAATGATCTGCCTTCTCTGCTTGCATGAGACCCAGCCAGGAAGCTTAAGGCAAAGTCTACTCCGAAAAAGTATTTTGGAAAATCTTTAAAAATCATCTTTCTGAGTTTGTTCTGCAAAACGTTTTGTGTAACAAAAACATTTCAAAGTCTTTATCCGCTGCCATAGGGTTATATGTATCCCTGTGTTCCAGATCCCATTACCTTTATAATTGCAACAAAGTATTTCAGGTAAGATCAGGAAGAGAAAAACCTGCGAGGAAACCTGACCAAGGATACTCACATTATAGGTTAAAGACATTATAGGTTAAAGACAGGTTAATGTCTATTTTTATATTGTAGAGAATTAGCATGCTCATTAGTAAAGTGTAAATTCTTGTGTGTATATTTTTTCAGGGAATGCTTCAGGGATTGAAAATCCAATTGTATTAAAGCAACAATAAGGTTTGAGTTTTTTAATGGACCAATCAGTAATTGTCATCAACATTTTACCACTGAGGCACAAGATCAGGTTGTTGTTGGCCTGTTTTTCAGCATCACATTCTCTAATGCTTCTGAGACTTCTACAATCATTAGGAATTATTCTGAAACTACCCCTGTTTTCTGAGGGAATACTGAACACATCCCAAAGACATGAAGCAATCAGCCAATGGTCAGAAATTGAATTTCTGTTGTATGGAATGCAAGGCCAGATTTCATTCATAATTCTTTCCTTTCTATTTTGAGCAGCTTTCATATTTCAAATTCCTTATCTCACATACTTTTACCCACATTTAAAAACAAAGTTTAGATATATCTCTGATGTGTAGAGGAAAACATTTTTCTGCTTTTTGGCAAATATTGTCATCAAAGCATTGAGATACAGAGATTTTCTTGTATAGAAGAATGATCCCTGTCAAAACCTGGTATAAGGTGCAAGTGGAAAACAAAATCTGTTCAGCTGTACGGTTCAACATCTCAGTGGGCTTAAAAATATCTATTTTGCTCTTTGAAAATAGCTCATAAATGTACTGTTGGCAAAGAACCACAGGTTGTTACAGACAAGACTTCTGACATGGCTGCAGTAGAGGGAGCTGTTTTACCGGCTAAGGCAGAGAGAGCAGGCTGAGATTCCTGTCTTGGTAGGTACTAAGGAGCATTTTCAGAATGAAGTATATCAATTATTTCCTTCAACAGCTGTATTATTGTATTGTACTAGACTATCTGGACTAGTAGTATCCAAAGGCTGTAATTAAGCACTGATTTCTGTTGAATATTGGCTCTCTCCTCTTTATGGGGTTTTTGTCTAGAGTGCTCTACTCTACAAGTGAATCCCATAACATCCAAGGGCCTGATATGCTAGATAGTAGTTTTCAAATATCAAACTAGAAGTGCTCATCACCCCAAAAGGATGGAATATCTTCACAAAGAGACTGCCACACAATGAGACAAGGCACTGCAGGTGTATACATAGTACTGTAATGAAAGTCCAATAGTGATGGGGGATTCTTTGGTAAACTACAGTAGACAAGGTACAAGAAGAGCAAAGTGTATAATGTGACTTGATTTTAATCCAGGTGGTGATTTTAATCCATCATTTGGATATATTATACTCATGAAGTCAGAGGTGAGTGGATTTTGTTGGAAGCAGTGTATTAAGAACAGCAATAGATCTAACCTGATACTATGCTTATATGTAGCACATATGATACTATGAAATTGTCATGTCATCAATTGATAAAAATCAATTCTAAGACAAAATGACAGGGATCAGCCAGGATAGAAACAAAACTAAAAAAGACTTGGAAAACAGCTGGAGAGACAATCCTTTGTTGAAGTATTGCCACACTGCATCTTTGTCATGCCCTCTCCCATTTCTGGGCATCAAAGTAGTACCAATGGCCAAGAATACTTTCTATATATCATTTGCTGGCTGGTAGGATATACCTCTTTTCCTGGAACCAGTCATACCACAGTAATCCAGGATTTTGTCTGCACTGCTGCAATACATCTACCTGTGACCAACTGCACATGGGCCACCCAGGAGCTCCAGCTGAATCAACAACACACAGCAAGTTACCTCTTTCAGAGTAAGGGAAAAAGAGATGAAAACACATTGCACTAGGGCTTCTTGCTATATATTGGTACAACATGGACCCACCTAAAGGCCCTGCTATTGATCTTCAAGGGGTCAGTAAATAAGCTACTTACTGCCAGCTAAGGATAATAGTCATCAGTGAAAATGCTTATGCTCTGCAGTGGAAAACAGAGGTAAGCCATGAATCTAAAGTTCATCTAACAGCTTTCTTTTAGAGGTTAGGAGCGTCCAAAGATGTTATGCTCCAATCTGTGATGAACTGGAATCACATGAAAATTTTATGTCAGGTACCCTATTAACTACTAAGAATTGATATCTGAAGAAAATTCTATTCATAAGAACAAAACTGGCAATTTAAATTAAATTCAGCAATATGTTTAATCTGAAATATTAAAGGGGAAAAATACATTTCAAACAGTTTAGATTTAACTGAAAAGAAAAATCTTATTGAACAGTTCTGAAAGTGTTACTTTTCAAAATTACCCTAAGGGTTCCATATTTGCAGCAAAATTAAGATATTTAGAACAAATAAATATTACTTGGATCACTTTACTGCATGGCCTCTGGGCAGTGGATGTTCAGAATGTGGTTTGCTTCTCCCCCAGCCCTTCCTGACCTCCTCCCTCCACCTATGGCATTTCCCTTCCTGGATGTTGACATGGTGACAGAATTCCATGTGCTTCCTGCTGCTTGCCACCTACAAAATGGCAAATTACAGAAACCCCCACATACACAAAATTAATAAGAAACAAATTTGGTTGATCACATATTTTTCTAATGGCATTTTGGCTTAGTTCTTAGGGCAAAAAGGACAGACTCAAGATGAAATGACTAATTACTGGCCTGTACAGCCTGGTTCCTATCTCAGTGTAGATCTGGAAGAAGTCCAGTGGAGTCCAAAAACCTGTTTCAGGAACACTACACATAAACAGCTGGTGAAGTATAATGATGCACTCGTGGCTGTGGGCAGCCTGACACCTCCTCTCCTGTGAGCTAAAACAGAAAAGCTGGGCAGGCTGCACACAGTTTCTTAGCAGTTGCCACCATTGTTAAGATGCTGTTTGTAAGTAAAAAATCACTAGCCAGTTCCATTCACAACTCTTTGAAGCCATCTTTTTGGTATATTTTTTAAAATTATTGCTATTTTGTTCATTTTCAGCCTGGAACAGAAGCTCAAGTTTCACAGCACGTTTATATGTATTGCTTAAATCAAACTTTGTTCAGCAAAACACATCCATATTTTTAGTTCTAAGTATTTTAGTCTTAGCTGGATTTTCAGCTGCCCCAAGGCATGGCCTCAGTGAGTGCTGCCCTGTTGCCTACCTGTCATCACAGCAAGAGCATTAAAGCCTCTGGCACTTTGGGGTGCTACGCACACATTGTAAACACATAAAAACCACTCACTCCTGGCCAGATGGGTACATGGAGATCTGTGAGGTGCACGGTCTGATGTCTGGTACCTGATGAAGTACAGGGCCTGGGGGCCTCCTGGTGTTTCAACTCTCCCTGCACAGCTTGAGATGATATTCTGTCCTAGCAAAGCCTTGTGCCTATGAGTAAGTAGCGCTCCTGATTTGCAAGCATAATTTTCTCTTTAGAAAGGTGAACACAAAATATATTTCAAGATATTTTTCTGGAATTGGAAGAAAAAGCCTCAAGCCACTCTTTTGCATAGCACTCAGATTTTGTATTAGCCTTCGTCACTTGTATGTGAAAAAAATGTGTATATGCAATTTCCTTCTTGTTTAAAATTGCATCACTGGGGGAATGAAATTTAACTTCCTTCATTTCTAAGAAATAATTTGCTTGTATAATTCCCATAAAGACCCCAGGTTCTACTAATCTAATTATCTCATACTTGAGCCTGAATCTCTAAGAAATTAAACTTAATAACAGAACCTTTAATCAAACCAAATAATATCTGTATTCTGTACAATAATAGTGTATTCTGTCAGGCAGCATGTAGACTACTAGATCCTACTTAATCACAGACCAACAGGTAAGTAGAGTAGAATCACTGCAAAATTTCCATCTGAAAGGGAACTTTTTGCAGCATCAGTTTTAAAAAAAAATTCTATCAGTATCTCATCTTTAACAAGTACTTAGAAAACACCTCTTCCCCAAGTTTAACTCAGGCAGAATTATGCTTGCTACCAACTAGACAAATTTTGTGTGTGAAATTTTAACTTTATGGTTCTTACATGATTTTCAGGCTGGAATTCTGAAAAAGAGAACTGGTAACTTTCACTAGTAATCACATACAGTTTACAAAATCCTATTGATTATTAAGAAGAGGGTTTAAGCACTGTCTCTTTTTAAAGATATGTTTGATAATCCATTGCAAATTTAAGAATCAGATTGAAATAGCATGAACACCAGTGGAAAATTTCATGAACAATTTGTCATTCCAACTCATCTGCCACTTCCAAGCTAAGTCACCAGCTGTCCCACACCCTCCCATACAATCTTTATCATGACAACTTCCATTCATCATCCTCCAGCTACACATCACTGTTGTGGAAGGACATGATGATAAAATATAACCTCTCCAAACATACCTTGAGTTCACTGATAGCAGCAGCTGTTGATTGCTGGCATTCCCAGAGAAACTGAGTAAGAGTTGGCTTTTGTTGCTGTCATCTCTTTAAAAAGGAATCGTGTTTGTGCTTCACATCTTTCTATCCCCAGCATCAATTACATCTCTGCAGTGCTTTCTGGAAAAGCTAGTCTTGAGAGATCAGCTCCATTACTTTGAGAAGTGATACCACTTCAGATTCTATCCTACATCTGGAAATTCTTGCAAATGAACCAACTAACATATTAAAAAACCTCAAATCCATATAGGATTTTGGATTGGTCACCTTAGTAAAAGTTGCAGCTGCTCAAAACTTCTCTACAACCTTAAAGAGATCAGAAGATCCATAGCTACAGAGAGGCTTGATCAGCTTTAGAAAAGAGGGGCTCAGTGGCACCAGCAACTGATTTCCTCAGTGGATTTCCTGAGATGCAAAAGAGAGCACCAGTGTTACCTTGACCTTTCAAATGTCTGCAGCTGACAAGCACAGATGGCCAAGACATGGGGAAATGTGCACAGCAGGGGCAATCCAGAATGTATCAGCTGCTATGAATAGTCCTTTCTCATTTGCCAGGTAAGAAGCAGAAAGTAGAAGGCAGTGGTGAAGAATAGGGTAGTGAATTAGTGCTAATGCTTACACATAGATTCCAACAAACAGTAATGAGGTGTGCATGGTCCAAGAATAGAAGCAGAGCAAAGAAAGGGAAAGATGCCCATCCTGGGATGCACTGCTATGATTTCAAGAAATTTGCTCACAGTATATTTGCAAAATAGGACTGTAAGGACCTGCAAAGAACACAAGGTAGACTAGATGAAGCTGGATTGGTTAAAGTTAAAAAGTACTCCAAGGAAGAATGAGCTCAGGAAGCCTTATTTACTTGCATCAATAGTTGTACAATAAATATAACAAACATGTTATACATATATCATATATACATATGTACATATATCTATGTATGTACATAAATTTATGGTGAAAACATTTAATGACCATCTATTTCAAAAATTTTACAGCAAGAAAATTGACATTTTTATTTTCCTCCCATGCAAACATTTTCCAATGAGAAACAATACACTTCTTGAAAGATAATTTTACTTCATAAAAGCTAATTTTAAAGAAGCTTAGAAGATTAGACACATCATTTGATTCTAAAAAAATATCTACCTTATATAACTAATATTAGAAAAAATGCTGGAGGTGGGGAGAGGCAAGACAAATTTTGGCTTTGTGTCATGGAAACCCCTCCTGCCCTACAAAAAAAAAAATCACAGGACTAAGCAAGTCAAGTCAAACAGCTCTCATTTCTTACTGCAAAGTGTTCTCCAGTCCAGCTTTTTGCCTTAGCAAATGGTTTCTTCAGTAGACAGTATACATTGCTACGCGCTATCATGCATCACTGCCACTGTACCTGAATCCTGACAGCTACATTTTATAAGTGGATCTTTATATTTGATTTTCATAAAACCACAGCATCTCTTTCCCTTCCAGGCTCAATAAACAGCTTAGTCAAGGTTTTGGCTATCTGTTTCATTTAATTACATATGCCTTGATTTATGGTTCAGGAAAGGCTGTAAATGAGGACATCACATTTGCAATCTAACCTCAAAATGTTTTCAAAAACAGCAACAAAAATCCTCACATGAAGTCTTATGAAAACAATCCCCAGGGGAACCACATGCAGTGCAGCCTGGTCAGCTTCTGTGTTTATCAAACAGGAGAGATGAATGGCTGACTTTGATTTTTTCCTAGGTGTGCAAATAAGGAGTACTAGATTTGCTTATCCCAAAATGTTTACCTTCATCTGTCAGTGTTGGGAGCTGAACAGGTCGCTCTGTGCCCCAGGGGAGGCACCAGCCAGGAGATGTGAGGCTGAGCTGATGTGGTTTGGCAGAGCTACATGGCACCAGAAGGAGTGAGGGCCATGGACTGTCAATTAACAAGGATACAAGGCATCAGAAATCATAAAGCAGGTTCCAGGTGCTCTGTAAAACCACCTCATTCAAACATCAGAGATTCCAGTGAGCACATAAAAATACAACAAAGAAAGAGAAGCAGGACCCCTAAGGAAATGAATACTAAACCCTCTCCAGAGCACACCTGAATTTCAGAGCCATTAAATGCAAATTCTGCCTGGGGCTCCATATTTATCAAGTGTCCTGTTATATTAATAGTAGAAGAAATTCTTAAGTGATTCAAGGCCAGTGATGTCCAAAACAGCAGCAGATCTGCGATCATTTGCACCCAGAGCTGTAGCAAGGCACCTTATGCACTCTGACATGACACCCCCAGTGTATGAATAATTGTCAGGAAAAAAACAGTCAGGCACGAATAATCTCAAATAACTAATCTCATGGACAGCAATTCTAAGGGAAGTTCCAGGATATGTGATAAATATGGAGGAAAGAGTCCTGCAGGATATATAATCTTGCATTATGTGAAGTGTATTTTGTTTCGAAGATAGGAAAACTTTAAAATCATATGGGACCACCATGATAATTTATACAAGTCAACACAGTTATTCCTGCAACAACCTTACATTATATGGTTAATGGGTAGTGTTACTTTAAGGTTATGAGGGTGTCTTTTCAAATACTTGTCAGTGACAGAGAATTATATTCTCTTCCTGAAACTGTTAAAATCTTTTTTATCAACAGATTAAACACAAATCTCTCCCTCTTGTAGGTGTTTTGTTTTAACTTCAATAAGATTTGAGCTTCTTAAAGCCTTTTGATCTAAGGCAGGTGCTTAAGATTTCCAATCATTCTTTTCAAACTGTAAAGGAGTGGAAAAAGAGATACAATAGTATTGAACAAATCAGCACAAGAACTAGTCACACTTTGAGCACGTCAATGCATTTACCTTCTTTTCCATCTAAAAGTGTTGTGCTGGGTTTTACTGATTCACCTTCACACAGTGTGGTGTTTCAAACACCAAGCAGGAAGTTCAGGTCCAGGATGGAATTTCTGATCAAACTGCAAAAGCAGCCTTTAGCACAGGCAGCAGTCTGTAATGGGGCAGTCAATGCATAAAGGAAAATGACACTGAAGTTTCTGCTCTAGGAAAACCGTATCAGTGAAGTGAACTTGGATGTCCCAAGCCCTTGGTAAATTTTTTTATAGACTATTTTGAAATGTTTCATTTGCATAGCAAAAAACAATTTTGAAATACCTATTTTAAAAACTGGAATTCTTATTTTCCAATCAGCCCCAGGTGTTTTGGTGAATGTTTCATTAGGTAGTAATACAGAAGAACAGAAGCAATAAGCTTCCCTTATCCTACTTGCCATTCCTGTGACTGTATTTGGCCAGCAAGCAGAGATTCAAACATAAAGTTTAAAACAACTCTTTGCAGTCAAAGGTTTTCCCAAGAAAGATGTCCTTTCTAAGTTTCTTTCTAAAAATCAAATGCACTGTTTTTGTCTAAGTCACCCTGCGCTTAATCACTGGGCCCACATCTTCCCCAGAAAGAGTGGAGAGGAATCTGATCATTCCCACAATGTCTCACTCACCCCTAGGCTGACAAGAAAACTTAAGCCCTTTTCATGAGGCTGATGAAATGGCTTATGGGCAGGAGGTGCAGGATAGAGGCCAGGGAGTGTGATGGCCAGGGTAAACCTGCAGCAGTGCCAAGCAGCTCACTATACCCAGTGCTGTGCAGAGGCTTTGTACACAGTTGTCTGGAGATGGAGGCACCCTGCTTCTGTTCTCACACACTCTTTATTAAATGGGCTTTTGTTAAGCTTATAGTTAAGATTAATGCAGCTCAATGAAGTACCAGCTCATTGATTCCACATTTGATGGGTAAATTTCAAAACCAGACAATTAATTAGGATATCTTACCCCCTACAACTTAATGTCTTTATGATGTTGAAAGAAGAATTCAATAGCAAACAACTGTTGCTTATACTAAAGTTATCTCCCATATATTGAAATGTTTTTGATTCAGATGTGCAGAAAAAATGTGGTTTAAGGCACTGATTACTCTGACATAGGAAAAGTTTAATTTTATCATTCCCTTAATATGAGCCACTGTAGAGCAAGGGCTTATGCAAACAACATCTTTTTAGGATTTGCATTCATACCACATTTAGGCACAGAAATATTTGGATCTAAAATTTTATCCTATCTCTCTTTTTTACCTTGTAAAAGACAGAACCCACTGGAGCTAATCTCTTACAACCTCACCTCTCCCAATTATGGCAAGAGAAACATGGGTAATTTCTTCATCTGTTCTATGCCTGCCCATGATTATTAGCAATTTAACCTCTAAAAGCCTTTTTTGTTTCAAAGTGGCTGTGATAATATCATAAGGTGCCTTCAAAAGTAGACTGCTATTTCAGATGAATGCCATCAATTGCATTTCACACTGGGCCTTAAAACAAGAACAGCATAAGTATATCTAATACAGGACTTACAAATCTGAAGGGCTTTTGTGACTCTTGCAGGAGAAAACCCATTATTTGCAGAAGACCAAGATGCAAAGAAAATAAATGTCAAATGTATGCTCAAAAGCACTGTAGTTCTTTTGGTTGTTGCGAAAAGACAATTTTATGATTTTGTGCAGTTTGATTTCTGATTTAGGGATTTGAAAACACTATATATATATTCTCCCATTAATGAATGGAAAGTAAATTCAAGCAAAAATTCCCTTTTGCTTACTGAACCTCTGTGTGTGTTAGAGAGGTCATCCTCACCATCCCTGCCACTGTATACTCTCTGTTCGACCCCTGACTGTGCTCTGTAACCTCTATGGCTGAACCAGCTGCTTATTGAACAGCAACATCAGAATAGATTGCTTCCCCCAGAAATATGCTGGACACTGGCATGCTATTCCAAAATCCATAGTTAAATCACTCTCCAAACATGCTTTCTAACAGCCTGAGGACTCCATTTGGTTCAATAGCCTTTTAGGGGCCATGTAGTAGACTGCTAGATTTTACACAGAACTCTAACATCTTAACTCAGTCTGACTGATTTGCAGACCAGGGCAAAGTGGGCAGGGAAAAAAATCCACTGAAGAAATGTCATAAAATCCCCTTTTCTCTTCCTCACCAAATATTGCAACTTTGAAACAGCTTGTTCAAATAACTTCAAATTCTGTAAAATTCTCAACTGCCTTCAGCCCATCCATGCCACATTTGAAACTCAACAGAGTAAGAAGGTAAGTTCTTCAGTAAAGATGCCAGTAAAAACTGGATTTACAGAAGAAAGCAAATTTTGCCTTTACATAAAGAGTGTAAGATTGTGAGTTAGACTAACAGAATGGTATTCACTTAATTCTGAATTATCACTATATCCTCCATAATAAATAAAAAATCAGAAAATGCACTCATTTCTACCAACTTATCTTACGAAGACATAGCAAGTGGTTGTTTCTGGTTCCAAGTTCCTGCAGTACAAATACACAAGATACACAGAGGAAACCTGTATTCACTTCATTTTACATCCAGGCACAGGAAAACCAAGTGAATCATCCATTGTCACTGAAGGAATGGAATTAAATTCAGATATTTTTAACCCTGTGACTGAGCTTTGTCCTCTCATTTGTGTCTGTCCATTTGTAATCTTTTCCTTCACGTTAGTCAGCATCTGAGCTACAGCAATTTGAGATCTCTTGATGAAAACATTGGCAAAGTGAAAACATATTCTTATGCTATAGTGGAAGCAAAGATCTATCAAAGGAGTAGAAAGCATTACATGCAGATTATTCAGAAGTTAAAAGAATTTCTCACATTTTCTGTTGATTCAACTTTTGAGAAGTTAGTGAACTGATTTCTGTGGGTATTTCAGGACTTACATGAGTTGAAACTTTACTAAAGTTTCCACAGGGATGAATCCACTCCCCTTTTGACCCTAAAATATCTGTAACCTAACAACTACACAAAACAATAGTGAAGTGTGACTAAACGTGAATGGCAATGTACTGCTGACAAGCTCTGACCATTAACATTTTTCTTTCTGTTTAACTCAGCAGGCGAAAGGCAGCAAACAGAAGCCGTCTGCTGTTATGAGCACTCAGAAGCATTTCATTGTGAGCACGCAAAAGAAAACGAGTGCAATTCTCTCTCAGAATGCTACTTTCTAGGTTTTTATTATTTCTTTACAGATTAATTGTGGATAAACGCAAGCAGCATATTTAGAAACAGGACACTTTCTTCTTTTGAGATCTTTGGAGCCTGCAACCCAAGCAGGTGAAATAATTGAGACATACAAGGCCAACATCTGTTGTGCAATTGTAGTAATATGATTAGCTTTGCCATGGTGTTACTAAAGAAAGAATGTAGTCCTTTTATAGCTTAATTGATCACATTTAGATGTTTGGTGAAGTCTGAATGCAATTGGAAAGTTTCTTCAGGGGTCAAAAGTGAGTTCCCCTCACAGTAGTGTGTAGCCTTATTATTAACTGATGTGTTGAACTCCCTTAGGCTTCAGCACAGTGTGGGGAGATGCCAATTTCAGCTCTCCTCCTTTCTGGGGGAAATTACCAGCTACTCTGTTCTCATGTAAGTGGTGCGTCCTGCTTTGCTTGCAGGACAATAAGCCCTGCTCAGTTCTCTGCAAAAAGACTTACACATGTAAGTCTGCCTGTATTCAGAAGCTGACTCATGGCATGGATGGATGGATGGATGGATGGATGGACGGACGGACGGAAGAACCCGGTGCTGTCTAGAAGACAAGCCTCTGTTTCAGAGAGCTCTGTGCTTGACACTTCCAGTTGGTAACACTGTGTGGCCTCCAGCTCCTAGCACTGCTTGTTTTGGTTCCCGTTCTTAAACATTGGCCCACCAGGTACCAGGAGCTTTTACATTTGACATTATATTGTGGATTCAATCAAGACCTGTGAATTCTTTCCAAGCCTTGTCTCCTATAGTCTGTGAGACAGTGGTTGGTTATTACTTTCCTTTGTAATATTAGAGAATCAGTCAACAAGAACTATTCCAAACAAGTCAGCCAGATAATAAAGGGACATTTCTAAAAATATTGCTACACATTTCTCTGTCTAAGGTATAACAAGAATCAGATTAGACTAGCCCTTTGGCTGCTGTAAATCAATGTTACTATTGAAATTGATGCAGGTTCCCATCTGATGAAAATGTCTGGTATGATCAATTAAAACAATTATCTTAGGAGAGAAATAAAGGTGGTACAGAAATTTCCAGGTATAAGAAAGCCTCTTCTTGTAAATGTCATGTTGGGATTATTACTGAAGGGTTCTACGGTACTTAAATATAAAGGGGCACTTTTAAGTACAAAATTTAAATAAAGAAAAAGCAAAACCCATGCTCAGTGAATTATGAAGAGTCCATGAAGGGTGGTAAGTGTGAGAATCCAGTCCCCGCTCATAGAAAGAGCCCTACTGTATGTTCCTACAAATATTGATGTTTGAAATCCAAAGCACATGTGATGCATTAGTGTGAAACAGCGATTACATACATGCTGCTCTCTGCCCAGCAGTTCAGGAAAAGTCCTTATGTAATGAAGAACTGAAAGACTTATGAGGGAATCCAATAGACTGTTATCGTGTAAAAATACCAGTGCTCTCCAAAGTCAACTCACAGTTCCTCAAATGTATGCCGGTGTGTGTTTTGTTTTCCAATAGGCCTGAGAGAGAAGGAGCTCCATTCATGTCAGACCCTGTTAATCTCATACCTCCAGCCCAGTCTGTGTGAATGGAACAGTGACTTGGGAAACCACTGCTTTTCTTTCCAGTCAATTCTCAAACACATAAAACCTACCACAGGAGATCCAAACACACTCAAACAATAACAGGCAATTTTGCCCATTACACAAACTACTTATGGCAATAAGAAGGGAACTTTTCATCCAACTCTGATTTTGGGTATTGGAAAATTAAGAATGATTTCTTGATGTTTCCTTCATCTGTTTCTGCCAATAGCCTTCTGAATCCTGACAGTTTTCATCATACGTTATCCAAATGACTGGAGCAATTCTCGATTTAAGGATTTAAGAATTTAAAAATTTAAGAACAAAAATGTAACAGCAAAGTAAGTAAAATGTAACAACAGAGCTCTGAGGCTGTATAGTCCCAACATGTTATAGATGAAAACTATTTTATTCAATGGCATCTGAAGAGTAGGACCAAGCCCAAAGTTTTTCACAGGTCAGACTCTGAGTTCAAGATAAGATCTTTCAATCTAAGCAAAGCTCCCATTAACTTAATGGCAACTCAATAATAGTTGTGACTGCCTAAGTGTTTAATGGGAACTACTAATCTAATATATTCTTCAGATCTAGAAAATGGTTGCTTCCAAGACTTTGGGATTGTTTTATCCACATGCCTTATCCTAAATGTTAAAATCTCACTAAACCTAAAGAATATTACTGCTATAGAAATAATACTTCTGCTTTTGAGAATTTCTCAGAAATTGTGTGCAAATCCCTTGTTCTGATTCAGATCTCCAGTAAGACATGATTTGTATTGTCTCCTGCAAACTTTAATATAGTGCATAAATTGTGCCATCAATATGACAGAGTTGTTTCTGTAGCCAAGTTAGCAGTACTATCTGTGCTTCTAGACCACCTGTGCCTCAGTAATATGGTGCTGGTATGGAAAAGCCATTTCCACCTGGGAAAATGTGGCCTCTGACTCATACAGAGATGGAAATATGGAATAAAAAAAGCAAGAGTCCTTTATATTCCATTCAAATAGATTGAGTACACTTTCATTGAACTCTCAATGTAGAAACTAATCTGTCTTCATTTCCAAATGGCTTTTGTGAAGACTTTTGTGAATTTTTATTTTTAAGTATATTATTTGTAGTTCAACAGGGCATTGCTAAGTGAGAGTGCCCCTGCAGCAGCAGCTGCTCAACCAGCCTTTTTACAAGAGAAGGGGGCAATTTATGTCACTGTTGCATCCAAGGAGCACAATACATATTAGAAGATTTACACAGGTAAAAAAATTGAAAAATAAGCCCTGGCTTCCATTCTGCTACCCCACAGGCCTCAAATTTCTTCCAGACTGATCTTTATGGCAGTTTGTACATGAGATTAGAAGTCCAAAGAAAAGATTCTTTTTAATTCATGCAAATAATGTAAACTCAAAAATGCAGGATGGCATGATCCATTTGATTAATTCTCCTATTGTAATAAGATTGCTATTCTTGAATTTTACCATATATATATACATACTGTGGTTGTTGTTGTTGTGATTGTTTGGGGTTTGTTTGTTTGTTTGTTTGTTTGAAGAACAAAATTAACTGTTCTTTCAATTGCCACAATGTAAGAATAACAATTACTTGTATGATGGAAATCTGTGGAAAATTGGTTTGGTATAAAAAAATACTGAAACATTTCCCAATGCTGGGGAAAAAATATGTTTTATACAATATGAATTATGGTATTGATGTGGGATTGTCCAGACAAGATTATATAGCTTCATTCCTCAAGAAGTCACAGTTGTCTTAAAGTCTCATCTGGGGCTCCACAGAAATCACAGTACTTCCGGTCATGCTTGAAGTACCATGTGCCAAAAAGAAAGAATGCAGGAAAGGAATGATCAGAGCAGAAAGTAACCAGCTTTTCTTTGACAGCAAAAGGCAGTTGTAAATTGAACAGAACTTGCTATTACAGTTGGCTTATTCTACAAAGCACATATATTCTACAAAGAATTTCATATTCTTCATAATTTGCCCTGGATGTTCATATTCATCTAACTGTTTCTGAAAACCTAGTAAACTTTCAGTCTCCACAACATCTGTGCCAACGAGTTCTTCAGATCAATCATCTACTATGTAATTTTTACTGTGTTGACTCTTGATCCTTGCTTTCAAAGAAGTGTCCAATATATTTTCTCTAATTTCTTCCCTAAACTTTTGCCAGGCCTTTCCTTGCACATTGCTTCTTGAAGTTTACAAGTCTGAAATCTTACAGCTACACCAAGCTGGTTTTTGGTAGCTCAGCTTGAGTTTGCAGAAGTTCCTTTTCTGGTTTATGTGAATTGTCTGTCAGAATAAAAAAGAATCATGAACAAAAATCAATTGTGTGTCAGTCTGTGTCCAAGGCCTTAGCTAATTTACAGCCAGTGGGTCTCTTCAGACCAGAACTGGAATAAGAACTACTATAGAGCTCATATGGAAAACTGGGTCAAAGTCTTGCCCGAAGCTAGCATAACACTATAGACATAGTCCAGCCCTTCCATAAAAATAAAAACTCCTGCCTTATAAGAATAATTCTTTTAAAAAAAAAAATTTATATTACCAACACTTGCAAATAAAGCATGAATCTATGTGGACAAGAGATAATCAGAAAAAAATAGGACATGTTTTACAAAAAGATTTCTGCAAGTTCCTTACCAATCTAGTACCAGAATAAAGTGCAAAAAACATCTGGGAGTTTGAGAAATGGTAAAGAAGAAAGAGCTCTGAACAAATAACTAAAGACAGAAAGAATTCTAGGAGTATCACACAGGAAAATAGTGATGAGGAGACGTACTCTGAGCAAAGCAAGGTACAAGAAGGGAAGCAACGGGACTGGGCCACCAAGATGATACTGTTTTGTGACATAAATTGAGTGGGACCATTCTGAAAGAAACTTGGTATTTCTCAAGTGTGGAAGCTATTTGTGGGCTTAAAGAATACCTGTTTCTGAGTTGGAAAATATTTGGCTTAGAAAACCTTCCATGTTTTTTCTCTTTTGCCTTCTGCAAAGTCCTATCAGGGCACTTCTTCCTCTCAGAACCAGAATAACATTCTGAATGACATCTGCCATTTTCTATAGATGGGCATCATTTAAGAGTCCTGCTTGACTCTGACCCAGAGCCCTCAGGTCTAGACCACTATTCTCCAACCTACAGCAAAGGGTATTGAGTGAGTGCTTGGTGACCTATATTTTAATCATAGGCAGAGGTGTTTATTGTGGCTAGTACAATAGAGGCTTTTGTAGAGGCTCACTGCCTCCCCCCATGCTCACCCTACAGTAACAGGAACTGCTCCAGCCTTATTACTCCTACTGTCCTCAGCTGCTCTAGGTGGGTGGCCCTAAAACTTCCAGGAACCTTGTGTCTGTAGCTGGGGTAAGCTCAGGTCTCCCTAGCTACAATACTGAAGGCTTTTAGTTGCATTATAGCTGGCAGGAGAACTTCCTGCTCTGGCTACTGCAAGATGGTTGAACATCCTTCTGCCCCTTACAAGGCAGGGAGACAATTGCAGTGCACTGGGCAGCTCACCAGTCAAGGAGTTTTAAAGCCAGGAATGAGTGGGAACTGACAGAAATGGGAGGAAGGACAGGCTTGTGTGATTATTAGGATTATCAGAGCCTGCCCCTTCTGAATCTATGCACGTGCCTAAGAAAACTCTGCCATCTGAACTTTAATCTCATAGGAGATAAGCAGAGGGAGAAGGGGTTTTGTCACATGTGCTGCAAAGCCTTTGTAACGAATGAAAACAAACTGTGGTGCTGACTTTGTCTATGAAAAACAGCAAGGTCTCAACCATGCCAATATTTTGTCAAAAAATATTGAATGAATTAGTGACCGTAACGTTTTCTAATGGCTTCCAAACAGCAGAACGGATTTTGGCATAAACAAAAATCCTCTTTCTTTATTAAATCCTTATATGGGAAGTTTCAGAGCAGAAGGGATTCTTAGCATCAGAGTCATAAGGCTGGACCTTTGCAGCAAGAGAAACTTTGGTATCAGATAAGGCACAAAATACAAAATTGTCACTCCACAATTCTCCACAATAAGGTCTCTCCTTAAGGCCAACTGGAATTGCTAAATGGGTACCAGTGAGGTTTCATTTATGGAAAGCAGATGAATGTTTACACTTGGTACAGTTACTGTATAGATCAGGATTTTGTCACCCAGACCTCCAAGGTAAGTTTGCAGGGGTCTCTAATTTGGCTTCAGTCTTCCTTTGTCAGTCAAACTCATGCAGTAATTCACATGGTGATTTGATCTCCTGAGCTGATTTCTAATCATCTTTCTTCCACCTTGAAAGTAATACTCAATGGCCTCCACTGTTAATCTCTCCAAGAATATTTTAGGTTTGTTAATTCTGAGGAGTCCATTCAAGACAATAAATATGTAATAGTCCCTATTCTTTCTACCTAACTTAATACCTATACAGAAGACAACTTCCTTCCTGATTCAGTTACTCAGTCATGTGCTTGTCTCCTCTCAAGGAAACAGCTATTGATCTAAAAGTACAGTTCAGGTATTCTTCAGTCCCTCTAAACTTTTCTCTCACTTTGATTGGGGTTTTTTTATCTCCATCTTTGGCAAGGTCTGCAATCCCAGCTGAGGAAACAGCTCATCTTGAAATTAACTTTATATTTTGGATATAAACAGGATAGATACCTAGAGGAAAATCTACACCTGCACTGAGTACATCTGAAGCATGGGAGATTTAATTTGCACTTCTAAAATATTCTGAAATATCAAAATAAAGACAATAATTCAAAGCAGTTTTTTTTACTCTAAGCTATACAAGATGACCAGTACCAAATGTCTTACAGCCATTAGGCATATCAATACCTAACATTTTTTTGGATGTTTACACGACTTTGCTAAAATTAGCTGTTAGAAAATAAATTTCACATGCTAGATGTCTGCCAGAGAATTATTATTTTATTTTGCACATTGTGCTGCAAAAGATTAGAGGTTTCCAACAATGAAATTAGTCAGAGATACTGCTTTGTGCATGTCAAATATATTCTCACAACTCTTTTTCAAAAGGTTTTGCTGAAATAAAATTTGAAATATACTGAGTTTCTCATGTCAGAGATGAGCCTTATCTTTGTCCCTAAACCACTTAAAAGTTGGCCAAACCAAAGTCATCGGAGGCAAAAATGAAGGTTTGCCTATACACAATAATGAGGTAGAGCTGTGGTGAGCATATTTCAAATGAGGGAATCAGGAGCTGGCCAAAATTGCTGGTTCATTCTACTGGCTAAAACATCAAATCTGAGATTAAGGGAAACACTCCCCTTTTATCTACAGGGCTTAATTGCGCCCAGATGTCATGGGACATAGAATCATAGGCTTATAAAACTATAGAATCATTTTGGTTGAAAAAGACCTTAAAGATCAGCAAGTCCACTCATAAACCTAAATCTGCCAATTCCAACTCTAAACCATGTCTCTAAACTGCCATATCCACACATGAAAATAGCCTGACTCAAATAAAAAGAGAAAATCATGTGTGGAACTAGAAATACTCCAAGAGACAAGGGCATGTGGGCAAGGAAATGAGGACAATGAGGAGAAAAAGCTATGATGATTTGATAATGTTGTTGATAATGATGATGATGATGATGATGATGATATGGGAAAAGGAAGTCAGAGCAAATCTGCAGAGTAAATCTGACTCTTGGAGTGATAAATAAGCAAGAATTACCTGTAACCAAATCTTCCACAAATCACTGCTCCTTTCATGTCAGCAAGCATTCTCAAACTACTCTGGCTGCTTGGTGGATAGAGCTTTGAGCACTACTGGCTTGTTTTGTTCAAGTTTTGTCCTTATCACCATTGTTTAAAAAAAATGCCAAAGACATTTGGAAGAAGACTACATGTAGACTCCAAGGGCTGCAGAGGCAACAGTCATGGAAGGATGCTGAGGATTGGCTCAGACCCCTGCTTGCCCACCTCTGTCTTATTTTGCTGTGTGCTCCTAGAACTTCTTTCAGGAAGGAGATCAGTATTTCCCTGAAGGAACTGGAATGAGCACAACAATGAAAGTTCCAGTAAACAGAATGCAGCTGGCTTAAACTGTGTTGACACCTAAATTTTAAATTAAAGTAAAGCAAACTTAGGCCAGGTAAAAAAGTCTACTGGCTCCTCTCCTCTTTCCCCAGCTACACGCAGTAGGAGTGCTATATTTATAAGAGGCCACAAAATCTGAGATTCAAATAGAATCCAAGATATTCAAACCAATTGTTTCTAACTGTTCTACTGATGCCTAAAATATCTAAGAATCAGTTGCATGCTTTGGCTTTAAAAAAGTACTAGACACCCCCAAGTGTTAAGGTTTTTTCTTTAAGGTGTGTTTATCCTTCTGTTTTCTATTCCATAGAGCTCTGGTATTCCTGACCTGTTCAAGTCATGACACCTTTATGGTCACATTTTAAGCATTTGTTGTGGCAGTGTCCTAGCATACATACTGCCCTGTGCTCACATATGGTCAGCCTGAACCCTGGATATGCAGATACCTGATCTATTTTCTAGAAACTTGTTACTTGGACAAGATTCTGACAAACTGGAATGTCGGCCTAAGTTTTTTGGCAGAGTGCCTTCGTTTTCTGCATCCGTAAGAGGCCTTACTTTCCCAAGCTCCTTGTCCCACTGGTAGTTTTATAAAAAAGCTCAGCATGTCCCTGGAAGTTCACAAAGACTTCTTCATTCATAAACAAGTTGCTTGCGAGCCCATGAACAGAATGGCTCTATCCGTGACGTCTGATTGACCTTCAAGAACTGCACACATGACAGAAAAAATAATAATAATAAAAAAGGGGGCAGAAAGTTTAAGGAAATAGACAAATGAAGAACAAGGGGCCCATCAGTGTGTTAGTAATGTGGTGAATGCAAGAATTAAAGATATAAATATCATGACGGGCTGTATTTGCATTGCCACAGTCTGTTTAAAAGAAAGAACCCCAGAGCTAGGAACCGATGCCTCCTGCATCCCTAATGGCTTCTATATAAAAATTGTCATTTTCTTTGTATGATTAAAATAAAGAGCATCAACAAAATAAACTCTCCCTTCCTACATGTTTCTTTTAATGACTCTACTGCTGATAGAAGATGCCAGTTTAACAAGTCTGCAGACAGAGGCCTTCTGTCTGCAGAATAGGTACAAGGCAAGCCATGGCAGGGAGAGGGTCTCTGCCACACACGCAGCCGCCTCAGACCAGCAAGACCACCCCAAGAGGGAAAGGAGCATTCAGTCCTTGGCCTCCTCAGCAGCAGCCTGGGAGCCAATTGGTGTCCTTTGCCAGAGAAGTTCCAGGAGGTCTGAAGTCTGAGCACTTGTCACTAGCATGAAGTTAACAGTTCGTTTAGCTTCATTTTCTACTGGGTGCTACTGACATCTGCTCCTGAGAATGCACGGCATGTCATTGCTGGTCTCTACCATATGGGTCATTCATGCAATTGCCATTTCTAGTTATTTCATTAGTCATCATGCCCTGTCATCTCCCTATTTTATCCACTCTGGCAAGTTCGCTTGCTCTCTGACTCCTACATAGTGAAATTTTTCTCCCTTTTCCTTTCCATTTGGCACTTTTCTTATCTTCCAGCGCTGCTTTCCAGTGGAATCCCATCAGAGCAGCAAGGACCTGTTGGTTTTAAGAAGCTAACAGCCAACCATCGCCCTCTTTCTTCTTCTCTGAATTCTGTGCCCACATATTTGTAACTGCACATTTTGGAAGTCAGAACATCTAATTTATTCCACCTCTGCAGTGCAAAGCTTCTGATGGCAGAGGGTAACTCAGCCACCTCCCAAGTACTGTGGGAATACCTATCAGCTTTGTGAGTATAGGATAAGAAAAATACATTTTCTCTCCCACAGGATCTCATTTGTTACAGTGCCAGAAATTATACAGACACAGATTTGAACTTTCATTTAGTGCTAAATCTCAACTGAACAACTTAAAAAACCAGCAGTGGAGAAGAGTTCCATTCAGACTAAAGGTGAACACAACCAAGGATCAGTGGCTGCTCCTAGGTGGCCTTATCATAATATATTAATTTCTGCACCAGATGCTCAGTTTCCAACTGACTAAAAAAACCAAAATCATCATTTTAGGTAGCATGACTTACAGTTATCCATCAAGATGCCTGCCAGTGAATCAGCTGTAGAGACTAAATTAGGCTTTGTTACTCTAGAAGCAGTTATTCCAGTGTAAGTGATGCTGGCAAAGCTCTGCAGAGGAAACGCTGGCAATTTCCTAAACTGTAAGTGTTCTGTGGGTAACCAAGAACTTTCACCTTTTGGAAAGTGAATCCAAATTATCTCAGCAGTGTGCTCCTCACAATAAGATTATCCTGCAGGTTTTGAAGGCTATAGGCAAGGTCAGGTAGCATGTCAGTGAAAATGAGGTTGGTGGATACCTCACAATGACTCAGACTTTGCCAACCTAAATTGCCCTTCAGGCAAACTTGCTGCTACTGAGATTCAGCCAGTGTGTGGCTGGTCTAAGAGGGCTAACACACACCCGAATATGTTCTTTGGTGCTATTCTCAACAGTCCTATTCCATGCTACTACTATTACATACCCTATAACAGAGTGGCCACATCTGAACTCTTCATTGCTAACTGCTAACTCTTAAAACACTCATGAACTGTTAGGAGAACTCCAGCTGATGGAAGTGAAACTATGCCAAGAACTTTTCCAAAAATCCACGAGCACAGAGAACAGTTCTGATGCTGAGGAACACTTCCTGGCAATGTTTACGAGTAGATGAAGCCTTAGGGGATCCTTTTTATTGCTATCTTAGATGGGCTCAGGCACCATTGGTAAAAATGGCAATGTCTGAAAGTTTTACAGCTCTAGACATGGCTCCCAAGTATTTGAACATGTTCTCTTTACTGTTAACAGAGATTTCTATAAGATGTAAGAATATTATACTTTTCAGCCTATAGCTGAAAAAGAAACAACCAGGTTTTTATCCCAATCCTTACATCTTTGGTTCAAGACCAATTAGCTTCATGCAGGTGCTCATAGGTAACTTCTCTTTGCTTACAGACATTGATCTTTTATCGATAAAAATTAAGACACTCTCAACCAAAAACCACAGTTGTTAATTTTTCAGCAGACTTATTTTCTCTGAATTTATACTAAGATTGATGGGATTTTTTGATCAAGTTGAAAGCCGTTTAGAACAAGAAGCATAAAAACAGACCTTTAATGAGGGGGGAAAAATCCCATTTTGGGATGAATTACAATATTTCACAAATTCATTTATATCTGCATTCGAACAAAATTTAAATATTCAAAGGTATACAGAAAATGGAACCACTAAGGCAGCTACATAAACAAAGAACATTGTTGGAACTTGGAAAATGGACAAAGAATAAATTTGCAAAGAAGCAATAATGGATCATTGATATCTGTAGATCTTAAGGAAGTTCTCACAGAGTAAGTATGAGTAAGCAATTTTTTCAATCTTGGCAATTCCCTAGATGAGTATATAATACAATGACATACTACAATTGGTCCATCCCTCTCTGCTTGCAGATCATGTTCTGATATTCTGATCTGATAAAGCCCAGAATACAGGCAAACTCTTATTTTTGGAAAGGCTTCATCTCTGAAAGTCTAGTTTTAGTCATTATTGTTTTGTTGACTGAATTGGGAACTCCAAGAAATCCATCAGCCAGGCTTCTGGCTTCTCTGATGTCAACAAGAAACCCCTGGACATCATCTTCTTGGTTTAGAAAAGGTGTCCTGACACTAGCTTGCCCCAGGAAGCTTGGCAATACCTCAGAAAAAACAGAATCATTACCCTCAAGAGTGCTTACAAACACAAAACTCGTTGGGTTTTTTCTGCATTTAATTTTCTTTCTGTTCAATAAAACAATTTTTCCTGTTTCCAGCATCCAATCACACCAAACTTCAAATAGTCTTGGTAAGTATTAATTGCAGGCACGTTTGGTGATATTCTCACAGCTTCTGATCATCCAGTAGAGACAACAATGTCTTATCATTGGTATACAAGAAATTGAATTGATTTTAACTAATATCCCTTCAATGTCACATAGAAGAAAGGCAAATAAAGCCCAGTCTAATTGTCTGACTCCCCACTGATGCCAACAGCATCTCATTCAGACATAAACTGGAATTCCCAGGAACTCTGTTTCTCTATCAATAGATTACTATTGTGAGATCCCTGACACATGGAAGAGTTACTGTCTTGGCTATTACAAAGTTAAAAGTCTTAGAAACAGACTAGAAATACTTTTGTTTGTGCAAAACACCTAAGAATATCATACATAGTCTCAAAAGACATCTAAGTTCTTAACTGCATATAGCATAAACTGGTAGGAGAACAGTCAGAACACCAATATTTTAACTGTTCTTTCCCTTATCATTTTACACACTACTCTTCTGCTGATTGTGGATGGTAAGATTAAGTTGCTGCAATTCACAGTGTTAGTTTTATACTTGGCCGAAGTCTGGTTTGTAGCTACTTGGCATTTTTTACTATCACTGGAAGTGTGGCTCAGAGGATAATTTAGGTGACCATGCAATAGGCAGTTTTAATATGGAAGTGGAGATCACCTACACACTTAGTGTAGCAACTTTTCTGATGCACCATTCAAAAAGACTTCTCATTCTTTCCAACCTCACAAAAAACCATCAGAAGTTTTATCTTCATTCTACAGGCACCTTTTGGTTGCAGTGATCCATCACCCAGTGCCTCAGAGTCACTGAGTTTTATAGTCTTGTCTTTGGAGTACTAAAAAATGCTATGCAGCTCCATATGTAATGAAACAGACAAAGACTGTGCTTGATTTTTGTATCAGATTTTTACCATCTCAGTTTGTGATGATGCACCAAAACTGTTCCCCAAGGCACTGAAAGAAGGATTCTGTGTTCTTCAGAAACGTGCCTAAACTGAAATGTTTGAGACCTCAGCAAGCACAGACAAAATTTCTTGACAATCCAAAGTTTTCCCTTTGTGTATTTGTGGAGTAGAACATGTACATTACTACATCCAAGTCAGAACATAAAGAGAAAGACAGGAAAAGAGCTGTCTTAAAGGTCTTTTCTAACCTAAATAATTCTATGATTCTATCTTAAAGAGGATTTCAAGACTCATTAAGGCCAGATTTTATGAACATCTTAAATTGCTATATTTGGTAAGAACTTCAGTTTTCCAGCTATAAAGTGTATTGTTTTGCTTTAAGTGATTTTTTTTTTTAAATAAAAAACATATTTCAATTATTTTCTATTGTTCAGTTCTCTTTCTGAAACCTGGGCTTTGACATCTACCTATTGGAACTATCTTAGCTATTAGGGAACAAAGTCCAGACACGCATCTGTTTTTCCCAGATGTTCAGCAGCAAGAACCTACAATTTTTAGCAGCTTCAAAATGAGCTTCCTAACTCTGATGTTTTCTAACAGGGGTTATGTATACATCTGCTCTAATGTTAACTTCCTATATCTCCTTTCTAACCCCCTTCCTCCCTCTCCTGGACAATGAGAAAAAAATACAAAGGTCATGAACCTAACTGCAAGAATCTCTTCCTGCTTCTTGTGTGGTTTTCACCCTGACCTTGATACTCTTTTCTGTTTCCCTAGTGGCAGGTCTGAACCCCCTTGTGCTTCCTTAAGAACAGGAACAGCAGAAAGAGGGAAAGAAACTCTGGCAATTAGAAACATACCCTGAGATTTCCTGCTTCTAATGCCTATTGCAAAGAGGCCGCTGCTTCTCAGTTAACAGAGAGAAAAACAAGAGAAAATTAATGAGCTTAGCAAATTGAGGACAAATTGAATAAAAGGGGGCCAAATTCATCCCTGATGTGTTTTATTGGAAGGCAACAGATGGGTAAATTTATCTTGATATTTTTAACTATTTTTTAAGTACACAAGTGAGGACTGGGGGGGTTTGTTGTTGTTTTGGTGGTAGGGTTTTTTCTTAATCATGTATCATGTGGTATTTGCAAACTAAACTACTTCATTAATCTTCTGTGACTAAATATTGTTAATATATTCATGTAACCAATATGATAGAGGGAAGAAACAACATGATTAAGTGGCTGACTTACTCTCACTATGGAATGAAACAGCCACTGAATAGAGGCATGACCTGATACAGGTCATTTTTGCTCTCTTTGTCTTTAGATACCATCAGTCTAGATCATTCCCTTAACACAAGTTCTTCAATATAGATATCATCTCTCACTATGCTTAAGTAGTTATTTTTAATCCTTACAGACTTGGCCTAAGTGAATATTTATTACAGTGAAATGTTTTCATGGCTGGATTACCACAGAACTACAACAAGAACTCTTCCACAGTACTCAGGTGCAAAAAAAGTGCTATGTACTACATTCAGTGCTAAGAGGTGTTGACAACACTGTCACCTAAAAGATTTACTTGGCCTTAGGAGTAGAAACATTTTTGGCATGAAATTGTTTCCAGTGAATAAAATACTAATTTTCATTAACCACATTTAAACTGTAAATTTACTATTACATAAGTCACATGTAAATGAAAAGCCTTAAATCAGGTGTGGAATGTACTTGTAGACAAACACTTCTTGGTAATAAATTTATACGAAGCAGCAATTGCCCTGCTGTGGCCTAGGTGGAGCATTTGCAAGTGCTGCACAAAGAACTGGCTATTCACATGGTTCTGGCACTCCTTCCTAGTTTCCTGCTGCTAAATTACATTAAGAGGCTCAAAACATACTTTCTTAATATCCCTCCCCCCTGCAGGGAATTACAGTGGTTGCGACAAGAAAGTTACTTGATCACGATGGGGCAGGAAAAGGGCTTGGTACAATCTTGAACAACTGATCCATGTAACCATCTCTGGGGTCCCAATTCAGCCTCCTGTCTCTACTCAGCAAAATACATGGCCTCTCTATTTTACTTACATAAGAGGTTAGGTAAGATGGACTGCAACAAGAGCTAACACATTTTTAATTCTCCCAATGATGTCAGTAGAGTGTTGGAGGTTACTACAGGCTGTGCAACTCTACAACTGGGGCTATAGACAGTAAGCTCTGCAGAGCATTGACTGCTTTTATGATTTTCTTTTTCTAAAATACTTCTTATTACTAGGGGCTGAGTTTTAACTGTGACTCCTACAGTGCTACGGTAATATAGCATGACATTGGCATAGAAATACAGACATATTAAAAGATGAAAAGAGAAAGCCACAGTATTCCAACAGTTTCATCACTGAACTGTTGTGATGCCAGCCAGTGAACTGACATGTCATTCAAATTAAGTCATTTCTTTGTTTCTGGGCTCCAGCTTACCCGTATCGAGTTTTCATACTCAACATTCTTAAAATTTGTTGGTTTTAATTCATGACAGTACATGCATCAGAATTGACTCAGAAAGTGCTACTCAGTGAATTAAAACACGAAAATGTAGCTATATCCCTGTTTCTGAAATTGCTGATCATATATTTACCTCTAAGATGCACACTCCTGAAAGAATATTCATTGAAAATTCTGAGTAAATAATACCCAAGCCTCCATTTGGGTTATGTTTCCTGACTTAAATGCACTTGCCAAATTTTCGTATTTCACTAAATATAAACACGCAACTTTAAATCCATATCACAAGCCAGGCATTTTGCTTTGTGATATCCACAGCAATTCCCAAACCTGTGATTCACTAAACTGGAAATGGCGTATTTTGATCAGTTGGATCAAGTTTTTCTTTGGATCAATCTTAATTTCTATCTTAAGTTATATTATCTTAATTTAAAGATCTTAATTTAAATAATATAGCCTTACATGCTATAAATTTGTCATTGGAACTAGGTCAATTGAAAATTAATGAGGACTTTATCAAGCAAAATATCTTCAGGGATTGCAGGTGTGTGCTTGTATAAATAGACATATTTCTTGTAACAAAATGCCTGGGAATTCTGATATAGGGTAGTGACATTTCTAAAGATTGTCTTCTAAAAACATGGAGGACACTCAATCTCTGCTACTGCCATCTGAGCTTTTATGCAGCAGCTACTGTTATGTCAGTAACAATAGTACTGGAATACAAAGGGCAAAAATGTGAGTTTTTAACCTTTGACCTGTCTGTGCTCTCTCAAATTATCTTTGCCCTGGTTACTTACATTGATCTCAGCTGGTAGAAGCTCCTGAGCATTTCGTACATCTCAGTACAAAATTCAAACAGATTAGACTTCCCACTGTATCTCAAGACAGATGTGAACAAGGCAAAGCAGCTACGTCTGTTTTGCCCAGAGTCAGAACTGCCCCTTGCAAATCTCTCTACGGCAGCTCTCCCAGTTGATAACTTGTATAAGCAGATCATGCTTTGCATAAATTCCCTTGCATTCTGGGACTTATGCTGTCAGACTTGAGCATGCTTTCTTTTTTCATGGTGTCCTTTTTATTTTGTTCTGTCTTTTACCAATTTTACTATATTGCCTGACAGAGATGAGGAACAGAATATTCTAATCTCATTCTGTTATTTTTATCTGATGGAGAGAACAAGCATATGCTTTTCACAGATGCAGCTAGAGAAAAACAAAGGCATTACTCAGAGGCTGCCTCAGGGGTTGATATAGTGCCTCTCATATTGCTGCTATTGGATTCTGGCAAAGATGTAAAACAGCCAATACCTGCATCATATTGTCACATATCCCAAGATCTCTCCTCAGCTCTGATAGTGCTTGATCCTAAGTTTCCAAAGTAGTTTCAGGGAATTCAAATCTGCCCGTTAAAAAAAAAAAAAAATCCACTGATATTTACTTACATTACAGGTAAGTATGGCACATGGTACAATGCTTAACTGACTAACATTTGGAAAATTCTTTGAGGTCCTTGATTTATAAGCAAATTTGATGCTTCTAACTGGGTGTAGCTGCAACCTACCAAACTGTGTTTGGACCAAAGTCAAGACAAACCAGTCTACTAGCTGCTAGGACAGGCATTTGCCAGTCTCCAACAAATTTCTGTTGTTCACACTCCTCTGTGCTGGATCAAAGTCTCCTCACTGTTGCTACATTCTCTACAGACCACAGAAGTAAGGTTCAGGAGGGTTTGCACTGCTCTATCCTCCCCACACAACTTGAAAACACCAATAAGGTCTGTGTTCCTGCTCTGTTGTGTAAGCAGAATATAAAAAGGAAAAAAGGAGCTGGATCTAATATATTTTCAAATTAATTTAAGCACTCCTTTCTTCTGAAATCCTTTATTCAAACTTTTCACATATCAGAAGAACAAAAATGCTTAAATTGTTTTGTAAATCATGCTCAATTGGAAGCTTTTGATATTAAAGGCATCTTTTGGACTTAATCAAAAAGCAAGGTATCCTAAAATGAGATTTAGCAATATCTAGATGTTGACTTGTCTATTAACGACAGATTGCCATAAGCCTATGGAACTGAAAGCCAGATTTCTCAATTCTGCTTCATCAAGGTTCTGTGTCATAGAATGTGAGGACCTTGATATTTATGTACCAAGGGTCACTATTATTGTGACAGAATCAGCAGCTTTATTGAAGGCACCCACTCTGGTTGCACAGAGTTAACTCTAAGCATTAATTTACACACACAGATTCATGGAAGCCTCATGCAAATCATCAGGGCTGGGCTCCAAATACCCAATTTGGCTTTCATTAGGATGAAGGTCTCACTGAATTTCACAGTGCAGTTTTGAATGTGTGTGTGTGTGTGTGTGTGACAGACCAAGAGACACTACCTCTGATTGACTTGATCTGGTACTCTGCTACAGATATATATAATTGTGCACATAGAAAGCCATGAATGTCTGCATATAAATATAGATGTACTACATGACTATATATGAATTATTTAAATTCAAGCAAAAATAATTTTACTTACAGTGAAGCTAATAAAGAAGGAAGAAAATACTTTTTAATTACATTTTTATATGAATAAAGCTTGTCAATTAATGAAAAGAGTCTTCTCACAAAAAGTTATTCCTGATAAAAGAGATATTGCTTTCTGTACAAAAAGTCATACAATTACTTTTATGTGTCACACTTTGTGGGAGAGATATATCAGGAAATCCAAAAGAAACTACACATCTCTTTTTGTCCAAGCAACATGGTGTGTTTCTCCTTGCCATGAGAATGAAAAGAAGCTGCAGAAAAGTGTACAGTCTGCTCACTTCATCATGAATACAGCTGCAGCTCACCAGGGATTGCACAATACTTTGTAAGAGAGTGATAATTTGTAGCTGGAATTCTATGGTTGCTTTATGTAGGAAGTTGGGCGATATAATTACAGTGATTGCTTCTAACTTAAAAAATTAAAAAACAACTGAGAGTTCATACTTCTCAGCTTATAAATTAAGACATGGCAGCACAAAGGAAGGTGGTTGCTTAGACGCATGTAACAGGCCTGCAGGAGATGGCTAAGTAAAATCTCATTGTCATGATTCCTATCTGCTAAATCTTGCACCTTGTTTCTTTCAAAGCAAAACATTATGAAATTAACACTTTTTCATACAGGAAACAATTGTCCTTACAACAGCTCATCCCAAGCCATATGCTTGATTTTCTCTATTTACCAAGCTTCACAGGCTGCCATCATCATTGCTGATTCAGCAATGCCAGTCCAACGTTTTGCATTTCATAGGAGTTAACTCTAAGTGCAAAGGTGCAATGCCCTGCAGCCTCTGTCTTTTGTCTCATTGCAGCAATTCCTCCATCATTGCACAGTCAAAAGGATAAGTAACTATGCTGGCCTTCCACAGGAATTTACATGCAAAGATCCAAATCCATTGTTGAGAAAGTGTAACTCTTTAGAAATTCTACCCTGGAATACAGTGATGGTGAGTTAAGTGACAGAATCATGCCTTTAGCTGAGTTGCCCCATACACTACACAGAGCACAGTTTTGATCTAAAACTCACTGATCTAGCTCCTGCGTTTGAGATAACGTAGGAAGATGAAAATTACTCAGGGCTGGCATAAATGTTGAGACTATTTGGTCCAATACAACTTCTGCTAAATAATGCTTAATCTTTTAGTATTGTTCTGCAAATGCTTGAATATCACTCTGATACTCACTTCAGAGCTAACAGTCATTTATCTTTTGCAAGAGGGAAATTAGTTGAGGAGAGGACAAAGTCTCTGGTGGAAGCTGACTCATTGTCTAAGCACTGGTAGAAAAAGAATTATCATAATGATTTTGACATTCTGTTGTAGAACTAAACACCTTATTCCTATAAGATGCTTTGCATCTATCCATAGACAATAACTATGTGATAACAGCTGAAATGTAGGTTATTCCATAAAGCGTAGTACCCTTATTCAGACAGGAAGAACATCATTTTGCTTACCATACATGCCTCTAGAGCTGAAAAACAATCTGAGTCTCTACAGCACATTCCAGCATTGCTGCTTTTTCAGAAAGAGTTTTCCTTTTTCTCTCCAACTTCAGCTTGGTACCTATATAAAATAGGCATTGTGCCCTGAAAACATAAAACAAAACAAACTTTGAAGTGCCTTTAAACTAACATAACTATTTCATCCTTCTAGCACATGCCTGTGTGTAGATTCCCATTCTGCAACTGATATTTATTGATCTACATTCATATGATCCAAGAAAAGCTTGACTGCATTGCCTTGTGGTAAAATTACAAGGGGAAAAACTGGAATGTGGGGGAGAAGGAAGGAGGAAAGCCAAGCTTTTATAACTCTTTGTAAACCTGGTTTATGTGAGCCTAGCCAACTCAGGGTCTAAATGATCTGTTACACTTAAGAACTGGATGTGAAAGGCAGCACTGTTGCTGAGCTGCTGGTGCCCCACAGAATCAAAATATTTCTGCTGAGCTACAATTTAAACAGCCATACTCCAAATATGGGAAGCAACCCCTGTGAGGAAGTATGTTTTCCTTCTCAAAGCACTTTACCTTCAGTGAGTAAACATTCCTAAGTGCAATAATAAAAGCACTAAAGTTTAGGTGCATTTTTATTTTGTGCTAATAGAGCAATCAAAAATGCACATTGTCTCAATTTTGCATTTTTATTCTAAAGAGATTGCAATGTTTTCCTGCAGATACAGGTCTGATCAGCATATCCCTATCTGTCAAGAGAATAGAAACCTTCCCTGCTTTTTTTCTTTCATTAACATAATAATTATTATGGGTTCTCAGTCATGATCAGTTTCTGCTTAAAT
Organism: Muscicapa striata striata; assembly: GCA_030060385.1. Lineage (NCBI taxonomy): Eukaryota > Metazoa > Chordata > Aves > Passeriformes > Muscicapidae > Muscicapa > Muscicapa striata. The sequence goes on from JAREIS010000134.1 coordinate 2,973,347, forward strand.
TATCAGATTGCAATTCCCCATTGCTGTGCCTTGCTCTGGCACAAAACTCCAAGGAACCATCTACCAGCTGAATGCCTTCTACCTGTCACTTGTTCTTCTTCCTGCCTCTCACATACAGGTTGTATTTTTACTTCTCCTCCGACTGCAAAATTAATCTGAGTAAAATAAGATTTCGCAAAACATGAAACCACATTTAGATCCAAACTCCCCATCTTCCTCCTTCTCCATCTCATATAATGAAAACACCTGTGAATTTGGCAGATGATAAAACTGTACCTGTGAAAAACTGTAGACTTTCTGACAGGCTGAATAGACCAGAAAAGAGTAAAAAGACTTGTGCCAGCCATCAGGTTAAGTGTCCAAAGATATGAACATCACAATTGTGAGAAACCAGTATGGTGGTGGGTGGAAAGGGAGACATTTACAACTTTCTAATGAGTTTGGTATCTAGTGAATACAAAGAATTGCCAAGCACCACATAAATCAGAATAAAGTTGTGTTTTCCAAAGACACATCCACATAAAGTGAGATGATTTTTCAAGCTCTTCAGCTCCTATTTATCAGCCTTTATGCACACTCAGATTCTTCAAATCTGTATTGATTTCATCTATATACCTAAAGAGATGCCTAGCACTTGAAAATCTGGCATCTCTTCTGGATGTATAAGCCTTAAAATTCTGAGAGGAGTTCTTCCAGTAATGTACTTAAAGACTGAAAATGAATTTTAAATGGCATGTGGGTCTCACACAGCTTCTCTGAAAAGAATTTATCCATTATGGGAAAGAAAATAAAAAGAACATCTGGAAGTCTGTTGAAAAAAAGGGTTAGCAAGAATTAATTCAAGCTTATTTTTCCCCCAAAACTTCATGTAGGTTAGAGTCTGAAAGTATCTCAGCTGAGGCTCAAAACCAAGGTGATACGCTCCTCACTGGATCTTCAGCTCTGTTCAAAAATGTCATGTAGGATACAGTAAGAGAAGAAGCCAATACACACTGTGAGGATGTTTAACAACTGGAGTAAAACTCTGAGGCCACTAATTAATTTTTAATGTCTGAAGGTCTTCATGCAGACATGCAGAGTGGAATATCTGCTTCAGTCAAACAAATTGTTCTTGAGTTCATTGCTCAAGCAATCAGATGAGGTTCTCTGGCCTGTTACTCCAAACGGCCAGATGACTTAATGCTCCCTCCTGGCCTTGAATCTGTGAATCTAGAATTACACACCACTATAAAGCTTATGTAAGGGATGGGAGAATGGGGGCCAAAGAATTACAAAGAGTATTTACAAGCCTGCTACAGTCATCACTAATGTACATATAATTGGCAAAGCATTTACATCAGAGGCCAGTTGTAACACATACGTTTATTGAAGGCTTGCACATTTCATTATAACTGAATTACTGAATATATCTAAGCCATTTATAGTGAACTGTGGCAAACTCTAAAAAAAAAGTAAACACATGTGCAAGGATTATTGATGTGGTATGGCTGCTCTGATACTTAAAGGCATTATAAACGATTTGCAAGGCATTTAATAAAAGTGACCTACATTTGTATAGCGCCTTTTATCCTGAGGTATTCCAAAAATTCTGTACAAACTGCAGCTACAACTGCATTACTTCAGGCTGACACCAGTATGGCTGTTCTGAAGCCTGTTGGGTCACAGTGCCATCATGCTAGAGTTAGAATGCAGCTATCCAATCATGCATTTATAAATGGTGAAGGGGAAGCAGCAGCTGTTTCACAGGACATGAGTTCTTAAGAACCTATTAGATCATCTAATCTGATATTTCATATTACTTAGGAAGTCTAAAAACAAACAGGCAGAGGAAATGGCATTTTTCTTTACATGTCTGAGCATTGCAACTCTCAAACCTCACATCTAAGCTTGTCTCCCAGTAATGCCTTTCTTACATATTCTTCTTGGAAATAAGGGCACTAAAGCTCTTGCTGGGATAGTTATTTACAACAATATCTCACTCCTCTGAATTTCCAAGACACAGTCTCACAGCATGTGGGAATACCTTACCCTCTTAGTCAGCAGTCTTTAAACCCTTTTTGTTGGAGGACAACATGCTCAGATGATTACACTCACGATAGAATCTTGCTTTCTTCATTATTTACTATTTCATTAATCTTTATTACAAAACTATCATTCAAAACTCTATTTTATTATTTCATTTGCTGAAGAAAATACAAAATTATATTGGAGCAAAAAGCAGTCTCTGGAGATCCTTCCCGGCATGACTTAACAAAGAAATGAGATTCATTGGTGATACAGCTTTTAATACAGGCTTTTAATTCAAACAATATTGACTGGTCCAAAAGGACTCTTCAGACCTGGTCTCCTTCTGTGTCTTGTGGAAAGAAAGATAAATGACTGGGAAGGGACCTTCCAAGCACTCTACTGGGTGTTCTCTTCTGATCATCATAAGTTAGGACTGGACTTCACAAGGTGATGGGACATAAAAAAAAATTCCTGCCCTGAAATGCAGACAAATGCTATCAGTACTAAGTCAAAAACTTTGGAAAAAGCCAAGGAAGCTGTATGAGAGCATTCCTCATACCAAACAAATCAACAATCCCATCAGAAAGAGTTGGATAATACATTCACTTTGGGAGACAGAAAAAAAGGAGTCATTCTTTTGACCAATACTACAGTGTGGTAAGCCACTGCGGAACTGAAGCAAAATCCAACCACTAACATTCCTGAAAACGGTATTAAGGCATCTTTAATTGACACTAAATCAGGACATAGTTTTAGGTCTCCTCCAGAAACATTATCTGTAGAAGACCAAAGCCCATAAAACTCTGGCCCCTAATGCATCAACATTTTTTCCTAGCACAGGAAGGATCTTTCTAACAAAACCTCAAACCACGTGCTAACATCCTTTACACTTACGTGGTGAGATTGTTGTGTCACAACATAGCATGATGGCTGGTTTACCGGTTTGATAAAGAAAATGAAATTCTGAACTTGTCCAATTACCTAACTCTCTGAACCTAATTAAAGATACTATTTCTCCCTGAAAACTATGCCTGTTATATTATTATGTCTTCATCACTACCCTCTCATTAGTTATGTAGTCTGAATTCTGCTGTAGTATTCAGATTGCACACTTCTGAAATTTATGATAATGCATGTACTCACTTTAATCTGCAAATTTAAAAGTCAGCATTGTTGGCAAAATTACGTGTTTCACCTACAATACACTCACCCTCATCTAAAGCTAGCTGTTTAGAATACTCTAAAATACACTGCATGAATCACAAAACTGGTTTTACAGGCTGAAATAGACTAAAGTGATCAAAGCAGAAGACAGTGAAGGACCTTGTACTTGCATATTGTGAAGACACCATGTTATGTAACATTCATTAAATATTTTCCCCTCTCACTCTCACAAGGGAAAAATCTAGCAAAGCAAACATATCTGGAGTGATATGAGGTTCTTTTATTACATTTTTAGGGGGCAAGATTGTAGATTTTCCATTTTGTGCTCTTTTAAGCTGGCCATTTCTTATATTGCTTTAGATCACAGTTATACAGACAATTTCACTGGTATGATCAAAGGGCTGTGGTATCTAGCAGGTGGCAAGAATAAGCAGCTGACAGATGTAGGCAGGTTTGGCAGGGACAGGAACAGGAACCCCTAACACCCAGCTGTGAAAGGATTTGTAAAATGGAACTGCATTTTACACTCAGGAACTTGAACTTGCTGAACGCTAATGGCAAATCAATGAGACTCAGGATATTCTCAGATAAACGCTTTCTCTGGTGCCAAAGCTGACCTAAGAAGTTCCTCCCCTTTCCTGCACCTGCTCTTTTTCTTTCCCTGCAGCATTGCCCATTCCATCACAGCAATGTGTTGGATGAAATTGAAAACTTTAACCCTATTTCAGTTCTGGTCTGCAGCATGGCTCCATGAACTGTTGCAATTTAAGTGAAGTGCCAGGATGACGGGGCAGGAGTGTGTGGGTACTTGGGCATCAGAATTGTAACAACGGCAAATACACATCTTCTGAGTTTTAATATCTTGCTTGATACCATATTTCATCTGATTAAACATTTCCTGAGCATTCATGGATGAATTCTGAGTCCAGTTTGAATGAGGCCCCAAAAGCAGGTATTGTGTGATAACCATTTTATCCCTCTCTGGCTAAAAGATTTAGTTGAAGAAAAAAACCCCAAAATTTAGAAAGCATTCAAACTCTCCAAAACATAGATCTGTCTAACCACCTCTGTTTTCATTGTTCCATATCATTCTATTGCTACCTTTAAATTTCAGTTTTTATCTGTATTTCTCTGTTTTCATTTTACACTGCTATCCATAGATCTATTATATAGATTCATGTGGTTTTACAGCTGCCTCACACAGTCTACTTGTTTAGACTATAAGCTTATTTATTCTGGACTATGCTAACTAAATATACTCTCTGAAGCTAATGTGATTAACTTGGCCAAGCTGGTTTGTAAAGAAGAATGTCAGGAATTCCTCTTCCAGATGTAGCCTGCATTACTCAGAACTTTCTCCAGCAGAAGCACATTTCCCAAGCTCCACCTAACTTCCCATAGATGGTGAAAATCCCAAGATATAAAATTAAGGAGGAGAAGGCAATGATTGCCTTCGATGTGCTCACACTTAACGGAATTAACATTTGCTGATACAATGGAACCTAAGGAGGTAGGCACATCGTTTAATGTGTTAGACTTGCAGACCTTTGACTCTTTTATGGTTAATTAGCCTTTAACTTAAGAAAGCCCTCAAGTCATAGAACTTCCATCAGCTCTGAATTCAAAGCTTTGCCCTCTCTCACCCTGGCAGTTTACAGTGTAATGATGATTGATAGCCAGATGAAAGCTTTAGCTGGGGCCTGTCTTCTTGCATTGTGCTGGAAAAGAAGTGTAATGATCTATAGCTGCAATGGTTTCAGAAACCATTTTGGCTAATTGTGACCTTAATTACCCACTTAAGCAGGTTTGGGCCAAATTGATTTTATACAGCTTTATTCTACAGCAGGTTAAAAATTAACCCTGCAATCATAGATGCATTTTACAAGGTTTCTATTCACTTATTGCCTAAAAAGCCCCTAATAAATATGATCTTGAGCTAATATTCATGAACTCAAGTTAAAAGGAGGAATGATACCTTTTAATGGTAACAGATTACTGCTGACACTTAACTGCTATCAAAGATATACAAGTGACCAAACACCCTCTTATAGCTGGTTAGTGAGCAGTATGTGAGATAAACTCCCACCAAAATGAAAGCTTTTTTTGTTTAGACACAGGAATTATAGGCAGCTTTAAAATGTGAGGAGAAGACTGCCCATCTACAGGATCAAAGTGGCTGACTTTATTGGTCTAAGCATAGAGATCAGACTGGCAGGGTATTTGGAGCAGGAAGCAATGTACTTCTCAAGGTCAGCTTTTCTCACATCACATAAAGAACATTCTGCATGAAATGTTTCTAGAGAGAAAAAAAAGGAAGAAAGGATCATAAAGATACACTATTCTTTCTGACTTAAAGAGGACTGTAGGGAGAATTTGGGTTTACACTGCCTCACTGCAAACTCGCACATGCGAGTTACTCCACAGCGGGGAGCGGGTATGGTAAGCCTATTCTAGACCTGTTCTTATTGTTTTTATTGTTCAGACAGTGAGAGCAGACAATGTCTCTGTATTCTTCCTAAGGGACTCTTAAAGCTGTATTTCACAAAGATCAGTATTTGCACACAGTCTGGGCTCCCATGGGAACATGGGTAAACTCACAAGGTGCTGTGGACAGCTGAGGCTGTCGAGCTCTGACCTGCACCATAGTCCAGCTGACTGCAATGTACTGCAGACATAACTTGACTCCTGTGCATCTTATGTCTCGTGTAAATCCACAGTATGCCTCATTTCTTCTCTTTAATGGTTCTTAAATCTTAACTATAAACCATTCCAAAACCTTCTCTTTTACATTGATCACTTTTCCTAATTAGAATAGCTGGTCCCCCTAGGTAATAGGCTAGGGACCAAAGAGCTTGTTTACTGTAAATTATAGCCTGCTCACATAAAACTGACAGCCTCGAGCAGAAAGAATCATACACACATTCAGCTGACTCACACACAAGAACTGTGAGAAATTCCCAAATATTTGCTAGCACAACAGGTAGTGGAAGCAAGACAGTAAGGAACAAAAGAAGAAATAATTTTGTGGGTGCAGCTTTGCAAAAATGCTGTTGCTCACTGCTAGAGATGCAAAAGGGATGCTAATCATCAAAACTAACTCCCTAGCAATAACACACTCCAGCTTGTGCAAGTGTTTGTATAGGTCTTTTCAACAAAACCTCAGTAAACTGACATATCAGTTTCAAAAAAAGTCAGCCTTTGGCCTGTGCTCAGCAACTTCTGCATGATGCTTTTGCCACCTCTATTTTAAGGAAAAAAGGTGTTCTGCTTTATTCCGCTTGGCACTGATCTCCACGTGCTCCTGCCCTCTGTGAGAGAGATCAATTGCTTGATGTCAGGAAGACACCTTCGTCAGACATTATTTGAATGTGCTTGCAGCTGATAACACTTTCAACTCGCATCATAGTTTTAAATTCATTTTATTCCCACTATCTTCTACTGTATTTTTTGTTTGGGTTTTGTTTTTTTCCTAACTTAGCATTAGGGGACTTTCTATTTAAGGGCCTGGAACAAAAGCCATGATTTGGTCTCGCAACAGAAAATTACTCTAGCTATATCCTTTGCATACTCATGAGGGTGGTCTTATCTGGGGATTCTTACTTTTACAGTGTGCAGTTCCCTTGAAGACTAATGTCTTTGTTGATCTAGCTTGCAATATTCAAATTTGCTAGAATTTTGTTCAGTTGTATGTGTCCTTTCGACCAAGTATCACAAAAAATAGCAGGTAATCTGAGGTGCTTACACCTTAAAGACACAATATTCTCCATCATGGCTGGCACAAGTAATGAAAGATCCTTGTAAAGCCGCTCTAAACTATCCACCCAGAGCAAGAAAGCTTTTGTTAAAACCTCTGAGATAGCTACTGGAATTATTTTGCTGCTGTTCCCTCAGGCTCTCAGCCTCCTCAATAAAATGACCCATCCTGGAAAATTAGCCAATTCAAATAAAAGTCCTCACATCCTGCTGGCGGGACTCCATTAACATGATGGAAATCTTTGGCTCTCTCCACTGATCAGTCCACATGCACCAGCTCTTGAATGTCATTTCTTCAAGGAATAGAAGCTACTCTCACCTAATGGAACAGATGTACACATACTTGCATACTCAAGTTCTTATTTAATTTCCTTGAAATAAGCATGGGTTTCATTTTGGATCTTCCAGAAGACACCAACATCATCTTCCTTTTCTGCTGATAAGTTAAAATTGACAGACTAAGAACATTTATCTTCGGGAGTCAGGACGGGACCGCACAGCAGACACATACAGATTAAACTGCCTTTATATTGGAAATGTTTCTATTTAAAATGTAGTTTGTGGTTAGAGTGTTCTCACATGTTCCATTACTTCCTTCACATAAAACAAGGAGCTTTGATATTCTCATTCATGAAACACATCACCAGGCATTTTAATAATCCCAACACAAAACTGCTAAAGTTAAACCAGCCCCTGGTCTCTATATTGTTTGATTACTGACACATGCTGGGATTCTGAAATCTGCTTGTGACTTTATCTGGATGGGATGAGGAACATATTTGCTTAAATTCTTGGTGACACAATTATAAGAAGGATAAAGGAGAGCTTATTTTCCACCATAACTGTTATTTGCTTTAAAAAGTCTTCCCCAAAGCAAAGTTACAATGTGATATCTTGAAACAACACTAGTCCATTCTTTGTTCAAACCATTTAACTTCACATCAGCAAGACAGAATCATATTAGCTAGCTAAAGATTCTAAAGATACTGATCAGATAGTTTTAAATTTCACTGAGGCTAGAGCTGGGAAAGGTTAAGATGCACTCCTTGCAAGAAAAGTAGAACAAGTTTGCTGCCAGTATAGCAAAAAAAAGCTACTACAATGTTGATAACAACTTATTGATTCCAACAGCTACTCTGATGAAGGCATGTCTTTTATTTCTGCAATCCTGCTGCTGTGGGCTGGAAAGGTAATGCCAAAGGAACACAGTTGGAAAAATATTTCATGAACATAGGAACATTCAGCAGAGAGAGTGAGAGAAAGAAGTGTGTGATTGAAACCAGATGAAGCCAGCTCATGATCACAGCTTCCACTGCTGAATAACTAAGTCCATGTAAAACTGCCAGGCATTTCCCTCTGCCACGTGAGAAACCCCAGGGAAAGCCAAGTCTTTGTCTTCTTTTGACACATCAAGCAGTGAGCATATTATTGACTGATAGAACATTCACAATATACATCACTCCTTTTGGCTCTGGTGAATGTTAGTATATCTTGCCATTTTCACACATGGGCAAATTATCAGGAATTTATAATGCCAGAAGCCTGTTGCTACAGATCAACATGTTCTCCAGTGCTAATTGTGTCCACCTAATAGGATTTTCTACCCATGGGATAGCATATAGGAGAAATACCTCTCTCAAAAGCTGCAGCATAATTCAGATGCAGTTAGGCTTACACATTTATCACTGAACCATCTGGACCCTAGTAGAATTAACAAACAGTATCCATGCAGCCTGATAGGTGGAGATTTAGAGAGGAACTCCGAAGTTTTGGGGCTTTTCCCATACTTTAGGACTTTAAATAATCTTGGAGATGTCAATTCCTGCCCCTATGTTTCAGCTACTGTATTAAGAGCTACCCAGATAATAAACAATCTAGCTGAAAGCTAACTTATCTGTGTACACACAAGTTGCAGTCACAGCCTTCACTATAGACAGACAAGGTTTTAAGCTATTGGAGTTAAGATCCAAGAGCTGCTTTTTGTTCTGTAGAGCACTGCACAGTGGTTCATGATGAATCACTCTGAATGCTACTACTGTACAAATGATAACAGTGGTCATCTATCTGCAGTTATTTAGAGAAAACCAAGCAGCTCGTGCCCCTCATTGAGACACCTGTAGTGTAACAGGCTGTACGGTCAGATTCAGACAATGACACTTTCAGAATTCCTCCTACAACTGAACAGCTCAGTGGAAGCTGGAAAATCAGTCATCCAGCTGATTCAGAAGAATACAGGATATACCCACAAAAATCACTATAAACATTATTCAGCAATGTCATGAATATTTGGGAGAGAAGGAGGTTCTCTCCATACTGGACCCTTAAAATGACATTCAAAAGAATATGAAAAGGTAAGAAAAAATGTGATAGTTGTCAGAGATGTCCAGAAGACTATACCTATGACATCAGTAAACAGCACTCCATGAAGATTTAGTACTTTTTGTGCTTTGAAAAAAAAACAAAATAAATAAATAAAAGCTGGAATGTTGCTCTGTGTCTTCCCCTGTAGGAAAGCCAGTCAAGAGTATTTCCAAACCTTGTTGACTTACTTGCCACTGTAGCTTTAAAGGAGATGAGAGCATATCCTCCCGGTGGTCATGCTGATAATTTGGTAATTAACATATGATTATAAGTATAGAAAATCAGATTCTAAATGGATTTGGCACTAATCTCTAAAAATTTAGTATTTTAATCTGTTTTAATCTCAAATGATAGAGTTATGGCAATTATATCACTTTGTTGTGCAGTGATAGTTAGGAGGTGTCATGTAACCCAATCCTCAAGTGAAACGTAATCAAGACAACAATTCAATGGTGAAGCAAGATGACATCCCTCTTGATTTCTGCTGTCTCTATCCAGCAGGTTTTCAGCTAAAGACAATTTCAACATTCAGTATTTCAAAGCAAAACCTTTCAAAGTAAAGGTTTAACCTGCATCAAGGTCCTTCAAAATACCAGCTAGATTATATTCAGACAAGCTGAACAGCCCAAGTGAATGAATGCAATACATAATACAGACCACTGGAGGGATCATATGAGTGGCAGATGGAAAGGTCAATATGATAACATATTTGTGAACCAAAAATAACAATTTCTTTAATAAAACAAACCACTAGTGCTGCTACCAAAGTGTTATGCTCTGAGAAAGTCAGACAGGACATCAGATTTCATCAAATGAAATTAGAAGAAGCTCTTCTAATAATTAAATATTGTTCAAAAAAATACTTTTGCAGGTTGAGGCAGATGGCTGATGCCCACTCTCCCCACAGCCTGCAATCATGATTGCCCTCAGTTCAATCACTGTTGGAAAGCAGAATGTGCTGTAAAGACCAGTTGGGACTTTTGGCTTCAATGTTTTTACTGATGGAACATTACATCAATTGAATGTGTATTTCTTCCACAGAACTTAAGCTGTAGTCATGACTCTTCATTTAATATTTTCTGATTTTCTCACTTACATTTCTCTCATTGAAGGAGAGGAAATAGAGGAATAATTTCACTCCAATATATTTTTATTTTAGGTTTGTTTTTTTTTAACAATACAAATGTCAGCTGTTTGAAAGTTAAATGGAAGCATTTTTCTCACCTTCAGGTTCTCACATAAAATGAATTTGCCTTTTTCAAATTTCTGCTAGCAACAGAAGTACCAATTGAAAGATATCTTGGAAGGTGAAGACTGCAGGTGCACCTGAAAATATGTGAGAAAGGCTTAAAAGATGAAGAAGGCAAGAGATAAATGAGAAAGGCAAAGGGATATACCCTATTCCTGTATCTTCTTCTTAAGGGCAAGGACAGCCCCTGAACTGACAGAGCTCAGTGGCAATTTTTCCTGTGCACATCTGGAGATTCTCATATTTCAAAAGAAAGGAGATTGGACCCTCTATCCTTGCTTTCTGGCTACTCAAGGGAGCAATATCTTACATTCTCCTTTTGCCACTACCAACATCTCGTTCTCTTGAAGAAGGTGGCCCTGCCAGACCAGCTAAAACAACAGCATATGAAGAAAAGGAACAAGCTGAGGAAGTGTTTGGGGGAATGCTGCCGGAAGTTACAAGACAAAAAATGACCAGTCCTTCTACACTGTAATCTTCTGGCTATGTTTTTGTCTTTACTAAGCACTGTGAGGCATGACAAAACCTATTCCACTTAAACTCCACTAAAAATCGCCTTCTCAATCTCAAAAACATCTGGCTTTCATGCTACAAGAAGAAGTTTAGGTTTTTTTCTTATTTATTTATTTATTTTTAAATGGACAGGTTATTGAACCAGCATGAATGGAGAAAAGAGGTGCAACCAAGAACTTCAAGTTAAATCCCATGAGACAAACCCACAGAATTGCTGCAGTCAGGGCAGAGTCCACACTGAGTTAGCTTTTACCTCTTCAGTTTCCAAGAGGAAAGACAGAGGATGGTAAACCAGTGTTGGAAGGCATTAAAGAGAAACATGTAGAGAAAATTGGACTTTTTTTTTGTAAACTGATATTGCAACTTGTGCACTGATATCAATTTACCATCTTAAATTTAAAAAAAAAACAGAGACACACAAGGATGGTTTCTCCTTCTTAATGCTGCTTTCTGAAACCCAGAGATAAAACACAGAATTTGCCCAGGACTGAAAGAGGTATACCTTCCAGCACTGTTACAGGATTTCTGGGAACAAAAAATAGAAACTGGAGATAAGAAACCTGAGTTTTCCATCTTGCCTACATGCTATTATAGAACTAAAACAACCCTCTAAAACAGTCTCCAAGTTGTGAAATTCCTTGACTGGGATGTCTGTGGTATTTTTCTATACTTGTTTATTACCGTGCAATAATTCACCACAATGTGGACAAAAGGCAATAAAATCCATGCTGAGAGTACCAAGAACATTTTCCATTTGGGTTGGAAAGAATCTGCAGATAAAAATAAGACTAAACCAGGTGTCCCAATCTTCATGTGTACAAACCATCACCTCAAAGGCACCTTTCAAAAGGCTCCATCTTAGTTTCTCTGAAGCAACCTGTGGGCTGTTTCTTTTCTTAACAAACTTTACAAACTTAACAAACAAACATGCAGTACTGGCATGCTGGATACGTGTGTCTCATTCCCGTGACTCAGTGTGCTACCATTAGGTCAGGTCAGCTCACAGGTGCCACTGCCTGCACTCACTGTTCTCCCATAAGAGCAAATATTTGCACCTGAGATGCATTGATGAGGGACTCTGCTTTGTTCTATGTCACAGCTAAAACAGGAAAGAGGAAATCCCTGCCCCACCCAATTTTCCCCTCTTACCTCATTTTCCTTTCTCTACCCTGTTTGGAAAATAGTCTAGCTTGAAAAGATCTATAAAAACTAATTCCTTCCTGCTGGTGACAAGCAATGGAATAATTTCTGCTAGCACAACAAATGAAGCAAGCAGATAGTGAGGGCAACAAACATACTCATTTACAACCAGGTATCACTGATATCAAAGGCAATGCTCTCCTTGAGTTTCTGTGGCAGCAGTGTGGATACCAGTGGTGAGGTAACACCCTCTTTACTCCACACACAGTAAACTCCGTAGAAAATCTTGCAAAAATGGGAAGATTAGTGAAGAAGACACAAGAGGTATTTCCAAAAGTGATTGATGTTCCAGAAAGAAAATTATGAATTTCAAGTCAAGAGTAGTACTGCAAAGTAAAACCAACCAGAAAGTACCCTAATAAATAATTTTTTTCAGAGCTGGCTGATTTAGTCAAAATATTTTTTATAAACAGCTTGATTCCCAATCTCTGAAAGTTTTCTGCTCTTTTGGGACAATAGCTTCTGAGGACTCAAAATTATTTCCCAGAACTAAAATTCACTTTCAGAAGCAACCTTATTGCTGGCAAATCAAACATGCTAAAATCATGAGTCAGGAATTTGTTGACCTAAAACTGTATTATGTGAGTCTTAAAAAAACTTAAGATTAAATGCAAAAATAATTTTTAATTAATTTGGCTTTGAACTATCAAAGTTCAAGGGTTTTTTACACCCAGAAAAGCAGGATGTTTTTTAAAATAACTAGAGATGAAATTTCATATGACTGTGGGAGTTTAAGAAAGACACCTTGACAAACATGAAAAAAAAATGAAGCTATTCAATTCCACAAAAATAAGATGTATCCAGCAGTGAGCTGTACAAGATCAGCCTGTATTATCTTTGTTTCATATTAGTTAAACAAAAAAGCTCTAAAGGACAAAAACAATGCCTCAGGAAAATAGTGTAGCATTCTTTACTTTAAAAAGGGTGCACATCCACTGTTTTTACTAGGGGATTTGAGAAGATTTGACCTATTTGGATGCCTGTCTCTTAGAGACTGTGATAGCTAAATATGCAGCCGAGACAGCAAACGGAAAGAGAATTTCATTCATGTAACATCTGGCCTCATTTTAAATAATTAATGCTTCTCTGGAATGAGTGCCTAGTCAAGATAATCAAATAAGCTTTAAATATGGTCCTGTTATTGATCTGTCATCCTTTGATACAGAGATTAATTTAGATGACCTAAGAATTTAAGTACACAATTTCAACAAGCAGGTAAAACAGCATACATGTGGATTAATCCTGGAAAATACAAGGCTAGTTTTAAAATATATTGATGCATGGGCATGGGAACCATGTCCACCATGTAAAGAAGTTAAGTCAGTCTGAACCAAGAGATTCCCACACCTCCTAGGGGTCAGGAAGGGCCACATCTCGGTGGTATGCCCACAGAGACACAGGGAGAAGCAGCTGCCTGGAACTTGGGAAATATAAAGCTGCTACTTGGAACTCCTCAGTAGGCTTGGGCTCTGCTGTGCTGTGCTGTGCACATACAGACCACAACAGAGCAGGAGCTCTTTTGAAATTCCCATCTTCAAATAAGAGATGCACATAGAGGGGAAAAGGGCTGAAGCACAAAAATAAGCAGCCTGATTAAAAAAAAAAAAGGCTGATGGAACGACAAGGGTCAAAGCATTCCCTGACTCAAGCAGGATGACAATTCTGTTCAGCTCCCTGCCCTGAGCCAGACTTTTCAAACAAACAAGGATTACCATTTAGGGTAATTAGGTACAGTCTGGAGACCTCCACTTCCCACTGTGTATCTGTGCCCAGCCTGCCGTGTGTATTGAGGGGGCTCTCAGTCAAAGGACATCCCTGCTGGTGCTCAGGCCTCACAGACTGGCTGGCCAGGCTGGGCAGAGATTGTTGATCTGACACCTTCCTGCCACTGGTGTGGAATGCTCTCTGGAAGGTCAGAACTAGGATTATTTTGGAGACAGAGTTACTCTGGAAAGAACAGACCAAGTACTGTGTATTTCATAAGCTATTGCCAAAATCTTCTAAAACTTATTCATCAAAAGCTGGTTTTGTTTTTGTTTGGGTTTTTTTTTAGCTGAAACCACCTAAGCCTCCTCACCATGAGTAGGAGGTGAGTAAGAAGGAAGGAGGGAAAAGTCCTCATTACCTTGAACCTCAGCTCAAGCACAAACCACAAAAAAATAACCATTGGACAACACAACCCAATGTAAATATTGGTATTTTTCAGTACAAGTAGCTATTGAGAGATGAATAGCTCGGGGAACAAATTCAGAAGATAAGCAAGTTAGTAGACATTGAAGAGATCTCTTGCTGTTATAAGCTACCTTAATTTCATGGGATTCATTCTTAACACATAAAACAGTTCTGTGAGCTTGAACTAATGTTCAGGATGTCTCAGCTTGTCTCCTCTGCAGGTGTACACCTGTACAGCCTCATCAACTAACAGTCCTCACTGGTGGCAATCACTGCTGATTTACTCTGAAATGGAGGACCTGTATGTACATATTTCAAACTCCTGATGCTTTCTTTTGCTAAAATTCAATGTTTGGTTACAGGATCATGGAGGACTGAGATAGAAAAAAGCATTTTATGCTCTCCCTTTTGTTCCGATGCATTGTACAGAAATGTCTCTACTTGTTTTATTCTTCTCTTCTCTAAGGATTTATCTTTTTTTTTTTTTTTTTTTTTTTTCCAGTGCAGCACACAAGTGTTAGGAGAAGGGATACGTAATTAAAGTAAAACATTAAAATGTCACACAGAGATTAAAAAATAAAGAGCTGCTGTGCTGGTTTTCCACATATGCAAGCCAGGCAACCGTTGGCATATCCAAGCCTGACCTTTGGAAAAACAGAATCCCCCTCGTCTTCAGTGCTTCCTGTAGCCCTCCTTCAAAAAAAGAAAACCCACAAAAACCACCCCCTTCCCCCAAAAAAAAAAGGAAAAAAGGAAAAAAAAACCAAACCCTAAACAAAATCATAACAAAATCACAACAAAATAAAATAAAGAACATGTGACTACCTGCACACATTAGCAGAGATACTGATAATTCTGAATGCAAAGACATGCATCTTTTTGTGATGCTTGTTGTGAAAAATTTTGGGGTAAGGAAGAATAATATTTTATTAACTTAGTAATGAGAAGTTTCCACAGCTAAGGTAATACATGATAATATGGACTGAACAGCAGCCCATTGTTTGAGAGCAGAATGGAGCCCTGTATGGGATCACTGCTGGATTCTGTACACCACAGATGGAAGGGAGAAATTACACCCTGGATTTGGGGTGTGAAGGGGGGTATGCATTTCTTTTATGGTTTTATTGGCCTTGCACACAGGTCAGTAAGTCACACACTCAAAACACACACAAACACATGCTCACGCATGCACACACTGCAGCACTGACAATCTGTCAGAGCTGGGAGGCAGCTTGTGTAAGTTGAAAGTTTAATGAGTGCCCGACACTAAGCTAACAAGTTTTTCAAACAGTGGCTAACAAAAAACAGGGATCAGGGAGACTGCATTTGGTGCCAAGAGATTTGTTTTAATATTAACAAGGACTGAATTCAAGCAATAAAAGAGAAGGAGGAAAATAATATCTTCTGAAAGTGCTGAAAGCCAGGCAGTTCAATATATTTGAAACAACATATGTTTTTAAACAAGAGAGGGGTTTTCTTGTGGGTTTTTTTTTAGGATAAGAAAGAAAATCCATGAATATGAAGCAGAAGTGGTTAGCAACACAAAAATTTCAGCAAATATGCACATAGTAAAATTCATTTTCTACCCTACACCTTTAAAACTTAACATAATAATAGCTGTGGAGTCTTTTTTAGTACAGAAACCCAGATTCCCTCAAGAGAGTCACGCAACAGTTCCACAAAGGTCATGATAAGATCTTTTAATTAAAGTGCCCATTTTAATACTACTGGGGATCTGGATCTATGAAACAAAGTAAAAAAAAAAAAAAAAAAAAAAAGTTGTTAAATATTTCACTACACTTTCTAGGCTTTTTTTGAGGATTTTAAAATCTAGGCTTAGAACTTTGAGACACACCAGTGGTAGATGAGCTGTCTTCTGAGAGCATCCTCTTTGGAGTAAAAGACGTGTGCCTAAGTTCCTAGTAATATTTTCTCTGAAGTTCAAAGATAATAACAAACTTAGACAAGGGATGGCTGTTGCCACCATATTAAATGGAAGGTTCAAACCTTGAAAAAGGCTTGCAAAAGACTGTACAAATGAAAAGGTATTGATGTGCTGACCCCATGTTAGGATTTACAATGTTATCAAAGTCTCTTCATTCCAAGCCTACACTGAAAATGAGACTTAATTTCAGAAGATAAATGGAATGGAATTGCTTCATAGTTGAAAAGGAAAACTCGAAGTTCAGTTGGGATTTAAACCATGATCTTTTCTCTCTGATTCTACATAATAGTATCTCTTTAGTTGTAAAGACATCATACATTTGTGGAAATTTTAAACTGTGGCCAAAAGTTACTGTTTTTACATAAGAGACAATTTACTAATACAGTATTCAGTCAAATTTTCAAACATTTTCATATACCTGATTTGATCAGAACCAGGTAACTTTTTTCAAAGCCAAGACAATTTAATCAGATAACAGGATTAAAGTTTCCATATCCAATGGTGCATAAAGAAATGATGTATCTGAGGGTACTTTTCTTTGAACCCTGCAGACTAGATAACAGTCTGCAGTTGGATCATCTGAGGATGCTTTTAAGGATTTCTTCAAAAGCTTCAGCATGTTACTGTGCCAAGACCAGAGTGTAAATTACTGAACAATATCCTCTCACTCATTCCCCGTGGGTCCCTACATCTCTGTACAATGCAGCAAGCTGTCATAATTTTTGGTTCTTGCCTTCACATTCTTTTCTTGATCTTTCCTTAAACCAAATAACATAAGGAATACATACGAATTCGTGTAAATGTGTAGAAAATCAGGGATCTTTTAGAAATATTTAACAAATTCTACTTTGAAAATATATTGAATTTTTTCTAGCCAAAGCCACTTCAAATGATTGTTAGAGTCAAAGGCTTCCTGGATTCTTTAGTAAGGGGAAGAGCAAATGAAGCAGAGAGAGAAAAAACACAGAGAGATGGTTAAAAAGCACTGACTATGAACATCTAAAAGATTAAAGTATAATCTAACAAGGCAGAAACTTCATCCATAAATTAAACAAAAACTGGTTATCCCAAATCTATAATCCATTTGCAAAATGAAGTAATTTCTACCTTCTTATATGGATCTAACAGCTGGAAACTAACAAAAGTACCAACAGATGTCTAAATGCCTTTGAAAATAAATGCTGTAGGAAAGTACCAGGGATTAAATGGAATGAATTTAAATCAAATTCTTAGATCAGCCAGAGTTCAGCAACCTTTTATTTATGAAGTTATTCTACAGAGAAAATGGAAATATCTAGGACTTTTTGTAAATGAAGCCAGAGCATTTGCAACAGCTGAGATGCCATTAAGCAACTGAAAAAAAATATGTAAAATGAGATGACTAGAAGAATTACTCCACTGAACAAGTGGAAAAAGAGAAAACTTTCATGATCTGTTTGTGATTTAATAACGTGAACAGCAAGATAGAGAAAAGGAAAATACCTGGGACTTTTTCCCAACCATCAGACAACACAGTAAGAATCAAATTTATAAGAATTATTTATCTGTACTCTGAAAAAAAGGAATTTTTTCCGCAGTATCTACTGAACTTTAAATTTACATCTTATTCAGAAATTATTTCATGTTTTGTTCATCATTATTTAAAATTTTAAACAATATATTTTAAGAAAGATACACTATCTTTTTTTGTGGTTTTACTGCTCTTGACATAAGGAAGACCTGGTCTATGATCAACACATAGATACAACACAGTGAATAGTCATTTTCATGGTACTCTTTTTTTTCTCTTTAGATTTATAGAAACAGTAGGGGAAAATACAGTCTCTAAGACAGTATGTCACCTTTGAAGCATACACTGGGTTTACTCTGTGATCAAACTGTCAGGCTTATAAACTTAAATGTGTAGTACCTAGAAAAAAGGTAGCAAAAGATTTAAACACTTAATGGACAAAGATTTGTTAGAGCCAAGGGCATCTTGCTTTACTATCAAGTATTGCTTTGTTATCAAATAATGCAAGGAAGATGTTCTTCAGCAACACTGAGAATCATCAGTTGCACTCCTATAGATATTAGTGGCTCGTCTTTTGAAAACAATGCTTTCCAGATCCTCCCTTTTAATACCAGACATGATGAAATTTGTTGACACAACAGGGCAGAAAATTTTAAAAGCAAGAGATAGAAAGATTTCTGAACAGCATTAAACCGACCTGTTAAAACTTACCACCCCAGAAGGTCACAAAGTGAGAATAACTAGTGCTGGGTACTAATGAAAAGCTTGGATCATTTTATGACCATTCACATCTTTAGCCATGTTAGGCAGAGATAATGATTGCACTAATCAGACCAAGCTTTAGGGCATAAACTGACTGACTGTGGGCTGCTCCTGCCACAGATAACTTGCCAAAATAGGATTCTTTCTCTTTCCCTCTCTCCTACCTCATAAAGTTCTGAACAATTCGCCTTCTACATTAGCTGCCAACCATTTTTTTCTCCAGTGGTGGGCACTAGTCAGTGCCAGAGACACTGGACCTAATTTCTCCAGAATGTGTGATTTCTGCAGTGGAGACGTTCCACCGTGATCCTAAGACAATGCCCTGTCTGGACCTGTAGAGGCTGGGAAATGGCTCAGCTCAGAGCACACTTGAATGGTCAATGATGCCTGCAGCACATGTGACCTTTGAAATAAATACATCACCATTTTGTAAAACGCTACATTATATATTTCAGTATGGTTGACTCCAAAATTTTTGTCACTGTCAACTCTCAGAATTTCTCTCTGCCCCACCCTTCTCATCCAAGTTTTCACTGGAAAGACAACAAAGGTGATGTAGTTAGAGAAACCAGCTACAGACTCATTTATCATTGTTTTATGGACCACCACTGGTCCATAAACCACAGTTTGGGAATTGCTAGCCTAAAGCACCATAGAAACACTAGGAAATAGCAACTAAACTATCTGTGGATTTGAACTATGAGAATAATAGTTTTGGCAAATCTCTGTCTTCTTTTTTTGACCGTAAATGCTCTACCAACAAATTGTGACTTAGTTTATTTATTATTCACAATTGCTGGGCAAATAGAATCCACATGTCCCTAGACTATGCTAGCATAAAAGATCTTGATCTCAGTTTCTCTGCTAACATGAATTGGAACAGTCACTTTGTCATTTCAAGTAGGTAAAGATTGTATTTAAACCAGAGCTTTGCGCTGCTGGTAAGTTTCTGACAGTTTTACAAGAAAATCCTTGTCAATAGCTATTTTTTGTCTTTTATTATAGAGGAACAGGGGCAAAATGGTTTTATTTGATGGCTGTTTGCCTACTGATCTGATGAATAATTTGTCCATTAGATGACTTGCCTACTGGAAATCAATGTCAGACATGACATTACTGCATATGAGATCCTCTTGGTTTTCAAATCTAGACTTGCACATCTGAGACAATTATCTCACAATTGCTCATTTTCAAAATTGACATTTATGTTCCTAGTCTAGTGGTAGCCAACTAGATGTCACACCTGATCAAAGAGACTGTTTTCTGTTTAAAATAATTGTAATGATGAAGATGAAACATTCTGAGATTATTTAGATAATGCCAAATTACAAGCTATCGTTTTCTTGCTTAATTTTGCTTCAGCCTACTTTCATTGCAGTTTCTCAGCATGTTCTGGGAATGCCTTGAATATTTACCCATCTTTTCATAATAATGAAAATAAAAATATGTTTCCATGTGTCATACTTTTGCTTTTCTGCATAGGAGTATTACAGTGAAATCATTGTGCCCTTCATCTGTGTCATAACTCAATGCCTTATGTAGGCTAGCACTTAATCCTGAGCAAGGATTTGGGAAATAAGAGCCAGAAATTGAGAAAAAAAAAAAATCTAAAAAATGGAAGAAATATTTGGTAAGATAGGTCCTCGTCCTGCTCAACTATAGACACTACAAGTGTCTATAATGAGATGCTTCACTGCTTTGCAATAGTCCCTTCCTCTCCCAGTTTGGTATGAACAAACAGCACAGAAATGGAAAATAACAGACTACTTAGTCATAAATGATATTTCAAACATCCCATAATATGTGACTACATAAAAATTGTTGACCATAGCATATTATGATCATGTAAATTTTCCACAAATTTTCCATGGCTCCAGATGAAAAAAAAAAAAAAAAAAAAAAAAAAAAAAAAAAAAAGAGGAAAAGCTTTGATATCATTGTAGTTGGTTTTTGTAGTTTGAGGGTTTTGTTTGGTTGAGTTTGGGCTTTTTGTTTGGTTGTTTTTAATACAATTCTGTAGTTTCCATTCTGGCAGAGAGCTGAAATATGTAAGCCCAGAAGGTTTCTGCTACTTTTTAAAATGACTGAACTATTATTATTATTATAAGCTCTGGTGATATGAGATAGCAAGAAGATTGTTTTGATACTTGAATTTTGATTAGAGCATAAACATTTTAATGAAATCTTGTAAGTTGTTCTTGGAGCTACATCACTTTTTTGGTTTAAGTTTTATTCTCTAATTTCTTAGTTGAAAGTTACTTCAACAAAAAGAGGTGGGAATTGGTCCAAGAAGAATCAGTGTCTGGTTGAAATAAAAATGTTTTAGTTTATGGTATTGCCAAATGATATGACAGCCCAGAAATACTAAGAATTGCACAGACACAGAACAAGAATCCTTCTACTAAAGACGCTCATGTGAAGTCAGGATGGTGAGCAGTGGAGCTGGGAATAGAAGCCTTATCTCCTGGCATCCAGTCCAGTACCCTTCCCCAGGACTGTCTCAAATGAAGCCTCGCTCCCATTTTCAAATTTCTGTCTCTGTTTTTGAAGTGAGCACTGGCAATGGCACGCTGGAGCAGCCTGTGGTCAAGTCCAACAGCTTCCTTATGACAGCAGTCAATGTCACGTGTTTCCAAGGGACATTTAGATCCTAAATTTTTCCTAAACCATAAAAATTGTTAAAATTTAAGGACTAGACTCTCTTCTGCCAGGCTTCCTCAAATGTGTGTATCTTTGCTGCCACATTAGTGTTTTCTTCTTTGTCATTTCAGCTCCAAAGTAAGCTGCAGAAACCTGAACTGCTCTGATGATTAGCAAGGAGACAGGACAATGCCAGAGTGCAGTACCCTCTTGACATTTTCTAATGTGTCCATCTCTAATTTCTACCTGCATGCACTGGGTTCCTGCTACAGGTGATGGTTGATCACCCAGGCTGAGCACTCCCAGTTGTGTGCCTGCTGCCACTCACAGAATCATAGAATTATTAAGGCTGGAAAAGATGTCCAAGATCACGAAGCCCAACCTTTGACCAAACACCATCATGCTCATGAAGTCATGAAGCATTCCTGCTGCTAGAAACAACAATGGCTAAACAAGTGTTAGGAAGTACCTTCCTTTCCTGCATGCACATATATGCAAAAGTTCACTTCATGCCCCAGATTTGCCAGTAATAAAATTTAGATAATAGTAAATGGTCTGTCCTCCAGGACTGCTGGGGATGAAAGCACAAGAGACTTTATGATGGTCAGAGAGTGCAGCTGCTAGGATCAGCTAGTTCAGAAGAATTTATTGTTTTAAAAGGGTAGCTGAGATAAAACCATACAACCCTGGGTTTGGGGTTGGCCAAGTATCTATGTCTCATCACAGTTCCAGTATTAGGGCTGAGCCTACAGCAGCAGCTGGGCCAGGACTCTGGATTCCAAGCTCACTGTAGAGGTTATACCCCTTTGGTTTTGGCCTGGATTCATCTCTACTTCACCCAAACCAATAACAAAAAGTGATGAAAGATACACAGCTGGCCATTGAAGCACAGACAGTCAGAAAAGAAGATGAAAGCTGATTGCTTCAGCTCAGAACTAAGAAAGTCTCCTTTAGTTGATACAGTCTAAAGAGCCTGGACTTGGTATACAGCTAATCTGTGCAAGGAGAAGGGCAATGAAGGACACAGGCAACCATCCATTCCCTGCTGGTTTGTGTCCAGCTGCAGACTCCCAGTCAGGGCACATAGGTTTTCTTCTCTGATTCTGCCACTCTGTTCCTGAATTTTGTCACTCTTCTCCACCCATTCTATTCAATCAATACACAACTCAGTGTGTGGAGTGGAGCCTTCTCTGTGCTTTTTCCCACCATCCAGGAATTTTGCAACCCCATCCCTGCCTTGTCCGGATGCAACTAAATCTCTTCCCTTTATAAACAAATAACAAACGAAAAGCTGCAGTCACAGAACTTTGTTGATTCTTCTTGTGCCGTGTTAGGATGCCCATGGTTCCCAGCAGCCTTTGAAAACCCAATGCATGGATTAGCTACATCAGCACACGAAGGCCTTCACACACACTGAAAAAGGAATGATGTTTTTTTATTGTAAAAGCCCTGCACTGTCACTGTCTAGACTTACCAGGCACCCATTCCATTTCAGTGCATCAAAACAAATTTAACTTAATGCATCTTAACAAAAGCTCCCTAAACAATATACCATCAACAGAGCTTCATAATTTCAGGCTCAGCACTTCTGGGAGAATGTGATGTTCCTGTCAAGCTCATATCCTTAGGCAAAGCATTGTGAAGGCATACTCACTGCAGTCAAAACAAAGGTAGAAGAACTATGCCTCAAGTTTTAAAATATTTTGTTGGCTTAACAACAAATATTCTCACTTTTTTTTTTTTTTTTTTTTTGCCCCAGTTCTTTGTCTTCTGGGAGGTTTTTTGGGGGGAAGAAATAAAAAATGTGGCAGGACCCTCCCTCGAAATGCTTATTAAAACAAAACAATAACAAAAGGCTACAGATTCTAAATGAAATATAAACGGCAATATTAACTTTGTTCCAGTTTAGGAGAAAATATTCACAATTGTTTACAGTTAAAATTTCCCAGATGGCATTTCAGAACTTGCTATTCTTCTGACACTTCTTGTCACAAAGGCAAGAAAAAGAAAATGGATTTTTACAGGCCCTCAAAACGTAAATGATATGGCACAAATATGCCAAATATGCATTCATATATTTAATCACTTAACTCTCTGAAATGCAGGAAAGCAAAACCAAATCAGTTCAGCAAAATGGACTCTGAAACCAGTGGAAATATTTGTATTAATTAATCAGCCATTTCTTGGTTACTTAAGATTGATACATTTTATCACAGACTAGGGCTATTACTGGCTATTTCTCTAGCAAGAAGGTCTGAAACCTTTTTCAAAAGCAATTACTAATTTCTTGCATTGTCTGAAGCTGATGAAATTAGCATTTAGTGAGGTATATTTAAACAGAGACCATTTACTCAGATATTTGCCTATCTATGACAATGATGTTTCCCAGCAACTCTCTATAACTTCCACACTATAGATTGCTCAGCTTCATGAAACTTCATATGGCCAGCTAAGGAATCTAGATTTTCCATGGCTTATTTTCCAAAGACTAATGCTACTCTATCAGGAGTCGGTAATGGAAGTGTCTTTTCCACTTTTGATGGTAACACCCTGGTTTTGACAAGTCTTTTTTGTTGGAATTTGAAGTCACCCATTTTAATAAATTTATATCCAAACTTAAAGCCAAAGTTCTTGCGTCTGCACACACGGGCATAAAAAAACATGTTTATGTTCCTTAGGACCTTCTGATTTGGGTGCAAAGACATACTATTAGAGTTGTGAGACCTCCCATAGGCAGGAATTATTATCATGTGTTACAACATGAAGAAGAGGGCAAGTTCCATCTGGGGTTCTGTGAAACTCACTTGTTTACTGCTGCTGCAAACTTCATGTGACCTTAGCTTAGGTCTACATTTTCAGAAGTACCTATCCTTCAGTTCTGTGGGAAAGTTATCTTGAAGCACTTAAAATACGTTTTTCAGGAGGTAGCATGATCCTACACTGATCCTTAGGAAATCAATACTTTAACAAACATTTCTAATCAGAACTACCCAGGAAGGCAGCCAAAATCCCAGTTACTTTAAAGAATTTATTCTTCTCTGTTTCTGCTTCCCAACAACATCTCTAAAATCAAGAAAGATCTAAATCATAGCGTGTTTTATTGAAAACACATAAATCAGATGCAGGCAACTGGAGTCACGTAAGTATTTGAATAGACAACTAAGCCACAAGAACATTCAGTTCTACACCCAAGTTACGCAAAGCTGAGCAGAAATCCAAACTGGCTATCTATGGTTTCCCTGAGCTCTAATTTTTGGTTTTCATTGTTGAATTATGGTCCCTCTGCCACCTTATAGTAGAAAGAATTGTGATTTCTCCTTTCCTTCTGGCTGCACTGGGTGTTGAGTAGGGATGAGCATAGTTTTGGCTTCCCTTTATTGAATTCGGTGATAAAAAGTGGTGTTGATTAATAACCATCAGCTATCTGCTCTAAAAGAACCATTAAAAAAAAAAAAAAAAAAAAAGAACATTATCTCCTTCAAAGAAAACCCTGACTTTTATGAGTACCTTGTACTAAAACCAGAAGGGTATTGTCTCCATTCTGTTTCCAACTTTGAAGAGCTACTACAATGTAAAAAACACAGCTTTTCTAAAACACTTACTAACACTATAAAAAAGTGTGAAGCAGCAAAGTGCCTTCTAGTTTTGGGGAAAGCTTGCAAAGTTTTTGCAAAAAAAAAAAAAAGGAAAGTATGAAATGAATTTGTATTTCTTCATGTCCTTTCATTTTAATTGGAAATTCTATTTTTTATTGTTATGTCCAAGAAACATAAAATTATCAGCTACTAGTAGCACAATCAACAGAACTGACCACTGTAAAAAGCAGTGGCCTAAAGTAACATTCAGAACAAAAACCTAGCAAGGGAAGTCCTTTGATTAAAAGTCAAGATTCTCTTAACTGGAATTCAGCAACTCTTTCTCCATACATTTATATTGTGAATATATATTGTGTACCTGGACAGTCATCTCTCTGGTTTTTCATAGGAGTCACTTTGACTGAATTATTTTGTCCTGCTAGTCCTGAGACTGAGACCTCATGGTACAGTGGAGTTACTTATGCTGCAAAAACTGCAATTATGGAATATTTCAGCATTGTGGCTAGAGCTGCCTGTAAAAGCCTTGGCCTTTCATGAGGGGAGACATGGTTTGGGGTAGCTGTAGATTGTACCACTGGCAATTGTGCAGACCGAAACCAGACTGAGGCAACAACATGTTCCATATAACAGCAAATTTTCTATTATGGCATGTTTTTTTCCTATGGTTTCGTTTAAAAAAGATCTTATCTTTTACAGCTGGGTATATACTCTGAAAAGATACCTGGAATGAGGAGTCTGTCTGAGAATTCATCAAAACCAGACAGATATGTGAAACTGCTCCCTTCTTTACAGTAAACTTAACTATTCCAGAAAAGCCTTCAGTTGCGTCATTGCTGAGAGCCATAACATACTGAATTCATAGAATATCCCTCACTGATTTTAATTGAAACATACATTTGCATTAATGGTCAGATACAATGATGTCGCTATACGCGCTATGGTCGCGCAAAATAACGGCAAAGACTCCTCAAGCTGGAGAGCAAAGAGAAGCGATTTTATTGTGACAGTGAGCCACTTTCATCGTGTGGATGCAAGCTGCAAAAGGAACGGCCGTCCATTGGACAGCAGAAGAAAACAGAACGTTCTCATGGATCATGAGAACTGTTTTTCCTTGTTTTCCAGAAAACACCAGGTGCTAATCTTGTTGTGGATTCCTTTCTGTTTTTCCCGAGGTTTATCACCCTGGGAAGGCTCAGGCAGGAGCAGAAAAACTGTCTCAGGCCTGGGAAAGATTTTCTTTAGCATGAGAAAGGAAACAGGCCTCAGGCCTTAAAATTTTCAGCCTGGGGCTTCAATGGTGTCCACACAATGACAGACCAGCATACTCTGAAAGATAAGAAAAATGATGGAGATAAAGTCTACAGCACATGTGCCCCTTTAGCAGCCTTTGGAAGTTAAAAGGGACAGCAGCCATAGCATCTAATGCAGCACCTTTCCACAAATAATATGTACAAATCCATATTCCTAATTTCTACTGTATTCTAGTGTATATCCTACAAAAGTTCCTAACTATAACCAGTTTTAGTACTAGAATCCAAATAATTCAACTTTGGTAAAACAAACCATTAGATCTGACCAAGTTACTCTGTAAATGAGAATTGAAAAGTAATAATAACTCTGCTCTACAATACTTGGACACTTTCTTTTGCTAGTGCAGTATCTCATTTCCCTCTCCCTTTTTCTCTTTTGAATACTGGCAGTCCTTTGTCTTGTGGTTACTTTAATTTCTGCTTTGAATGCTTCCCTCCAAGCTAAAGTGGCTGGCTTTTGATTTTGCTTTGT